>OU383797.1:4998396-5584730 GCA_910950805.1 Acrocephalus scirpaceus scirpaceus
CAATCCCCACCCATGACTCCTCCCTATTTAAATCCCCGCCTCTCGACCACACCCAGTAATTGGCCCCGCCCCCGACCGTGCTCCCGCCTATGTCCGCATCCCAAAAGCGACATCGAGGCCACGCCCCTCGGCCAACCCCACCCCCATCAACCCCACCCCTCATTCCTTGAGCACACCCTGGACACGTCCGTCATTCATTGGCCACGCCCCTAATCCCACCCCTTAATTGGTCACGCCCCAGCCACGTCCGTCATTCATTGGCCACGCCCCCGCCACGTCAGTCATGATTGGCCACGCCCATCACCATTGGTCACGCTCTTCACCTCTTGGCCGCGCCCATCACGTATTGGCCACGCCCACGCCTCTCCCCGCGCGGTGGTGGCGCCCCCTCGCGGCCAGTTCAGGCATTTTTTCCTTTTTTTCCACACCTTTTATTTCTTTCCCCCCCCTCGCTTTCTTTTTCCATAAAAATTTTATAATAAAAGCCTTCCTCTCGCGCCGTATACAAAATATTCTCTCTACCGAATAAATAAAACGCGAAACATCTCTCGCGGGCAGGATGTGACCTCAGAAAGGAAAACCAGCATCCATCCATCCATCCCCCCAATCCTTCCCCCTCCCGGGGATTCACAACAGCGAATTTACACAACAGGGAATTTACACAACAGCTCTGCCTCCCGCACGCTCCAAACTCGACAAAGGAGAGGTGAGGCAGGATTCACCTGTGAGGAGGAGATTCACCTGTGAGGAGGAGATTCACCTCGTACCTGGAGGAGAAAATCTCACCAGCCCTGAGGAGTTTGTACCCAAACCTGTGGCCACACAGGATCAAATCCTGGAGAAATCCTGTGCTCACACAGGGAATATCAGTGTAAGGTGAGGGATGCTCTTACCCGGACTAGAACATCCATTGCTGGTCCTACCTGTGGTCCTGACGCAGAAATTTTCTTAGAAGAAGCCCAAAAAAAGCAAATTTTGTGATGATTTCCTCGTCCTCCTGCTCCCCTGCCCTGATCTCCTGTAACAAACCCCAGCTCTGCGCCCCTCTGGCCTTTTTTATCACCTGGGGGGTTGAAGTGAACAATTTAAAGCCTTTCCCACCAAACTCCTTCACCTGATGGTGTGGAAGCACTTGAGGCACTTAAATTACCAAAAGCATTCAAGCATCTGTGCAGGGGAAAGTTCCTCACATTTACAGAAGAAATATTAAAAAATAAAGGGATTTTCAGTTGTAGGTTGGGGGAGAATTTATTAAAGGACACCCCAAAAGTGGATTTTTGTCTCAAATCCTCCCTGCTGCTGCCTGCAGTGGGGTAGGAAGTGCAGAGCCCAAAAAAAGAGTTTCTGGAAGTGGTTTAACCACTGCCAAATCCGTCCCCAGAGCAGCTGCGTGTCGGCACGCAGCCCTTGCTGTGGGAAAGGGAGGCTGGCAGCCCTATAATTTGAGAAGAACTCAAACAAAAACAGTGACCCCTGACGGGAAAGGGACGATCCCAAACCTTTGAGAGCCCGGCTCAGACAGCAGGGGAGTCACCCCGGCCTCCCTGCCAAGGAACAGGCTGACAAAACTCTGCCAAAATAGCAATGTTTCGCCTCTGGCTGCCCACACACCTCCACACAAAAATTAAAAAAAAATATAAATTAGTCACCAACAGCTCGTGGAGCCCAGGCAGAGTGGAGATTTTGTGGAGTTTTTTGTGCTCACAGCACCAATCCAGCTTTTCCTCCATGTGCTTTGGATCGTTCCTGGCTTGGAATTCCAGCACCTCAGCTCTTCCTGGGGAATTCAGGAATCTGCCAGCAGCAGATTTGTCCCAGCTGGGGACAGGGAATGGGACCGGCCAGGGGGATTCAGGCTGTGCTGGGAGCCAAAAGAACTGAGCTGGATGTCCCTGCAGGGTTTGTGGCCCGGGTCAGGGCAGCAGGAGCTGCTCTGCCTCACTCTGACAAGGGTTTGCTCTGCCTCAGTGAGAATATGAACTCCTGACTGGAAATAAAATGTATTTTCAGAAAGTCCAACCAGCCACAGGCAGTGAGCAGCTCCAGGATTGGGTTTAACTCATCAGCAGCTCCCCCAGGCCTTCCAGGAGAGCTTTCCCTGCTCTGCCTCGCTGCCACAGGGCTGAAAACCCCTCTGGGAATGGATTTCCCTCAAGTGTGGCAGCATCTTTGAGGGGCCACGTGTGGAAGAGGCACAAAAACAGCCTGGATCCATCAGAGGAGAGAGCAAATTCAGGCACTGAGGTGAGCAGTGAGAGGTCAGAGTGGCTGAGAACTGTGCGAGGAAAGGTAAAAAACAATCGTTAAAAATAAAAATAAAATAAATAAAAGCTCAGTTCTCTCTGTCTGATGCAAGCTGGTATGTAGGTAAAAGTTAAGTCACCTTTTGGAACTGGTCCTAATGGGATGTTCTTGTTTTTTCCCAAAACAAGGCACAGTAATTTTTCTCCTGGATGGTTTTGGGTTGAGGTGGGGAAGGAGAGGAGGGCAGAGATGTGGGTGCACACCTGAACCTCGCTGCTTCTTTTTCCTGCCAGGAAATCTCCTCCCAGTGTCCCATTTGCTGCAATATTGCTCAAGGAGTTGGGTAAAACTGCACCGAGCAGGGGGAGAGGGCACAGCTGGGGGAGAGGAGAGCCAAGGATTCATCCCCTCCCTGTGCTGCTGCAGCTGCTCAGGAACACGACCCGTTAAATCAGAGGGAAACCCCAACTCCCTCCTGTTAGCAGAGAGAAATTCCAATTCTTTCCTGTTAAATTAGAGGGAAACCCCAATTCCCTTCTGTTATCAGAGGGAAACCCCAATTCCCTTCTGTTATCAGAGAGAAATTCCAAATCAGAGGGAAACCCCAACTCCCTCCTGTTGTCAGAGAGAAATTTCAATTCCCTTCTGTTATCAGAGAGAAATTCCAGTTCCCCCCTGTTAAATTAGATGGAAATCCCAATTCCCTCCCATTATCAGAGGGAAACCCCAATTCCCTTTCATTATATCAGAGGGAAACCCGAATTGCCTCCTGTTATCAGAGAGAAATTTCAATTTCCTCCTGTTATCAGAGAGAAATTCCAATTCCTTCCCATTATCAGAGGGAAACCCCAATTCCCCCTCCTGTTATCAGAGAGAAATTCCATTTTCATCCCGTATTTAGAGGGAAACCCCAATTCCTTCCCATTATCAGAGAGAAACTTCAATTCCCTCCCATTACATCAGAGAGAAATTTCAATTCCTTCCGATTATCAGAGGGAAATTCCAATTCCTTCCCGTTATCAGAGGGAAACCCCAATTCTCTCCTGATATCAGAGGGAAACCCCAATTCCCTTCTGTTATCAGAGAGAAATTCCAAGTCCTTCCTGTTACCAGAGGGAAACCCCAATTCTCTCCTGTTATCAAAGAGAAATTCCAATTCCTTTCCATTATAAGAGAGGGAAACCCCAATTCCTTCCTGTTATCAGAAAGAAATTCCAATTTCCTCCCGTTTTTAGAGGGAAACCCCAATTCTCTCCCATTATCAGAGGGAAACCCCAATTCCCCCTCCTGTTATCAGAAAGAAATTCCATTTTCATCCCATTTTTAGAGGGAAACCCCAATTCCTTCCCATTATCAGAGGGAAACCCCAATTCCTTCCCATTATCAGAGGGAAATTCCAATTCCTTCCCGTTATCAGAGGGAAACCCCAATTCTCTTCTGATATCAGAGGGAAACCCCAATTCTCTCCTGTTATCAAAGAGAAATTCCAATTCCTTTCCATTATAAGAGAGGGAAACCCCAATTCCTTCCTGTTATCAGAGAAAAATTTCAATTCCCTCCCGTTTTTAGAGGGAAACCCCAATTCCTTCCCATTATATCAGAGGAAAACCCCAATTTCCTCCCATTTTTAGAGGGAAACCCCAATTCTCTCCCATTATCAGAGGGAAAACCCAATTCTCTCCTGATATGAGAGGGAAACCCCAATTCCCTCCTGTTATCAGAGAGAAATTCCAATTCCTTCCCTTTATCAGAGGGAGACCCCAATTCCTCCTCCTGTTATCAGAAAGAAATTCCAATTTTGTCCCGTTTTTAGAGGGAAACCCCAATTCCTTCCCATTATCAGAGGGAAAACCCAATTCTCTCCTGATATGAGAGGGAAACCCCAATTCCCTCTCCTGTTATCAGAAAGAAATTCCAATTTTGTCCCATTTTTAGAGGGAAACCCCAATTCCTTCCCATTATCAGAGGGAAACCCCAATTCCCCCTCCCTTTATCAGAAATTCCAATTTCCTCCCGTTTTTAGAGGGAAACCCCAATTCCCTCCTGTTATCAGAGAGAAATTCCAATTTTGTCCCGTTTTTAGAGGGAAACCCCAATTCCTTCCCATTATCAGAGGGAAAACCCAATTCTCTCCTGATATGAGAGGGAAACCCCAATTCCCTCCTCCCCCCCACAGAGCCCCTTTGGTGCTGCCGTGCCCCGCTCCCCTCTGCTAAAGGCACCTTTGGAAAGCCCTTCTGGCCCTGAGGACGACACCCCAAAGCCTCTGATTTACACCTGATTTACACCTGAGATTAACCCCGCGCTGCCCCCAGCCCCAGCGCCACCCTTGGGAGGGCGGTGTCACCCTGGGGTGACAGCGACAGCTCGGGGACGGCGGGTGCCACACCAGACACCCCACAGCGACCCCGTGGGCACACACAGAGCTGGCCCTGCCACCCCCCGGTGTCACACGGAGTACTTGGCCATGTCACCCTTGTCAAAGACGACTTTGGTGGCGAAGAAGATGGCGACCAGGCCGAAGGCGGCGGCCGACGCCATGTAGGCCGTGACGGACTGGGTGAACTGCACGATGGAGCCCATGAGCAGCGAGGGCACCACCTGGGAGAGCAGGAAGGCGCTGTCCAGGATGGCCAGGTCCAGGCAGATCCCTCGGCCACCAGCCCCAGCCTCAGGCTCGCCCACCATGATCCGCAGGGAGACGTCGCAGGAGGAGCTGACGCACAGAGCGGAGCTGGACACGGCCGGAGGGGAGGAGGAGGAGGATGATGAAGAGGAGGAGGAGGAGGAGAAGAGGTTCCCAGCGTGGCCATTCTGGTAAGGCAGCTTCTGGCTGGAGAGCAGCCCCTTGGAGAAGGCGGATTTCTTGTCCAGCAGAGCGGCGTCTTCCTCCTCTTTCCTCTTGTATTTGTGCAGAAATACCTGTGGGGAGGAGGGAGGAGTGTGAGGAAGGAGTTGGGGCACACAGGGGGGCCTTGTTTAGGTGTGTGAGGAAGGAGATGGGGCTCCCAGGGAGGCCTTGTTTAGGTGTGTGAGGAGGGAATTGGGGCTCCCAGGGGTTCTTGTTTAGGTGTGTGAGGAAGGAATTGGGGCTCTGAGGAGGACCATTTTTAGGTGTGTGAGGAGGGAATTGGGGCTCCCAGTGGGGCCTTGTTTAGGTGTGTGAGGAAGGAGTTTGGAGCTCCCAGTGGGGCCTTGTTTAGGTGTGTGAGGAAGGAGTTTGGGGCTCTGAGGAGGGCCTTGTTTAGGTGTGTGAGGAAGGAGTTGGGGCTCCCAGGGGATTCTTGTTTAGGTGTGTGAGGAAGGAGTTTGGGGCTCTGAGGAGGACCATTTTTAGGTGTGTGAGGAAGGAGCTGGGGCTCCTAGGGGTTCTTGTTTAGGTGAGTGAGGAAGGAATTGGGGCTCCCAGGGGTTCTTGTTTAGGTACATGAGGAAGAAGTTGGGGCTCCAAGGGGTTCTTGTTTAGGTGTGTGAAGAAGGAGTTTGGGGCTCCTGGGGGGCTTTGTTTAGGTGTGTGAGGAAGGATTTGGGGCTCCAGGGGGGCCTTGTTTAGGTGTGTGAGGAAGGAGTTTGGGGCTCCCAGTGGGGCCTTGTTTTTGTGCAGGGGAGCGAGAGCAGAGCGCTGTGTGTGTTCAGGGGAGTGCCAGCCTGAACCTGGCCCATGTCAGATGGGCTCTGGCTCCTCAGGCTGGCACGGGATCCAAAGCAGCCCTGACTCACAGGGGAACCCGGCCAAGCAGGGCCTGGGCTGTGCTCAACAGCCCCGAGCCAGCCTGGGGACATTTTGTGCTTTTGTCACCTCCTCACTGGGTGCCAAAGGAACCTGGGCTGAGCCCATCCCAAAATCACCTGGGGCAGGGCAGGAGGGGAGAGCCGGGGTCTGCTCTGGGATCTCACACCCAGGCAGTGCCAACAGGAACGTTTGGGGTTTGTGGGGTGGGTGATTGGGAACCCAAACCCAGAACCTGGGATCAGCCACCACTTCTCATCTGGGATGTTTAAAAGTGCCACCAGCTGGGACACAAATCCTGGGAACTCAGGGCAGGGCTCATTTCTCAGCTCTGCAACAAACCTCAACCGAGCTGCTTCATCTGCCTGCCCAGACCCTCCTCACTCCAGCCAGGAAAAGGAGGCAAAGGGAACCAAAATCTTTTCCTTCTCACCCTTTTTTAATTTTTTGCCTGGCTCTGCTCGAGCTGTGAGGTCTCTGGAACATTCCCACAGACCACGGGCAGCAGAGAGCAGAGCCAGCTGTGCCCTCCCTCCCTGCACTTTGGCAAAGCCTTGGGAACGTGGCCTTCCCCTTTCCCAGTTTGGGTTTCATCCCATTGATAAAACATCCACGGGAGATCCCAGCCGAGCTGCAGCTCCTGCCAAGCTGAACATTCCCCTCACCCTCCCTGAATTCTGAACAGGATTCCTGGTGCCAGCTGGGATGGGCTGTTCCGAAGGGTTGGTTCAATGGGAACATCTGGATGCCTGTGGGGACAACTCCCACTCATCCCATGGCACAGCCAACCACTGCCCTGGGGATGAAAGAGCTGCTCCCAAACCACAAATTAATTCTGCATTTGCAGCACAAGAGAAACTCCCACTAATCCAGCTCAGGAACCTCCTAGGACTCGTGCACAAGGAGAACATCTGTGGGACAGGGTGAGGAGCTTTTGTGCTGCTGTCACAAGTTCCACAAGGTTTATTTTCCTTGGAGCTGAGGGAGGAGGAAGAGTTTTCATTTGCCTGATCGTGGTGCTGGGGATGAAAACTGGGAAGGAGGATCTGTCAGGGCTGAAAATCATGGAATTTTGTAGCCCCTCAGGCTGGCAGAGCTGCAGAATTCACACAGGGGTGACTAAACCAGATCATTTTCCCTAATATATGGGGAAAATATAGAAAATAAATATAAAAATTATAAAAAATATAAAAATATAAAAATATTTAAAAGTATAAAAATATTAAAAAATATTTTAAAAAATATAAAAAATATAAAATATAGTATAATAAGTATAAAAATATAAAAATATTTAAAATATTAAAAGTATAAAAATATAAAAAGTATAAAAATATAAAAAGTATAAAAATATAAGTATAAAAAATTTATAAAAAATATAAAAAATATTAAAATATATAAAAATACAAAAATATATAAAAATTATAAAAATATATATAAAAATATAAAAATATAAAAATATAAAAAATAATATAAAAATAATATAAAAAATAATATAAAAATAATATAAAAATAATATAAAAATAATATAAAAATAATATAAAAATAATATAAAAATAATATAAAAATAATATAAAAATAATATAAAAATAATATAAAAATAATATAAAAAATATGCAGGGTTGTGCTGCCCTGAGCAGATCCTCACCTGTTTGTCGTGGTGGTAGAGGGATGCCAGCGTGTAGGGCAGGATCTGGAGGGCAGAGAAGGTGAATCCTGTCAGGGCAGCAGAGATGGTGACCACGGTGACACTGTGGGACAGGCACATGACAAAGGCAGCCCCAGGGAAGAACACCACGCTGGCCAGGTACACTGCCCGAGTCCCAAAGTGCTTCACCAGCCGGTCCATGATTGTCGAGAAGAAGATGGAGGTGATGCACTGCAGGAAGAGGCCCAGGCTGCCCATCCGGACACCTGCGGGGGGACAGGGGTGATGAGCACCGGATCCACACAGCCAAACATCCTTCCCTTGGTTCCTAATCCCAAAAATATCCTTCCCTTGGTTCTTAACCCCAAAAACATTCTTCCCTCAGTTCTTAACCCCAAAAACATCCTTCCCTCGGTTCTTAACCCCAAAAACATCCTTCCCTTGGTTCCTAATCCCAAAAACATCCTTCCCTTGGTTCCTAATCCCAAAAACATCCTTCTCTCAGTCCCTAACCCCAAAAACATCCTTCCCTTGGTTCTTAACCCAAAAAATCCTTCCCTCGGTCCCTAACCCCAAAAACATCCTTCTCTCAGTTCCTAACCCCAAAAATGTCCTTCTCTCAGTTCCTAACCCCAAAAACATCCTTCTCTCAGTTCCTAACCCCAAAAATGTCCTTCTCTTGGTCCCAAACCCAAAAACATCCTTACCTTGGTTCCTAAACCCAAAAACATCCTTCTCTTGGTCCCAAATCCCTAAATATTCTTTCCTCTCCTTCAGTCCTTAATCCCAAAAACCCCTTGGTCCCTAATCCCAAAAACATCCTTCCCCTCCCCATCAGTCTCAAATCCCAAAATATCCTTTCCTGTCCTTCAGTCCCAAACCCCAAAAACATCCTTCCCTCAATCCCTAATCCCAAAAACATCCCTTCCTTTAGTCCCAAACCCCAAAATATCCCACCCTCTCCTTCAGTCCCTAACCCCATAAATATCCCTTCCTTCCTGTCAGTCCCTAACCCCAAAACCATCCCTCCCTGTCAGTCCCAAACTCCAAACCGTCCTTCCCTCTGCCTCAATCCCAAACTCCCTATCAGGGAGTGGGGCACACTCAGCCCTGGGCTGGTTCAGTAGGCCGGGCAGGATCACCCAACCAACCCCAGGACTGCAGCAGCTGCCCCCAGCTCCCTCCACAGCCCAACCGGTGCCAGCTGGGATCCCAAATGCCATCCCTGCCTTTGGGGTCACTGTTTTGGGATCCCAAATGTCATCCCTGCCTTTGGGGTCACTGTTTTGGGATCCCAAATGCCATCCCTGCCTTTGAGGTCACTGTTTTGGGATCCCAAATGCCATCCCTGCCTTTGAGGTCACTGTTTTGGGATCAGGTCATTGTTTTGGGATCCCAAATGCCATCCCTGTCTTTGAGGTCACTGTTTTGGGATCCCAAATGCCATCCCTGCCTTCGGGGTCACTGTTTTGGGATCAGGTCATTGTTTTGGGATCCCAAATGCCATCCCTGTCTTTGAGGTCACTGTTTTGGGATCCCAAATGCCATCCCTGCCTTTGGGGTCGCTGTTTTGGGATCCCAAATGCCATCCCTGCCTTTGGGGTCACTGTTTTGGGATCCCAAATGCCATCCCTGCCTTCGGGGTCACTGTTTTGGGATCAGGTCACTGTTTTGGGATCCCAAATGCCATCCCTGCCTTTGGGGTCACTGTTTTGGGATCCCAAATGCCATCCCTGCCTTTGGGGTCACTGTTTTGGGATCCCAGATGCCAGCCCTGCCTTTGGGGTCATTGTTTCCCCCTTCCTGCTGCTCCTGCCCCGGGTCTGTCACCTGCGGCTGAACCAGGATCCGCCGTTATCTGATGCCAGAGGCAGCCGCAGAACAAAGGCGAGCAGGGATTGTGCCGGAGCCAAGGTAAAGTACAGAACATGCTCTAAACTGCCGTATCCGGCAGCGATCCGGACCTTACCCTTTGGAAAAGATCGCTCAGATTTCAGGGAATTAAAACCATTAACCCTTTGGAGCCGGGATGGTTACTCAACACACGTTCCTATGGCACAAGGGAGGGCTGCCCTGCCGGGAGCTGAACAGCGCAAGTGTTAAATAATAATTAAGCTGCCTCGAAGTTAAACAGACACCCGGCACAAAGGGGCAGTGTGTGCAGGGCCCTCCGGGTGGAAAACCGCGGGAGGAGGGCCAGGAAGGTGCGTCCAGAAGAAAAGATTTGGATTAGGGAGAGTGTCGGAACCCAGGACATCTCTCTACCTGCCCTGGGTGGTTTGAGACCCTGGCAAGGGGTGCAGAGACCCTGGCACAAAGTCAAAAATACCGAAGTGCCTTCGATTTTAGCCCATGGGAGCGGTTACAAACCTTGTATGAAGAATTACAAACCACAAGAGTTTGATTAGAGTGATAATTAACTTATTACTGGGTGTTAATGTAGAATTTTGGGGTTCATAAAGGAGGTTCGAGATGGAGGAATCTGCGTGTGCCCCTGTCCTTGTCCTTCTTGCCCTCCATCTCTGCTGTGGTGGTGGCACTTTGGGGTTGGTTTAGCATAGAAGTGCACTGTCTAACACAGGTGATAGGTATTGGTATTCATCTATAAACATAGATCATGGAATATTTGGTATAAAAGGTTCCTTGTCCTTCCTCTTCTTGCCCTCCATCTCTGCTGTGGTGGTGGCACTTTTGGGTTGGATTAGAGTAGAAATACACTGTCTAACACAGGTGATAGGTATTGGTATCCTATTATAAACATAGATCATGGAATATTTGGTATAAAAGGTTCCTTGTCCTTCCTCTTCTTGTCCTCCATCTTCTGCTGTGGTGGTGGCACTTTTGGATTGGTTTAGGATAGAAGTGCAGTGTCTAACACAGGTGATAGGTGTTGGTATTCATCTATAAACATAGATCATGGAATATTTGGTATAAAAGGTTCCCTGTCCTTCTTCTTGCCCTCCATGTTCTGCTGTGGTGGTGGCACTTTTGGATTGGTTTAGGATAGAAGTGCACTGTCTAACACAACTGATAGGGATTGGTATCTATTATAAACATAGATCATGGAATATTTGGTATAAAAAGTTACAACCATCCTCGGGGTGGTCAGTGGGCAATGACCAGCACTGCAGCAGCACCCAAGCCGGGTGAGAACAAAATGTGCCCCTTCTCCTTCTTGCCCTCCATCTTCTGCTGGGGTGGTGGCACTTTTGGGTTGGTTTAGCACAGAATTGCACTGTCTAACACAGGTGATAGGGATTGCTATCCTATCATAAACATAGATCAAATATTTGGTAATATTTGGTATAAAAGATTATGACCGCCCTCGGGGTGGTCAGTCAGGGATGAGCAGCACTGCAGCAGCACCCAAACCGGGTGAGAACAAAATGTACCAGATAAAAAACAATAAACAACCCTGAGAACCTGAACTGATCCATCCTGATTCTCTCTTCTGGCACTGGGGCTTGGGAGAAAGACTTTCAACAAACATTTTAGGGATTATCAACCCAAAGAAACAAGAGGATAGGAAATGAGCGGTTGGACAAGGAGGCCAGGCTCTGGTGACACCTGTGAGCAGGTGAAGGAGCAGTGTCCCCGGGGGGATGTGGCAGCTGCAGGTTTGTGAGCGGCCCTGAAGCACTGGAGAGGTTGGGGGAGCTGCTGGAGAGCTCCCAGAACCAGCTGGGCTTTTTAGGGAGTTTTTAGCAAGGTGCCAGAGGTTTATCAGACACCTGGGCTCACCTTTTTTCTTTGTTCTATGATGTTTGTTATTTTCCTCATTATTAAAACCTTGCACTTCACAAGGTGACAAAGGAACTCTGTGCTTTTTGGGGTGTTTTAGCAAGATGTCGGGAGCTTCCCTGGCACCTACACTCAGCTTGTTCTGTTGTTTCTCTATTGATTGTCATTCCATTTTCATTAAACCTTTTGCTTCACAACACACACCTGAAGAGCCATCTCCCTATTGCTGAGCCATTCTGAAAGGTGCAGGACACCCTCAGAGACTTGATAAACCTTCCTGTAGCTTATTTCCATCCTGGCCAAGAACTTTTATACCTCAAGAGATTTTTATCCTCATGCAAGATTTTATCCCTGAGCTCCCAATAAACATTTCTACCCCAGTGAACACCCAGCTCATTCCTCACCATCATAGCGACACCTGGCCAAGATTTTTATCCCCCAAGAGATTTTTATCCCCTGAGAGATTTTTATCCCTGTGCAAGATTTTGTCCCCGGAGCTCCCAAGAAACATTTCTATCTCATTGAACATCCAGCTTCACTCCTCATCTTCATCGTAGTGACACCTGGCCAAGAATTTTATCTCTGTGAAAGATTTTATCCCCATGCAAGATTTTTTATCCCCCAAGAGATTTTTATCCCTGAACTCCCAATAAACATTTCTATCCTGGTGAACACCTGGCTCTGCTCCTCACCTTCATTGTAGCGATGCCTGACCAATAATTTTATCCCCGTGCAAGATTTTATCCCCTGAGAGATTTTTATACACCGAGAGATTTTTATCCCCTGAGCTCCCAATAAACATTTCTATCTCATTGAACATCCAGCTTCTCTCCTCATCTTCATCGTAGTGATGCCTGGCCAAGAATTTTATCCCCGTGCAAGATTTTATCCCTGAGCTCCCAATAAACATTTTTATCCTGGTGAACACCCAGCTCACTCCTAACCTTCATCGTAGCAATGCCTGGCCAAGAATTTTATCCCCGTGCAAGATTTTGTCCCCCAAGAGATTTTTATCCCCTGAGAGATTTTATCCCTGAGCTCCCAATAAACATTTCTACCCCAGTGAACACCCAGCTCACTCCTCACCTTCATCGTAGCGACGCCTGGCCTCGGTGCCCGGCTTGGCCCTGGGCACGCCGTGGTAGAGCCCTTCCCCAACAAAATCCGTGTAGAACAGCATGAAAGTCATCAGGGCCATCCAGCTGCAGAGCTCGGCCACGAAGAGGCGGCGGATGACCCTGGGCACGCGGCAGCAGAGGCCGTGCAGCCGCGGCAGCAGCGTGCACAGCCTGCGGGCGGCCTGCAGCACCTGCCTGCCCTGCAGCATGCAGCAGCCCCTCTGAGCAACCATGCAGCAGCAGCAGCAGCACGACAAGGATGATTTTGGGGACGCGTCCTTGAGCGCTGACCCATCCAGGAGCTCCGCGTGCGCCGCCTCCTCTGTGACAAACAGCGTGGCCAGCACGCAGCCGAGGAAGATGAGGGCCAGCAGGGTGAAGAGGCAGCTCTCCTGGCCTCCCAGGTAGGGCTCCAGGAAGGCCCAGTCGATGGCTGGCAGCAGGTACCCGATGCAGCCGCCCAGGCTGATCATGAAGGCGTACATGGAGAAGGCCTGGCGGCAGTTGTCGGGCTCCTGGAAGAGGTCGGAGAGCAGAGCCTCCAGCGGGGTGAAGCACACCTGGCCACAGAAATCCAGCAGCCCGATGCCCAGGATGAGGAAGGTGATTTCCAGAGGCCGAGGCTTGAGGGAGCACAGGCCGGCCAGGCTGCTGGAGTGGGGGATGATGAAGAGGCTCAGCAGCACGCCCAGGCACAGCAGCCAGATGAAAGGTCTCCTCCGGCCGTAGCTGCTGCGCCAGTGGTCGCTGGCCGAGCCGATCAGGGGCACGAAAACCAGCCCGAGGACGGGGCCTATCCCTGGGAAAGAGACAAGAGACAAACCCTTTTAGTGTTTCCCATATTATAGGGTCTGTGTGTACTCTAGAAAGGGATGTTTTGGGAATTTGGGAGGTTTCAGTGGGTCACAGCTCCTGCACGGACCAACTCACCCTGCCCTTACTCACCCTCACCCTCCAGACTGCAAGGTTAAAAAACCAAACAAACCTTTTTAGAGCGTTTTTTGGTTTGTTTCAGGAATTTGGGAGATTTTGGCAAATCACAGCCCCTGCAGGGACCAACTCACCGTACCCTGATTCACCCTTACCCTCCAGACTGCAAGGGTAAAAAACCAAACCAAAAAACACTTTGAAAAGGGATGTTTTGGGAATTTGGGAGATTTTGGCAAATCACAGGCCCAGCAGGGACCAGCTCACCCTGCTGTTACTCACCCCAACCCTCCAGACTGCAAGGTTAAAAAACACCTTAAAAAAGGATGCTGGGTGAATTTGGAAGGTTTCAGTGAGTCACAACCCCTGCAGGGACCAACTCACCGTGCCCTTACTCACCCTTACCCTCCAGATAACAAGATTAAAAAATCAAACAAACCAAAAAACACCTTAAAAAAGGATGTTCGGTGAATTTGGGAGATTTCAGCCGGTCACAGCCCCTGCATGGACCAACTCACCGTGCCCTTAGTCACCCCCACCCTCCAGACTGCAAGGTTAAAAATCCAAACAAACCAAAAAACACTCCAAAAAGGGATGTTTCCGGAATTTAGGAGATTTCAACAGGTCACAACCCCTGCAGGGACCAACTCACCGTGCTCTTACTCACCCTTACCCTCCAGACTGCAAGGTTAAAAAACCAAACAAACCAAAAAACACCTTAAAAAAGGATATTTGGTGAATTTGGGAGGTTTCGGCAGATCACAGCCCCTGCAGGGACCAACTCTCCCTGACCTTACTCACCCCTACCCTCCAGACTGCAAGGTTAAAAAACCAAACAAACCAAAAAACACTCCAAAAATGGATTTTTGGTGAATTTGGGAGATTTTGGCAAATCACAGGCCCAGCAGGGACCAACTCTCCCTGCCAGACTGCAAGGTTTAAAAGCAAACAAACCAAAAAACACTCTAAAACATCCCTAATAAGGGATGTTTTGGTGAATTTGGGAGGTTTCAGCAAATCACAGGCCCAGCAGGGACGAACTCTCCCTGCTCTTACTCACCCCCAACCCTCCAAACTGCAAGGTTTAAACAATAAATAAATAAACCCACCAGCTCAAAGAGGTGACAAAAGCAAAGCTGCCTACCCAAAACCATGGTCATGAACTTCTCCTCCACGCCCACCTCCAGCAGCAGCGGCGGCACGTAGGTGATGCCGGCGGCCAGGCACACCTCCAGCCCGAAGGTCAGCGAGTTGACCAGCAGCAGCTGGGCCCGGCGGCTCTGGAAGGACATGCTGTCCCCTCCAGCCACGCTGCCCTGTCCCCTCAGTGGCACAGGGCTGTGTCCTGCCAGCTGCAGAGCCCCCAGGGATGCCCCCCGGGCAAGGAGGATCGGAGCTTCCCCTCCCCGGTTGCTGGGGAGATGCTGCTTCCCATTTTATCAACGGTGAAGGAACTGTCCTTTCCTCTTCCTCTTCTCGAGGGTTCCAGGCTGGGATGTCACTGCAGGCTTCCCCTGCTGCTCACGGGCTGTGGGCTGTGGGGAGAGAGCGTTAAACACAGCGGGGAACGGGCTGAGACACGGAGGTGTCACCTCTGAGAGGGACAGTCCCCATTCAAATGTGGCTGCCCCATCCCTGGAGGGGTCCAAGCCCAGCTTGGAGCAGCCTGGGATGGTGGGAGGTGACCCTGCATGTGCCAAAGGAGTGGAACAAAACGAGATTTAAGATCCCTTCCAACCCAAACCACTGGATGCAGTGCCCACCTCGCTCAGGGGTGGGTGGGACACAGGATTTGCCAGCCTGGCTCTGGCAGGAGGGTGCCCAGCTGAATCCCAGCCCTGGGATGAGGAATTTCAGCTCCTCAAAGCTGGGTGCTGTTCCCAGAGTCACAAAGGAACAAAATGAGATTTAAGATCCCTTCCAACCCAAACCACTGGGATGCAGTGCCCACCTCGCTCAGGTGTTGGGTGGGACACGGGATTTCTCAGCCTGGCTCAGCTGAATCCCAGCCCCGGGATGAGGAATTTCAGCTCCTCAAAGCTGGGTGCTGTTCCCAGAGTCACAAAGGATCAAAATGAGGTTTAAGTTCCTTTCCAACCCAAACCATCCCTTCCAGCCCTACAGGCTGTGGAGGGTCATGGAGAGGGTCAGGGTGAAGGAGGAAAGCTCCATCCCTGCCAGGTTTGTGACAGGTGGGACAAGGTTTGGGAAAACCCAATCCTGCCCTCGAGGATTGATGACATCTCCATCCTGTCCAGCCAAATTGGCACAGGGACAAAGGATTTGGGGTCTCCTCTCACAGGGAAATCCCTTAAGAGCCCCCTCCAAGCACCAGGTCAATGCCTGCAGCCACACGGGGTCACCTCCGAGCCCACCCTGCCCTGCCTGGTGACCAGGACCACCCCCAGGGCTGCTCCTCAGGCTCCTGGGGCAGCAATTCCAGCCCAATCCCACCCCCAGCCCCCGGGATGGGGCGCAGAGAACAGACGGTGCCTCCGTGGAGTTTCACAAACAAACCTGACCCACTTTAGCCTCCTCTAACAGCGAACTGCAATTACCTTCCTCATTAGCCTGAGTCATTTATTTGCCCTGTAACTGCTCCCTTCTCTCCGGCTTCTCTGCGAGGGGAGAGGCCACGGGATGGGGACAGGGCTGAGCAGCCAGGGCAGCAGGTGCCTCTCAGTCCCAAATAACAGAAAAAAATGGAGCAAAATTTTTTAATTTTTTAACAACACCTGGGGAGGTGGCCGGGTGAAACCAGCGCTGGCTGAGCCCTCCATCCCTGCTCAGGTGTGTGCAGGCAGGGACACACGGCAGAGTTTGGTCACTTTTTCTCTCTCTCCCCAGCTGATAACCCACGAGGGGGTGGCCAGGGGAGGTTGGCAGGGTGGGGATGAGGCTCAGGAGCTGCCAGGCCTCAATAAATCCAATTATTCACCTTTTGGGACCCTTCCCCTCCTCTCCTTTCAACAACCCTGGCCCAAGGTCGAACAGCAAAGGGAGAGGGAACAGAAACGATTTGTTTGAATCATCAGAGGCGACTTCAAAGGGAGCCTCGATGGCCCCAGCCGGGCTGGGCATCCCCTGAGTGCCAAGGGGGCAGCGCCCACCTCGCTCAGGGGTGGGTGGGACACAGGATTTGCCAGCCTGGCTCTGGTAGGAGGGTGCCCAGCTGAATCCCAGCCCCGGGATGAGGAATTTCAGCTCCTCAGAGTCGGGTGCTGTTCCCAGAGTCACAAAGGTAAAATTAACCGAGCCACCAGGGCTCAGAGCTCACAGGGGGATAAACAACAAATAAATAAAATCAGGGGGATGTGATGTCCACTGTCTGCTGTGGAGAGCTCAGAGAGGGGGATGATATTATTCACCCCCAAATAAACCCCAAACATCATGTAAAATATACCTTTACACAGTTTAAAAATTGTTTTCTTCCCTTTTCCTGCTATGGCAGGGTGCTGGGGGGGCAGCAGGGGTCTGTCCACCTGTCTCAGAATTCCAGCCTGGAGGTAGAGCTGGATTTCTTATCTGCAGGTGGGAACAGACCTCTCCTCCCCCTCCACACCCTCCGAGGGCTTTAAGGAGGAAACAAATCCCTGGAGCAATAAATAATCACCAACAGCCAGTCCCAGCTGCAATAAAACCTGCAGCAACGATGAACTTCCCTGCTTGAGCCCAACGTTACCCCAATACCCATTAATTACTGTTTTAATCTTTTCCACAGGATAGAAACAGGGAAAAGAGTAGGAAAATCACCCAGAACTGCTGATTTGGGAGGACAGGGGCTGGAAAAGGGAGATTTGGGAGGCTCAGGGAGCCAGGACTCACCTTGTCCCTGGCAGGTGCTCCCTGCAGCCCAGCCCGAGCGCTCAGCAGGAGCTGCTGCAGCCTTTGCAGGGCAGCAGAGGTGGAACCAGCCCAGCTTTGGTTTCAGGGCCCTCCCTTTCTGCTGATAAGTTTGGCATTATTGACACCACGGCACTCCTGTGCCTGCACCCCTCGCTGAGGGCTGGGCAAACCCTGCTGGAATCCCCTCACAGGGTGATGCCCTGAGGAAATCCAGCTCAGCCTGAATTTTACTCAAAAAAAATCCCCTGAAATTCACATTTATCACCCTCCCTCGTTGCTCTGCTGGTGCTCCAGCAGAGATTCAGGGCGTGGGGTTGGTGTTTGCTTTTTAAAGCCAATAAGATGTCCCTGCAGCTTTGCAGGTGACAGACCTGAGTGACAGCAGCGAGATCAAACAGCCTCTCCTCAAAGCCCTGATCCAATCTTTGCCGGGGGGATTTATCCTGGGGGATTTATCCCCCAGGCTGTGCAGGACTGGTTGGCTCTGGTGTGGAAGGAATTTAGGAAAATCCATCCCCAGCTGGGAGATGCTGGTGGGACAGCAGAGTTCCAGCTCAGCCAGGGGAGCTGGCAGCACCCTGCCCATCCCAGAGGGATTTTGGGGACATTTCCCTGCCCCAGCTGCTCTGGGTGACACTGGCACCTCTCCCCCTGCAGCCTCAGTTTCCCCAAATCCCCACAAAAGGACAGAGTTTGTCCTTCCCTCCTCAGGGAGCACCTTGAGGATGACACAGCAGTCCCAAAAAAGGGAATTTTTGTGGTTTCCTGCACTCAGGAGCAGAAGGGAGCCACATGTGGGGCTGTCCCACAGCTGTCCCCTGGCGTGCCGTGGGACATCAGCTGCTGCTCTTCCTTCTCCCTCCCTGGGGACAACCAAACCATCCCCAAATATTTTTAAGCCTTTTAAAAGCTTCCAAACCCAACTTTCCCTCCCCTTTCTCTGCAGAGAAACAGCAGATCAACTCCCAGAGGCTGCCTCACCTGGCAGCCAGGTAGGAGGGCGGGTCCAAAGCGCTGCTGGACAAAGGCAGCAGAGAGGATGGAGCCAGGGAAGGTTTTGGGAAAAAACCGACCCCAAAACACCTGGAAAAGCTGGATGTGCTTCTCACAGAGAATCCTCTCCTCCTCCCAATCTCCTAAATCCTCCCCACACAGGATCTTAGAGGAAATCACATCCCAGCAGTGCTTGGAGTGAGGGCTGGTTATTTTAAAAACTAATGTGGGTGTACTTACATGGCAGAGAAAAACTCATTTATTCCTGCAAGGATCCACGTCCTGCCACTCCACAATCTCTGCTGGTGCAGAGGGACCAGAGGTGATGTTAAATGTGGTTGTAAGCTTGGATTTGCAGGGGTTGTGCTCCTCCTCCAGAGCTCAGCAAACAGCAGGGATCACACAGCAGAGTTGGATTCAGGGTGAGGATGATGAGGCACTGGAAGAGGTTTCCCAGAGAAAATGTGGCTGCTCCATCCCTGGAAGGGTCCAAGCCCAGCCTGGAGCAGCCTGGGATGGTGGAAAGTGATCCTGCATGTGGCAAGGGAGTGAAACAAAACGAGATTTAAGATCCCTTCCAACCCAAACCATTTGACACTTTTATTATTAAAAAAAAATTATTATTAATTATTTCTGACCTTTCAGGGCTGCCTCATTCCCTCAGGAAAGGAAATCCCTTGGCTCAGGTGGGGCTGCCCCAACCCTGCAGTCCCCAGGTGCGTTCAGACCCTCACCCTCCAGCTTGGGCACCCAGAGAGAGGAGAATTCCCACCCACAACCCCACCGTGACACTTCCAACCTTCCCAGGGGCTCTTGATGAATTCCCTGGAAGCCCTTTGGAAGAAAAGGGTGGGAGAGGAGCTGGAGGGGAGAGAGCCGGGGGAGCTGCCAGGGCCTTTCACAGCTATCAGTGTCCATTCAGCGGCGCTGAATGGGAAAGGCACCATGGAGAATAGCTCTGGCAGGCGGCTGGGGATGGGATGGAAAACTCACCTGACCTCTCCTGACCCCCTGGCCGGCCTCCCTCCCCTCCCGAATCTCCTTGACCCCATTCACAGCGCGGGGAGGGGAGAAGGGTGAGTTATTTGGGCTCTCTGAATTAACTCTGCGTTTCCTTTGAGCCTCGGGGCTCCATTCTTAGGGATCTTAGGGAAAGGGCAGCAGCCGCTGGAAATTCCCTCAGGGGAGGACAAGGAGAACCCGGTGGGTTTGGGATTCCCTCCCTCATCCCCCGCGGCTCCAGCAGCCAGGATCTATCGATCCGTGGTGAGTGGGAGATGCTGCAGGAGCACCCGGGGTCACCGAAGGGCCCTTCCCAATGACAGCCCCAAATTCCACACAGGGAAACGCTGGGATCTGTCAGGACTGGGCCATGGTTTTCTCCTGCCTCGCTGGAACCTCTGCAAGGGGATCCTGCTGCTTAAATCCCGAGCTGTTCCAGAATCACAGAATCACCAGGATGGAAGAGACCTCCAGGATCATCAAGTCCAACCCAGCCCCAACACCTCAACTAAACCCTGGCACCCAGTGCCACATCCAGGAATGTTTTAAACACATCCAGGGATGGTTTTAAACACATCCAGGGACGTTTCAAACACATCCAGGGACGTTTCAAACACATCCAGGGATGTTTCAAACACATCCAGGGATGGTGACTCCACCACCTCCCCAGGCAGATCATTCCAGTTCTTTATCACCCTTTCCATAAAACACTTTGTGCTAATATCCAACCTAAATTTCCCTTGGTGCAGTTTAAGGCTGTGTCCTCTCTTTCTGTCTGCTGCTGAGGCACCCAGGGATCCCTGGCACAGACACACAGCCCAGGCCACCTCCAGTTGGGCATGGGCATTCCAGAGGGAATGTTTGCCAGGGTGGAAAAACCCCTGTGCTGCCTGCCCTTCACCCCCAGCCCTCACCTTCCCTTCAGGAGCGGCGCCAGCAGCCCCAGGGATGCTTTAACCTCAGCCCAGAGCAGGAATGTCACACAGAGCAGAGCCCCAGCTCCTGTCTCACAGCCTGCACCCTCCCCTGGCACAGCAGCTGCTCCTGCCAGGTTCAGCCAGGCCTCCTCCTCCTCTTCCTCCTCCTCCTCCCGTTCCAAGCAGGAGCTGCCTGTGTCACCGAGGGGTCCCTGGGCCAGCAGAGGCCACAGTGACACTCGTGGAGCTCTGAGGGACACACAGAGTCCGGCGGTGCCAGCAGCTCCTGCTCCTGCCTGGGCTTCACCCTTGGGCTGCCCGGGCATCCATGGCAGGAGAGCGGCCAGGAGATGGGCACAGCTGGAGGGGCACAGCTGGAGCCAGGCACAACAGCTGGGGACAGGAACACAGCTGGAGAGGGGCACAACAGCTGGGGACAGGCACAGCAGCTGGGGACAGGAACACAGCTGGGGACAGGAACACACAGGAGCTGGGCACAGCAGCTGGGGATGGGCACAGCTGGATCTGGGCACAGCAGCTGGGGACAGGAACACAGCTGGAGCCAGACACAACAGCCAAGGATGGGCACAACAGCTGGAGAGGGGCACAGCTAGATAGGCACACACAGGAGCTGGGCACAACAGCTGGGGATAGGCACAGCAGCTGGAAATGGGCACAGACAGCTGGAAATGGGCACAGACAGCAGCTGCACACCCCAAGTCCTGCAGCCAGCAGCGCCCAGGGCTGCTGGGGTGACCCTCACCTCACCACGGGCACCCCAAGGATGAGCTCAGGCCTTGGGATGGGCTGAGAAGCCCCAGCAAAGCCGAGCTCAGCTGCAGAGGATCCCCAGCCTGAGCTGGAGGAGCCACCCTGGGATTTGTGCTGAGGTCTGGCAGAGTTTTACCCGCTCAGGACAGCATCTCCTCACCAAACCTCATCAAGCAAAACCTCCCAAAGTCCTCAACACAAGCAAACAAACTCAAAACCACCAAAAGCAGCAGCATTTCAGCCCTGAGAGCCTCACCCTGCCTGGTCACGCTCCCCTGAGCCGGTGTCAGGTCTGCTGCAGGCAGCTCCAGACCCCAGACAAGCTTGGCTGGCTGCAGAGCCGAGCCCCAGCTTTGTTTGGCTGCTGCACGACCCAAGCTCTCGCTTTTATTCACGAGAGGAGCCCCCGTTCCGGAGCGGGAGGGGAAATGAGATGATCTGCTTCTGCTTTTCACTCATTTCTGCTGTTTAAAGACCGTGCCCATCACCCCTGGCACTTGATCCAAATCAACCTCTCTCCCCCCCTGGCCTTTCTTCTCCCCTTAGTATTATTATTTTTTTAAAAAAAGCAGAAGAATTAAAATGTAAATTGAACTGGAAAAGGGGGAAAAAAAAAATTAAGCCCCCTCCAGGTGCCCCCTTCTCCTCGGCGTGGGGATGGGCACAGATTATATCCAGCACCACATGACCAGGGCCTGTATTTATGTGTCAGAGTGTAAAACCCACCCTGCTGAGCTGCCTTTTCTCTGCCTGGGGCTGGGGGGCTTCTGCTCGGCGTCTCCTCAAACAGCCCCACAAAAGGGGATTAAGGAGAGCCCCCTCAGCCCCGCAGAGTAATCCATCAAATTATCCCTTGTTGGCGTTGCTGTCCTCTTCAGGAGGAAAAAAAAAAAAAAAAAAAAAAGTAAAAAAAAACCATAAAAAAGCTCTCCAAAAGCTTTTAAAATTACACTTGAGCCTGAAACACTCCACCCAGCTGCTGGAGCCCCCAGCACAATGGGCTGGTTGTAAAGGGAATCCCGGGAAGTGAGGAGCAAGGAAAAAGAGACGGACACTTAAAAAGGGCAGCGGCCTCCCCACGGCTGGGAGGGCAACAGGTGCCCCTGACCCCCCCAGGCCTGGAGCCTGCAGGAGATCCGGCCCAGGAGGGCTGGCTGGACATCCCAGTTACCCATGGAGGGGGAACTGGGGGCACTGGGATTGCTGTGCCCTGATAGACCCATGGAATTTGGGGCTCTGGGATGAGATTGCCCTGATGGATTCACTGAGAGGGAATCTGGGGGCTCTGGGGTGGGATTGCTGTGCCCTGATGGATCCACAGAGAGGGAACTGGGGGCACTGGGATTGCTGTGCCCTGATGGACCCAGGGAAAGGGAATTTGGGGCTCTGGGGTGGGATGGCTGTGGACCCATGGAGAGGGAATTTGGGGTTCTGAGATGGGTTTGCCCTGATGGACTCACTGACAGGGAATTTGGGGCTCTGGGGTGGGATTGCTGTGCCCTGATGGACCCATGGGGAGGGAATTTGGGGTTCTGGGGTGGGATTGCCCTGATGGACTCACTGACAGGGAATCTGGGGTTCAGAGATGGGTTTGCTGTGCCCTGATGGACTCACAGAGAGGGAACTGGGGGCGCTGGGATTGCTGGGCCCTGATGGACTCACAATGAGGGAACTGGGGGCGCTGAAATGGGATTGCCCTGATGGACCCATGGAGAGGGAATTTGGGGTTCTGAGATGGGTTTGCTGTGCCCTGATGGATCCATGGGGAGGGAATTTGGGCTCTGAGATGGGTTTGCTGTGCCCTGATAGATCCACAGAGAGGGAACTGGGGCTCTGGGATTGCTGTGCCCTGATAGACCCATGGAATTTGGGACTCTGGGATGGGACTGCCCTGATGGATTCACTGAGAGGGAATCTGGGGGCTCTGGGGTGGAATTGCTGTGCCCTGATGGATCCACAGAGAGGGAACTGGGGGCACTGGGATTGCTGTGCCCTGATGGAGCCAGGGAGAGGGAATTTGGGGCTCTGAGATGGGTTTGCTGTGCCCTGATAGATCCACAGAGAGGGAATTTGGGATTCTGGGATTGCTGTGCCCCGATGGACTCACAGAGAGAGAATTTGGGGCTCTGGGGTGGGATGCCTGTGCCCTGATGGATCCATGGAAAGGGAATTTGGGGCTCTGGGATTGCTGTGCCCTGATGGACCCAGGGACGTGTCCTCAGCAAGGCTTGCAAAGCTTTGGGCTTGTAGGGAGCATCCAAATCTCTCCTGCAGGGAATGCAGCACTGTCAGCCCCTGTCCTCACTGTCCCCAGAGCCCTGGGGCTGGATCAAAAACCCTCAAACCCCTCAAAAGTCCCTCAAAACCCCCAGCACAAACAGCAGGACTGCCCAGGGCTCAGCACATCTCCACCAGTGACCCCACAAAGCCAAACCAGACTCACCCAAATCCCGGGAACTCCTGGAATCTGCTTTTCCTTCCACTAAACCTCACAGGAGCTCCTGTGCTGCTCCTCACCGCCCTGCCCTGCTCCGAGGGGTGAATCCTCCCTCTCCCCCAGCCCAGCCTGAGCAAGCACGCCGGATTTCCTGCGTTTGCATCACCAAAATCATTCGGGGAAAGAATTCTCAGCCAGGCAGGGGTCACGAAATGCTTACCCCAACAAAGTGGAGCTGGGAAAGAGAAGAGCAAACCAGAAAAAGAGAAAAAAAACAGAAAAAAAACCCCAGAGTGCTGGTGGCACTCAGGACACCCACAGGGGCCAGCTCAGCACTGAACACGGTGACACCAAACCTCTGGTGCTGAGTGAGAGAGAATCATTTCCCCATCTGTCACAGGCAGCCAGCAGCCCTCGGTGCTCTGCTGTGTCTGCTCACGGGGCTGGGAAAACGGGAAGTGAAACTGGAACTCGGTGTCTGCAGCTGGAGCTGCGTGAGGGGAGATCCGGGCCCGGGCCAAGGCGGCTCCGGCTGCTCTGAGGCTGCCTGGCAGCTCCGGGGGTTCTGTGCTGTCATTGCCGGATTTATTTGGGATCTGGCAGCTGTGGGGATGGCTCTGGGGTGGGAAGGATGGTTCTGGTAAAACCAAAAAACAGCGGCCAGAGCAAAGGCCAAGGTTGGGCAGGAGGATGAGAATCCAACCCTGGGACACGGAGCAGCTGGAGAGGGGAAAACCCTGACCCCAAACTGTGCCCAGACAAATTTCACCCCAGCAGGGACAAATTGTGGGGTTTTGGGAGGGATGAGGGATGAGGGGATGTCCTTGACCCCAAACTGTGTCAGCACAAATTTCACCCCAGCAGGAACAAATTGTGAGGTTTTAGGAGGAGTGAGGGGTGTCCCTGACCCCAGCCTGTGCCCAGACAAATTTCA
The DNA here is from genome assembly GCA_910950805.1 of Acrocephalus scirpaceus scirpaceus. Classification (NCBI taxonomy): domain Eukaryota; kingdom Metazoa; phylum Chordata; class Aves; order Passeriformes; family Sylviidae; genus Acrocephalus; species Acrocephalus scirpaceus. The sequence goes on from OU383797.1 coordinate 5,022,702, forward strand.
CCCCAGCAGGGACAAATTGTGGGGTTTTAGGGGTCCCTGACCCCAACCTGTGCCCACACAGGGCTAAGACAAATTCCACCCCAGCAGGAACAAATTGTGGGGGTTTAGGAGGGATGAGGAGATATCCTTGACCCCAAACTGCCCACACAGGGCACAGACAAATTTCATTCTAGCAGAAGCAAATTGTGGGGTTTTAGGAGGGATGAGGGATGAGGGGATGTCCTTGACCCCAACCTGTGTCCACACAGGGCTCAGACAGATCTCACCCCAGCAGGAACAAATTGTGGGGTTTTAGGAGGAGTGAGGGGTGTCCCTGACCCCAAACTGTGCCCATGCAGGGCCCACACAAATTTCACCCCAGCAGGAGCAGAGCAGGAACAAATTGGAACAAATTGTGGGGTTTTGGTAGGGATAAGGGTATATCCTTGACCCCAAACTGTGCCCACACAAATTTCACCCCAGCAGGAACAAATTGGAACAAATTGTTGTGGTTTTAGGAGGGGTGAGGGGGTGTCCCTGACCCCAAACTGTGCCCACACACGGCTCAGACAAATTTCATCCCAGCGGGAGCAAATTGTGGGGTTTAGGAGGGGTGAGGGGGTGTCCCTGACCCCAAACTGTGCCCACACAGGGCTCAGACAAATTTCACCCCAGCAGGAACAAATTGGAACAAATTGTGGAGTTTTGGTAGGGATAAGGGGAAATCCTTGACCCCAAACTGTGCCCACACAAATTTCACCCCAGCGGGAACAAATTGGAACAAATTGTGGAGTTTTAGGTGTCCCTGACCCCAAACTGCCCACACAGGGCTCAGACAAATTCCACCCCAGCAGAAAAAATTGTGGGGGTTTAGGAGGGATGAGGAGATATCCCTGACCCCAAACTGCCCACACAGGGCTCAGACAAATTTCATTCTAGCAGGAGCAAATTGTGGGGTTTTAGGAGGGATGAGGGATGAGGGGATGTCCTTGACCCCAACCTGTGTCCACACAGGGCTCAGACAGATCTCACCCCAGCAGGAACAAATTGTGGGGTTTTAGGAGGAGTGAAGGGTGTCCCTGACCCCAAACTGTGCCCATGCAGGGCCCACACAAATTTCACCCCAGCAGGAGCAGAGCAGGAACAAATTGGAATAAATTGTGGAGTTTTAGGAGGGATGAGGGGATATCCCTGACCCCAAACTGTGTCTGCACAAATTTCACCCCAGCAGGAACAAATTGGAACAAATTGTTGTGGTTTTAGGAGGGGTGAGGGGATGTCCCTGACCCCAAACTGTGCCCATGCAGGGCCCACACAAATTTCACCCCAGCAGGAACAAATTGGAGCAAATTGTGGAGTTTTGGTAGGGATAAGGGGATATCCTTGACCCCAAACTGTGCCCACACAAATTTCACCCCAGCGGGAACAAATTGGAACAAATTGTTGTGGTTTTAGGAGGGGTGAGGGGGTGTCCTTGACCCCAAACTCTGCCCACACAGGGCTCACACAAATTTCACCCCAGCAGGAGCAGAGCAGGAACAAATTGGAATAAATTGTGGAGTTTTAGGAGGGATAAGGGGATATCCTTGACCCCAAACTGTGCCCACACAAATTTCACCCCAGCGGGAACAAATTGGAACAAATTGTGGAGTTTTAGGTGTCCCTGACCCCAAACTGTGCCCACACAGGGCTCAGACAAATTTCACCCCAGCAGAACAAATTGTGGGGTTTTGGGAGGAGTGAGGAGTGTCCCTGATCCCAAACTGTGCCCACACAAACTTCACCCCAGCAAGTACAGAGCAAGAACAAATTATGGAGTTTTGGTAGGGATGAGGGGATGTCCCTCACCCCAAACTGTGCCCACACACGGCTCAGACAAATTTCACCCCAGCAGGAACAAATTGTGGGGTTTAGGAGGGATGAGGGGATGTCCCTGACCCCAAACTGTGCCCACACAGGGCTCAGAGAAATTTCACCCCAGCAGAACAAATTGTGGAGTTTTGGGAGGGGTGAGGGATCTCTCTGACCCCAAATTTCACTCCAGCAGGAACAAATTGGAACAAATTGTGGGGTTTAGGAGGGATGAGGGATATCCCTGACCCCAAACTGTGCTCACACAAATTCCACCCCAGCTGCAGCCCCCAGCACCCCACACTGAGCTCCCACCACCCCAGTTTTTGCCAGGACCCCGTTCTTTGGGGGAAAAAATGGAACAACCCAAACCCCACACACCCTCAGAGAGCCACACACTTCCAGAGCCCCTCTGGCTGCAAATTTGGGGAGCCTGACCTCAGAGGAGACCCTTGGAGCCCTGGGCACACACACAGAGCCAATGGGCCCTTCTGTAACCACACATCCCAATTCCCTGCTGGGCAATCCCGGATATTCCCGTTATTCTGGATGCTCCCAGACCCCTCTGCCCTCCCCCAGCAGGTTGGGGGGGTTCCTCCCTCTCTGTTTTCTGTCTGTAAATCGAGGTCAGGGCTTCGAAGGAGACAAAAGAGCCTTTGCAGGGTGAGGAGCAGCCCCGGGACAGCTGTGAGAGCTGAGCCCCATCACCAACAGCACCCAAGGGTGTCACCCCTCGGTGCCCCTGGCACGGGAATGGGCAGTGGGGAGGTGAAAAAAAGAGGGAATAAAGCAAAACTCAAAAATATTTCAAACTTGGAGCTGCCCTGAAATTTCTTTGTGGCTCCCAACCCATTTTTAATTTTAATTTTCACCCTGCCAGTCACACCTCTGGCCATGGACCGGAGGTTGTGCCAACATCATCCAAAAGGGATTTCTGTCAGTTCAGCACCCAGAGGGGAAGGTTGGGAATTTTGAAGGGAATAATGGGAATTTTGTGGGAAATAAAAGGAATTCTACAAGAAATAATGAGAATTTTGCAGGGAATAATGGGAAATCTGCAGGGAAGAATGGGAATTTCACAGGAAAGAATGGGAATTTCACAGGAAAGAATGGGAATTTCACAGGAAAGAATGGGAATTTCACAGGAAAGAATGGGAATTCTGCAGGAAATAATGGGAATTTTTGCAGGGAATAATGGGAATTTTTGCAGGGAATAATGGGAATTTTTGCAGAAAATAATGGGAATTCTGCAAGGAAGAATGGGAATTCTGCAGAAAATAAGGGGAATTTTTGCAGGGAATAACGGGAATTTTCTGGGGGGGGGTAAGGGCAAAATTCCACATCTCAAAGCTATATTAAAATAAAAAAAAAAGCATTTTCACTTGTCTGGGGTAGGAAAAGCTGCCCAGGCTCTGCCTCCTGCCTGCAGCACATCAGCCCCTGGGGTTAATGAGGGCCCTCAGATCACTGCTGGAGCACAGGGAGAATTTTCCTTATCGTGGCACACCAGCCACGAGGCCTTGGGTCTGAAAAATGGAGATCCCACGATTTTATTTCTGCCTGATAATTGCAAAGATAAGCAGCAATCAGATTTTTTTTTTTATTTCCTGAGGCAGATAAGTTTCACTGGAAGGTCTGGATGGAGAAACTTGAGAAGATTTTTCCTTCCCCCCCCTTCTCACTCAGTTTAATGTGCTGTGCACTCACAACATGCAGGGACTGCAACATTCACCAAAAGAAAAAATAAAAATAGAGCAGTGAGGAATATCTGGAAGGGAAATTTTCCACTTTTTTTTAAAAAAAAAACCAAAAAACCAAGCCTCAAAGCTGCCATTTCTGCAGGAGGTGAATGGAGTGAGGCATTTTTACCGCCCCCTCACTCCCCACCCAAACAGGAACCTCACTTTCTATTTTGAGCCCTGGAAAGCTGAATTCATCAGCCCTGAATTATTAACTTTTTACTAATTAGGCACGGGGTTCAAGTTCAAAGCTGCCTGGATTCTGCAGGGCTGCTGAGGGGCTCTTGTGGCACGGGGCACCAGAGGGAAGAGCTCAGAGAGCTGAAATCATTCCGTGTTTGTTGTTAAAAATCAGGAATGGAAATTTGTGCATCGAGGATCGAGCAGGGGCAGGATTTTCTCTCCATGCCAAGCTCGTTATTTGCTGGGGTAAAGTTCAGAGAGGCACAGAGGGGGCAGAGAGAGCAGGGATGTTCCTGTACCCGGGGCAGGCTGTGCCCAGTGCCATCCTGGCTGTGCCACCAGCCACCCACGGGGACAGCCAGCACACCCTGCCCTGCCCAAAGGGCTCAGCCTCCCCTCTCAGGGAGAGCAGATGGATGGGAGGAACTGGGGGCAGCACAGGTACAGGAGAAATCAGAGCTGGAAGAGGCCCTGTGGGATCATGAAAGGTCATTCCCTGTGGAATCACAAAAGATCATTCCCTATGGAATCATGAAAGATCCCTCCCTGTGGAATAATGAAAGATCATTCCCTGTGGAATCACAGAAAATCATTCCACAGATCATTCCCTGTGGAATCACAAAAGATTCTCCCCTGTGGAATCACAGAAAATAATTGCCTGTAGAATGATGAAAGACCTTTCCCTGTGGAATCACAAAAGACCACTCCTTGTGGGATCATGAAAGATCATTCCCTGTGGAATCATGAGAGATCCCTCCCTGTGGAATCACAGAAAATCATTCCGCAGAAGATCATTCCCTGTGGAATCGTGAAAGATCCCTCTCTGCAGAATCATGGAAGATCACTCCCTGTGGAATCACAAAAGATTCTTCCCTGTGGAATCACAGAAAATAATTGCCTGTAGAATCACAAAAGATCATTCCCTGTGGGATCACAGAAATCATTCCCTGTGGAATCACGAGAGATCCCTCCCTGTGGGATCACGAAGGAGCATTCCCTGTGGAATCACAGAAAATCACTCCACAGAAGATCATTCCCTGTGGAATCACAGAAAATCACTCCACAGAAGATCATTCCCTGTGGAATCATGAAAGGTCATTCCCTGTGGAATCACAAGAGATCCCTCCCCGTGGAATCATGAAGGAGCATTCCACAGAAGATCATTCCCTGTGGAATCACAAAAGTGCATTCCCTGTGGAATCACAAAAGATCCCTCCCTATGGAATCATGAAAGATTATTCTCTGTGGAATCACGAAAGATCATTGCCCGTGGAATCCCCAATTCCCTGGGGCTGCTCCCAACAGTGCATCCTCCAGCCCGAACAGAGACATCCCAAGCACTGAATTTCCCCTGGAACAACATCCATGGGCTAGAAAGATTTAATAACTGGGAATCGTCTGTCTGTCTGTCCGTCTTTCCCTCCCTCCCTGCCGTTATCCCCCTGCTCTCTCCCCTTTGGATTTGCACTCCCAGGGCCCTCCCCAGCCTCTCTCCCGGAGCTGCAGTCAATTCTCATGAAATCCACCCTTGCAGGCCCATTAATTGCTCACTGGGCCTTGGCCGGGGCACAGCAGCCTTTTGTTCCAGCTGCTCCCGCCAGCCCTGGCGCGCAGGAACCGTTTGTCACCAACATTCCCCAATGCACAGGAACCGTTTGTCACCCACGCTCCCAAATTCACCTCTGGAGCCCCCGGGCACACAAAGCCCTCCCCTGTCACACCACGAGCTGGTACCTGGCACCGCAGCTGCCACTGTCCCCTCCTCGTCCCTTTGTGCTCTGGATTTATGAGGCGCCGCCGCCGACCTCGCCCCGTGACCACAACAATCCTTTATTCTCTGAGGGAGAGTTGGGTGATTTGTGCCAGAATTTGGATGAGGTAGGGCAGTGATCACAGGGACAGCACTAACAGGATGCTCAGTCTCAGCTCAGGTCCTGGAGGTGACCAAAAACCACTTTGGACATCTCCTCTCCACACTGAAGTGACCCCACAGCTCTGGGAGAGGGGAAAGGGCAGGGAAACACCCTGGAGCAGTGGCAGGTCCAGCCCAACATTCCCAGACTGATGGAAAAGTCACCATCAGGGATAAAATCACTCCCAAGTCCTGTTAAGGTGGTGGGGTTTGGTCACAGCCACTTCAAATCCCCAAGAGCAGTGGCAGTTCCAGCCCAACATTCCCAGACTGATGGAAAAGGCACAAAATCACCATTAAAATAAAAAATAAAATAAAATATAAAATAAAATAAAATCACTCCCAAAGTCCTGTTAAGGTGGCGGGGTTTGGTCACAGCCACTTCAAATCCCACCCAAGAGCAGCTCTGCTCAGTAATCCTAAATTCAGTGAATTGGGATGCAGGAATAAAGGATAAAGTCAGGGATAAAATCACTCCCAAGGTCCAGTTAAGGTGGAGAGGTTTGGTCACAGCCACTTCAAATCCCAGCCAAGAGCAGTGGCAGGTCCAGCCCAACATTCCCAGACTGATGGAAAAGGCACAAAGTCACCATCAGGGATAAAATCACTCCCAAGGTCCTGTTAAGGTGGTGGGGTTTGGTCACAGCCACTTCAAATTCCACCCAAGAGCAGCTCTGCTCATTAATCCTAAATTCAGAACAGGGAGAACTGGGATGCAGGACAGCTCCAGAGCTGAGGTCTGATCCTCACCTCAGCCCCTCGGTGCAGCAAGCCAGATCCCAGCAGGATTCATTCCCAGTGTTTGGGAAGCAAAGCGTGATCCAGGGATTTCCTTGCACGCCCCATTTCACCCAGTCTCAAGCCATAAATCTAAAGCAGGATTTCAGTGCTGCCCACAGCTCCGTGCAGGTTATTCCTGGAGCTGGCTCTGCGAGAACATTAATGTCTTCTGAGTGCTGACAACCTGCACGGATTTGAGTCACTGCTCTCATTATATTTCTGTTTTTCCTGCAGACAAACCACCACGGAGAACTCCCAACAAAACAAAGGTGGGAAAAAAATAAAACCACCCCACAGCAGCTGCCTTGATTGAAGGGCAAAACTTTCACACCTCACAAACCAACGCCAGCGCCCAGCATTGTTTTAGTTGCTATTTTCAAATAAACCTCATTACTTTGCCAGGGGCCATCCTTAAACCGAGTTACCTCCAACCCTGGCAAGGATGAGAATTCATCCACAAGCCACCAAAAGCTGGATCCAAAATCCCCAGCTCAACAACCCACGAGGTTTCCCTGGGTGAAGGACAGGGCCGGTCCTTGGGATGTGGACTGAGAGGAATTTCTCTGAGCTCGAGTGAAGCTGAGAGAGAGGAAGAGGAGAAGCTCAGAGCTGCAAACCAGGCACCTGCTCCGTGTTCCAGCCACCCCCAGCCCCGAGACAAAGGAGCCTTTGGGACCACATTCCTCCTCCTTTTGCCAGACAATATTCACGGGGGTCTGGTTCTCCTCTTCCGCAGGCTGGCAAAATGTTAAGCAAATATTTGGGAACGGCCAGAAGGAGCTGACATTTTGGGGATATGAAAACAAGGAGGGGAAGGGCACAAATCAGGGGGGAGCTCTGAGGAGCACCGGGTGGACAAACAGGAATGGGATGGAATGGGATTGGAATGGGATTGGAATGGGATGGAAGCCTCAGAGCCCCACTCAGATTTGTTTTCTGAGCAAGCAGCTCCACAGCTCAGCAGGGTTGGGCACATCAACTTCTCCACCACTCAGTTTCAGCCTCTTCCAGCAGTGAGGAGCAGCAGCAGCTCGAGGATCAGCACAGGTTTCACATCACGTCTTAGATAACTCAACACCAGGGCACAGAACTGTTAAATAATCCTGAATTTTGCTGTTTGTCCCGTTCTTTTCTTTATGGTGAGTGCAGATCTGCACTTGACTGCCTGGCAGGGACAGATTTAAAACTTCCCTCTGCTTCTCAAAAACCAAGATTCCTCCCTGGGGGTCTCCAGCTGGGCTGGGGGTCCCAGTTCTCACCCGGGCAGCCTGGATGTCTGATGTGGAACCATCAGAAACCCAGAGATCAGCACTGAGAGGAGCTGACAGCTGCTCACGAGCTCCTCATGACTCCCACACCCAGCTTTAATCATGGGTTGAACGCGGCTGAGGGGTCACAAGGCTGGCCAGGGTGGCTGTTTGGGCTGGGTTTTGGTTGTTTAGGCTGAGTTTGAGCTGTTTGGGCTGGGTTTGAGCTGTCCTAGACTGGCTGCCCGCTCCGTGAGCCACAGGGCACCATCACCTGATGGGATTATCAGCAGACAGAACAAATCCAGCCCGGTTTGGGTTTCTGTGCCTCCCTCTCCATCCCTTCTGCTCTCCCTGCTCCTTTACACCTGCAATTCCCCCAGCACCACCTCGCACCCCTCTCTGCTCCTTTCCCTCCTGGCTCCCTCAGAGCCCCAAATCCATCAAAAATCTCCCCAAATTTCACCCGGCGGGTCCAGCTTTGCTTTGATGCTGCCTCAGCCAAGACGAGGGGACAACAACGCGTTAAAGACCCCCCAGGTCTGGGGGAAAACACAAACCCCGAGCCCCCAGCCACCCCCACGGTGACAAAACATCGCAAACCTCCGAAGGGAGTGAACCAGAGGAGGAAAACAGACCCTGAGCACGGCGCCAAGGGGATTTTTTGAACTTTTAAGAGCTTCACTCCCAATGCAGAGAGCCCAGGCACCACCCTGAGCTCGGTGCTGAGGCTTTGGCTGAAAAGAGATGAAAATCCGGGAGGAAAACCCCGACGCGCCCCTCCTCCCCTCCCCGGCGCTGCCACTTGAGCGCTCGGGCGAAATAAACACTTGGGGGGAAAGGTTACCGAGAGTTTATGCTGAACATCATCATTTCCTAGGGACTCTGCTGAGGATGAAGGAGACCCCGCGCTGTATTTTTTAACCCCGGGGATCAGCGATTCCAGCCTCTCCCACCGCGGGTACAGCACGGGAGTGGACAAAAATCTGATTTGATAAAAACTGATTTGATAAAAACTGATTTTGCTCCTTTAAAACCTTGCTGGTGCTGCTGGAGCTTGTCCGGAGCTCACGGAGGCATCTCCAGCTGCTTCACTCGGAGGATGTTGAGCTGTGAAAATGCTGCGCTCACAGGGGACGGTGCCGCTGCCTCCAGGCTGGTCCTGCACATCCCAGGATGCCGGGGAACCCCTGGAGGTTCGGGAGCTTCCACCGGGACCTCGTGAGGAGCCCACGGCACCCCCAGAAATCCCTGCCCAGCCCCCGATTGTGGGGGAGCATCCCCAAAGCAGCCACAGCCAAGGAGAATTCCCTCCCTAAATCCCAAGATGGGTTTTTATACCCTGAAACACGGGGATTTACATCCCCTGTAAAGCTCTCACTTAATCTGCCATTAATTCTGGAGATTCTTGTTATCCATATCAAATTTCTAATCCTTTTTTTTATTTTCTTTTCCCTCCCCAAATCCCATAAACCAAATGCTCTCGATTTCCACGATGTTCTGTGGCAATAAAATGCAGTTTTAGGCACAGCCTGGCATCCCAGGGTTGGCAATCTGGCTCCAGTGCCACTCCCCCAGTGAGGAGAAACAGAAAAGTCCAGGGAGCATCACGTATTTAAAAAAAAAAAAAAAAAAAAAAAAAAAAAAAAAAGAAAGAACAAAAAAAAAAAATTGAAAGAACAAAAATTGCGGGTGGGGTGAATAATGGAAAAGGTTTCTAGGCTGGTACACGTTTTTCAGGAGTGTCTGCATGACTTCAGTGCCCAGGTCATTTGGGTACTTTTGAAGTTCTTACTCATGTTCTATTTCTATAAATTCGGAGATATTCTCATGTTACACACCTAAACGCTGCTCCCCTGCACCATTAGACCCAGAACAGGTTATAAATGAGATTTTTGAGCCTGGCCACTTTCTCTGTGAGTCCAACAGGTCCAGGGGAGCTGGACCTGATTTGGAAAGCTGTTCCTGATTTGTTTCCCTTCCAATTTTGTGTTTGTTTGAAACATAAAAATGGGAACGGAGCATCCTGCCAGCTCTGGCCATCACCAGCACAGAATTAATAAATTCATTTTAGTGCTTCTCCCTTCCTCCTAAAGCTGTCACCCGTGGGAAGACAAACGAGCCTGGGAGTTTATGTTTATCATAAACAACTACAGCGTTTTACCATCAAAATCCCGAAGTCAGGAATCCCTGGAATTATCCCCGGTCAGGAATCCCTGGAATTATCCGCGCTCGAGCATTCAGGGGTGGCAGAGGATCCCACTGAGCTCAAAGGGAGGCACCAAACCCAAACAGAACCCACGGCCAGGTGTGATGGAAACTCCCCCGCTGCCTCGCTCGGGTATTGAGGATTCACTGACCTGTCCCTGCGAGGATTTCTGGATTTCTTCAGGATTTCTGCGAGTCCATCCCGCTTCCCAAACTCTCTGCTCGCTCAGAAATCCTTCAGCCGGCGCTGTGACCGCGGGTGTCCCTGCAAGGAGGAGAAGTTTGGGAAGAGCTCCGGGCAGGACCCCCTCCCACATCCCCACCTGCGGCCGCTCCCGCTCCTCTCCCCGACTCTCTGGGAGGGTTTTTTTTGTTGTTGTTTTGTTTTCCCGCAGCAGCTCCAGCGCAGGAGCATCAGACCCGGAGCGCTTCCTCCTCCTCCTCCTCTTCCTCCCGCGGGCAGCGCCGCCGTCCTGGCCGCGAATTCAACCGTGACCCCCCCGATCTCCCCCCGGGAAAGGCAGCAGGAGCCGCGTCCCGGCACGACCGGCGGCGTCCCGGGGCAGCCGCATCCCCGCCCGGCATCCCCCCATGCCCAGCCCCGGGCCCCGTGCCCGGCCGTACCTCTGCGGCAGCCGGGGCTCAGCCCGGCGCCCGCGCCTCCGCCGCGGTTTAAAAGGGCAGGTTGGGCCCGGCAGGGAGCATGCGCTGCCGCGGGCGGAGCGCCCGAGCCCCCCCGGGCCGCCGCCCCCGCCCCGCCGGCCGCGGAGCTCCGCCGGCAGAGCATCCCCGCAGCCCCCGGGGACACCGGGCACGGTTCCGCAGCCCCCGGGGGGGGACACCGGGGCCGGTCCTGCAGCCCCCGGGGGGGGACACCGGGGCCGGTCCTGCAGCCCCCGGGGACACTGAGCCCGGTCCTGCAGCCCCCGGGGGGACACCGGCGCCGGTCCTGCAGCCCTCGGGGACACCGGGGCCGGTCCTGCAGCCCCCGGGGGGGGACACCGGGGCCGGTCCTGCAGCCCCCGGGGCACTGAGCCCGGTCCTGCAGTCCCCGGGGGGACACCGGCGCCGGTCCTGCAGCCCCCGGGGACACCGGGGCCGGTCCTGCAGCCCCCGGGGGGGACACCGGGGCCGGATCCACAGCCCCCGCGGGGACACCGGGCCCGATCCCGCTCTCCTCTCGGGGAGAATGGCCCCGATCCCCGCAGCCCCAGGGACAGCGGCCCCGGTTCTGCTCTCCTTGCTGGGACACCGGGCCCGATCCCGCACTCCTCCCGAGGAGAACGGCCCCGATCCCGCAGCTCCCGGGGACACCGGGCCCAGTTCCGCAGCCCCCGCGGGGACACCGGCCCCGATCCCGCTCTCCTCGTTGGGAGAACGGCCCCGATCCCGCAGCCCCAGGGACACCGGGCCCGGTTCCGCAGCCCTCGCAGGGACACCGGGCCCGGTTCCAGAGTCTCGATCCCGCAGCACCGCAGGGACACCGGCCCCGGTTCCGCTCTCCTTGCTGGGACACCGGCCCCGATCCCGCATCCTTCGCTGGGAGAACGGCCCCATCCCCGCATCGCTGAGGCCAAACCCCTCCGGTGGAGCAGCCCCATCCCCGCAGCCTCCTCCAGTAGAGCAGCCCCGTTCCCGCACCCTCAGCCCCCGCAGCTCCGTCCCTGCAGCCCCGATTCCCGCAGACCCCACCGGGAACAGCCCCGTTCCTTCAGCCCCGTTCCCCAGCCCTCCCCACCGCCAGCAGCCCCATCAGCCGGTCCATCCTACAGGAGCATCCACCCCAAACTCCCGGCCTTTCTTTAAAAGAAAAATATTAAAAATCCCCATTTCCCTCATCCCCTTCTCTTCCCCCTTCCCGCCGGAGCGCTCCCCGCGGCGGGAGCAGCGCCGGGGTTTGTTTGGGTTTTCTGAGCCGCTGGTTCCCTGCAATGGCCTGGGCTGGATGGAAAAAGGGCCCCGGCGATGGGAAAGTTTGTGACCTGGCCCCGGACATTATTCATGGTGGGTGAGTGCTTAAACCCGCATGGCGTGAGAGGGAGAGGGACACTAAATATGTACCTTTATATGGGGAGAAATCTAAACATTCTATCAGCGCCTAACTCTGAAAAACAGCAGCTAAACTGAACCCTAAATTGAGGAAAATCAGCGAGGGAAAAGGGACATAGAATATATACATTTATATGGACAGAGAGTTAGACATTCTATCAGCACGTAAATGAAAATAGGAGCTAAACTGAACCCCAAATTGAGGAAAATCAGCAAGGGAGAGGGACACTAAATATATATATTTATATGGAGAGAGAGCTGGACATTGTATCAGCCCCTAACTCAGAAAACAGGAGCTAAACTGAACCCTAAATTGAGGAAAAATCAGTGAGGGAGAAGGGACACAAAATATATACATTTATATGGAGAGAGAGCTAGACATTGTATCAGCAGGTAACTGAAAACAGGAGCTAAACTGAACCCTGAATTCAAGAAAAATCAGCAAGGGAGAGGGAACACTAAATATATATATTTATACAGAGAGAGGAAAAATCAGTAAGGAAAAGGGACACAAAATATATACATTTATATGGAGAGAGATCTAAAGGTTCTATCAGCACCTAACTCTGAAAACAGGAGCTAAGCTGAACCCTGAACTGAGGAAAATCAGCAAGAGACTTATATATATATATTTATATATATTTATATGGATATATATATATTTATATGGAGATATATATTATATATATATTTATATGGAGATATATATTATATATATATTTATATGGAGATATATATATTTATATGGAGGTATTAAAAATATATATATATATCTATTTATATGGAGAGAGATCTAGACATTGTATCAGCACTTAAATGAAACCAGCAGTTAAACTGAACCCCAAATAGAGGAAAAATCAGCGTTCTATTCACCCACACAGCCTTGGAGATGAGAACCCTCCAGCAGAGCAGCCTCCCCTCCACATCTGCAGCAACAAGTCTCTTTATTTTGTGTGTGTGTGTGAACAAAACGAGAGGAAAAACGAGGCAAGAGCGCAGTGGAGTGAACCAGCTGTTCCTAAATGAATATTTGTGAGTGCTCGGGAGACTTCTTCAGCTGAAAACTCTAAAAACTCATCCAAAAACCTCGCGGTGCTCGGTGCTATTTAAAACCTTTTGTTTCCTGATGAATTCTGAGAGCTGCAGAAGCATCACAAAAATCGGTTGTTTTTTATCTTCCCTCCTTTGGAGCAACTTTCTGTCAAGGTCAAAAATCCCATTTTCCACGTCACATTTCAGCTTGGGTCAGCAGGATGGTGATTTTATTTTTATTTTATTTTTTCACTGGGAACAGCTGTTCCCTGCCAGAGTTTGCTGGAAGGGTTCACCCTGCAAGGAAAAAAAGCAGAGGAGCACCTGCGTTTGTTGTCACTTGAGCTGATGAGGAGAAACGACACTGCTGCTTCATGGGAGGGGAAAAAAGGGAAAAAAAAGCATTTTTGGCAGTCCAGATGCTGATAGGAACTCGGTAATAAAAATCCCAAACCTAATTAAAAAAAAAAAGGAAAAAAAAATTAAAAAAAAGTTGGAGAGCTGGGCTATGACTTCAGCTGGGAAAGGGCCAGAATCCAAATTTGGGTGGGGAGAGCTGCCCCTGTTTTTTTAGTCAGAAAAGTTCACAAGCAATTAAACAGCTATTAGTGCTGGGGTGGTTTGTTTTGATTTGGTTTTTTGGGTTTTTTGGGGGTATTTTTGGTTTTTTTGTTGGTTTGTTTGGTTTTTTTGTGGGGATTTTTTTGGTGGGTTTTTTTGTTTGTTGGTTGGTTTGATTTTTTTCTTTTTTCTTTCTTTTTTTTTTTCCTTTTTCTCTTTTCCTCCCCCTTTAGCCCTGGAGCAAATGACTCTCCCAAGGTGGATTCCCGAATGGAGCTGGGCACTGCTCAGTGCTCAGAGGAGCTGCGTGAATTTCAGTTTCCACTCTGCTATTCCGGGCTCTGAGTCACTGGGTGATGGTGGCTGAGACACTTTGGGAGCAGAAATTACAGCCTGCGGTGGTTCTGGCTGCTCCTGGGTGTCCCTGAGAGGGTGGCACAGACAGGGAGGGAGTGACAGCACCAGGACGTGGGCAGGGAGGGCACAGAGAGCCTCACTTCTCCCAGAAGAATTTATTTCATTTTTATTTCATGAAATAAATGAATATTCAATTAGTTCACACCAATACAGAAGACTGAAATCACTTACAGAGGGTTTGCTGTGGATCAGCAAATTATTCTAATAATATTCTATTAATATTCTATTAATATTCTATTAATATTCTAATAATGATTTGCCACTAATGATTTCCCATTTAGGTGGGAAATTATTATTAGAATGATAATATTCTAATAATATTTTAATCATTCTAATAATGATTTCCCACCTAGATTTCCCCTTTAGGTGGGAGATTATTATTAGAATGATAATATTATAATAATATTATAATCATTCTAATAATAATTATTATTAGAATGATAATATTCTAATAATATTCTAATCATTCTAATAATGATTTCCAACCTAGATTTCCCATTTAGGTGGGAAATTATTATTAAAATGATAATATTCTAATAATATTCTAATCATTCTAATAATGATTTCCCACCTAGATTTCCCATTTAGGTGGGAAATTATTATTAGAATGATAATATTTGAATAATATTCTAATAATTCTAATAATGCTTTCCAACCTAGATTTCCCATTTAGGTGGGAAATCATTATTAGAATGATAATATTATAATAATATTATAATAATTCTAATAATGATTTCCCACCTAGATTTCCCATTTAGGTGGGAAATTATTATTTGAATCATTTTTAGGTGGGAAAATCCTTCCAGGGTCATCAAATCCAACCTGTGCCCAATCCCCAGCCCAGAGCACTGAGTGCCACCTCCAGGAATTGCTTGGACACCCAGGGCTGGGAGCTCCAAGGGCCTGGCTGCCCTTTCCATGAGGAAATTCCAACCTCTGAGGCTGTTTCCCCTTGTCCTGTCCCTTTTTCCCACCCCAATTCCATTTTTCCCTGTGGTGCAGCACCGACAGCGCTGCTGCCCCAGCTCTGGGGGTCGTTTGTTGATAAAGGAATCAAAGATGGCAACAAAAATTCCCTTGAAATTCCAGCCAGACACTCCAAGGAGAGCAGCCGTGGGTTGGAGCTGCAGCTCTGTCCTCGCTCTCCAAGGAGGAATTTTCACCCTTGGAAGTGAAATTGGAATTTCACTCTTGGAATTTTCACTCTTTTATCTCCTCCACTTCTGCTGTGCAGGACTGGCTCCGGAGGAGGAGGAGTTCCAGGAGTTCCAGTTCATGAGAAATTCTGAGTACAGGAAGCCTCAATTTGGGCACCCAAACAAAAGCCTGGCTTTATTTTCACCGATTGTTTAACTAAATCCAGTCCTGGGTTTAAGACTGGATCATTTTTCTGCAGCAGGGCCAGAATAAGCCAGGACTGAGCAGTCATGGGAACCTGCAAAGTTCTTATTAGAATGATTATCTAGAAGAATTAGAATTTTACCGGAATTATTTATCAAGAAGAGGAAATTAGTAGAATTATTTATCGAGCAGAGGAAATCCAGAGCCAACGGCTGCCCCAGCTGCTCCTGCATGATTAGATCCAGAGATCAGCTCTGAGATCTGATCTGAGATCAGCTCTGAGATCAGCTCTGAGATCAGCTCTGAGATCAGCTCTGAGATCTGCTCTGAGATCTGCTCTGAGATCTGATCTGAGATCTGATCTGAGATCTGATCTGAGATCAGCTCTGCTCTTATCTAAATCAGATGGATCCAGCCAAACCGGGCTCGTGGCACGGAGCAGAGCATTGCCAGGGGTCAGGCAGCACCACACTGCAAATAAAAATTGAGGATCCAGGGAGCTGGAGGAGCCTCAGCCTCACCCCGGGCATGGGATGAGCTCAGGTTCATGAGCAGGACGTGGTTCTGAGAGTTTTTCTCTTTTGGTGGGGCCGTGGGGTCACTCCCTGCACCCCAAGGCCTTTTCAAAGCAGCCAAGCAAACAAAGCTGCAAAATCCTCATCGATCCTGGCCTGGCTCCTGTTTGCAGCAGCTGCAGAGAGGAGGAAGCTCTGGGTGCTGAACCAGGCCTGAAATTTGGGATTTCTGCTCTGTTTGCAGAGAGCAGGACAAACATTGCAGCGTCCCCCGCTGCTCTGGGGCTGCGGCCTTAACCTCGGCCTGGGCCTGCCGACCACGGCCCAGTACAGCCCAGCACAGCCCAGTACAGCCCAGTACGGCCCAGCACGGCCCAGCACGGCCCAGCACGGCCCAGCACGGCCCAGCACCGCCCAGCACGGCCCAGTATGGCCCAGCACGGCCCAGCACGGCCCAGCACGGCTCAGCACTGCCCAGCACTGCCCAGTATGGCCCAGCACCGCCCAGCACGGCCCAGCACGGCCCAGCCCATCCCAGCACGGCCCAGTATGGCCCAGCCCATCCCAGCACTGCCCAGCACTGCCCAGCCCTGCCCAGCCCTGCCCAGCACGGCCCAGCACGGCCCCGCTGCTCTGCTCCCCTTGGGGTTGGGGAGGTGTCCCCAAAGCCATGACTGTCCCTTGTCCCTGCACAGCCACACAAGGGGAACCCAGAATTCTGAGGGGTGTCCCCAAAGCTGTGGCTGTCCCTTGTCCCAGCACAGCCTCTGCTGCTCTGCTCCCCTCAGGGCACCCAGGGTTCTGGGAGGTGTCCCCAAAGCTGTGGCTGTCCCAAAATTCTGAGGGGTGTCCCCAAAGTTGTGGCTGTCCCTTGTCCCTGCTCTGCTCCCTCCAAGAAGGACCCAGAATTCTGGGATGTGTCCCCGAAGCCATGTGGCTGTCCTGGGTTCTGTGACTGTTCCAGGGCTCTGTGTCTCTCCCGGGGCTCTGTGTCTCTCTCAGGGCCCTGTGTCTCTCCCAGGGCTCTGTGTCTCTCCCAGGGCTCTGTGGCTCTCCTGGGGCTCTGTGGCTCTCTCAGGGCCCTGTGTCTCTCCCAGGGCTCTGTGGCTCTCCTGGGGCTCTGTGGCTCTCCCAGGGCTCTGTGTCTCTCTCAGGGCTCTGTGTCTCTCTCAGGGCCCTGTGTCTCTCTCAGGGCTCTGTGGCTCTCCCAGGGCTCTGTGTCTCTCCCAGGGCTCTGTGTCTCTCTCAGGGCCCTGTGGCTCTCTCAGGGCTCTGTGTCTCTCTCAGGGCCCTGTGGCTCTCTCAGGGCTCTGTGTCTCTCTCAGGGCTCCGTGGCTCTCTCAGGGCTCCGTGGCTCTCTCAGAGCTCTGTGGCTCTCCCGGGGCTCTGTGGCTCTCTCAGGGCTCTGTGGCTCTCTCGGGGCTCTGTGGCTCTCCCAGCCGCAGGGCAAAGGCGCCGTTTGCTGTTTGTGCCGGGCATTTCTTTAACCAAATCCTGCTCCTCTGCAAAGGGACGGGAAAATTGCAGTCGCTGCAGTAAAGCTGGGCCTAGCAAAGGGAATTCTTTGATTCCCACTCCAGACAGTCAGAATTACTAAAGCCACACTGGAGGTGTCCCCAGACTCCTCCTGACAGCGCCTTTGGCCTTTCTGCTGCACTCACATCCTTTCCTTTCCTTTCCTTTCCTTTCCTTTCCTTTCCTTTCCTTTCCTTTCCTTTCCTTTCCTTTCCTTTCCTTTCCTTTCCTTTCCTTTCCTTCCCTTCCCTTCCCTTCCCTTCCCTTCCCTTCCCTTCCTTCCCTTCCCTTCCTTCCCTTCCCTTCCCTTCCTTCCTTCCCTTCCCTTCCCTTCCCTTCCCTTCCCTTCCCTTCCCTTCCCTTCCCTTCCCTTCCCTTCCCTTCCCTTCCCTTCCCTCCCCCCTCCCCTCCCCTTCCCCTTTTGCCCCCTTTTTTCCCCTTTTTCCCCTCCAGCCCATACCCTGAGCTCCCACCACCCTTCTCATTCCCCAGAATTTCTGCAGAATTTGGGGCCAATTTTTCCAACCCCCTCAATTCCCCACTCCCCAGCAAAGCAGGAAACCCCAGAGAGAAAAGAACAATAAAATATTTACAGAAACCACCCCAATCCCATCTGCTGGAAAAGGCATTTCTGGTCAAACCAGTCGATCAAGGAACAATTCTGTGCTGAACTGCAGAGGATTAAAACTTTGGTTTTTCTTGGCTGTTTCACTCTGTTTGCTGCAGGTAAACAGCTCAGCCCTGTTTATGGGACACAGAGCAAATATTTCCCTGTTTATTCTGCAGGCAGGACAAGATTGCAGAGCAAGGACACCCCAGCCCTGCTCCTTTCCAAGGGTTTGGAAGCAGCTCCTGGATAAAATCCAATTTTTTTTTATTTTTGGAGGGTGAATCCTGCCTTGGAGGTGGAGGAGGATGAGGCCAATGCACCTGTCTGCCCCCAGAGGGATCATTTAGGACTGGGAGAACCTTAATTCTTTGTCATTAATTAAAATAAAACGTCAGCAAAAGAATAGTAAGAATTTCCCATTCAATCTCAAGGTTTCAGAACAGGGCAAAAATGATTTTATGATTTTCCCTGCTCTGCCTCTGAGAAATGTGTTACTTGTTAATTTAAAATTAATGGGCCTGGGAACTGAAGTTGCTTCAAATCCAGGGTCATAATTAGCAGTGAAGTGAAATTAAAATAAAATTTAAAATAAAATAAAATAAAATAAAATAAAGTAAAATAAAATAAAATAAAATAAAATAAAATAAAGTGAAATAAAATAAAGTAAAACAAAGTAAAATAAAGTAAGTAAAGTAAAATAAAGTAAAATAAAATAAAGTAAAATAAAGTAAAGTAAAATAAAATAAAATAAAGTAAAATAAGGTGAAGTAAAATAAAGTAAAATAAATTAAAGTAAAGTAAAATAAAGTAAAATAAAGTTAAATAAAGTAAAGTAAAGTAAAGTAAAGTAAAGAAAAGTAAAATAAAGTAAAGTAAAGTAAAGTAAAATAAAGCAAAGTAAAATAAGGGAAAATAAAGGAAAATAAAGTAAAGTAAAGTAAAGTAAAGTAAAATAAAATAAAATAAAATAGGCCCAGTTTAGGGAAAAAGGAATTGACAGCTCTGTGGTAAATTGGATTATAGAGAAATTATTACTTCACTCATTTCTCGGGGAGTGAAGCAGAAACACCACAATATAACCTTCATAAAACACTCAGAGAACCATTTAACTTAAAAAAACCAAAAAAAAAAAAAAAAAACAAACAAAAAACCAATTCTAAGCAGAGAGTTTAAAACGAAAAATAAAAAAATTCAGTGCTGGCTTGATCTCAGGAGAGGAGGAAACCAGAAATTCTCAGGCTCCAACCACTGCAATTAATCAAAAATATCTGCAAAGGGTCCTAAGGAGCAAACCCCACTGAGCCTGCGGGCAGGGGAGGTCCTGGTGATAACAAAACCCCAAAAATCTTCTCCCAGGAGGCCCTGGTGATAACAAAACCCCAAAAATCTTCTCCCAGGGCCAAGGGCTGAGCTGGAAATGCTGCAGGAAAAAAGGGAGGGTGGCACAGGAAATGTGGTGCTGCTGGAGCTCTTATCTGCCCCCAACACAAACCTGAGAGAAAAAGGAGAATTCAGATAAAATCCCAACCCCTGGGAAGATTCACCCAGTGAGGGGGAAGGTAAATCTTGGGTGAAAAGCAGAATTTAGTTCTGGAGGGGAGGTGAAATGTTTGTGGGGAGGCAGAGGATGGGGTGGGTCTGTGCAGGGGTGTTTGATCCCTCCACACAGGAGGGAGAATGCAAAGAATATTTTGGGGTTAAGGGGTAATTGAGCTAAAAATTGAGATAAATCGAGCTAAAAATTGAGCTAAAAATTGAGCTAAAAACTGAGCTAAAACTGAGTTAAATCTGAGCTAAATCTTAGCTAAAAACTGAGCTAAATTGAGCTAAAACTGAACTAAAAACTGAGCTAAATTGAGCTACAACTGAGCTAAAAACTGAGCTAAAACTGAGCTAAAAACTGAGCTAAATTGAGCTACAACTGAGCTAAAAACTGAGCTAAAAACTGAGCTAAATATTAGCTAAAAATTGAGCTAAACTGAGCTAAAAATTGAGCTAAAAACTGAGCTAAAACTGAGCTAAAAATTGAGCTAAAAATTGAGCTAAATTGAGCTAAAAATTGAGCTAAAAACTGAGCTAAAACTGAGCTAAAACTGAGCTAAAACTGAGTTAAATCTGAGCTAAAACTGAGCTAAATCTGAGCTAAATCTGAGCTAAATCTGAGCTAAATCTGAGCTAAATTAAGCTAAAACTGAGCTAAATTGAGCTAAAACTGAACTAAAACTGAGCTAAACTGAGCTAACTTGAATTAAAAATTGAGCTAAATGTGAGCTAAAAACTTCAATTCAGCATCAACTTCCCGAGGACTCTCTCTGCTCTGCATCCATGGGGGAGGGAATTCCACAGCAGCACTTGAACTTGACCTCCATCGATGGGAAGAGGAAAAAAACCCCAAACACACAAAAAAATCATTTCCTGGGCTACAGAAAACCCTGGAGCTGGAGCTGAGAGTGAGCCCTGGGTGTGGCTGTGAACCCTCAAACTGAAATCCCAGAGCAGGGAACCAAAAATATCCCAAATCCCAGAGCAGGGAACCAAAAATATCCCAAATCCCAGATCATAGAACCAAACCAATCCCAAATCCCAGAGAAAGGAACCAAACCAATCCCAAATCCCAGGGAAGGGAACCAAACCAATCCCAAATCCCAGAGAAAGAACCAAACCAATCCCAAATCCCAGAGCAGGGAACCAAACCAAACAAATCCCAAATCCCAGATCATAGAACCAAACAAATCCCAAATCCAGAGCAGGGATCCAAACAAATCCCAAATCCCAGAGCAGGGAACCAAAAATACCCCAAATCCCAGAGCAGGGAACCAAACCAATCCCAAATCCCAGAGAAAGGAACCAAAAAAATCCCAAATCCCAGAGCAGGGATCCAAACCAATCCCAAATCCCAGAGCAGGGAACCAAACCAAACCAATCCCAAATCCCAGAGCAGGGAACCAAGCAAATCCCAAATCCCAGGGAAGGGAACCAAAAAAATCCCAAATCCCAGAGCAAGGAACCAAAAAAATCCCAAATCCAGAGCAGAGAACCAAAAATATCCCAAATCCCAGATCATAGAACCAAACAAATCCCAAATCCAGAGCAGGGAACCAAACCAAACCAATCCCAAATCCCAGAGCAGGGAACCAAAAAAAAATCCCAAATCCCAGATCATAGAACCAAACAAATCCCAAATCCAGAGCAGGGATCCAAACCAATCCCAAATCCCAGAAAAAGGAACCAAACCAAAAAGAAATCCCAAATCCCAGAGAAAGGAACCAAACCAATCCCAAATCCCAGAGAAAGGAACCAAACCAATCCCAAATCCCAGAGCTCCCAGGCTCCTCCAGCAGACACAGAGCCCTGAGATGTTTTGCAGCCACCCCACAGCAATTCCACTTCTCTGTTTAATTTATCCCACTGAGGGGGGCACAGACCCCAAATTCCAGTGGAAGAAATAAAAAACCCAAACCTGTTCACCTTGCAGTTTGCTGCATCAAAAGTGTGCCTAAAACCAGGATTTTAAAGGGCAGGGAACATCCTGGGAAAACACAAATTCCAGAGGTTTTCCAGGTTTCCTTCAAGGTGCAAAGATAGGCAAGAACAGAATGAGAGATTCAGGGAATATCCTGAGCTGGGAGGGACCCACAGGGATCCCCAAAATCCCATCCTGGGCACCCCTGGGAGCGTTATCCCGGAATTCTGGCAGCCTCCATTCCCTGGAGAGGTTTTCCAGTGGCCCAGCAGCCTCTGGGGTGAGGAACCTTTCCCAAAATCCCACCCTGAGCACCCTTGGGAGCGTTATCCTGGAATTCTGGCAGCCTCCATTCCCTGGAGAGCTGCAGGAACGTCGGGTTGGGATGGACGGAGCTGAGAGATCTCTGGGGTCAGGGCTGGGTTTGGGGTTCATTGCACAGGGTGTGGGTGAAGGGCCCTGTAGGAGCTGCCAGCACAGCTCAGAGCTGAGAGAGGGTGAAAAGAGCAAAGAAGAAAAAGAGCAAGAGAAGAGGAAGAGAGAAGAGAGGGAAAAGGGAGGGAAAAGGGAGGGAAAAGGGAGGGAAAAGGGAGGGAAAAGGGAGGGAAAAGGGAGGGAAAAGGGAGGGAAAAGGGAGGGAAAAGGGAGGGAAAAGGGAGGGAAAAGGGAGGGAAAAGGGAGGGAAAAGGGAGGGAAAAGGGAGGGAAAAGGGAGGGAAAAGGGAGGGAAAAGGGAGGGAAAAGGGAGGGAAAAGGGAGGGAAAAGGGAGGGAAAAGGGAGGGAAAAGGGAGGGAAAAGGGAGGGAAAAGGGAGAAGAAGCACGCAAAGTTCCCGTTCCAATCCATCAAATCTTCTTCTCTACTGAATATTCTGATTTACACCAACCAATCCAGTACAAATACAAATCCTGCAGCATTTACACACAGCCTGTAAGAATCACTACATTGTTATATTTTAAACCCTAAAAACTACAAATTCTACAGCATTTACACACAGCCTATTGAATCATTACATTCCCATCCTGTGTTATATTTTAAACCCTAAAAACGACTCTTGGGACCCCTCCTGCCGAGCCAGCAGGGTCTGCTCTGACCCTTGGGCTCTTGGTAAGGAGAAGGGCATTGTTTAATTAATTAATTTAATTGTTTAACCCTCAGCTGGCCGTGCTGTTGTTTTCCAGTAGTTACCTTAGACATCAAAATTTGCTTTCAACTCTATTTCACTGATAGGTTTTATATTCTCTAAAATAAGCTGTTGTATTTATAAAGCTTTTCTGTTTCATCTTCCCCAAGAGAGCCTTTCCCAGTGCCCCAGCAGCCTCTGGAGTCAGGAACTTTTCCCCAGTATCCCCCCAAACCTCCTCCAGCCCTTCCCCGGCTGCTGTCCTTGCTCAGGGAGCAGCAGCTCCATAAATCAACTCATTTTCTCTTCCAAGGACGCCCTCGTGGCTCCAATCCCATCCTGGGTCCCACCTTTGGACTCGATTTTCATCCCTGGGACCAAACAAAGCCGGGAGGAAAACACAAACAGGATATTCCAGAGGCAAAACTCCCCTGGATTTGAACCCGCCTGGGAGCGTTGTCTGCCAAGGGAATTTGATTCCCCCGGTTTGGCAGCTCTTGCTGGAGCTCCTGGATCTCATCTGTGTCCACTGCTCACGCAGCAAATCCCAAAACAAATTGGTTGTTTGTGGGATTAATTCCCTGGGAATGCTACAAAGCCAATGGGATTTTATTAGGGAAGTTTTCTCCGTGGTTTGAGCTGCAGGATGGAGCTGCAGGAAATGCAACGGGATCAGAGCAGCCCTGGAGAGGGGGAAAAGCAGCCTGGAAGTGAAGAAGGATGGAAATTCCTGCAGGAAACTCCAGATGAGGAATCCGTGTCAGGATGGGAGCCTGGACCTGCAGTGAGGTGGGAATTTCCCCTGGCTGGGGTGCTCCAAAGGGAAAGGAGGAATGGCAGAAGCTCTGATCCCATTGGAAAAGGAGGAATGCCAGAAATTCCAATCCCATTGGAAAAGGAGGAATGCCAGGAGCTCCGATCCCATTATTGGAAAAGGAGGAATGCCAGAAGCTCCAATGCCATTGGAAAAGGAGGAATGGCAGAAGCTCCGATCCCACTGAAAAAGGAGGAATGGCAGAAGCTCTGATCCCATTGGAAAAGGAGGAATGCCAGGAGCTCTGATCCCACTGGAAAAGGAGGAATGCCAGAAGCTCTGATCCCGTTACTGCAGAGCTCCAAAAGGCTGGGGCAGCACTGCCAGCAGCAGCAGCCAACCCCAAACATTTCCCCTGATCCAGAAATCCCTTTTAACTCCCTGTGGGATCACACAAAGGGAACGGGAAGAGCAGCAGGATCTGCAGGCACGCACCAAAATCTGGGATTCCACACGGGGCAGCAGGGATGGCACCCCCCAATCACCCCAAATAATCTGGAATTCCACACGGGGCAGCAGGGATGGCACCCCCCAATCACCCCAAATAAATTCATCCGCTGGTCCCTGCTGCTCCTGCCTCTGTGCAGCACCAAATATCCCAAAATTCTGGCCCCATTCCGGTTGTGTCCTGCTGAGCAGGGACAAGGACAACACCACCCCAAAATCATTCATTCCAGAGGGTCACAAGCACATTTTTCCATCCCAAACCCTTTGGAAAACATCCCCTACACATCCTAGAGGGATCCAGCCTAATCCAAGAGGAACAAACACTTCCAGGTGTTCATCCCAAAGAGCCACAACAGTTTGCTTTTCATTATATATTATATTGTACTAATTATATATTTTATATATATTGTATATTATATAATATATTATACATATTATACTATACTACATTATGCTGTACTATATTATGTTGAATTACACTATATTAAACTATACTGTTATATTATGTTGTTATATTATACTGTGTCATATACGATATTAAATTATGTTAATATTATGTTAGTATTATGTTATATTATGTAAATATTATGTTATATTATGCTATATACTATATTATGTTATGTTATATATTGTTATGCTATATTATATTACATTATATATTACGCTATATTAGATATAATGTTATATTATGCTATATACTATATGTTATGTTATATATTATGCTATATTATATTATATTATACTGTATTATTATAGTATCCTACATTATACTGCATTATATTACATTATATTATACTATACTGTATTATATTATAATATACTATACTATATCATATTATATTATGCTATATACTATATTATGTTATATATTATGTTATGCTATATTATACTATATTATACTGTATTATTATAGTATCCTATATTATACTGTATTATATTACATTATATTATACTAGCCTTTATTATACTATATTATATATTATAATATACTATATCATATTATGTTATATTATGCTATATACTATATTGTTATGTTATACATTATGTTATGCTATATTATATTATGCTATATTATACTGTATTATTATAGTATCCTATATTATACTGTATTATATTACATTATATTATACTATACTATATTATACTGTATTATATTATACTATACTATATCATATTATAGCTATATACTATATTATGTTATATATTATGTTATACTATATTATACTATATTATACTGTATTATAATAGTATCCTACATTATACTGCATTACATTATAATATATTATACTGTATAATATACTATATCATATTATGTTATATTATGCTATATATTATGTTATGTTATACATTATGTTATGCTATATTGTATTATGCTGTATTATACTGTATTATTATAGTATCCTACATTATACTGTATTATATTACATTATACTATACTATACTATATTATACTGTATTATTATAATATACTATACTATATCATATTATGTTATATTATGCTAAATACTATATTATGTTATGTTATATATTATGTTATGCTATATTAAATTATACTACATTATACTGTATTATAGTATCCTACATTATACTGCATTATATTACATTATACTATACTGTATTATATTATAATATACTATACTATATCATATTATGTTATATTATGCTATATACTATATTATGCTATATATTATGTTATGCTATATTATACTATATTATACTGTATTATTATAGTATCCTATATTATACTGTATTATATTACATTATATTATACTCCTATATTATACTACATTATATTACATTATACTATCCTATATTATACTGTATTATATTATATTATACTGTCCTATATTATACTGTATTATATTACATTATACTATCCTATACTATCCTATATTATACTGCATTATATTATATTATACTATATTATACTGTATTATATTATACTATATTATTATTGTATCTTTAATTTTTAGCACAACCACGGGAGCAGGACACAAATCAGCCACAGGACCTGCCCGTGGTGGCACAGGGCGCTCCCAGCGCCGTTTTTGGGTGGAATTCCCGAGTTTTCCATCCCCAAAGGATGCGGGGAGCGCTCGCCCAGCGCCCCCTGCTGGTCCAAACCGGGAAAATCCCAGCCGGGAGCGAGGGGGATGCAGGAGAACGGGCCGGGATCTGCCCAAATCCCAGGGATCTGCCCAAATCCCAGGGATCTGCTGCAATCCCAGGGATCTGCTGCAATCCCAGGGATCTGCTGCAATCCCAGGGATCTGCCGCAATCCCAGGGATCTGCCCAAATCCCAGGGATTTGTTCAAAAGTGAAATTCCCTGAGTGACCTCCAGAACGTGGGGAGAACACGCAGTACCCGCCCGGGGCTGCCATGACAACAGGCAAGGATGGTTTATCCCAAATTCCCAATGAACTTTTCCATAAGGACAAGGTCCAGAGGGGAAGGTGACATTCCAAAGGCTTTGTCCCTCCTCTCATCTCTCCCTCCAATTGGTTTTGCACTTTAAAATCTCAATTTACAACTCCAGGAAAGCAAAATTTTCTGAATTATTTCATTCTCCCCATTCAGCTCTTCAATAATGATGGGAAAGTCACACCTGACCCAAAGCTGACTTCTCCTCCTCACAGAATTCCAAGGAATTCACCCCAAAACTCTCCAAGATCCTGGAAGATGAAGAAGTTTTTACCTCTCGTGGGATGATCCCCCTGGAGCAGCAGAAAAATGACACAAGTCCTGTTCATGGGTTATAAAAGCCCTTTTATAAAGCCATTTTTAAACAAAACCAAAAAGTTTACAAAAGAAAATAAAAGATACAGAAGAATGAGTTGCTTAATATATTCCAAAAAGGAGAAAAAAAAAAAAAATAAAAGAGGGGACACAATTCCAACATGCTGAACAATAAAGGGTTCGGTTTGATTTTTTTTTGTTTGTTTTTCCTCGTGGTTGTTTTTTCTTTTTTTAATACAAAATACAAGCGAAGGATACACATACTTAAAACAGAGCTCAGGAGCAGGTATGCAGTCCCGGGAACCCTTTTTTTTTTTGTTTGTTTTTTAAAAGCAAAGCAGGGGTTTTTTGTTAATTTTTTTTGTTTTGTTTTTCTTTGCAGGTACATACAGAGACTTGGGAAATATGTCAAATTAATTATAGCACAAAAGACCATCACACAATTCTACCAATGAATGTTTGCAGCTAGAAATTCACGAACGTGGGTCATGTTCACTTCAACCCCTTAAGAAAACAACAACAGAAAAAAAAGTGTTTTAAATTTTAAATAAAGCATTAATGTTACATTCAGACTTAACTCTTAGTACCATGCTAGATCTCAGTGTTGTCCAGAGTTCCCAACCCCACAGTGATGACTGTTTGCAGCTGCCCCTTTTTTGTTTTTGAAATTTAAAAAAAAAAAATTATATATATATATATAATAATAAAAATTAAAAAGGACAAGGAGGGGGGAACTGCAAAGAGCCTGATTTTTTATCTTTTTTTATCTTTTTTTTTTTACTCCAAAAGCTCACCAGGGGGGATTTGCAAATACTCAAAAGACAAAATATTTGTTGCATACCAGAAAAAAAATGCTGCCAAGTCTCCTCCTCCACCTTCACACTCAGGGTTTGCTGTGACACGATGGCAAACAACAACAACAACAAAAAGAAATTTACGTCGCTCTTATTTACACTTAATTTTTTTTTTTTGTTTTTAACAATCGCTTCTGCAGGAAGGGGAGAGGGAGAAAAAATAAACAAGAAAAAAAAGAAAGTAAAACCTCACAAAAATGCTGAGAACACAAAGGGAATGGGATGTCAGACACTCCCACACTCACACACCCAAGATTTTCGGGGGTTTTTACACACATTTAAGTCTGGCTTAAGCTGATTTTAAGATCTCCACCCACCCACCCAAACCCTCCCACACCCCATTGTTTTTTTTTTTTCCCAAAATATATATATAAAAAACCCTGGCCCCACTGTACAAAGCGTTGGTTGCAGTCACACTGAGCATGCTGGGGCTGACACTGGGGCTGGCCTGGACCCCCCAAATCTTCATGGATAGGGAAATTCCCATGAAAAAAACATTCAGCGACTGAAATGGGAAATTTGGGATTTGATTTGGAGCTTGGCTGGGCTTGGGGAGGTCTCTGAAGGGCTCTCCCTGCTCTGATGGGGTGAAAAACCCCAAAAAAATCCTCCTGGACAAGCAGAACCAAAGTGGTTTTTTGTTAGTGTTGCTTCTATTCCAGCATCACTCGGATTTCAGCCTCCTAAAACTGCAGGGAAATGCTCAGTTTGGTCAGATAAACACAAAAATTTTTAATTTCCACATAAAAATGTGACAGCAACACCCCCCTAAAAAATTCACACATCCTAAATGCCACCAATTACTCCGTGACTTTCCCCCCCAAACTGCTCCATTTCCTCCCCTCTCCAAGAGATGAAAAATGAATGAATTTCCCATCAAATATTCCAACTCCTGGATGTTTGGAGCTTTTAGGAATTGTGTGTTCAACGCTAGGATCTGTTAGAAAAATAAAACACTTCACCAACAAAGGACAAGAAAGCGAAGCACCAGGTTTGGTTTTTTTTCTTTCTACAGCTCCAAAAATCTTCCAGCACGGTCCAGATTCCTTCCCTCCCTTCTCTCAGTGGCTCTGGTACCTTTGTGATCATCAGTGGAGGGAATATTTAAAAAAAAAAAGGGGAAAAAAGGGAAAAAAGGAAAAAAAAAACCTCAGGAATTCCAGGTTTGTGCCACTGCCCTGGTGGTGCTGCTGTCGCTCTCTCTGCCTTGAGGAAATGAAAACTGATTAAAAAATGATTAAAACTCCTCATCTGCCCCATTTTTAAGCCCCTCTAACTCAGCACAGTTGTCATTCTCCTGCTGACCCCCCTGGGACTGAACCAAACCATTTTCAGCACAAAATCCCAGCTGAAATTGCAGATTTTGATTGATTTTGGCAAATCCAAGGCAGGAATTTGGCACAAACCAGAGCTGGATGTGAATCCAGAAAAATTCTGAGCTGAAATTTATTTAAGAGCAAGACCAGGGCAGGGCTGGAGTGACTGAATTTTGGAATAAATTCATTTTTACCTCTCTGTAAAGGCTCCAGAACTACAGCTGTGGGACAGAGAATCTTTTCAAACCTCCTCCTGTGAATGAAATTTTCTGCTCCACCAAAATCTCTTCGTGCTCCTAAAGAAAGGCATTTCCCAGCTTTCCTTCCAGAATGTTTAATACTAATTAATTGCAATTAATTAATTTTAAAAGGTTAATTAATTTTTCTGCTGCTGCTGAAAAATGATGTTAAAATAAAAATATTCAAAATAATAAAAATATTCACCTTGATAATTTTCTCCTGTCTGTAAAAATGTGAAATTGCTGGATTTTTAACTGTTAGGGTTTAGTGTTTGTACCAATCAGCAAAACAGGTTTAGAAAAAGTTACAAATTCCCCAAAATCTGGGATTTTTCAAGTTTTTGGGTTGTGAGACACTCAGGAAACATCAGGCAGCCTCCAACACATCAGAAATGAAATGGGTGAGAAAGAACAGTTCAGTAAAATCAATTCTGCCAAACTTGCCAGGATAAAACAATCCCAAAGCTGAACTGGAACAACAGAAAAAGAAAAGTTTTACAACCTGAACTTCTCTGAACTGTGTTAGAAAACAAAAATAAACAGTAAAAATGTATTTGAGGTGGAATTAATAAAATAACACTTCAGAAAACATCGGGTGGGGCAGGTGGAGAACCTGAAGATCACCTGGAATTCTCCTTGGACACTGGAATTCCAAAAAAAAATCCCCTAAGAACCCAATGGAGAAATGGAGATTTAAACAGTCTGGACTGCAAGGGAACAACTCAGATTTTCACAAGTGTTTGCTACCCCCAAAATGGTTTTTATTTTTAAAATGTGGCCATTTCTTTTCCCAGAATTACCCAAGAAATTGAGGGAATTTCTGCTCTATCAGAAATACAGGAGGTGGGAAGAGCTGTGGGAAATGAGAAGGAATTATATTTTCTTTTTTTTTAAAACTGAGATTTCCCTGCAGCCTGAAACTGTTCTGAAAAAATAAAAAATAAAAATCAAACCACTTTAAAAAAAAATAAAATTAAAAAAAAATAAGATTTACAATGAAACAACATCATCTTTATTGTAACTGCAACAGTAGTTCCATGAGAGTAGAGAACGTTAGAGAACTTCAAATTTTTTATAAGGGAAAGGAATTTACCAGCCTCAATGAAATCCAGGGCTAGGGAATCACACAGGACAATCACTCAGCTGCTGCAGGAATTATTCCAATCTTCAGCTCCCTATGGATTTGGGGTCCTTCCTGATTATATTTAGTGTATCACATCTAAGAATTCCCCAAAATCCCATAGAGGATCCCAAATCTGCTGCCACCAGGAATCCCAAAACCTCGTTCATTAGCTGCCTTATGTTACCTTCGAGAGGCTGGTTCTAAAATGGGGAATTCTGGGACCAAAAATAAGAAAAATTAAAAAAAACAAGGATGCAAAGCTCGTCAGTTGGAAGAGAATGTGAGCAACAAACAGAAGCACAGAGGATTTAAGGGAAAAAAAATAAAAAAGGCAGGTCCAGTTTTTAATGTTTCCACCAATAAATGTGGCAGAAAATTCTGTTTGAGGGTGTGAAAATCAAGGTTTGAGGAGTTTAATGAAGTTTAGAAAGTAAAAATAAAAAAAAAAAGAAGAAAGGATATGGCTGCTTGGATAAAAACAGGGAAATGCCAGCACACATCCCACAGATCCCACAGATCCTACAGGTCCTACAGGCAGGGCTGGGGAGCTGATCCCACAGATCCCATAGATCTTACAGGCAGGGCTGGGGAGCTGATCCCACAGATCCCATAGATCCTACAGGTCCTACAGGCAGGGCTGGGGAGCTGATCCCACAGATCCTACAGACCCCACAGATCCCACAGGCAGGGCTGGGGAGCTGACCCCACAGATCCCACAGATCCTACGGAACCCACAGATCCTACAGGCAGGGCTGGGGAGCTGATCCCACAGATCCTACATATCCCACAGATCCTACAGGCAGGGCTGGGGAGCCAATCCCACAGATCCCATAGATCCTATAGATCCCATAGGCAGGGATGGGGAGCTGATCCCACAGATCCTACAGATCCTACAGGCAGGGCTGGGGAGCTGACCCCACAGGAACGGTGGGAACAGATCTCACAGATCCCATAGGAAGGGTGGGAGCACATCCCACAGACAGAGGTGGGGAGAAAATCCCCACAGGCAGGATTGGGAGCAGATCCTACAGAGAGGAGGGGAGCAGATCCCACAGATCCTACAGGAAGGATGAGGAGCTGATCCCACAGATTCTATAGGCGGATCCCACAGACCCCACAGGAAGGGTGAGGAGCAGATCCTACAGGCAGGGGTGAGAAGCTGATCCCAAAGGCAGAAGGGGAACAGATCCCACAGGCAGGAGGTTACTGAGTAAATCCCACAGAAGGGTGGGAGCTGATCCTACAGGCAGGGGTGAGGAGGTGATCCTACAGATCCCAGAGGAAGAGGGAGGAGCTGATCCCACAGATTCTATAGGTAGGAGGGGAGCTGATCCCACAGATCCCACAGGAATAGTGAGGAGCCAATCCCACAGACCCTACAGGAATAGTGAGGAGCTGATCCTACAGATCCTACAGGAATAGTGAGGAGCTGATCCCACAGACCCTACAGGAATAGTGAGGAGCTGACCCCACAGGCCCTACAGGAAGGGGGTGGAGCTGACCCCACAGACCCCACAGGAAGAGGAGCTGATCCTATAGATCCTACAGGAATAGTGAGGAGCTGACCCCACAGACCCCACAGGAACAGTGAGGAGCTGATCCCACAGATCCTACAGACAGGAGGGGAGCCAATCCCACAGATCCCACAGGAACAGTGAGGAGCTGATCCCACAGATCCTACAGAAACAGTGAGCAGCCGATCCCACAGACCCCACAGGAAGGGGGTGGAGCTGACCCCACAGGAACAGTGAGGAGCTGATCTCACAGATCCTACAGGAATACTGAGCAGCCGATCCCACAGACAGGAGAGGAGCTGACCCCACAGACCCCACAGACAGGAGGGGAGCTGACCCCACAGACCCCACAGGAATAGTGAGGAGCTGACCCCACAGACCCCACAGGAATAGTGAGGAGCTGACCCCACAGACCCCACAGGAATAGTGAGGAGCTGACCCCACAGACCCCACAGACAGGAGGGGAGCTGACCCCACAGACCCCACAGACCCCACAGGGTGGCACAGGGCACTCAGTGCCCCCAGAGCTGCCCAGTGCCCCCCGTGCCCCCTCCCTGTGCCAGGGGGGTCCCTGGAGCTTTGCTGAGGGCAGAGAACCAAACCTGACCCATGGGATCTCCAGTGACCACAGCACTGCAGGAACCCTCTGCTCACACTCACCCCAAACCCAAAGAATTCCATTTTACATTATCTGTTAATTTGGTATTTTTTCCTTGGAAAAATCTCCAATAAAAACATCATCCAAGATACCCAATGGAAAGAGGTTTTAAAAATGATTTTGCAATTTCTCTTCCCTGTTCTGCCCCTCTACAGAAAGAACAAAAGGGTGAATGATGTGGGAAGGTCGAATATCTGAATTTCTCTGGAATGGGCTGCAATTTGCCTACAGCAGAAGAGTTTTTTATCCAGCAGAGACAAAAAGATCTCCCATCCTGACTGGAGGGTCTTTTCTAAATCAAAGACACTGGAGCATCTCCGAGTTTCTTGATTGCTTTCCATGAAAAACGTGCCTGAATCCAAGAAACACAGGATTCCTCCCCGTGTTCCATCCTCCTCCATTGGAATTACATCAACTACATTTTTTTTTGCTGAGAGTCAACTCCTCTCCAAGTCTGTTAAAGCAGAGGTTCATTTTTTTTTTTCCATATATTCCAAATACAGAATAATAATTTTTAAACAGCTCTTACCAGCACTGGGAAAATCTATTCTACTTAAAGGATTTGTAAATATGATTTCCACAGATCAGTCTCAAACCTTATTGCTTCACAACTGCAGTATCCCTTGGGGAAAAAAAATAAAATAAAATAAAATATTGAATGGTCTGTTAATTTGTCTCAAATGGCTTTTCAGATTTGGCAGGGGAAGGAGAACGGAATGGCCAACAGAGAACATTGACTTCAAAATATTACTGTAGAAGGGTTTCCTTATTAAAAAAGGATACACTGTATTAAACAGCTGAAAGTAAAGACAGCATTCAAAGCCCATGAGTCAAGCCACAGCCAAAACCGTGTTCTACCCCTAAGTATTGTTTTCTTTTCCTTTTTCTTTTTGTTTTTTTTCCTCTTTTTTTTTTTTAAACAAAGATTTTTTTTTTTTTTTTTCCTCCACTGCCATTTTAATCTTCACCAGAGGGTGCTTCATCTTCAGATCCCTCATCCCCTGACTTTTCTGGTGGAGGGCTGGCTGATTTTTTCTTTTCTGGGGGACTTTCAGGTTCTTCATCCTCTTCTTTGGGGGATGGGGTCTTTTCTTTTGTTGCCTTGGAAGCTGTGGGGCGACCTGCCTTCCCTTTGCCTTTCACTGGGCTGGGGGTCACTGGAAAAAGAAAAACTTTGTAAAACTCAGCAGCAGCAAAGACAGAAAAACTCACAGTAAATGGGATTTCAAAGTCAGAAAAATTCACAATAAATGGGATTTCAAAGTCAGGAAAACTTGCAGTAAATGGGATTTCAAAGACAGAAAAATTCACAATAAATGGGATTTCAAAGTCAGAAAAATTCACAATAAATGGGATTTCAAAGTCAGAAAAACTTGCAGTAAATGGGATTTCAAAGACAGAAAAATTCACAATAAATGGGATTTCAAAGACAGAAAAATTCACAATAAATGGGATTTCAAAGTCATTCAGCAGCCTGACCATCCCCACAGTGTTTTTAGCACTCCCAATTAGCAAAGTTGAAGTGAAGAGCAATCAAACAAGGTTTAAAAGGTGTTTAATTGCAATTCCTGGCTAATTGGTGGATGGGATCTTGTCAGAGCAGAACACACATTGCTGTTATCATTCCAAATTTCCTGCAGAAATTCGTCCAGTTTTCCTTCAGTTCACATTCCCCCACCCTGACAACATCACAGAGTCCCAAACAAAGCCACAAATTGTTATTATTTGGCTGTGAGACACACAAAGTCAGAATGCAGCACCTCAGCAGGGAAGGTTTTCAACACTGTGAGTTTTTACCAGAGACACAAACACAAATTCAACCCTTAAAGGAAGAATTAAACCAGCTCATTGCTGCTTTAAATCATGGCATTTTTTGCCTTTTTAACATTTTTGTTGTCTGTGACCCCAAGATTTTTACCAAACCTTCTGCAGCCAAAAGAAAACTGGGTTTTAAACTGAGAAATTTGCATTGCACAGACTCACCTGTGGCCTTTAGCCTGGGCTTGGGCATTTTCTTTTCTTTCCTCTCTGGCTTGGATTTCTTGGAGACCTTCTTATTTTTCTTTTTTGAACTGCCATAGTCACTGTCATCATCATCTTCCATGAGGAAGTCTTCATCACTTCCTGAATCTGCTGGAAGCATAAGGAAATTTCAGTTTTTTGGGGAAAAAAAAGAAAAAAAAGGAAGGAAAAGATACAGCTGAGATGAGCCAGTTAAATTGTGAATACAGACTCTAAAACCTTGTGGGCTTCCATTTATCTGCTGTGGTACAAAATCTCACTGGGTTTTTACATCAGCAGTGCCACAGGGACAGCAAGAAGCAGCAAAAAGGATTGAGAATTTTATAATTTTAGGGCTGCTCACAAAGAAATAGATCCTTGGAAAACAGAAACATTTTTGGAAAACACATATTCACTTGTTTGGAAAACACACTCATCACACACATCTCTGGAAAAAATCTTTATGTACAAGGAAAAGACATCAAGATGAAGTTTCTTGTCTCATTCTGGATAAAAACAGAATGAGAAGGGAAAGAATCAACAGATGTACCCACTTGTGAGGACAAATTTTGTAGGACACACAGACACCTTTGCTGCAAACTTAGAACACAAATTCTGGATGTGAAAACCCAACTTGGACAGACACACAGTAAAAATGAAGTTACTGAGGACACAATTGATGTCCTCAGTATCCTAATCAAAAAGCAAACTGTCCCTTTCTCCAGTCCCAGTTACTCTACAAGGAAAAGGCATCAAGATGAAATTTCTTGTCTCATTCTAAATAAAAAACTGCAGGGAAAGGATCAACAAATCCTTTTGTTGTGGAGACAAATTTTGTAGGACACACAGACACACCTTTGCTGCAAACACAAATTCTAGATGTGACCTTTGCTGCAAACTTGGAACACAAATTCCAGATGTGAAACCCCAACTTGGACAGACACACAGTAAAAATGAAGTTACTGAGGAGCACAATTGATGTCCTCAGTGTCCCAATCAAAAAGCAAACTGTCCCTTTTTCCAGTCCCAGTTACTCACTCTCCTGGAACTGTGCCTCATCATCCTCTTGCTCTTCCTCCTCGCTGCCCACATCATCCATGAGCATCTCCCTCTGTTTGGAGGCTGCTTTGGACGCCGCCTGCCGCTGCTGACGAACATTTTTGTGATCCTCCTTCTCATCCTCGCTGTCCTCTGCAGGGAAAGGCCCCAAATTGTGAGTGCAGAGCACAGAGCTGCTGCCTCTGGGCAAAACAGGGGCAGGGCATTCATGAGAGGGTTAAAACACTGAATTATTGTGAGGAGAATTCAACTTCATCAACTCCTTCCCTACTCACCCAACAAAGATTCTCTGCAATATTTTTCACTGCAAAATAATCTTTTTTTTTTTCTTTTTTTTTTTAATTTTTTACCTGCAGGCCTTTTCCTGGATTTGGAGGCTGCTCTCTTGTTCTTGTCTGGTTTAGCCTTCTTTCCTTTTTTGCTTTTTTGAGAGCTCTCGTAGTCGCTGTCGGCTTTGCCGTCGTCAGCTCCTACGTCATCGTCTTCACTGCCAAAATCTTCATCTGCAAGGAAAAGGCACCAGGATGAAATTTCTTGTTTTATTCTGGGTAAAAGCTGCAGGGAAGGGATCACCAGATCTATTTATCCAGTTGTGAAGGCAAGTTTTATAGGAGCATCATATTAGACAAAAAATATCATTATCCCAAACCAGGGTGGGAAGCAACATCAGCATCCAACTTGAAATAAATCAAAATTATTTCTTTTCTGTCTCAAATCCCACTCCCAACTCTCACAGGTGTGAAGAGACACAATTTAAAGAGACACAACACTGCAGGTACCTGCTGAGTGTGAATCATCTTTCTTAGTCTTCACATCTTTGTCTTCTGAATCCTCACTGCAAAGGAGAGAAAGGCAAAGTCTGAGTGCTTGTCTCAACTTTGGTTTCACTTTTGTGTGGAAAGTAATAATTTTTAAAGAGCAAACTGATGTTTAGGCTGAGAGTTTTCACTTTTCCTGGATGTACTTCAGGATTACTCAGCTGTCTGTGGAGTTATCATGGTTGGGAAGATAAATGTTTAAACTCTGAATCAGATAAACTTAAACCAGGAAATTATCTTAAATTTTAAGTTTAATTAAATGTTAAGTTTAATTAAACTCAAAGGCAGGAAATAATCAGATTGAGGTGAACCATGCACTTCACTCTCAAACCAACATAAAATCCACATGGCTTCCATTTTAGCTACAATTTTAATGGTTTATATGCAATCTATAAATAAAATAAAGGTTTATCCTGAAGAGATTTTTAGTCAGCACTTGTCTTTATGTCATTATTTAGATTCCATTCTGTGCATGTTGCTCTTAACTGGCACATGTCTGGTCTAAGCTTTCTCAAATGATTTGATCAGTTGATTGATTTGGAAAATAAAAGATATCTTGGGGTGACAGAACAAGAACAAGCTGGCAAAACCTCCATCCCTGGAGCTGAAATCTGTCATGAAAACTAAAAAATTATTTCAAAGGCCTCATGTCAATCATTTGGGGACTGCAAAATGGAAATTCTACAGGAAAAATTCACTTTTCAGTAGGGCAGCACTGAGGCTGCTGGAACAATTGAGCTCCCAGAGCAAGTTTGGTGATTATGGATGACCCAAAATGAGGAACCAAGAGCCACAGAACTGCCCAACATCCCCTGGGCTCGGTGCCACCCCAGGGATGCCCTGGGCAGGAGCTGCACCTCGCCCTGCCTCACTGAGGATGCAATTCCCACGCCTGGATCACATTCCCTGCCATTCCAGCTGCCTCTGGAGCCACTGGAATGATGGAGCATTACTGACAAGTGTTTCACACATGATTTCTCTGTCTATTCCCATCAGCAAGAAACCACCTGAGTGTCTGAGCCCTGACTGAGCTCCCAGGAATTCCAGCTGCAGTTTCCTTGTGGGAGATGCTGCTCCACACACACAGGACAAGGCTCTGAGTTATTCCCAAGAGATGAGAATGTTTTCCCTGTCCCTGCTCCTCACACACAGGACAAGGCTCTGAGCAATGTTCCCAAGAATGTTTTACCTGTCCCTGCTCCTCTCACACACACAGGACAAGGCTGTGAGTGATGTTCCCAAGAGATGAGAATGTTTTACCTGTCCCTGCTCCTCACACACACAGGACAAGGCTCTGAGTGATGTTCCCAAGAGATGAGAACATTTTACCTGTCCTTGCTCCTCACACACACAGGACAAGGCTCTGAGCAATGTTCCAAAGAGATGAGAACATTTTAGCTGTCCCTGCTCCACACACACAGGACAAGGCTCTGAGTGATGTTCCCAAGAGATGAGAACATTTTACCTGTCCTTGCTCCTCACACACACAGGACAAGGTTCTGAGCAATGTTCCCAAGAATGTTTTACCTGTCTGCTCCCCACACACACAGGACAAGGCTCTGAGTTATTCCCAAGAGATGAGAACATTTTACCTGTCCTTGCTCCTCACACACACAGGACAAGGCTCTGAGTGATGTTCCCAAGAGATGAGAATGTTTTACCTGTCCCTGCTCCTCACACACACACAGGACAAGGTTCTAAGTGATGTTCCCAAGAGATGAGAATGTTTTCCCTGTCCCTGCTCCCCTCACACACAGGACAAGACTCTGAGCAATGTTCCCAAGAGATGAGAATGTTTTACCTGTCTGCTCCACACACACAGGACAAGGCTGAGTGATATTCCCAAGAGATGAGAACATTTTACCTGTCCTTGCTCCCCTCACACACAGTACAAGGCTCTGAGCAATGTTCCCAAGAATGTTTTACCTGTCCTTGCTCCTCACACACACAGGACAAGGCTCTGGGTGATATTCTCAAGAGATGAGAATGTTTTACCTGTCTGCTCCACACACAGGACAAGGCTCTGAGTTATTCCCAAGAGATGAGAATGTTTTACCTGTCCCTGCTCCTCTCACACACACAGGACAAGGCTCTGAGCAATGTTCCCAAGAGATGAGAACATTTTACCTGTCCCTGCTCCCCTCACACAGGACAAGGCTCTGAGCAATGTTCCCAAGAATGTTTTACCTGTCCTTGCTCCTCACACACACAGGACAAGGCTCTGAGTGATATTCCCAAGAGATGAGAACATTTTAGCTGTCCCTGCTCCTCACACACAGGACAAGGCTCTGAGTTATTCCCAAGAGATGAGAACATTTTCCCTGTCCCTGCTCCTCACACACAGGACAAGGCTCTGAGTTATTCCCAAGAGATGAGAACATTTTACCTGTCCTCCTGAGAATTCTTCCCAGATCTCCTCTTGTTTTTTGCCTCTCGGGGAGACGAGCGGATTTTCTTGGATGGGGGACCTGAATCTCTTCCATAATCATCATCTGGATAGGACAGGACAAAATGGGTTTGAATTCAACTCATTCCCAGCAAATTCCCTCATTCCCAGCAAATTCCCTCATTCCCAGCAAATTCCCTCAGCTACAACTCAAACTGATCACTTCAAAAAAGAAAAACATCACAAAGCTTCACAAAAAAATTCAGTGGAAGCAAAATCTTGGTTTAAATCACTGATTTTACCTTTTCCTCTGCCAGCAGCACCAGGAAAATTCTCTGTACAGTCAAGTCTCACCCAGGGAAACACAAAAAACCTCACAGGATCTCATTTTACTTTTAGTTATTATATAAACCTATTAAAAATTAGCATGCATGTGTATTTCTACATGGTTCTAACAGCACAAGCTATTTTCTGCCCTGTGATGGGATAAGGGATGTCATTAAATAGTTTAGAACTCCCTACAACTCTTAAACAATACCTCATTTAATGAATAAAAGCACTATAATTGACAATTATGCATATTTGTTTCATTTTAATTTTCAGTGCAACCTTAGCATTGAGTTTATCTTCCAAGAACTCAAAACATATTCCAGAAATTTTGTTAATTCACACAAATTATATTTTTGGGAAATATGATCCAGCAATATTTCGTTAATTCACACAAATTATATTTTTTTTTCAGAAATGGGATCCAGAACTGTTCATTCACAGAGATCACATTTTTTTTGAAAAGTGATCCAGCATTATTTTATTAATTCACACAGATTACATTTTTTAGAAATAGGATCCAGAACTGTTCATTCAGAGATCACATTTTTTTGAAATATGATCCAGCAATATTTTGTTAATTCACACTGATTGTATTTTTTGAAATGTGATCCAGCAATATTTCGTTAATTCACACAGATTAATTTTGTTTTAGAAATAGGATCCAGAACTGTTCATTCACAGAAATTACATTTTTTTGAAATGTGATCCAGCAATATTTTGTTAATTCACACAGATTTTATTTTTTTGAAATGTGATCCAGCAATATTTCATTAGTTCACACAAATTGTATTTTTTTGAATAGTGATCCAACAGTATTTTGTTAATTCACACTGATTGTATTTTTTGAAATGTGATCCAGTAATACTTCATTAATTCACACAGATTACATTTTTTTGAAATGTGATCCGGCAATATTTTATTAATTCACACAGATTATATTTTTTAGAAATAGGATCCAGAACTGTTCATTCACAGAAATTACATTTTTTTGAAATGTGATCCAGCAATATTTCGTTAATTCACACAGATTTTATTTTTTGAAATGTGATCCAGCAATATTTCATTAATTCACACAAATTGTATTTTTTTGAAATGTAATCCAAGCAATATTTTGTTAATTAACACTGATTGTATTTTTTTAGCTGCAATCCCTCCCAAATGCCTGATAATGTGGGCTCAACTGGAGCCATAAAATAAATGGAAAACATCTTTTCCTGTGGAAAAAAAGGAATATCAAGGAGCCTCAGCCCCAGAAGAGAACACAGAGCAAGGGAGGCATTGCTGCCAACAGCCTCAAGGCACTCCAACAATACCAGCATTAAATAATAACATTTCTATCACCATTGTTTGTTTAATACAGAACATATGAGAATCATTATATTTTCAAATACTTATTAACAGTTCAGGCTGTGAAGAACAGAAACTCCTTGGAATTGGAGTTAAGGATGTGATTAGAAGCAGAACAATTAATATGCATGGCAGTAATGAGCTGCTCCAGCCCAAGGAAATTAAGGAAAAAAAGGAATTTACCAGCATCATCTGATTCCTGAAACTGGGAGTAATCGACCACCTTCCTGTTCCTGTTAAAAAACAGAAGAAAAAATTAAGAATTCATCATTTCAGAGCTGCAAAAGCTTTAAGAAACAAGTGTCACATCCTTGCTGCCAGGATTTGTAGCCCAAAAACATCCCAAAAAACTCTGATAATTCAGCCACCTCTGCAGTCAGGAGTGAACACAAAGTATATTAAAGCATAAATAGCATTTTCCTAGGAGGTTTTATAATAATCTGGATTACACTTTGAGAATCTGAATGTTCTTTTGGATAAATATGCAAAGATTATGAATCAAACATTTCTAAACTGCTCCTTTTGGAATTTCTGCTTCTCACAGCTCACCTGCTGTCACACCTTCTCCTCCAATTTTTATTTCCCTGGTTTTAAAGCATTTTAACTTTTCACTGGGGTCTCCAGGAGTTTCTGAATGAGTTACATTGATCTGGAAGTCAACAAAATCAAATCTGTTTCTTTAACTTATTGACACCTCCAAAATGGAATTTTTGGTTATTTTATCATCACCTTGTCAATCAAACCCCAACTGTTTTATTGACAAGAGAACTGCCCTGTGAAACAGTGACCAGAGGGAATGAAGACTAAAATTCAATTAAATTTCAGCTGCTGATGCCTCAAACTCAGACTCCAAACACCTCCTGGAAGGACTGAGAGGGGCTGGAAATTCAGAGATTCCCACAGTTCCATTTTTCCATCCTCCTGGCCCAAAGCCAAGGACGGATCTGATTTTGCAGCAATCACCACGTGAGCTCTACAGCTGGAAACTCCAGGCAGCACAGACATCCTTGTCCTTCCTTCTCCTCCTCTCAGCACAATTCACACCCAGCTCCCCACACTGAGCTGCATTAATTATCAATTAATAATCATCATTAATTAATTGCTGATAAACGTGGTCAGTTCAAAGACACCCCAAAGCCATCACTGCTGATCCATGTGAAACCAATTTTAAGTTCCTGTACAAGCATCTCTAATTCATGGCTTACAGAAGGATGCAGGAGCAAATTTGTTTTGTTCCAACCCAAACCTCTTGAAGAAATTAAAAACCCAAAAAACAAAACCAATCCCTCAAAACCACCAAAAAGGCAAATGGAAGGAAGACAAGATTTGTACAGGTAAATCAAGTTTAAGTTCCTGTACAAGCACCTCTAATTCAT
Source organism: Acrocephalus scirpaceus scirpaceus (assembly GCA_910950805.1). Taxonomy (NCBI): domain Eukaryota; kingdom Metazoa; phylum Chordata; class Aves; order Passeriformes; family Sylviidae; genus Acrocephalus; species Acrocephalus scirpaceus. The sequence goes on from OU383797.1 coordinate 5,064,246, forward strand.
GGCTTACAGAAGGATGCAGGAGCAAAATTTGTTTTGTTTCAACCCAAACCTCTTAAAGAAATTTAAAAAGCAAAAAACTAAACCAATCCTTCAAAAACCACCCCAAAAATACCAAAAAGGCAAATGAAAGGAAGACAAGATTTGTACAGGTAAATCAATTTTAAGTTCCTGTACATGCACCTCTAATTCATGGCTTACAGAAGGATGCAGGAGCAAATTTGTTTTATTTAAACTCAAACCTCTTAAAGAGATTTTAAAACCAAAAAACAAAACCAATCCCCCAAAAAACACCCCAAAATACCACAAAGGCAAATGAAAGGAAGACAAGATTTGTACAGGTAAATCAAGTTTAAGTTGCTCTCCTGTACAAGCACCTCTAATTCATGGCTTATAAAAGGATGCAGGAGCAAAATTTGTTTTGTTTCAACCCAAACCTCTTAAAGAAATCAAAAAACCATAAAACCAAACCAATTTCTCAAAAAACATCCCAAAAATACCAAAAAGGCAAATGAAAAGAAGACAAGATTGGTACAGGTAAATCAGGTTTAAATTACTCTCCTGCACAGGAACCTTTAATTCATGGCTTACAGAAGGATGCAGGAACAAAATTTGTTTCATTTCAACCCAAACCTCTTGAAGAAATTTAAAAATCAAAAAATAAAACAAATTGCTCAAAAAACACCCCAAAACACCAGAAAGGCAAGTGGAAGGAAGACAAGATTTGTACAGGTAAATCAAGTTTAAGTTCCTGTACATGCACCTCTAATTCATGGCTTATAAAAGGATGCAAGAGCAAAATTGTTTTGTTTCAACCCAAACCTCTTGAAGAAATTTAAAAAACAAAACCCAAATCAAATCCCTCAAAAACACAAAGAAGGCAAATGGAAGGAAGACAAGATTGGTACAGGTAAATCAAGTTTAAGCTGCTCTCCTGTACAAGCACCTCTAATTCATGGCTTATAAAAGGATGCAGGAGCAAATTTGTTTTATTTAAACCCAAACCTCTTAAAGAAATTAAAAACCCCAAAACCAAAACCAATTCCTCAAAAAACATCCCAAATATACCAAAAAGGCAAATGAAAGGAAGACAAGATTGGTACAGGTTGAATCCCATCCAAGCTTTGGAGCACGTGTGAGTGGAATAAAATACAACAGGACCCTGCACTGGTCACTCCCTCCCAGTCTGGTGTGGTAAAATACCAGTTTAGGACCACAGTTATTGGTAATTTTTGATTTGCATTCCTATTCCAACAAGGAGCCTTCCTGAAGGTTTCCTCCTGACCCATCTCAGGAGTGAAAATATTAATTTTATTCTGATGAGCATGAGAAGAACAAATAAATTATTTAATAAGAAATCTGATTTTATGTATCAAGTATTGGATTTTTACCTGTGAAAGCATTAATGGGGTGGAAAAAGAATTTCCACATATAAACAACACTTTTAGACATCACTGAGCTCCCAAACAAGATGGAAATGGCAGTTTTTCCACCTTGCTTCATTTCAGAGACACATTAAATCAGGTACTGGAAATGTGGCAGTGGCAGCTGCAGCATTAACCAAAATCGTCCTAATAAAAATTGTATGAAAATTGTCCTTATAAAAAACATCCTTTAACAAAAACATCATCCCCATGGCAAACATCCCTTGGGTTTTCAGCCAAGGAGAAAACCCTGCTCAGTTTTCCTCATATGGTGAGCAGAAAGTGATATTTTTATTAAAAAATAAATTAAAAATCATTGTTTTAGAAGAAATCAAAAGTGAAGCTGTTTCCTTGCATTATCTTATCTTGCAGGGCAAGAAGGGTGGGACAAAGAAATCTCTGCATTGATATGAGAAAAAATAAATTCTGCAAATCTCCAACAGCACCAGAGAAGCTCAGAGAGGCAGAAAGACCCAACCTGGCTCCTGCACCTGCCCTTCCCCTCACTCCAAACTCATCGTTCACCTCTTTTAGCCCAGCCAAGTTTTATTTTTAGCTGTGCAATCACAAGTGAGGCTTTGCAGTGTTTACTACACCAAGGTGATCCAAACACTCCGGGCAGGATCGCTGGAGTTGAGAGGCAGCAAAAAGGAGCTGCTGGTGGCAGTGAAGAGCTTCTCTCTGCTGTGAGATGTTAAGGAGAGCGAGCAGATGTAAAAATAAACTCTGTTAAATCCACTTAGGCACTGGGACAGCTGGGATGGGAATTGTACAGTCTGGTTTAAAATATAAATTGAATTTGAAGAGAATTTCCTTGCTGATTCAGATTCAAAATGTGCATGTAAAAAGTTCAGGGATCAGTTTTTATTAACAGCTGTCAGATCAATATTTTTGGAATAAACAGGATCAATGAGTTAGGATGGAAGCATTTAACAAAGTGATTCTCCAGGAACTCAGAAATGCACAAAAATTCTTGCAACCTGCACTTGATGCCTGCCAAAATGTAATTTTGGAATTATAAAAAGCAACATCAACATGTCAAAGGATCACTAAATACCTGTAAAACTGAGAAAGGATCTCATCCTCAAACTTTAATTTAGTCCCTAAACCCTCAGCCTTTAAACCAACATCAGCACAGCTCTAAATCAGGTAGAAAAGTTTGGGGTTTTTTTTAAGGGAATGCAACAAAATCCCAGATATTTGTACAGGCATTAAAACCAACAGATGAAATGCACATTTTTAAAAAATCCCACAACATATAATGCTAAAAGGAGTCTTCAAAAATCCAGGCACTGAGAGGAATGTTTAGGTCAGACAACAATCACCAACCCTCAATCCAAGAGAGCAAAGCAAGGAGATGAAATATTGAGATTTTTGTGTGGTTTTTATCACCACAGCCTTTATTTAACCAATAAAACCAAAAATCTCAGCATTTGTGAACAAAGCTCCAGCCCCTCCCTGACCCTCAGCAGTCAGGTTTCACTTTCAGGTAAAGGTGTTCCCTTAGAGACCAATATCATCAATATCAATATCAAATATTGCCATTAAAAGCATTTTTGGTGCCTTTTTTATCCACAGAAAATATAAATTCCAGCCAGAAGTGTTTCCTGCAGGGATTCTCAGAGCTGTGCAGAGCAAATTTGCAGTGCTGGATTTGGGCTTTCCCTGAGTGTTGATTTAAAATCACCACCAGAAGGTGGCACAGGGCACCTGGTGAGAGTCAGGGATTTCATCCAGGTCACTTTGGGGTTAAATTTGGGTAAAAATCACTCAGGGTCCCACCACAGAGCTCAGAGTTTGACTCTGCAGGATTTTCAGGGATCCACTTGGAACTCCACAAAACAATTCAATGATTTCTGCAGCAATAATTCAGGCAGTTTTGTGCCTGTTCTCTGTTTGACTCTAATTATAATTGAGATTTTACTACAGAAATGATGCAGAGCAGGAGTAGAACCAAACCCAAACTCCCAGCTCATTCCCTCACCCTGATATTTTTAATTTATTTTAGTTTTATTTACCTCCACCTCTTCGCTGTTTGACTCTAATTATAATTGAGATTTTACTACAGAAATGATGCAGAGCAGGAGGGGAACCAAACCCAAACTCCCAGGTCACTCCCTCACCCTGATATTTTTAATTTATTTTTAATTTTATTTACCTCCACCTCTTCTGTTTGACTCTAATTATAATTGAGATTTTACTACAGAAATGATGCAGAGCAGGAGGGGAACCAAACCCAAACATTCCCTCACCCTGATATTTTTAATTTATTTTAATTTTATTTACCTCCACCTCTTCTGTTTGACTCTAATTATAATTGAGATTTTACTACAGAAATGATGCAGAGCAGGAGGGGAACCAAACCCAAACTCCCAGGTCACATCCTCACCCTGATATTTTTAATTTATTTTAATTTTATTTACTTCCACCTCTTCTCTGTTTGACTCTAATTGAATTTGAGATTTTACTACAGAAATGATGCAGAGCAGGAGGGGAACCAAACCCAAACACCCAGGTCATTCCCTCACCCTGATATTTTTAATTTATTTGAATTTTATTTACCTCCACCTCCTCTCTGTTTTTCTCAGACTGAGAGCAATAATCATCTTTTTACTCATCTATCTCTGGACCACACAGCATCACTCAGTTTTATTAAGTGCCAATCCCCAAGGAATTGTTGCTTGCCTGAAATCCCATGGAAGCTTTTCCACAATCACAAAAACATTTCTGTTTTACATTGCCCAGCAACAACACTGGCAACAAGTTACATTTAACAAATATATAATTTTTTTAATATTTTATTTTCCTGTGAGTAAAATTTCACCTTTCCACTGCAGTGCCAACACCAAGCTGGGATTCAAACCCAGAAAAATGAAGGATGTAAAGCCTTGAAGCACTGAGATAAATTCATAACTGACTTTAAGCTTAAAATGAATGACCAAAAAACCCCTGGGATTTCCAACCCTGCCCACAACATCTCAATTTACAAAGCTTGCAGGAGAGGACCAGCAAGTAAAAGTGATCAGTGAGAAAAAGCAGAAGAAAGGATGTACCAGAGGTCAAAATTCTGACTTAAAACACATTAATTGATGCTGTATATGTATTAAAAAATAAATTTTTTTTGGCTCAAAGTGCTTTATTTTATTTTATCCCTATAAGCAGCCCCAGCTCTCTCTGCAGAACTTCAGAGGAGTTACCCAAGTTCAGTAATTTCAGATTCCTTCAGTTTTTACTCCTTGCCTTTTTTCTAACAACACTGAAAACCCCACCCAGGAGAACTGGAATTGTGCAGGAGTTCCTGGCTCTCAGTGCCAGGCACACCAAGCCTGTAAATATCAGGAATTTATTACTACTTAATTTTAAATAACTGACTTTAACAGCCACACTCAGCCTTAGGTCAATTTTCTCAATAAGTGGAATAAAAATTTGGGATGCAGGATGGATTTTAGGAAGTTCTCTGCTTTAGGTGCACACACATTCACCAGAAACCAGCAGACATCACCAATTAATTCAAAGAACACCGACTAGACAAAAACTTTCCCACCACTAAATCTCACTTTGATGAAGAACCTTTCACCAGGCTTTTATTTTACTAAAAAATAGCTAAGATAAGCAGAAAAAACTTCATTCCAGCATTAATTTATTAATGGATTTAAATCTATTGGCAGAGCTCTCTAGTTAGCAGAGCAATGTAATGCAGCAGCCACTGAATATTTACATTTTTCCCCCTGGAAGGGCTATTAAATCCAGGGAGATAAGGGAGTGCTGCATCTCTCCTGCCACGTGCCAGGAGGTTTTGTGCTCCCAACAACCTGCTGGACTTTGGTGTTTCATTTTCCTGCAGAGCAGAGCCTGCCAGCTGAGGGTGAGACCTCTACCAAAGCTGCAGGACTGGATAGAGATGTGTTATTTTAATTATTTTTTTGAAATCCTTGCATAAATACTCAATTCCAGCAAGCTCAGAGGCTCTGTTTTTAAAGACAGCACCATTTCCTTACCTGGAGCAAATCTCCAGAGGTGGCAGAGGAATGGCAAACACTGAATTGTCCCCTCAAGCAGCAGAGTCACATCACCACTAATTTGGGCAGCATCACTGAGCCACTCCCCTGCTTAGCAAAGCAATCCTGGCTTCCATTTATATTTTAAATTCTGCACACAAGAGATGCTACTTAAATATAAATGCTGTCATCTCTAAATGTAGCACAGTCACAATTAATTTGGAATTATTAGTTAAATTAGCCAAAATAGCCAATATCCACACCTCAAGCCAGGCTCACTGGGAATTAAACTACAACCGGTAACTTGAGAATGCAGAAATTCCAAGGCATTAGAGGAACACCGTGGGAAACCTCACGCCTTTGCTACAAAGACAACTCAGATCACGAATTCAGCCCTTTGCCACCTCCTTGGTAAAGCTTTGAGACACAAGGGAATCACAGAATATCCTGAGCTGGAAAAGACTCACAAGGATCAGCCAGTTCAGCTCCTGGCCCTGCACAGACACCCCAAAAATCTCACCCTGGGAGTGGTGTCCAAACACTCCTGGTGCTCTGGCAGCCTCAGGGCTGTGCCTGTTCCATGAGGAGCTTGCCCAGCACCCTCTGGAGGAAAAACCTTTCCCAAATATCCACCCCTGGTGCTTTGGCAGCCTCAGGGCTGTGCCCATTCCATGAGAATCCTGCCCAGCACCCTCTGGAGGAAAAACCTTTCCCAAACAACCACCCCTGGTGCTCTGGCAGCTGCGCCCATTCCATGAGGAGCCTGCCCAGCACCCTCTGGAGGAAAAACCTTTCCCAAACATCCACCCCTGGAGCTCTGGCAACCTCAGGGTTGTGCCCATTCCATGAAAAGCCTGCCCAGCACCCTCTGTAGAAAAAACCTTTCCAAACACTCCTGGAGCTCTGGCAGCCTCAGGGCTGTGCCCATTCCATGAAAAGCCTGCCCAGCACCCTCTGGAAGAAAAACCTTTCCCAAATATCCACTCCTGGTGCTCTGGCAGCTGTGCCCATTCCATGAGGAGCCTGCCCAGCACCCTCTGGAGGAAAAACCTTTTCCAAACATCCACCCCTGGTGCTCTGGCAGCCTCAGAGCTGTGCCCATTCCATGAAAAGCCTGCCCAGCACCCTCTGGAGGAAAAACCTTTCCCAAAATCCAGCCTGACACAGCTCCAGCCCTTCCCTCGGGCACCACTAATCCCCAAAACCACCACGCTCCATCCCACCCCAGAGCTCCAACCCCGCTCAACCCAATCCCCCAACCCCCAAACCCACCTCACACACACACACACACAGAGCCCGGCTGCCAAAGGCTTCGGAAGGAAAAGGACGAAAAGCAAGGAGGGGAAAGCAGCAGGAAGGGGAGCGCGGAGCGGAGGGCGGGCGGAGCAGGGCGTGTGGCAGCGGCGCTCGCACCGAGGGGGCGGCTCCTGGCGGCTCCTCCCCTACGCGTGGTTCCCCATGCACAGCCCCCGTGCCCCGGACCCTCACCGGATGGCACCGCGTCCCCTCCCCCGGCAGCGTGCTCGCCTCGGCCCCGCCGCCCGGAGAGGGCCCAAGGGGGGCGGAGGGAGCCGCGGATCGCAGCGCCCGCCCTGCGCCAAGTGGGTCACGGCGGCGGAGAAAAATTCCCTTTTTTTTTTTTTTTTTTTTTTCTCTCCCCCGTTAGAAAATGTGGGACAGCGCCCGTAGGGCAGCCCAGCCGAGCCTCCCCGGCCCCCGGCGAGAGGCGCAGTGTGAAATGCGGTGTTTATTGTGGTGGCCGTGCCAAGTTAGCAGGGGGGAAACAAGGGGAAATAGAGGAGAAATCGGCACGGCCTGAGCGCGGCCTGCCCTGCGCGGGGCCGGCGCGGCAGCAGCGGCGGGAGCGGCGCCGCTGGGACTCACCTGACGGGCCGCGACATCTTCCCGGCGCTTCGGGCCGCCCGGGGCTGGGCGCGGAGCAAACGGGGACGCTGAGGCCGCCGGGGCCGCTGAGGCCGCCCGGAGCGAGCGGGAGCGCTGGGCCCAGCGCCTCAGGCCGCGCCTGCGGAGCCGCCGCTCCCCCGTCAGGCGCCGCCGCCGCCGCTCCCGGTGCCGCTCCCCGATCCCGATCCCGGCGCCGATCCCGGTGTCGCTCCCTGATCCCGGTCGCGGTTCCCGGTGTCGGTGCCGGTCCCGCTCCCGCCGCTCCCCCCCGCAAAATGGTCGCGCTCGCCCCGCCGAGAGGATGCGAGCGGGGGGGCGGTACCGCCGACCCCGCTGGTCACGCCCCCTTCCGATCGCCGATTGGTCGGAGGCCGCGAGAGCCCGCGTCTCATTGGTTCGTTCGAACCATCACGGCGCGCAGGGCCCGCCCACTGTCCCCGCGGGGAGGGCGGGCAGCGCGGCCCGCACGCGGCGGAGCCCCGGCGGCAGATTCGCCACGGGCTCCCGGCGGTACCGCGGCCCCTCCGCGCCCCGTCCCGCCCTTCTTTCCGCGCCCTCCGCGTCCCTCCAACACCAGCGCCACGCCGGAATTTTTTCCCGTTCCTCCGGGAATTTTTCTGGGCGCTGCGGAGCCTCAAGGCCCGAGCCGCAGATTCGCCGCGCGGGCCCGGCGCGGTTTTGGAGGGAAAACGCGGCCCCGGGCGCGGGTTCAGTGTCATTAATTTTTCTGATGGAGAAATGTCAAAAATTGATCTCAGCGGCGGATTTGGACACCAGCGCTGATGTCACCCCCGCCACTCACCCCTGTGCCAGTCAGCACCAAAGCACACACATCATTTATGCAAAGTCCAATGAAGATTTGGGATTTTTTTGCACTTTGAACTCCCTAAAAATCCCAAAATTACTCATTTCTGTTAGCAAAGGGATGCCTTAATCATGGAAAAATTAAAAGTATTCCACCGTCATTAAAATGGCAGCTCCTCACTTTTCCTTTGCATTTTGGTCTTTGGAGCTTCATCCCTCCATTTTAGTAAAAATAGAATTTAAATCTTATTTTTATACATTGGGTTCATTAAGGAAACTGGTTTGGCAATACAAATAGGGTCAGATTTATAGGAATAATTAAAATTTTAGGATAATTTGGGTTCATTTCATGCTCTGCTTGAGTTTTATTGGAATTCCTTTGGAATTCTGGCCATTTTCCTGCCCCTGATCCCATCAATCCTCAGGAAAATCCATCTGATTGTGGAATAAAAAAGCCCAAAATAAATTGAATTAAGGAGCCCCGAGGAGGAAGGTGCAGAAACCACATCAAGGAATTCTCTGCAGAAAAATTGGATTAAACCCCACTGGGCTGACTCCGAGTTTTGCATCTCTTTGTAGCCCAATAAAAACGCAAAAATTGAGGATATTTCAGTGGCATTAATTCAGTTTTTCTTTGGGTTTGGGGGATTTTTTCGTTTGGTTTGTTTGGGATTTTTTGGGTGTGTATTTGGGTATTTTTGAACGTGTATTTGCAATTTTTTTTGGCTTTTAAAATTTTTGTTTTGCTTGAGATTTTGGGGTGCATATTTGGATTTTTTTGGGGTGTGTATTTGGCTTTCTTTGGGTGTGTATTTGGGACTTTTTTTGCCTTTTAAAATTTTTGTTTTGCTTAGGTTTTTGGGGTGCATATTTGGATTTTTTTTGGGTGTGTATTTGGAATTTCTTTTTTTACTTTTTAAAATTGTTTTGCTTGGGTTTTTTGGCTGTGTATTTTGGATTTTTTTGGCTTTTTTCCCCCCTTTTCTGTCTTGTTTTAGGGTTTTTTATGTTGTTTTTTTTTTTCTTTTGCTGGTGTTTTTTTCCCCTCTTTTGTTTGTTTGTTTTTCTTAAGTTTTATCCCCTCCCTGTCGTGCCTATCGCGACTTAGGCAGCCAAGGTTAGGGCAGGGCAGTGCCAGCCTGGGGCCATTCCAGCCCCTCTGTCCCTTTGTCATGGAATTGTCCCCTCCAGGAATCCACAAACAAAGAATTCCAAGGGATTTTCCCCATTGTTCCCTCCTCCTCCAAACCCCCTAAAAATAAATTCATTTTTTAAAAAAATAAATTTAAATTATTCAAATTAATCTCACGTGACAAAATCAGGATTTTGTCATTAAATTGATGATAAATCTCAAGAATTTCCTATTCTCACCACTCATCCCTGTGGGTTTTTATCAGCCCTGGGGGCAGTGAATTGATGTTTAGCATTAATTTTAATTATTTAAATTATTTTAATTATTTTAATTATTTTAATTTTAATTTCACCAGCAGATTTTTCTGCTTTCACCACCACAAATTTCCCTGTGCTAATCAAGGAGATTATAATTCTAATTTATGCAAAGGCCACTGAAAATATTTAATTTTTACATTTTAAATTCCCTATAAACCCCAAAATCAGCCACTTTGGTTAGAAAAGCAGCTTTTTAAACCATGGAAAAATTAAAAGTATTCCACAGTCATTAAAATGGCATTTTTTCACTTTTCCTTTGCATTTTGGTTTTTGGAGCTTCATCCCTCCATTTTAATAAAAACAGAATTTAAATCCTATTTTTATACATTGGGTTCACTAAGGAAATTGGTTTGGCAATACAAACAGGGTCAGATTTATAGGAGTAATTAAAAATTATGATAATTTGGGTTCATTTCATGCCCTGCTTGAGTTTTATTTGAATTCCTTTGGAATTCTGGCCATTTTCCTGCCCCTGATCCCATCCAATCCTCAGGAAAATCCATCTGATTGTGGAATAAAAAAGCCCAAAATAAATTGAATTAAGGAGCCCCGAGGAGGAAGGTGCAGAAACCACATCAAGGAATTCTCTGCAGAAAAATTGGATTAAACCCCACTGGGCTGACTCCGAGTTTTGCATCTCTTTGTAGCCCAATAAAAACGCAAAAATTGAGGATATTTCTTTGTAGCCCAATAAAAACACAAAATTGAGGATATTTCGGGGGAGTTTGTTTTGCTGACGATGCAGGGCAGTTCACACTGAGTATTTTGTACATTTTTGTTAATTTTATTCCTAATTTCAACTTGTAAACTCATTTCTTAGAGCTGTTTAGACAGCAAAACAACAAATACCAGCAGAGCAATGTCAAATTTTAATTTCAAACCTTTTCAACACAGCATCACTGAATGATTGACATGGATTAAAATCCAATTTTTCCTCTTTACAAAACCATAATACTGAATTTTACAATGCTCAGGACCTTGCATTTAAAATACTTCTGTTTAACAGCAAGCAATTAAAATAAAAAAAAATTAAATTTTGATATTTTTGACCTAAAGCTGCAGTGAAATTCTGCAGCTGTGCAGGCACCAATTCACAAAACCCACCTTGAAATTCCTGTGGTTTCCAGTCCCAGGGCCATAAATTGAAATTCCAGGAAGGAGAAAAGAGAAGGAAATGGGAACAGTCAGCCCCGAGTCACACAGAGCAAAAACAGGGAAAAAAATAAATTCCTTCATTCCCCAAACTGCTCATTCCTCATAAGGCACGAGTGAAGAAAAATAAAGAAAATTTCTGATTCCTATTTAAAAAAATTTGGGTTTTTATCCCTCACAAGGCCACAAGTGAAGCAGAATAAAGAAAATTTCTGATTCTTATTTTAAAAAATTTGGGGTTTTATTCCTCTTGAGGCCATGAGTGAAGCAGAATAAAAAAAAATTCTGATTCCTATTTAAAAAATTTGGGTTTTTATTCTTCATGAGGCCACAAGTGAAGAAAAATAAAGAAAATTTCTGATTCCTACTTGAAAAATTTGAGTTTTTTATTCCTCATGAGGCACGAGTGAAGCAGAATAAAGAAAATTTGAATCCTATTTAAAAAATTTGGGTTTTTATTCCTCATAAGGCCATGAGTGAAGCAGAATAAAGAAAATTTTTGATCCCTATTTAAAAAAATTTTAGGGTTTATTCCTCATGAGGCCAAGAATGAAGAAAAATAAAGAAAATTTCTGATTCTTATTTTAAAAAATTTGGGTTTTTATTCCTCATAAGGCACGAGTGAAGCAGAATAAAGAAAATTTCTGACCCCTATTTAAAAAAAATGGGATTTTGTTCCTTATGAGGCCACGAGTGAAGCAGAATAAAGAAAATTTCTGATCCCTATTTAAAAAAATTTTAGGGTTTATTCCTCATGAGGCCACGAGTGAAGAAAAATAAAGAAAATTTCTGATTCCTATTGAAAAAAATTTGGGTTTTTATTCCTCATAAGGCCACGAGTGAAGCAGAATAAAGAAAATTTCTGATTCTTATTTTAAAAAATTTGGGATTTTATTCCTCATAAGGCCATGAGTGAAGCAAAATAAAGAAAATTTCTGATTCCTATTTAAAAAATTCGGGTTTTTATTCCTTATGAAGCCACGAGTGAAGCAGAATAAAGAAAATTTCTGATCCCTATTTTAAAAAAATTGGAGTTTTTATTCCTCATGAGGCCATGAGTGAAGCAGAATAAAGAAAATTTCTGATTCCTATTTAAAAAAATTTGGGTTTTTATTCCTCTTGAGGCCATGAGTGAAGAAAAATAAAGAAAATTTCTGATTCTTATTTTAAAAAATTTGAGTTTTTATTCCTTTGAGGCCATGAGTGAAGCAGAATAAAGAAAATTTCTGATTCTTATTTAAAAAAATTTGGGTTTTTATCCCTCATGAGGCCACGAGTGAAGAAAAATAAAGAAAATTTCTGATTCCTATTTAAAAAATTTGAGTTTTTTATTCTTCATGAGGCACAAGTGAAGAAAAATAAAGAAAATTTCTGACCCCTATTTAAAAAATTTGCGTTTTTATTCCTCATGAGGCCACGAGTGAAGCAGAATAAAGAAAATTTCTGATCCCTATTTTAAAAAAATTTGGTTTTTTACCCAACAAAAGTTAAATTAAGACATTTCTTTTCTAAAACCCAGAATTATTTCAGCTGCCACAAGCTGGGCACAGCCCCTGTTCCTCCCAAATCCTGGCTGGGGATTTTTGTATTATTTTTTTTAATTTAGGGGCAGTTTTTTTGGGGTTTATTTGGCTTTTTTTAAGCAAACACTCACAGCTGCTCAGGGAAATCCTTTTCCTGTCTGTTTGGGGTTTTACAACCAGCTCGAGCAACGACTTTTCCTTTTGTGCAGCTCCTGGGGGGTTTTGGTTGATTTTTTTTTCAGGCCTTAACCACCAGTAAATGTGAAAAATAAAAATCTCCCCAGGGCACACCTGGGGACTGGATGGGCAGCACAGAAATGCTGTGAAATAGATTTTTTTTTTAATTTTTTAAAATTTTTTTTTTAATTTTTTAAAAATTTTTTAAATTAAATTTAAATTTTTTTATTTTAATTTTTTTTAAAAACCTTCCTTTGGGTTTTTGGTGGATTTTTAGAGGCACTTTTGGAGGAAAAGGCACCAGGAGGTATCAAAGTGATGATGGAGCCAAATTTTCCTGCAGAATTCCCAAAAATTCCTTGTGGCAATGATTATCCAAAGAAATGGATGGAGCAGGAATTTGGGAATTTTCAGCTGCTCTGGGCAGGATTTTCCAGCTCTGAGGAGAGCTCTGTGCTGAGAGACTTTAAGGTGCAAGCACAAAAAAAAAAAATCAATAAATAAAATCTTAAGGGGTTTCGTGGCAGCTCCTTTAAAAAAAATCAGGAACTTCTCTCCTGTTCTACAAAGAACTAGAAATATTTATAGGATTAAATATTTATAGGATTAAAAGCCATTTTTTCTTCTTTTTTTTTTTTGTTTATAGGATTAAAAGTCATTTTTTCTTCTTTTTTTTTGTTTATAGGATTAAAAGCCATTTTTTCTTCTTTTTTTTTTGTTTTTAGGATTAAAAGCCATTTTTTCTTCCTTTTTTTTTTGTTTTGTTTATAGGATTAAAAGCCATTTTTTCTTCTCTTTTTTTTTTTTTTGTTTTTTAGGATTAAAAGCCATTTTTTCTTTTTTCTTTTTTTCCTTTTTTTTTGTGTTTAAGACAATGAAATAAAATCCAGCAAGGCACTTTAATTTTTTTTTTTTGCTAACCAGTTCTCCCTGTTCCTAAACCCAAAGGTGCAGAAAATGGTATTTTTAAGCACCTCTGACCCCAAATTTGGCTAGCCCAGGTATTTCAGCTTTTCATTTAAAACAGTGGAGCACAATAATTCTAAATTTTTTAACCTTCACTGTTTCATTCAAAATTCTTTTCAGCTCCAGAGAATGAAAACTCTGATTTTTTAGTGAAGGTGATGAGTTGGTTTCACCAACTCCTCCCTCTGTACAACACAGGCAGGAGGAATAATTTATCAGAGCAAAGCAGTCCTAATTCAGCAGGAACCAGGACACAGCAATTTCCAGTTAAACCACTCAAAGAGGTTAAAAAAAACCCAATTATTGAAGGTTTTTTGCTGAAATCTGAACCCAAAACATGAGCAGGGTGATTCTGTACCAACAGTGAATTATGTAACAGCAAAATCCAGAATTAAACACTCAAAATTCCAGCCTGGAGTGTGAATTTCCTATAAATTCTCCTCAATTTGTACTGATTTTTTGGCCAGAACTGCTCTCCACCAGGAATTTCTGTGTGGGGAGAAGTGGCACCAAAGGGAAATGGTTCCTTCCTTTCCTTTCATCCCAAAAAATCTTTTCCTCCTCCTCCTCCTCTTCCCCAGCCCCACTAAAACAGCAGGGGTGGTTATTTTTTTTTTTTAGGGAGCTGTTTCCTACCCCAAATTCCCTCCTGGCTGCAGGGGAATGGTGGAAAAGGCAATTGAGCAGCAGTTGCCAAAAGCTGTTTGGGGTCAGGGGTTGAGGCCGTCCCAAAAGTGCAAAAAGCCCTGGTGGGGCCCCACAAAAGGGGATTTACAGCCCCCTCCTCACCCCTGCCCCAATAAAGGGGTGAGGGAAAAAGGAAAAAGGCTCAGAGGGGAGGAGGGAGGGCAGGAATAATTCCTGACCTAATTTTGGGGTGAGGAGTGAGGGTTGTGCTGCTCCAGCTCCCCAAATTCACCCAAATTTCACAGCTCCAGATCCAGCTCAGCGTCCTCAGGAGGGTTTGGTGGCAGTGAGGGATGTGCTGGTCCCTCCAGGACACAAATCCATCATCCCAGAGCAGGGAAGGAGGAGCTGGATGCAATCCCAAAACTGGGAATAATCCACAGGCACCACCTGGGCTCGGGGTGTGTCCCCAAATGTCACTGGGGATATGGGGAAAGGTGCAGAAAATTAAAAAAAAATCCCTCTGACAGCACTGCCAGAGGAGGAAGTGCTCAAAATTAAACAAAATAAAAAATTCAGCGTAATCCAAGGCACTGCTTGGACATGGGATGTGCTGCAGCAGAGCAGCCATGGGGAAAAATGAGGAATTTTCCCACTCCATTCCTCACTCAGAGTCATTCCTCAGTGCTCTGCTGAGGAAAGAGTCACTGAACAGGAGGCAAGTTCAAAATCAGAGGGGAAAAAAAACCCCAAAGCAGTGACAGCATAGGGAAAGGTGATGATGATGATGGTGATGAAGAAGCCCAGCAGTGTCAGTGCCCTCAGCAGCAGGCCCAGCCTGGAGCAGAGGTTTCCTTGATGTTGATGTAATCCCCAGTCCCAGCAGAGGAGGAGTTTCCATCTCCCGAGGATGAGGACATCATCTTCTCAATCAGAACCCTGGGGAAAAGAAAAAAAAATAAAACCCAAAATATTCCTCAGGTTGCTTTGTGGGGTTTGTTTTTTGTTGGGTTTTTTTCTGGGTTTTTTGTGGGTTTTTTGTGGGTTTTTTTGTTTGGTTTTTTGTTTGTTTGTTTGTTTTTGGGTTTTTTTGTTTGTTTATTTGAGGTTTTTTTGGTCTTTTTTTTTGTTTGTTTTGGGGTTTTTTTGTGGGTTTTTTTTGGGTCTTTTTGTTTGGTTTTGTTTTTTATTTTAACCAGCAGCATTGGGCAGTGCAGAAAAGTGATGCCTTAAGTTTTATCTTTCATATTTTCAGGTTCTGTGCTGCCCAGGGGTGCAGCTCTGAGCTCACAGTCAGGGTCATCTCTTCATAAAGCAGGGACACAAACCAAATCTTTTTCCTGCTGAGGACCAAGGAGAATTTTCAAAAGCACAAACAAGGGTGGCTGAAGGCTGAAAACAACAAGGATGGGAGCTCACAGCCTGGAGCTGGGATTGGACAATTAAACCCCAATGTGCAAATGGACCAAAACTTAAAAAAATGTAAAATTTCATGACCAGTCAGCCATTTTGTGACCATTTTGTGACCATTTTGTGACCATTTTGTGACCATTTTTGTGACCATTTTTGTGACCATTTTGTGACCATTTTGGGTCCATTTTTGTGACCATTTTTGTGACCATTTTTGTGTCCATCTTTGTGACCATTTTGGGTCCATTTTGGGTCCATTTTTGTGACCATTTTGGGTCCATTTTGTGACCATTTTGTGACCATTTTTGTGACCATTTTGTGACCATTTTGGGTCCATTTTTGTGACCATTTTGGGACGATTTTGGGACCATTTTTGGGACCATTTTTGTGACCATTTTGTGACCATTCTTAGTCCACCCTGGGTGCAGCCCTGTCCTGCCCAAGGTGGATCCTTAAAGCCCTTTCAATAAATCTCTGTTTTATTCTCAGGCTCTGTCCAGTCTCTGTTCCAGGTCAGCCTTCCCAAGGCATCAAAAGAAGTAAAAAAAAAAAAAATAAAAAGCAAAGCTCAGAAGGACAGAAACTAAAGAATAAAAAAATATCATTGATTAAATGAGTACAAAATCAGCTTAAGGAATGTGACAGCACTGACAGCTGGACTTGGGCAGGGATAAATTCCTCTACCCCAGGGTGGCTTTGGACATTTCCAGGGGTCCAGGGGCAGCCACAGCTGCTCTGGGCAGGGAATTCACCCTTGGACACATCACCAGGTGCTGTTCCTACCTCATGGACTCGTTGATGTTCTTGTTTTCCTTCACAGACGTCTCCACCCATCCTGAAAATCCATTTTCTTTGCTGAAGCGATCGATTTCTTCCCTGGTCACTGCCCATGGGGAAAGGTCACACTGCAAGGCAGGAATGGGGAATTTCAGAGGCACAAAAATTCCTGAAAGGTTTGGGTTGGATCCCTTAAAATCATCCAGTTCCACCCCTGGGACATTTCCACTGCCCCAAGCTGTTCCAGCCTGGTCTGGGACACTCCCAGGGATGGGACAACCACTTTTTTTATTTCGGATAATCTGTGCCAGGCAGGAATTTCTGCTGAATTTTCATTCAGTGCCCGTGTGAGGCAGCTCAGCCCTCACAGCTCCCAGATCTCAGGGCAAGGCTCTCACAGGGATGTTGCAAGCAGCAATTTCTTTATCTGATATCTCATTACTGACACACCTCAGTCAAACACGCCTGGAATGGAACTTCCAGCGTTGTCCCTCATCCCAAATCTGCTCTGGGAGAGGTGGCACAGGGGTGGTGGCACCGTGGTGGCACTGATGACAACGGGATGGACACAGACAGGGAGGGAGCCTGGCCCAGATCTTGGGGGTGCAGCCACTCAGGTTTCCCTGATCCTGCCACAAAACAGAACCCCAGGATCCCTGAGGATGGAAAATCCCTCCAGGAGTCTGAGATGGGCCTGATCCCCACCCTGAGCACTCAGGGCCACCTCCAGGGCTGGGCACTCCAAACCTCCCTGGGCAGCTCCTTCTGAGCCTTTCCAATTCTGTGGGTACGAGCAGGAAATGGCGGAGAAAATCAACACAGGGCAAGAGTTGGGATCAACACAGGGCTGAGGAGAAACACAGGATCACTGAGATTGGAAATTCCCTCTGGGATCATCGAGTCCAAACTGTGCCCAGTGCCCACCCTGAGCACTCAGGGCCACCTCCAGGTGACACCTCCAGGGCTGGGCACTCCAAACCTCCCTGGGCAGCCCCTTCTGAGCCTTTCCATGAGGAAATTCCACCCTGAGCCTCCCCTGGCCCAGCCTGAGGCCGTTCCCTCTCCTCCTGTCCGTGTTCCCTGGGATGAGATCCCAAATCCCACCCCAAACTCCTCCTGTCAGGCAGTTTAGGGAGCAATGAAGGGAAATAATTATTGAAGTGCAATTTGTGGAGAAGGGGATGAGAAAAGTCACTCTCCTGCCCACCCACCCCATTTTTGAGTTTTAGGCTCTCCCAGAGCAGGCAAGTCCCAAACTGAATTTGGAAAAGGCTCCTGAGGCAGCGCTGGCACAGGGAGAATGTGAAGGAGGATTGGAAATGAAGGGAAAATACATCATGAAAAGGCAGAGAGAGAAACTTGGCACTGGATCCACATGGAAAACTGAAATTTCTGCCTCTGGGACAGGAGCTGTGCCTCAGGGTGACACAGCCTGCACAGGGACAGGGACAGGAGGGGAGGAAACGGCCCCAGGCTGCACCAGAGGGGGATTTTAGGGGGATTTTTGTGTTGGGTTTTAGAAGTTTCCTCAAGGAAAGGGTTGTAAAGCCACCCTTGGGGAAATATCCTTGGGGAGAATCCTTGGGAGAGGCAGAAAATTCCAGGAGGGGTCTGGGAGGGTTTAAAGGGGGACAGGCAAGGGTGAGTGCTGAAGGTGTGCACACAGAGAAAAAGGCAGAAATAAAGAGAAACACACAGAGAAACATGAGAGCAGTGAAATAGAACCAAACAGAAAAACACAGAAACACACAGAGAAAAATGAGAACAGTGAAATAGAACCAAAGAGAGAAACACAGAAACACACAGAACTCACACAGAAACACACAGACAGATGCACAGAGAAATACAAACAGGAAAACACACAGAAAACATACAAAACCCATAGAGAAACACACGAAAACACACAAAAAACATGCATAAAACCACACAAATACGTGAACACAGAGAAGCACACACAGGAGCACACAAAATCATGCAAACACACAGAGAAACACACAAAGGCTCCCACAAACACACACAGGAACACACAAACACACAGGAACGCACACAGGAATGCACAAAAATCACACAAAACCCACAGAGAAACACACAAAACACACACAGAAACACAGAGAACCACACACAAACACATACAGAAATACACAAAACACACACACATATGAACACACACAGGAACACAAAACCATACAAAAACCCACACAGAAAAACACACACAGAAACACACACAGAAACCATACAAACCCACACAGAAACACACCAAAACACACACAGAAACCATACAAACCCACAAAGAAACACAGAAAAAACACACAAAAACCACAAACAGAAACACAGAAACACATACAGAAACACACACACATATGAACATACACAGGAACACACAAACACACACACAAACACAGAAAAATCCCACACAGGACACAGAGAAACCATACAAATGCAACAGAAAAAAAACCACAAACACATACGGAAACACACACACAAAGAACACAAAAACCCATACAGAAACACACAAAATCCCACACACAAAACACATAGAGAAACACATAAAAACACACAAAATCACACACACAAGCACACAAAATGCCACCCCCAAACACACAAAGTCCCACACACAGAATCCCATAGGGAAACACATAAAATACATAGAGAAACACAGAAAAACACACAAAATCCCACACTCAAACACCCAAAATCCCACACTCAAACACACAAAATCCCACACTCAAACACACACAAAATGCCACACTCAAAACCACACAAACCCACACACAAACACACAAAACACATAGAAAAACACAGAAAAACACACAAAATCCTACACACAGAATCCCATACGGAAACACACAAACCCACAGAGAAACACAGAAAAACACACAAAATCCCACACAAAATGTCACTCCCAAACACACAAAATCCCCCACACAGAATCCCATACAGAAACACAGAAAAACACACAAAATCCTACACACAGAATCCCATACGGAAACACACAAACCCACAGAGAAACACAGAAAATCCCACACTCAAACCCACACAAAATCCCACTCCCAAACACCCAAAATCCCACACTCAAACACACAAAATTGCACACTCAAACACCCAAAATCCCACTGCCAAACACCCAAAATCCCACACACGGAAACACCCAAAACCCCACTCCAAACACCCAAAATCCCACACTCAAACACCCAAAATCCCACACTCAAACACCCAAAATCCCACACTCAAACACACCCAAAATCCCACACTCAAACACACCCAAAATCCCACTCCAAACCCCCAAAATCCCACTCCCAAACCCCCAAAACCCCACTCCAAACCCCCAAAATCCCACTCCAAACCCCCAAAATCCCACACTCAAACACCCAAAATCCCACACTCAAACACCCAAAATCCCACACTCAAACACCCAAAATCCCACACTCAAACACCCAAAATCCCACACACAAAACCACACAAAATCCCACTGCCAAACACACAAAATCCCACTCCCAAACACCCAAAATCCCACACTCAAACACGCAAAGTCCCACACACAAACCCACACAAAATCTCGCACGTAAAAACACACAGAACCCCATACGGAAACACACACAACACATAGAGAAACACAGAAAAACACACAAAATCCCACACACAAACACACAAAATCCCACACACAAAACCACACAAAATCCCACACACAGAATCCCATACGGAAACACACAAAACACATAGAGAAACACAGAAAAACACACAAAATCCCACACACAAACACACACAAAATCCCACACACAAAACCACACAAAATCCCACACACGGAAACACAGAAAATCCCACACTCAAAACCACTAAATCCCACTCCCAAACACACAAAATCCCACACAAAATCCCACTCCCAAACACCCAAAATCCCACATTCAAACACCCAAAATCCCACTCCCAAACAACCAAAATCCCCCACACAAAACCACACAAAATCCCACACTTAAACACACAAAATTGCACACTCAAACACCCAAAATCCCACTGCCAAACACCCAAAATCCCACTGCCAAACACCCAAAATCCCACACACGGAAACACCCAAAACCCCACTCCCAAACACCCAAAATCCCACACTCAAACACCCAAAATCCCACACTCAAACCCCCAAAACCCCACTCCAAACCCCCAAAACCCCACTCCCAAACCCCCAAACCCCCCACCTTGTTGGCCAGCAGCAGGCAGGGCACGGCGCTCCCGTCGGGCAGCACCAATTTGCTGTCCAGGTCCTGTTTCCACCTCTGGCTGTTGCTGAAGGTGCTGACGTTGGTGACATCAAACATGATCACACAGGCTGAGGCCTCCCTGTAGTACAGCCGGGTCATGGACGTGAAACGTTCCTGCCCTGCGGGGTCAAAAACGGGAAAAAATCCAACACTGAGTTGGTATTGTGGGGTTTGTTCATGTTCATGGGTGTCCTTTCTATGGAAATGGTCATTTAGTGAAACTGCTTGTTTAGTGAATAAAGAAATGCTGATTTTGGTAATTAAAATAAATGAATAAGTAAAATAAAGTAAATTAATAAAATAAAGTAAATAAGTAAAATAAAGTAAATTAATAAAATAAAGTAAGTAAATCAAATAAAGTAAATGAATGCTCATCTAGTAAATGCTCATTTAGTAAAACTGCTCATTTAGTAAATAAAGAAATACCAATTTATTAAGTAAAATAAAGTAAATGAATAAGTAAAATAAAGTAAATGAATGAGTAAAATAAAGTAAATTAATAAAATAAAGTAAATAAGTAAAATAAAGTAAATTAATAAAATAAAGTAAATAAGTAAAATTAAGTAAATAAATAAAATAAAGTAAATGAATAAGTAAAATAAAGTAAATGAATAAGTAAAGTAAATGAATAAATTAAGTAAATAAAATAAAGTAAATAAGTCAAATAAAGTAAATAAGTAAAATAAAGTAAATGAATAAGTAAAATAAAGTAAATGAATAAAATAAAGTAAATAAATCAAATAAAGTAAATGAATAAGTAAAATAAAGTAAATGAATAAGTAAAACAAAGTAAATTAATAAGTAAAGTAAATGAATAAATTAAGTAAATTAATAAAATAAAGTAAATAAGTCAAATAAAGTAAATAAGTCAAATAAAGTAAATGAATAAGTCAAATAAAGTAAATGAATAAAATAAAGTAAATAAATCAAATAAAGTAAATGAATGCTCATTTAGTAAATAAAGAAATGCTAATTTATTAAGTAAAATGAAGTAAATGAATAAGTAAAATAAAGTAAATGAATAAAATAAAGTAAATAAGTAAAATAAAGTAAATCAAATAAAGTAAATAAATAAAATTAAGTAAAGGAATAAGTAAAATAAAGTAAATGAATAAGTAAAATAAAGTAAATGAATAAGTAAAATAAAGTAAATGAATAAAATAAAGTAAGTAAATCAAATAAAGTAAATGAATGCTCATCTAGTAAATGCTCATTTAGTAAAACTGCTCATTTAGTAAATAAAGAAATACCAATTTATTAAGTAAAATAAAGTAAATGAATAAGTAAAATAAAGTAAATGAATGAGTAAAATAAAGTAAATGAATAAAATAAAGTAAATAAGTAAAATAAAGTAAATAAATCAAATAAAGTAAATAAATCAAATAAAGTAAATGAATAAGTAAAATAAAGTAAATAAATCAAATGAATAAGTAAAATAAAGTAAATGAATAAAATAAAGTAAATGAATGCTCATTTAGTAAATGCTCATTTAGTAAAACTGCTCATTTAGTAAATGCAGAAATGCTAATTTAGTAAGTAAAAGTAAATGAATAAGTAAAATAAAGTAAATTAATAAAGTAAATAAATCAAATAAAGTAAATAAGTCAAATAAAGTAAATAAGTCAAATAAATAAATCAAATAAAGTAAATAAATAAAATAAGTAAATAAATGCTCATTTAGTAAATGCTCATTTAGTAAAACCAGAAAAATCCAAGAAATTTTCCAGCTGGGAGAAACAAAAAACCAAAACCACAAAACAAAAGAAAAATTCCAAATAATGTTAAAAAAAAAAAACAACACAAACCAAACAGAATTGTAGTGAGCAACTCATAAATGTTCAATTTTCAGCCATGAAAATCAGATTTGTGCATGGCTTTTTGGAGGGGATGAGCCTTTCCTGAAGATCAGAAATGCTGTATTCATAATTACTGATAAAGTGATTAATTACTAGAGAGATATATGAATTTATCTAGTGAGTTATATTATTCATATTATATTAATATCTAATATATATATTAATATA
Organism: Acrocephalus scirpaceus scirpaceus; assembly: GCA_910950805.1. NCBI lineage: Eukaryota > Metazoa > Chordata > Aves > Passeriformes > Sylviidae > Acrocephalus > Acrocephalus scirpaceus. The sequence goes on from OU383797.1 coordinate 5,086,732, forward strand.
TTTGGATAATATCTAATATATATCTAATATAATATATATTAATATAGTACTAATATAATATAATGTAATATAGTGATATATTATATAATATAAAATAGATATAATATATAAAATATATAATATATGATATTATAATATATAATGTATTCATATTATAATATTACATTATTCATAATATATTAATATCTAATATATATAGTTATATAATATATATTAATATAGTACTAATATAATGTAATATAGTGATATATAATATAATATAATATATAATATATAAAATATATAATATATGATATTATAATATATAATGTATTCATATTATAATATTATAATATTACATTATTCATGTTATATTAATATCTAATATATATAGTTATATAATATATATTAATATAGTACTAATATAATATAATGTAATATAGTGATATATTATATAATATAAAATATATATAATATATAAATATATAATATATATTATAATATATAATGTATTCCTATTATAATATTACATTATTCATATTATATTAATATATAATATATATAGTTATATAATATATATCAATATAGTACTAATATAATATAATGTAATATAGTGATATATTATATAATATAAAATAGATATAATATATAAAATATATAATATATGATATTATAATATATAATGTATTCATATTATAATATTACATTATTCATAATATATTAATATCTAATATATATAGTTATATAATATATATTAATATAGTACTAATATAATGTAATATAATGATATATAAAATATATAATATAATATAGTATACAATAATAATATATAAAATAATAATTATATATAATATATATAATATATATATAATAGTATTAAAATTTTATATATATTCATGTTATAATATATTATTCATATTATCATGTTCATATGAATTTATCACCTAAATTTAGCTAGATAAATAGAGAATTTATCTAAAATAATGTGTTTATGCATCATTTTCGTAGCTGGCACTAATGATTTCTGCTTAATTAATGTGGGAATTGAGGCACTGGGTGAGTTCTGCTGGGCATCTCTGTACTGGGCAGGGCTCAGACCACAGAATGATGAAATTCCAGATTTTTGGGGTTAAAAGGGACCCAAGATCACCCAGTGTCAACGGGCAGGGACACCCCAGGGTGCTCCAAGGGTCTGGGACACTCCCAGGGCTGGGCAGCCCCAAAATTTGAATTATTGCCAGAATAACTCATCCCCCTGAGTGTCCCAGGGGCACAGAGCCAGCGTGGCCCCTCTGCTTCCCCAAACTCCTTTTTTTGGGGCTGAAACTGAAACCAGCTCCGTGCTGCTCTGCCAACTTCTCCTTCCTGCTGCCTTCTTAAGGATTCCAGGCAGCAGAAGCAGAGGAAACCACAGCCCAGAGGTGCCATTTTGGAGCTGCTGCTGCCCAGATCCCTCCTGGTGCCAGGGAATTTGGGAAATTCATTTCTCTGCCCCTCTCCAAGGAGCAGGAGCTCCTCGTTCCACTCCAGCTCATGTAATTCTGTCTCCCAGAGCGTCTCGTGGCAGAAATTTTGGATTTTAACAGGAGATTTGGAGCTGAGCAGTCTCAGATCCAGGCAGTTCCACATTCCCTCTGCTCTGGCTCTGGAACAGAAAGGAAAGGCTGGGCAGGAATTGCTGTGGGCATTCCTGGCAGGGGGGTTTTTAATTAAATATTTAAATTATTGCAGCAGGCTCGAGGCAGCAAAGCAGAGGAGTCCAACCTCTGGAATCCACAGGATCCTGGGATTTAGTTTTGGAGGAGAAGGAAAAGAAAAAGGAAGAGGAAGGAGGAAAGGAAAGGGGAAAGGAAAGGGGAAAGGAAAGGGGAAAGGAAAGGGGAAAGGAAAGGGGAAAGGAAAGGGGAAAGGAAAGGGGAAAGGAAAGGGGAAAGGAAAGGGGAAAGGAAAGGGGAAAGGAAAGGGGAAAGGAAAGGGGAAAGGAAAAAGAAGACAAAAAAAGCCAAAACATTGAGAATTTTAATCAAACCTTCCAAATACCTGCAATGTCCCAGAGCTGCAGCCGAACCGTCTCTGACTCCGACCACTGAACCACCTTCAGTGCAAAATCCACTGGAGAATTCCCAAAAAACCAAAAAAAACAGGAAGGAAAAGCTGATCAGGGCCATTCTGCACCACAGCTCCTGCACAGCCTCTCCCATCTCCCAGAGCACCAACCCAGCCCCAGCCCTTTCAGGATCCTGGGACAGGATTTGTGCATCCATGCACAATTCCAGGCTGGATGGGGCTTGGAGCAGCCTGGGATAGGGAAAAGTGTCCCTGTCTGTGGGGTGAGAGGTGCTGAACCTGAATGACCCCAAATTTGCTGTAAGCAGGCTGGTGAGTCAAAAGGGGAAGCCCTGGGTTGTTTTCACATCCTGATGTGTCAGGGTTTCACTGCAGGGCAAAGCCTGCCCTGCTCCACAGGCAGCCAGACCCAGCCAGGAACTGACCAAAACCAGGAACTAAGCATTAAAACCCCACCAGAAACCAGTCTGCAGCATAAAATACCCCAGCAGAAACCAGTCTGCAGCATAAAAATCCCACTACAAACCAGTCTGCAGCATAAAAAAACCCATCAGAAACCAGTCTGCAGCATAAAAATCCCATCAGAAACCAGTCTGTAACATAAAAATCCCACTACAAACCAGTCTGCAGCATAAAAACCCCACTACAAACCAGTCTGCAGCATAAAAACCCCACTACAAACCAGTCTGCAGCATAAAAACCCCACTACAAACCAGTCTGCAGCATAAAAACCCCACCAGAAACCAGTCTGCAGCATAAAAATCCCATCAGAAACCAGTCTGTAACATAAAAATCCCACTACAAACCAGTCTGCAGCATAAAAATCCCACTACAAACCAGTCTGCAGCATAAAAAAACCCATCAGAAACCAGTCTGCAGCATAAAAATCCCATCAGAAACCAGTCTGTAACATAAAAATCCCACTACAAACCAGTCTGCAGCATAAAAACCCCACTACAAACCAGTCTGCAGCATAAAAACCCCACTACAAACCAGTCTGCAGCATAAAAACCCCACTACAAACCAGTCTGCAGCATAAAAACCCCACCAGAAACCAGTCTGCAGCATAAAAATCCCATCAGAAACCAGTCTGTAACATAAAAATCCCACTACAAACCAGTCTGCAGCATAAAAAACCCACTACAAACCAGTCTGCAGCATAAAAAATCCCACTACAAACCAGTCTGCAGCATAAAAAACCCACTACAAACCAGTCTGTAATATAAAAATCCCACTACAAACCAGTCTGCAGCATTTCCTGCTGGGAGAGACCACAGGCACAGCCCGGAGCTCTGGGGCTCTCCAGCGTTTCCACCTCTAATCCATCCCCTCCTGGGTCAGGGATGATTTTCCACAGCTGGGCTCAACTCTTTTGGGTTGGATTTTGGGTTCTTGGGGAGATTTCCTGGCTGAAGCCCTGGCAGCTCCTGCTCCTTCCAGGTTATTCATTTACACAAAGAACCAAAATCCTGCTCAGCCCCAGTCCCAGCTCCTCCTCACAGACCTTCCCCAGCCCTGCTGGCCCTCAGCAGTGAGGCCAGGCTGGGAAATTAATGCCAAACCAGCAGTGGTGATGGTTTTACTGGGATAAAATGAGCCTGTAAATTCAGATTATCCATTTTACAGCTCCTGGGGTGGTGATTCCAAGGGGTGGGAGAAGGGTGGGACACCCCAAATGAGCCGGGGACACCAACAGAATCCCCTGGGGGCTCATGGCTGTTTAATTATTTAATTGTTTAATGCCAAACCAGTGCTGCTGATGGTTTTAGTGGGATGAGCTCAGCCTGTAAACTCAAACTATCCATTTTACAGCTCCTGGAGTGGTGATTCCAAGGGGTGGGAGAAGGGTGAGACACCCCAAATGAGCCGGGGACAGGAACACAATCCCCTAGGAGCTCAAGGCTGTTTAATTAATGCCAAACCAGCAGTGGTGATGGTTTTACTGGGATAAACTGAGCCTGTAAATTCAGATTATCCATTTTACAGCTCCTGGAGTGGTGATTCCAAGGGGTGGGAGAAGGATGGGGCACCCCAAATCAGCCGGGGACAGCAACAGAATCCCCCGGGGGCTCAGGGCTGTTTAATTATTTAATTGTTTAATGCCAAACCAGCACTGCTGACGGTTTTACTGGGATAAACTGAGCCTATAGACTCAGATTATCCATTTTACAGCTCCTGGGGTGGTGATTCCAAGGGGTGGGAGAAGAATGGGATACCCCAAATGAACCAGGCAGAGGGACACAATCCCCCAGGGGCTCAGGGCTGTTTAATTATTTAATTGTTTAATGCCAAACCAGCGCTGCTGATGGTTTTAGTGGGATGAGCTCAGCCTGTAAACTCAAACTATCCATTTTACAGCTCCTGGAGTGGTGATTCCAAGGGGTGGGAGAAGGATGGGACACCCCAAATGAATCAGGCAGAGGGACACAATCCCCTAGGAGCTCAGGGCTGTGAAATTAATGCCAAACCAGCACTGCTGATGGTTTTAGTGGAACCACCTGAGCCTGTAAACTCAGATTATCCATTTTACAGCTCCTGGGGTGGTGATTCCAAGGGGTGGGAGAAGGATGGGGAACCCCAAACGAGCCGGGGACAGCGACACAACCCCCCGGGGGCTCAGGGCAGAGAATCTGGGAGTTAACTCCCCTTTAACCACGGATGCTACGCGGCTGTTCCCACCCCAAATCCCCATCCCACAGCCCGGGGAGCACGGGAGGAGAGGAGAGAAGAGGGGAAAGTTTCCCCGGGACGGGGGCGCGGCGCGGAGCGCTCCGGGCGGGGCGGGCTCGGGATGCGCACCGGGACGGGCGCGGTGCCGGACCCCGGGAACCCCCGGAAACGCCCCGGGAACCACCAGGAACCCCCCGGGAACCCAAGGGAAGCCCCAGCACCCCGGGGAGGGCTCACCTCCCACGGTGGATTTGTAGTGCCGGTTGAAGCTGTCGTTGGCGTAGCGCTGAACCAGCGAGGTCTTGCCCACCGTGGCGTCCCCCACCACCAGCACCTTGAACATCCGATCGCGCTGCCCCATCCCGGCCCGGCCCGGCCCCGCTCGGTCATGTGAGGGTCAGGTGGGGCAGCGGAGGAGCCGCCAGAGGCTGCCGGGAGCTGTAGTTCGGTGATTTCCGCCGGGGCAAGCGTCGGGCATCGAGAGATGCAGCCCTGAGCATCGCCTGTGTCAGCAGGTCCTGATCCTGCACCCCCAGATCCTGATCCTGCACCCCCAGATCCAGCCCTGCACATCTCCTGTGTCAGCAGGTCCTGATTCCTTCACCCCCAGATCCTGCCCCATGCACCCCCAGCCCCGTGCACCCCCAGATTCAGCCCAGGCACCCCCCGATCCTGTTCCCTGCACCCCCAGATCCAGCCCTGCACATCGCCTGTGTCCCCAGATCCCGATCCCTGCTCCCCCAGATCCTGACCCCTGCACCCCCAGATCGTGATCCTGCACCCCCAGATCCAGCGCTGCACATCCCCAGTGTCAGCAGATCCTGACCCCTGCACCCCCTGATCCTCATCCCTGCACCCCCAGAACCTAATCCTGCACATCCCCAGGTCCTGCTCTGTGCACCCCCAGATCCTGCCCCATGCACCCCCAGCCCCGTGCACCCCCAGATTCAGCCCGGGCACCCCCCAATCCTGATCTCTGCATCGCCAGATCCAGCCCTGCACATCCCCTGTGTCCCCCGATCCTGCCCCATGCACCCCCATCCCAGGCACCCCTTGTCCTGCACACCCCCTGCACCCCCAGATCCTGATCCTGCACCCCCAGATCCTGATCCTGCACCCCCAGATCCTGACCCCTGCACCCCCAGATCCTGATCCTGCACCCCCAGATCCAACCTGCACATCCCCTGTGTCCCCAGACCCTGCTCTGTGCACCCCCGATCCTGACCCCTGTACCCCCAGATCCTGCCCCATGCACCCCCAGCCCCGTGCACCCCCAGATTCAGCCCCATGCCCCCCCAAACTCTGCCCTGCACATCCCCTGTATCCCCAGATTCAGCCTGTGAACCCCCCAATCTCACCCCATGCATGCCCAGATCCAGTCCTGTGCACCCCCTGTCCTGCAGACCCTCTGCACCCCCAATCCTGACCCCTGCACCCCCAGATCCAGCCCCACCACATGTACAAACACCCCCTTCCAAGAGATTTTAATTTTTAAACAAGGCTCCCCTCTAGCTGGGATTTCTCCAAGTTTTCTTCTTTCTGCAGCTCCTGCTCCTTCCCCCAGAGAGAAAATGCCAACACAACCCCCCAGCCCCAGTGGAGCAGGATGTGCTCCCTCCATGCCCCAGCACCCCAATATTCACCCCAAATTCACCCCAGTGTGTGAAGCCAGCAGGGGCTGGGGGGCTGCTCCCCAATCCCAAGGCTTTGCTTTGGGATTCTGCACCAAGATCGAGGTGTAGGCACAGCCCTGCAGGGAAACACCACAACTCCTACAAACCCAGGGGCTCTGCTGCACCCCAGAAGGTTCAGAACCATTTTTTTTCCATAAATTTTTTCCCATAAATTCAGCAGAGAATTCAGAAAGAGGAAAAGGCCACGTGTCAGCAGCTCTCAGGGAGCAGGGCCTGGATTCTGGATCCAGAGAACAAACACCTGGATTCCTGCTAGGAGCCCCCAGGAGCTGACCAAGGGCATGGCCAAGGTCACCTGGCACTCCCAGTAATCCCAGTTTGCCTCATGCCCAGCAATTTGTTTGATTTTCGTAACTCTCCTATCAAAAGAGCTCCAGCCTGAGCTCAAATAAGCTTCAAAACCTGGGCAGGGCCTTCAACCTGAGGGAAAAAATCCACCACAGTCCACATAAATAAATGTCATCTTTATTTAACCAAATATAATTTATCCATTAGGTCAACATCTGTCAGTTATAGGAACTATAAATAATTAAGACAGTCTTTTTTTCTTTAATAAAAGAGTAAACCAGGATTTTCATCTGCAGGCAGCTGTAGTGTAGGCATGCATTGGAGTGCAACCAGTGGGAAGAGGTTGGTTTGTTTTTTATTTTTGCCATCAATATTCCTCAGTTTTAAATTAAATTCTTCCCTGACCATTCCCCAAGCACACCTCTGACCGTATTTAATGTACAGACCGCCCTCCAGCCTCACCACCCCTGACCAGGAGAAGAAGATTCCTCCTCCAGGGAATCTTTGTGACACCAGAAAGGCCAGCAGAGTTTCTCTCTATACCCACAAAAGCTGAAGTGTTAATGGAAGGAAATCTTGCATTTATTCCTCAACATCAGGCAGAGAAATCAGGTGAGCAGCTGAGAAAATGCCAGAAAATATTCCAGAGGTCCCTGGGCTGAGAGCTCAGCACAGCAGGGACAGGGTTGGGTTTGTGGTTGGGTTTTTTTTCACTTTGAGCACAGCTTTGGCCAAAGCAGATCTGTGAAATGTCACCAGAGTGGGGAGAGGATCAGAGCTGCTCCCACACGGGACACGGAGTGAAGAGGAGCCAGGGGAGGGAGCCTGATGTTGGATTAGCAAGGGAAAAAAGGGGGAAATCACCTCAAAAATACAACAGCTGCTTTTCTGAGGGGATGAGGAGGAGCAGCCTGGGGCCCACCAGCAGCAGGGAAGGGTTTCCACAACCCCAGAGCAGCCAAGAGCCCGGGTGTGGCTCCACCTGGATCCTGTGGATTTCCAGAACTCCTCAATCCTGACCCTCTCCTCCAGCAGTTTCATCTCTGCATGTCCCAGACCTGGGCTGGGACAATGATCCTGGACTAACTTTGGTCTTGGTTTGCCCCTCTGGCTGCACCAGCTCTGGGTTTTTGCTGCCCCCCCAGCTCGGGCAGAGAAGGAATTGCAGGAATTCCCTGATCTGACACCACAAAAAGCAGGAGGGGAAGCAGCAGGGGAGGGAACTCTGCACCCCCAGGGCTCAGCCAGGGCTGCCCAGCTGGGCTGAGCCCCAACCCCAAATTTTACACCAGGGCAGGGGGGTTCCTGTGCCACAGAGCTGCACCAAGAGCTCCAGCATCCAGCTGTGTCTGCATTTCCAGCTGTTTGGCACCTCTGCAAAGAGAGAAATCCTGTGGAGCCCATGGATGTCCTTTCCTAACAAACAGCAGGAGCAAAATGCTCCTCCCCAGCTCGGAATATTTTTCCATCAATATTCCTCAGTTTTAAATGAGATTCTGCTCTGACCATTCCTCAAAAGCACAACTCTGACCATATTTAATGTGGTCAAAGGTGCCTGGGGAATGGGCAGGGCAGAATCTCATTTAAAACTGAGGCTGGAGGAGCTGCTGGGTGGCTCCTTCCTGGCTGCAGGGGGTCCCTCAGCAACCAAAAGGGAACCTGGACACAAAATCCAGGAGCTTTTTGTCCATCCACCCCTCTGGGGGAGTCAGCTGTGCTGAGGAGAGCCACAAAAATGGAGCAGCCCAAGGAGCAGCACCCAGGAGGGTCCAGCAGGGCCTGCAGAGCATCTCCAGCAGGTGGGAGGGGGGATGATGGGTGGGGAGAGCTCCCAGCGCCTCTGGGTGAAGCTCAGAGCAGCTGAACTCGGCTCACCAGGGCAGAAGCAGCTGCAGTTTGGGCTGGGTGGCAAAAGGGAGCCCGAAACTGCCAGCAGAGCCCAGCCAGATCCTGATCCTGCACCCCTGGATCTGGCCCTGTACCCCCAGATCCTGATCCTGCACCCCCAGATCCGGCCCTGCACCCCCAGATCTGGCCCTGCACCCTCAGATCTGGCCCTGCACCCCCAGATCTTAATCCTGCACCCCCAGATCTGGCCCTGCACATCCCCTGCACCCCCAGATCTGGCCCTGCACATCCCCTGCACCCCCAGCCCCAGCCCCATTCACCCCCAGCCCTGTGCACCCCCACGTTTAGCCCCATGCACCCCCAAACCCCAGGGCAGAAGCAGCTGCACTCTGGGCTGGGTGGCAGGAGGGAGCCTGAGGCTGCCAGCAGCGCCCAGCCAGGGCCCTGGAGCTCACTCACATCCCTGGGGTGACCATAGGAGCCTTCCTCACCATCCTCCTCACCCCCCTCACACACACACTCCCCATTTTTTGGACGTGGGCCCAGGCCGGAGGCTCAGAGAGCCACCCCGTGCCCTCAGCCATGAGGTTGTACTTGGCTGGGAGGTGCCAGCTCAGCAGAACAAACCTGAGCTCGACCTGCAGGGTTTAAAAACGCTTATGAAGCGAAAAAAGGAAAAAAAATCCACCCTTCACCTCGAGGGGGTGGGCAGGGGGGGCTCCCTGCACGGTCTGGCTGAGCAGGAGCTTCACTGGAACCTTGGTTCAGACACAACTGCTACGAAAATTGCACTTAGTGATTGTCTCTTTACACTTTTTTTTGTTTGTTTGTTTGTCCTCCCTAAAACTAGATAGATCTGTACAAACTTGGCTCGAAATAGAAACCACGTAAAATTCCCATTGAAAATAATGAGAATCCAGTATCAAAGGTGAAGGGGAGAGAGAGACGGGGCAGGAGGAGGAGAGGGAAGCAAAGAAACAACAAAGGGGCGGAGGAGAGCTGTGGGAAGGGAGGAGGAGCAGGGGGATTTAATCCCCCACGTCAGAGTCCCGGTCACCGATGAGCCAGAGCACGTGGAAGCTCAGGGCCAGCAGCCCTGTCCCAATCAGGTCCCCCAGGGCTGTCAGGTAGGGGATGGAGAAGTTGTCGGGGTCCAGGTGCCTGCCCCACATCCAGTGCACCATCCAGTCTGCGATGTAGAGCAGGATCAGCACCTGCAAGAGCCACGGCAGCCTCAGCCCCTGAGCCCTGCACGGCCAGACCTGGCTTAGGGAAACCCAGACCAGCCCAGCCTGGCTCAGGGAAACCCAGAGCAGCCCAGCCTGGCTCAGGGAAACCCAGAGCAGCCCTGCCTGGCTCAGGGAAACCCAGAGCAGCCCAGCCTGGCTCAGGGAAACCCAGACCAGCTCTGCCTGGCTCAGGGAAACCCAGACCAGCTCTGCCTGGCTCAGGGAAACCCAGAACAGCTCTGCCTGGCTCAGGGAAGCACAACCACAGTTCCTGAGCCTTCAATTCCCAGAGCAGCTCTGCCTGGCTCAGGGAAACCCAGACCAAAGTCAAAAGGACTTAAAAGAGACAAAAAAGGCAGATTCTAAACTCCCCAAGAACGGCAGGATGGAGAAATTGTGTGTCCAGGTGTCCAGGAAGGAGTGACTCAATTCCACCTGGGATCCCTCAGGTATGGAAGGGTCTCTACACCTGAGCAGGTCTCCAGTGCAGGTGACACCCGTGTCGGGATCCCTCAGGCAGGGACAGGGTCTCTACACCTGAGCAGGTCCCCAGTGCAGGTGACACCCGTGTTGGGATCCCTCAGGTAGGGAAGGGTCCCTACACCTGAGCAGGTCTCCAGTGCAGGTGACACCCGTGTCCCCTGAGCCAGCCCGGCCCCCTGAGGGCTCCCAGCTCACCTGGAGCAGCGCTGCTGTCATGTAGAAGACGATGAAGATCAGGGTGAGCGTGGTGTGTCCCCCCTGCATGGAGTGGATGGTGTAGAGGAACACCAAGTGCCCGGGCACCACCAGGAGGAACAGCACACGGGCAGAGCGGGAGTTCACATCTGCAAAGGGGACAGCAGGCCTGAGTTACACCCGGGCAGTGTCCAAAACCAGGCTGGGAAGGGCTTGGGAGCAAGCTGGGGTAGTGGGAGGTGGATGAGATTTAAAGTCCCTTCCCACCCAAACTATTTGGTGATTCCATCACCCTGCAGCTGGCAGGGATTTTGGGGTGTCCACGCAGGGCCAGGAGCTGCACTGGATGATCCTGTGGGTCCCTTACACCTCAGGACATCCCACAGCCCCATTTCCCCACCCAGCAGAGGGCAGGGAAGCACCAGCCCCACACCCCAGAGCTGCCCCGAGCAGGGCTGAGCTCCCCTGGGCTGTGACAACACCACAGCCACTGTCACAGGGAGCTCGGGTGGCACCAAGCCCTGCACCCCAGGGCCCTACCTGAGCTGAAGAAGGTGCTGCAGGGGCTGGGGCACTTCCGAGGTGCTGTGCCAGGGCTGTCTCCAGGCACCCCACTCATGTGCAGGTAGGTGGAGATGCGGCTGGCCTGCACTGCCACCAGGTTGCCACCCACACCTGCAGGGCACAAACAGGGCTCAGGGCACGTCCCAGACACTTCCAGGACATTTCTGGTTTTTGTACTCCTCTAATTTTTTTGTGCTGGTTCTACTTGCCAGGTGCCACAAATATTTTGCAAATGTTTTGGAAGATGAGGGTGTTCCAGACGGGAGGAATAAGGTGTGATGGTTTCAGGGTCAATTTAACCCCTGTAAAATAGTCTTTAATCGGTTCTTTTAGAGAGAAAAGTCTCTTTTGGTCTGCTAAGGAAATGAAGAAGTCCCTGGAAATGTGGGGTTTTTAGGGAATAGCCTCCCAGGCCTTTTACCTAAAAGGGTGGCATGGGAGCAGCCAAATCTGTGCACCCCTGGCACCCTAAAAAGAGAATTATTGTCCTGAAATCCCAGAGGATTCCAGTTCCCCAGGGTGGGGCAGGACTCACCGTTGATGACTGGTGTGAAAACTGCCATGCCAGCAAAGTTGGGGTCTGACACCGTCCTGTCCAAAATCAGACCCCCAACACTGCAGGGAGAGATGGGAGAGGTCAGTGCTGGACTTTAGGAGGGAAGGGGTCACTTCAAAGACATTTCAAAGCATTAATTATTGCTGCAGCCTCATCCAAGGGTGAAAAAGCCTTCACCACATGCTCAAAGTCTGTGGTTAGTGGTCCTCAGTGGTCCCAAGATCACATTACAAGGTCTTTTAAAGGTTAATTATTGAATTTCTTGAGGAGTCAGACACAATCAGCTCTGCGAGGGTTCAATAACTCTGAGGGTGTCCAGTACCTCACAGAAAATGGCTTAAATAACTCATGAGACTGCATGCAGACCTTGCATGGTCAATTATTGGGTTAAAAGTATAAATAATAAGGTGTCACCTCATTAGTGGGTAGCTTATGCTTAAATAACCTTGGAAAGAGTTAAAGGCACCTCCATTTTTCACCCTGTTAGAGCTCACAACTTGTGAGGCTGTAATACAGATAAGAATTAATAAAAACTGAGTCTGAACACAAAACTGCTGCTCCCATGTGTTAATCCTGGCTCTAACATGAAGCAAAGATAAGAAACCCACAGGCCTGGAATTCCCACCCTGGAGTGACCCCGGGGAGGCTTTGGGACAGGGCCAGCCCCACCTGCTGATGGCCATGGCGATGATGACGGGCTCCCAGCCCGAGTAGAGCACCTCCCTCGTGGCAGAATTCCTCTTGGCAATGATCACCCAGATGGGCAGCAGGGAGATGAAGAAGGCGCACACCAAGGGGTTCACGTAGGCTTTGCTCTCTGGGAAGAGGGAGGAGAAGCAGAGAAATCAAAGCCACGTCCCTCAGGAGCTCTGGGAAGGGCAGGGAACCCTGGCTGGGACCACTCTCCGGTGGTTCCTTCTCCCAGGGGGTGACAGTGAAACTCTTGGATCTGTTTCCCAGCAGATCTGAGTGAGATCTCTTTAATTCCAGCTGCTCATCCCCACCCTCCCACTCCTGGGCAGGATCTCCCAGTGCTGCTTCCTTCACCCCTGGATGAACCTGGCTGAGTCACAGTCCCAAGGAAGGAAGGAAGGAGGAGGAAGGAAGGAGGAGGAAATTGGGAGTCTCCAGCTGCAGCCCTGCCCTGAGGATCCCCGGCTGGAGCTGCCAGCTCAGCAGATGGAACCCAAATCTGCCTTCTGCCACTGCTCCAGCCCCAGCCAAGCACCTGGAAGGGGCCAAGCCCTCCCTGAGCACTTCACCTGCAGAGGAGGAGGAGGAGGAGGAGGAGGAGGTGTATGAGGCAGGGAGAAGCTCCCTTCCCTCCCCTAACCTGAACTGAGGGAGCTCCAGAGCAGGAATCCAACCCACACCAAGACCAGAGAGGGCAGAGGGAGAGGATGGGATGAGAACGAGGCACAGCAAGGAGCAGGCAGGGACAAATATATATATTATACATATTAACATTTATATAATTATAGAAATATAATTATTTATGATTAAATAATGCTCCTCACCCAGCTCCTTGTACAGGCCCCAGCTGATCCCTGAGAGCAGGGCCAGGGTGATGAGGTCCCCCAGGCTGGCGGCGATCGGCGTGGCCACGTTGTCAGGATTGATCCCCATCTTCCTGGAGCCGATGATGACCCCGATCATGATCATGCCTGCAGCCAGAAAAAGGGGGAAAAAATAATAAAAAAAACCAGGATAAGGCCAAGGTGAAGTGAATATTTTAGGAAGAGGTGCACAGAAGTTGTGAGTTCGATCCTCACATAGGGCACCATTAAACATTGGGTTTTTATCTTTTTTTTGTTAGAGCTGGGATTAAATGCTCAGTATTTTTTGTTTGCACTCAGATGTTTGTTAATTCTTATCTATAGTACAGTCTTGTAAGCTGTGAGTTCTAGTTAACAAATTAAAAACTAGCTGTGTCTTTATTTCTTTACAAGGCCTTTTAAGAACAAACTGTCTAATTATGAAATGACACCTAAATTATTTTTACTTTTAACTTAATAACTTAATACCTGTGGGCCACAATGTGGATTTTTTTATCTAATTACAAAATACTACTTAGACCCATGAAGAAGAAGGTGAAAAAAGGAGGACTGGCCTATGTCCCAAAACTTTCATCTTGCTTAATATATAAAATATAATATATAATATTTAGTAATTATTATATGTATTATATATCATATATTATATATTGTATATTATATATTATCTATTGTCTATTATATAGTGTATATATATCATATCATATTATATAGCATATATATTATATATTATATATTGTCTATTATGTTATCTATTGTCTATTATATAGTATATATTATATATACACCATATAGTATTATATAGTATATATAATATATAAAAATATTATGTATAATATATATATTATATAATATATAGTATATAATATATTATCTATTATATATATTACATATATTATATATAACATATATTATAAAATAGATAATAGATAATAGATAATAGATAATATATTATATGTGATATGTTATATATGTTATACACTTTATATTTTATATATTACACATTCTATATTTTATATTTATATTTTAGAATATTTACATATTCTAAACCCTTAAACTTTAAGTTTTCTACTATGTGACATTGCACACCTCTATTCAAACCACACACCCACAATCCCGGTGCTACCAGTCAATTTTGGAAGCCTTTTTTAAGGTCTCAAGTCAAATGCAGTGTTTTCTTCTGTGCCTGTCAGCACAGAAAGTCTGAGACTCTCAGTGCCCAGGGTTCCAGGAGGTGACTCTTGACTCGTGACTCTCACCCAGGACCAGGGAGGCGATGAAGGCCGTGGCCACGCTGCTGGCACACAGCAGCACAGCGTGGGCCATGCTGAAGTGCCCGTCTGGGATCCACCCGAACACCACGGCTGCAATCGAGGCCAAGAAGCCAACCACGGTGGCCTGGACCTGGGGATGGAGAGCAGAGCGTCACCACAACACCAAAAACAGTCCCAGGTGATGCCTTGAGTTTGAGCTTTCTTGGGTTTCAGGTTTTGTGCTGCCCAGGGGTGCAGCTCTGAGCTCACAGTCAGGGTCACTCAGCTCTCTGCACACAGCAGGGACACAAAATAAATCCTTGTCCTGCTGCACACCAAGGACAACTTTCAGCCCAACAGCACAAACAAGGGTGGCTGGAGGGAGGAACGAGGATGGGACCTCACAGCCTGAATCTGTAATTGGACAATTAAACCTCGATATGCAAATGGACCAAAACTTGTAGAAGGGTAGGATCTCGTGACTGGTCAGCCATTTTGTGCCCATTTTGTGACCATTTTGGGGTCCATTTTGGGACCATTATGGGTCCATTTTATGATCATTTTGTGACCATTTTGGGCTCACCCTGGGTGTAGCCCTGGTCAGGCCCTGTCCTACCCAAGGTGGATCCTGGAGGCCTTTCAATAAATCTCTGCTTTACTCTCCAGCTCTGTCCAGTCTCTGTTCCAGGTCAGCCTTCCCAAGGTGTCACAGGGTGTGGGGAGGGGTTTCCTAGAGAAGCTGGGGCTGCCTCATCCCTGCAAGTGCCCACGGCCAGGTTGGAGCAGCCTGGCACAGTGCAAGGAGTCCCTGCCCGTGGGAAATGGATGAGCTTTGAGGTCTCTTCCAACCCAAACCATTCCATGATTTTATTGTAAGAGGGAAACCATGTCACCCTAGTTTTTGAAGCCTTCTAATGTTTACATTCTTAGAGTCAAGAGTTCCCACAGTTTTTACAAAAACACGATGTGTTTTGCACATTCCTTCTTGGAGGAAGAGAAAATTGACAGACTGTTCACCTGGCCAGTGTGGTTCAAAAGAAGGATGTCATCCTCTAACCCACTGTCACTTTAGAGAATCTATAAATTCTGAAAAACTGTAAATATTAAAGCTCTCTTTTTGCCTTGGGCGACTGAGCGTGTAGTGTGTGCTCATTTTGTGTCTCAGTGTGACAAAACCCCACCCAGGGGGATCAGAATCCAGCATGGAAACCCCCAGTCCAACCTGCAGGGCCACAGAGGTGTCACCTCCTCCCCATCAGACACAGAATCTGACAGCAAACAGCAAACCCAGGCATTGAAGCCTCCCACACTGCCAGAGCTGGGCTTGTCCCAGCTGTAAATATTCCCCTTCCCTCTGCTGACCTGTATCAGAGCCATGTTCCCTGTGATCATCTTCCACAGCTCTTTGGGTGTATCCATTTGGCCAATATTAGCCTGTCAGAGGAAATGAGACACCATTAAAGCCTGACAGCACTTCACACCTGCTAACAGCCCAATTCCTGCGTGTCAGGAGTGGGAGAGCACCTCCAACCCAGGGGAATCAACATCAACCAAAAATCCGCTGGGAATGTTGCAAAAGCAGCGAGATCTCTCTGTGCCCCTGCAGCCAAAAATTGCATTTTTCATGGAATTCACTGCAGGGCTGGCCCAGGCAGGCCTGGCTGGGGCCCAGCTGGGTCAGGCTGCCCCCAGGCCAGGGGTGCAGAGGCTCAGGTCAGCTCTGTGCCCCTGCTCCAGCTGCAGCACGTGGGGCACAGCTGGCACCAAACCCCCCTGCTCCAGGTAAAAGCTGAGCAAACAAGGCTGGGGACACGTGGGGACATGGAGAGGAGTGGGCAGTGTGGCACAGGGGTCACCTGGCACCTGGAGATGCTGATTGGGATAAGCAGGAGGTGGAAATTGCTTTAATTCCTGGTGTACTATCCAAATTAACCAGAGGAATCGCTGCAGGGCACCAGCTCTGCTCCTCCCTGCCACCTCCAGGGTCTTCATGGGGAATAATGGATAATATTATCCATTATTATTATTAATATTTATATCCAATTTGCATCCTTAGAAGCTGATGGGCTCAGGAAACAAGGGAGAGGCTCAAACACTGGAGTGGGAAATGCATGTTGGAGGTGCTGCCTGACAGCACCAAACCCTGACAGCACAGCAGCAATTTCCTCCTCTCAGGTGGAAAAGAAAACAAGAAATCATTGATTAATTCATCTCCCTGCTCTCCTTGCTGGGTGTGCTTAAAAGCTGCCAGCTCATGTCACTGAGATGCTCCCATCTCTGGGAGCACATAGGAGGAAGGAATGGGGAGAGAACCCAATCATTCTGGGCAAAAAGGAGGAAGGAATGGGAGGAAAACCAACAAAAAGTTGACTGGAGCAGCACGTCCAGCCCAGGAATTTGAGCTCCGTATGAAGCCTGACCTTAAAATTCCAGCCACAAGGCAATTAGGCTGGGATTAACATAACCTGGCTGTAGTCACGGGCAACGGGATTTTAATCCTTTAACCAAGGGGGGAGTTGTGCCTCTTAATTGTGAAAGGAATTTCTGAGGTGCCTTAAAGCTGCACTAATTAGAAACCCAAAGTCTGAGCAGCCACTCCGGGCTGCTTCCCTGAGGGGAGAGCTCGGGATCAACCTCGGGAGCTCCCCACACACACCTGGGACCAGAGATCCTCCTGTCCCACCAGAACAGGCACGGGGAGGTTCTTGGGTGATTCTGGGGGTGTTTTCCAGCCTTAATGATCCTGTGATTCCATGATTTTCAGGAGGCATAGGAAGGAAGGCAGAGGCCAAAGCCTGGCTGATGCCAGCCCAGGGACAGGAGCTCCCTGTGCTGGTGTCCCCTCCTGCAGCCACCAGGGTGGTCTGGGCAAAGTTCTGCATTCCTGACTTGCCACAGGCTCTTTCCCCTGCCAAAGCTGCCCCTGCCAGCCCCAGGAGGGGACACAGAAGTGCCAACGCTGCCTCTGTCCCCAGCACTCCCCCAAAAGGTGGCCAAGGCCAGCAGGGAGAAGGTCCCTGTGGCTGGGACAGCGAGGATCCTGTCCTGCTCCCAACAATGGGGAGGGAGCCAGAACAAAGGGATTTGTTTCCCAGAGCCAGGGGGCGAACAAAGCTGGGCCTCTGTCCCTGCAGGCCGTCCCAGCTGGGCCCAGCAGCTCTGTCCTCCCAGGAGAGCTCTGAGGAGCTCTTCCAGCACCAATCCCACAGGGAGGGAGAGCAGAGGAGCTGCCAGAGCAGATCCAAACCTGTGCAGCTCTGCTGCAGCCAGGGCATGGCTGAGAGGAAGGGAAGGAGCCCAGCAGAATTTGTTCTCCATCCCTCCACCTCAGTGAGCACTGCCCAGGCAGCTCCTCGGGCTGAGGAACATCAGCACTGCCAGGGCCAGGAGCCTGCCAGGCCTCCTGCAAGGCCTCCCCTCAGGAATCCCCGTCCCAAAGGAGTCAAAATCCTGGCAGCAGGCAGAGAACACCTTGCAGGTGGAAGATCCCAAGCTCCCACCACAGGGACATCAGGCTGGGGATGCTTTACAGAAGGAGGGGTTGTCCCTGTCATTGTCAGGACAGGGTGTGGGTCCCTGCTCAGCTCCAGGGGACAACACTGAGGCACAGCGCAGTTCCAGGGCTCACAGAGTGCTCTGAGGAGCTGCCAGAGCCTGCCCAGCCCTCAGGGATCCTCAGGGACCCTCAGACATCCTCAGGGACCTTCAGTGACCCTCAGAGATCCTCAGAGACCTTCAGAGATCCTCAGGGACCCTCAGGGACCCTCAGAGATCCTCAGGGACCACAGGGACCCTCAGACATCCTCAGGGAACTTCAGTGACCCTCAGAGATCCTCAGAGACCCTCAGAGACCCTCAGAGATCCTCAGAGACCCTCAGGAATATGCAGGGATCCTCAGGGACCCTCAAGGATCCTCAGGGACCTTCAGAGATCCTCAGGGACCCTCAGGAATATGCAGGGATCCTCAGGGACCCTCAAGGATCCTCAGGGGCCCTCAGGGAGCTCCCTGTTCCCCAGGGACCAGGGTGAATTCCAGCAGCAGAACTTCCCCACCTGTGATCCCCATCACTTGGAGAGCCTGTCAATCCCTCTGCCAGCTCCTCTCTGCTCCACAGCTGTCCCCAGGCTCCCTCCTCCCCCTGGGCTGCTGCCAGCCTGCCCTGGTGACATTCCTGGTGGAAAAGCTGGATCGAAGCCAGCTCACAGCCTGTGCCCCCAGGCCCCAGCAGGCAGCACGGGGAACTGAACTGTCAGCAAAGCTTAAGGACCATTAATCCTTCAAATCCCATCAGCACAGCAGGGTGAAAACACCTTCCCACCCCGGGCTGGGTGCCTGTTGTCATTCACACTGGGAATTTGGGGGATTTCACCTGCCCAAACACACAAACCCTCCCAATTCAGGTGTCCCAGTCCCTCCTCAGCCCCCAGGACACTCACAGCTGTGGACAGGCGAGATGCCAGAGTCATCTCCAGGTTCCCCTTGAGCCCCAGCAAAGCAGGAACCAAGATAAACACCTCGGTCACGTATTTGAAGACGTCCCAGTGCTGCAAGGTTAAAGCACGTTAAATAAATTCAAATATTAAATTAAAGCACATTCAATAAATTAAATCTATTAAACAAATATATTTTAAAACAACAATAAATATATTTAAAATAATTAATATATTAATATTAAATAAATAATATTAATAGAATATATTATTATATTATATATTAATATACAATATTAATATTAAATAAATACTACTAACATAATAAATACTACTACTATACTAATAAATACTAGTAATATACTAATATTTTGTATTAATATAATTATTTTATATTATTAATATAAATTTAATATTTATATATAAATATAAATTTTAAATTATTAATATAAAATATTAATATAATTAATATATAATCAATATAGTATTTATATATTTATAGAAATATAGTTATTTATATAATTATAGAAATGTAGTATATTAAATATATTATATTTATAATATTTATATTATAAATATAATATATAAAATAAATATAATATAACCAATATAACTGGTTGGTGCCAGCCTTTGCTCTGGGCTGAGTGTCACCCCCTCATTGTCACCCCTGTCACCCAGCACTGCCCTGAGCAGACATCCCAGTGCCCTCCCTGCTGCCACACTGGGGATTCTGCTGTGCTTTTCCCACTTCTGACATTTGCAGCAGCGACCACATGATCCTGCTGGGCTGAAAAAAAAAAAACCCCGCTCTGAGCCAGCAACTTTCAGTGAAAAATCCCCCAAAGAGTCACCAGTGACAAAATGTTTACACACCCAGAGGCCAAAGCAGGGAAAGATGGAGAGGCTTTGCCCAATACTTGCAGTTTTTGGCAGATTTGAGTGCTGAAGTTTGGTCAGTCACAGCTGAGAGCCTTTCCTATGTGTGTGTCTTGCAAATATAAATATATATATTTTTTTTTATCCAAAACCCAGCCCACTGAGGCCACCTTTGCCTGCTACCTGTATTAACTCAGGCATTTCCTAACTCCTCTGCCTCTCCAGCTGCCCTGGGCTGAGGGACAGAGGCAGCCACGGTTATTTAGGAACAAAACAAAGAGGAATTTCAGGGGAGCAGCTGAAAACACAAAACCGCTCCAAAATCCAGAAAAAACGGGGATTTTATGCCTTTTAAAAACACCCCTGAGAGTTACCCAAACCTCACTGCCTTGCTTTTATTATTTAAGTGCCCAAAATCTCTCCTGTTCCCCACCCTGTCACACTCCCTGCAGGACACTGAGAGCACAGGGATCCCAGCTGGGGACGTGCTGAACGTCACTCTGCAGATGTCACCTGCAAATGTCACCTGTGCCAGGCTCCAGCCCTCACAGAGCTCTCCGTGGCAGTGCCACCCTGCCATCCTCACCAGGAACACGAATTTCTCTCCTTGGCAATGCCACCAAGCTCACCAGGGACAGGGATTTCTGTCCATGGCAATGCCACCCTCACCAGGGACAGGGATTTCTGTCCTTGGCAGTGCCATCCTCACCAGGGACAGGGATTTCTGTCCTTGGCAATGCCATCCTCACCAGGGACAGAGATTTCTGTCCTTGGCAGTGCCACCCTCACCAGGGACAGGGTTTCTGTCCTTGGCAGTGCAATCTTCACCAGAGACACAAATTTCTCTCCATGGCAGTGCCACCTTCACTAGGGACAGGAATTTCTGTCCTTGGCAATGCCATCCTCACCAGGGACAAGGGATTTCTCTCCATGGCAGTGCTATCCTCACCAGGGACAGGGATTTCTGTCCTTGTCAGTGCCATCCTCACCAGGGACAGGGATTTCTGTCCCTGGCTGTGCCACCCTGCCACCAAGGACAGGGATTTCTCTCCATGGCAGTACCACCCTCACCAGGGACAGGGATTTCTGTCCTTGGCAGTGCCACCCTCACCAGGGACAGGGATTTCTCTCCATGGCAGTGCCACCCGTGCCAGGCTCACCAGGGACAGGGATTTCTGTCCAGGACAAGGAAAGGCATCAGCAAATATCAATCTACCTGCCTGCCTAACAGCTTCCTGTGAGGGCTTCAGTTGTGCTGTGTTTGTTTTTCCACCCTTCACCTCTGAGCCAACAAGCCGCAGTTTCCTGGTGCTGTGTGACACCAAATTCAAGCTGTGCTCAAAAAATCGTCGGGGGAGAAAAGTGATCAAAAGGAAAGCTTGAGATGGATGAACTGGGGTCATTTTTCCTCAAAGGGAAAGGGTAATAATCCAGTAAATTCAGTAATAAAAATCCTCCTGGTGTTTCTGACAGCTTGGTAAGGCAAGGTGAGGGTGAGGAGGTTGCCCTGAGAGGTTTTGGATCCCCATCCTGGGAGTGTCCAAGGCCAGGCTGGATCCAGCTTGGAGCATTTTGGGATGAGGAAAGATGTCCCTGCCATGGGATGGGATGAGATGAGCTTTAAGGTCCCTCCAACCCAGACCCTCTGGGATTTTATGCCAAGCTGACTCTCAGGGGCACAGATAAGATGTCTCAGCTTTTTCATAACCTCTTCCTGCTGCAGGATGAGGCTCCTGAGGTTACCCAGGAAGGTTTGGGGTCCCCATTCCTGCCCAAGGATGCAGCACTCGGTGCTCTGGGCTGGGGATAAAGAGGGGATTATTATTATTAACAGCTCCTCTGCAAGCAAAGCTGAGTCAGTAGAAGAAATAACAATTGATGATTTCTGAGTGTATCCATAGCAAGGAGGAAGACAAGGCCATCAGCATGGGAACTGATTAAAAAGGATACATAAAACTTTTGTAAGTTAGACCACGTGCATAAGTAAACGTGATAGGTGCCTTATTAACTTTCTGTAAAACTTTTGCCAATTATATTGTCACTAATTGCTTGGCACCAATGAATATAATGAGTTATTGTGATGTAGTTAATAACTTAAGATCACGCTTTGTTAAAAATATATAAGCTGGAGAACACAGAGAATAAAAACCCTTCCATTTTAGATCCTGATCACGTGTGTGTGATGTCTAACCTAATGGTGACAGGGGATGGGGCACAGCTGATGATCCTGGAAGGATTTTCCAGCCTAAATTCTGGAATTCTGTGAGATTTGAACACACTGCTGAGAGAAGAACCTGAAATTCTCCACCCAGCTCAGGCTGTGCCTCCTTTAAGGCACCTCCAGGCACAGCCCAGCTCGGCTCTCCCCAGGCTATTTTTAGGAGGCTCTGGGATGGTTTTGCTGCGTGTCCAGTGGGTCAGGCCCTCACCCCAGCTCCCCTTGGCAGCACCCAGGGCTGCAGCAGCCAGCACCACGCTGCCCCTGCCCAGCAGGACGAGCTGGGTGTCACCAGAGCCACTTCAGCACATTGTCATTATTGGCTGTGCACAACTTCCCTGGCTCCTTCCAGAGCTCCCAGGGCAGCACCAGGCACCAGTTCAAGCTCTCCATCACCTTGTCCCAAGCCTGGCTTTGTAACTGAGGCTTTAGGGGAGGCTGCAGCAGGGCAGGGCTGCTCCTGGAGAAAGGAGGAAAAGCCATTTTTGGGGAAGGAAAACAAGGAGATTTCTGCAGAGCTCAGCAGCTCTGCAAAGAGCAGGACCCATGGGCTGCTGCCAGCTTTCTTAATATAAAATGTTATACAACACTGGGAGTCTGTGGGGCTCCAAGGTCCTGGTGGCTCCTGCAGGGAACAAAGCTCCCTGTGGAGAGCGGTGCCCACAGTGTGGCTCCACGGGGACAAACCAGAGCCAGGCTGCTGGGGGAAGTCAGGCAAAAAAAAAAAAAACCCAAAAAACCAAAACCCAAACTAAAAAAGGCCAAAAAAAAAAAAAAAAAAAAAGAGAAAGAGAAGAGGAAATAAGAATTTCAGTTCAGGACATGGAACTGTTAAAATCCCTGTCACAACCCCTCTGAGAAGCACAGAAATACAGAAATAAGCTGTTTTTAGGGAGGCAAAAAGAGCAGACAGGATCCTTCAGGATCTGCCAGTGCTTCCCATACTGGAGGGGTGAACTGGACCTGGGTCTGCTGGAGGTGCTGGAAGAATCATCCCCCTTCCCCACCCATGGCTCATTTAATCCCAAATTGGCAGCACAGGCTGCCCAGCCACACGCTGAGCTGCTGTGGGAAACAGGAATTACGAAGTTTTACTCCTAAAGGCCATAATAATCAAGGCAGGAGAACACAGGCGCAGCCTCCCAGCCCTGCCTGGCCACAAGGGCTGTGCCTGCTCCAGGAAAAACTTTAGGTTGGGCTCAAATCACTTCGGGGAACTTCCAGAAGAGCCAGGCATGAATTTTCAGGGACTTTTTGAGGGAAAACATGCTCAAAACATCCTTATTTTTCAGAAAATGATTCCCGTAAATCTCTCCCGGATTAATTTCCCCCGTCCAGCCTTTCCTGTTTGGAGTCACTTCCCAGCTCTCCCGGCAGGTTCCACCAGGAGAGGCCACAAGGATGACCAGAGCTCAAAGGCACGCAGGGAAATCGCTGCTCTGAGCAGGACAGCACGAGGAGTGTCTGCCTGACCACCCACAAATCCCAAAAAAACCTCTCAGACTTCCCGGCAGGGCGCTGGGCTGGCCCCAGCTGCCAGCAGCACACGGGGCTGACACTGGAGCCTCTCTCTGCCCACACCAGCAGGGCTTGTTTACCTCAGCCCAGCAAGCACAGCAGCTCCAAGCAGAGTTTTTCTGGTCACCCACAGCTGTGTCCCCATCCCAGGAGTGCCACAAATCCAGGGATGAGCCCAGTTTTGTGCCTCAGGGATGGGAGGTTGTGCCCAGCCTGGCGTGCAGGGCAAAGGAGAAGCTGATCTGCTGGCAGGCACGCTTGGGGAACGTGGTGGAGACCAGCAGAGGAGTTTGCAAAGGCACCATTGCCACATGGAAACACAGCCAGGCTGGCACGTTCCCACAGTGTCACCTGCCATGGGGAACACCTTGGTTTGCATCCAGAGGTAAGTGCCAGCTCCCTGCTGGCCTTTCCTAAAAATCAGCTCCACAGCCCTCTCAGAGGAGCACTGTCAGCCCTGTCATCCCTGGATGCCTCCAGAGCACAAGGAAGTGCTGCAGGAAGCTCTGGAATGAGCCACAGGGTCTGGCAAACACTGAGGGAAACATTAACCTGGCTGGCACGAGCCTGGAACAGCACAGCGAGCACCCGAGGTGGGACAGGGACAAGAGGAGCAGTCCCTGGGATGTCATCAGCAGCAGCAGGGAAGGGATTTCTCTCCAGCTGGGATGCACAGAGTGCTCTCAGCTCCCAGGCAGAAGCTTCAGCTGCACCTTCTCCTCTGTGCCAGTGTCCTTCCTTCATTCCACACATCCCTCCCATCTCCTTCAATTAACCAAGCTTA
Organism: Acrocephalus scirpaceus scirpaceus; assembly: GCA_910950805.1. Taxonomy (NCBI): domain Eukaryota; kingdom Metazoa; phylum Chordata; class Aves; order Passeriformes; family Sylviidae; genus Acrocephalus; species Acrocephalus scirpaceus. The sequence continues at coordinate 5,110,938 of OU383797.1, forward strand.
ATTAACGAAGCCAGGGTGGGGACAGCAGGATGGGGGACTCCCCATCTCCCCCTCCCCAGCTCACATTTTCCCAGCCCTCCCTGCTGCTGAACCAGCCTTGGCATTCCATCATCCCACAGAGCCAGGGGAGCCCCGGTCCTACCTGCACAATGTCCAGCACCATGCCGGCAGCCACCGTGCCAAAGCCAGCCAGGAGGAAGGGGAACAGCACCTGCAGCCCGATGGAAAACGAGGTCTCCTTGAGGGGCGAGGCGGGCTCCGGGCCCCGGTCCGTGCTGGTGTCGTCGCTCTCGTTGCTCTGGCTGCCATTTTCCAGCAGGGCATCCTCCTCCCTCACCCCTTTGGCGTTGGCGCGGGACTCCAGCACCACCACTTCCACCCCGGTGCCGTCGGGCCCCAGGAACTCCGAGGGCTCCGGGCTGGCCAGGCAGTCCCCGGGCACCACGGCCCCGTTGGCCTGAGGGGTCTCCTTCTGCTCCAGCTTGGAAGTCATGCTGCAGGACAGGCTCTGCTGACCCTTGGCTCGGTGGGCCTACAGCCAGCAGCTGCTCCAGAAGGGATCTTCTGCCAGCAGCTTATCCACACGGCCTTCCCAGCATCGAGGAGAGCCCCGTGCCAGCCCTGCGAGCCCGCCCGGGAGTGCAGAGCCTGCTGCTGCGGCAGAGATCCCCATCAAGCAGCGCCCAGGGACAGGGACACGGAGCAGGGGACACGGAGCTGGGAATGGCAGAAATTCCCGCTGGCTCTGCTCCTCTCCAGCGCTCTGGGCTGCGGCAGCCCCCGGGGCAGGACCCAAGTTTCCCTCCCTGATGTGTGACACCTTAGTGCATCCTCTCCCAGTTCGTTTGTTTGTTTGTTTTCTGACGGGGCAGAGGGAAAAGCAGATGAAGTGAAGGACACAGAAGCTGAAAGGAACACTGAAGGAGAGGAGCGGCTTTTAGAGATGATCCCGCTCAGGCTCTTCTTGCCGCCAGGGCTTTGCCGCTTCCTCCAGTGGCACCGTCCCTCTGCAGAATTCCAGTCTGAAGGCTCCCGCGGGTTTTCTGCCAGAACAACCAGTGATTCCAGCAGGCTTCGAGTGTCACCGCCGTCCTCGTCCTCCTCCTCCTCCCCCAGAAGAATTTCTCACCCAGCAGCACGAGGCGAGCACAGTTCCTGCTCAGAGTAACAGCGGCTCCCCGGTGAAGGTTACTCCCGGAGCTGGGCAGGCTGCAGGGTGGGGGCCGGCATTTGGGCAGCCTGGCATTTAACGCGGTGTTCCGAGAACTCGCCTTTCACCTGAAACACACGGGGGGAAAGCCGATATTCCGTGGGGTCCCGTGGCAGCCGCATCAGCGGCTCCATCAGCTTCCTCCAACAGAGGAAAGATATCGATACCCCCGGCTATCCCTCGGCTGCTCTCCCCAGCCCTGGGCACCCTCGGGGGCTGGGCCGGGGGATGCGGGGGCAGAGCCGCGCTCTGGAAGGGGCACCCGGGAGGGACCCGCAGGACGATCCCCGCGGCCGGGGCTCCTCCCGCCTCCCGCTGCCGCAGCGCCGGAGCTGCCGCAGCGCCCGCAGAGCCCCGCGAGCTCCAGAGCGGATCCCCGCGGGGATGAGCGGAGCGGAGCTGCCGCCCGGTCGGTCCCCTCGCCGAGCGCCCGTGTCCCCGCGGTTCCCCCGCCAAGTGCCGGTGTCCCCACGGTACCGCCGCCCGTGTCCCCGCGGTGCCGCTGCCTATGTCTCCCCGGTGCCTGTCCCGCTCGGTACCGTGTCCCCGCTCGGTGCCGGTCCCGCTCGGTACTGTGTCCCCGCGGTGCCGTGTCCCCGCGGTGCCGGTCCCGCCCGGTGCCGGTCGCTCCGCGCCCGCCGCGCACCCGCAGCTCCTCCGCGCTCTGCCCCGCCGGGCCCCGCCCAGCGCCGCCCTGACATCACCGCCGGCCAATGGCGGCCCCGCCCGCCCCGCCGTGCCGTGCTCCTATTGGTCCGATGCGCGTGGCGTCACGTCTGGCCCCGCCCTCGGCGCGGAGAGCGCCCCCGGAGCGAGGAGGCCACGCCCCTTTGGCGGCGCGGGGGGCGGGGCTTGAGGTCACGTGCGGCTGAGTCCGCACCGCGCGGGAGCGGTCGGTCCGTCTGTCTGTCCGTCCGTCCGACTGTCCGTCCTGTCCTCCATCCTTCCTGCCACTCTGCCGTCCATTCTCCCATTCTTCTGCTGTCAGTCCATCCATCCTGCTGCCAGTCTGTCCATCCATCCATCCTGCTGTCAGTCTGTCCATCCCTCCATCCTGCTGTCAGTCTGTCCATCCATCCTGCTGTCAGTCCGTCCATCCATCCTGCTGCCAGTCTGTCCATCCATCCATCCAGCCATCCTGCTGTCAGTCCATCCATCCATCCATTCTGCTGTCAGTCCATCCATGCATCCTGCTGCCACTCTGTCCATCCATCCACCCTGCTGTCAGTCCATCCATCCATCCATCCATCCATCCATCCATCCATCCATCCATCCATCCATCCATCCATCCATCCGTCAGTCTGTCCATCCATCCATCCATCCGCCCATCCATGCTGCTGTCAGTCTGTCCATCCGTTCATCTGCCCGTCCATCCATCCATCCATCCATCCATCCATCCACCCATCCATCCTACTGTCAGTCTGTCCGTTTGTCTGCCCGTCCATCCCTCCATCCATCCCATCCCATCCCATCCCTCCCCCCGTGTCTTTACCTGCTCTCCCCTGGGCCATCCGGGGATCCCTCTCTGGGGAAGCCTCGCTGTGTCCCCCTGGCACGAGGAGTTCACAGGTGGGCAGAGATGCCCCCTGATGCCACCCCCAGGGGTGCTTCCAGGGATTCCCCCACGCAGGGAAGCAGGGCTGGATCCAGGCTGAGGAGCACCAATGTGCTCAGTGGTACCTACTGGATTTCTCTGCCAGGCTGATGCTGCTCAGAACAAAAAGTCAGGAATATTGTCACGTCCTCTGCCTCTGTTTACACCAAACTGTCCCACAACAAATAAATAAAGAGCATAAAAGCTCCTGCTACAGAGGTCAGGCCCTCGTTGCTCTGTAGAATTCTGTGTTCCTGAATGAACCAGCTCCTCTGATTCACGCTTTCCTTTTATTTCCCTTTTTTTTTTTTTTTTAACTTGTCATGAGTGGAAATTTTGAGCCGTTGTTTTTCCTTCCTGCCTTTCCTTTCCTCCCAGGAAACAGTCAGCAGCGAGTTATTACTCAGGGTGATGATGTGATCCCAGCTCCAGGCCTTGGAGACACGTTCTGGGCCAATGAGGGTGGCTGGGACACGGGGGGAAGGGGAGGGCAGCACGGGAGCCACATTCCCACATGGATACAGGGACATGCTGCAGCTGCTGACTTCATTCCTCAAGGAAACCGCAGCAGCCGTGGGCAGGGATCCATTGTGACCCAAAGCTGTGGGTTAGGGAACAGCAGCTCTGCTGCTTCAGTTCTGCCTGCTCCCATCAAGAACTGGGCACAGCAAGGTGTTTTCCTGGAATATTTGGGGCTTTGGGAGAAGGGGATGACTGGAACATGTGGAGCAGAACAGGAGAGATGATTAGAGAAAGCAGCATTGATAAGAGAATTTTTATATGGGCAGAGAGTGCCAGGACAAGGGAAACAGCTTTAAACTGCCATTGGCAGGGATGGATGGGATATTGGGATGGAATTCCTCCCTGGGAGGGTGGGCAGGCCTGGCACAGGGTGCCCAGAGCAGCTGTGGCTGCCCCTGGATCCCTGGAAGTGTCCCAGGCCAGGCTGGATGGGGCTTGGAGCAGCCTGGAATGGTAGAAGGTGTCCCTGCCATGGCAGGGGTGGAACAGATGAGTTTAAAGTCCCTTCCAACCCAAACCATCCTGGGATTTTGGGATTTCAAGGGATGAGGAGCCTTTGGGGTAATTTCACTCATTCTCAGGACCTTCACCAGCAAAGAAACCTCATGGAAAATGTGAGATATCCAGAGGTACATCTCAACTCCAACCAACATCCATGCTCCAGCTGGGACTGGAGCTCCAAACCCTTCCTCCATTCTCCTTTGTCCAAACAAACCTGGCTGCAAGGCTCTGCTTCCACCTTCATCTTTCTTTCCTGACACAGAAAATCCATCCCTCCCCCAGGGATGGAGCCTCCATTCTTCCCTCACCTCCCCAAAAAACAACGTGCACCCAAATGTGACCTCGCTGCTCCCCAGCTGCAGGCTCAGGAAGTGGAAGTGAGGGGACAAAAGCTGCCTGAGACAAGAAAACAGAAATAGATAAAACCCCCACCAGCCAGGCTGAGATCAAAAAAAAAAGCAGAGGATGAAAGGGCAGGAAATTGGGTTTCCAATTGCAGGGAGCAGGTAGCAAAGGCAACAAAAATGTTTGGAAAGGAAGGAGTTGGCCACTGAGCCGTGCTGGATCATGGAATGTCTCATGGAATGTCGTGCCCATGTGTTTTACAGCAGCCACGTGATTCTGGCACTGCTGAAAGCTCTGGGCCAGCACTCTGGGGCCCCTTTCATAGGAGAATCCAGCAGGATAAAAAGGTTTGGCCAAAGTCACTCCAAAAATCCTGAGACAGAAGTGTGAGTGCCCTGAGAGTGCCTTTGCTCCCTGCCCTGGCTCCACCACTGCCTGTCACAGACCTCAACAGAGCCCCAGCTGCTCCTGAGCAAGGAGCCTGAAGGAACTGGGTCTAAATTCCTTGCCAGCAGGAATCTCAGCAGGAAAACAAACCTGAGCAGGTCATGGAGCAGGATTTGCCCCTCCAGCTGTCACTGCAGGGCACAAGCAGCTCACGAGGGCAGGGAACAACGTCAGCAGCCGGCCCTGAGCTGGGGGAGAAATGCAGCTCCAGGAAGTTCTGTTTTGCCAGCCTGGAAGCAGACAAACCCATCTCCATCCTTTTTTCCAAGGTCCCAGCTGTGTTCCTGTGTCCCCCACATGCTGGTGACAAACACGGGGCAGCCCCTGGCAGGTCCCTCCCTGGGGCCATGTGAGAGCACCTGGGCCTGGCTTTCCTGTGCTCCACAAGGTCAGCGGATCCGGTGGGACAGCAGGGACAGGGACACCTGTCATGGAGCCACTGGGGATGTGCCTCACATGTCAGCTTTGTTCCAGCTGTAGGCTGGGAGGGAATTCATTCATAGTCAGATTTAGGCTGAAGAAAACACTGATAGCACAAGGCTGGCAAGACCAGAGACTGATGATAAAAAAATACACAATAATCTCTTCATTCTCCCCATTTCCTGCTCCATGAAGACCCCCTCAGTTCCCAAAACCCCAAAGAGGATTTTGGATTAACATTTACATACAACAAGGCAGTCCTGCAGTACCAACATTTAAAAATCAAGTGGAAGGATATCAGATCCAGAATATCTGACCCAGGCCCCTCCATGGGATCATCTCTGCAGTGCAAGGCCAGGCACAACGTTCCAGTGATCTGAGTATTTACAGGGCTGCAATAAACCACACCATTGTGCTGGGTTAAAAACATAAATTTAAAGAGGCATGAAAAGCACCCTGGGAAAAGCTGCATGATTTCAATGCTGCTTCTAAGACCCCCTGCCCTGTGACCAACCCCATGGCAAATCCCCGAGTGCCAAGGAGCATTTTCCCTTTGTCCCCTGCCCCCTGCTCTAACCACCCTTCCATGTGGTCATTTTCCTTCCTGCTGAGAAGTGACTGCAGCTTCCTCTGGGCCCCCCACCACAGCTCTGAGATCAGCCCTGCAATCAGCAGAGGGATCTGCAGGGAGCAGGGCCCTCCCTTCCCCACGGCGGCTCGGAGCCCTTTATCTCTGCCTCCCGCTGCCCCGGGAAGCTGTGGGACCGGAAAGCCGAGCCAAGCCCCTGCTCCAGTGTCACACAGCCCTCCCCGAGCTGCTCAGCCAGGAAAATCATGCCCTGGGCAGCACTTCTGCATCACTGCAGGCCCTGAGATGGTGGCACAGAGCTGCAGAGACCTCGCAGCAGCACATCTCTAAATGGTTGATTCAGGAGCCTGAATTTAGGGACTGAAGGGATAAAAATTCTGTAAAAGTCCCAGAGCACCAGCAAGGACTGAATAGATTTGTGCAGGGTTCAAGCAGCAGCATGAAGAGCACTGAAAAGCAGAGAATTCAAGGCCACAGGCTGAGCTGCAGGTGAGGAGAGCTCCTCTCTGACAGCAAAGGGCACCACAGGCTGGGGCTGAGCAGCCTCCAGGTTTCTCAGTGGATGCCTCACTCCACAGCAATGATCCAGGGAAATTTTCACAGCACCTGCTGGAGGAAAATGGATTTCAGCAGCTCCATGGAACATCACATGGAACGGCAGAAGAGGAGCCAAGAATCCAAGTGTCAAATGAGAAGCTGGAGGAAACAACTCTGTAAACACCTTGTTCCTCCAGCTCTGAGCCTGAACTCCCCACGGCCACTTGGGGCTGAAAATAACCCAAGTTCTGTCAAAGAGAGCCCAGCAACAGAGCTTTCTTTAGAAAATGCAGGTGTGGGATGTGATCTTTTCCCCAGGCTGCAGCAGGCCCACAGCACTGACAACTGCACACACCTCACTTTGAGTCAGTGCTGGCACAAGAACATCAGAGCTGTAAACTTGGGGAAAAGCAGGGAAAAAAGGAAGTTGCTATGGATGTAACTCACACTGGAACTGGGCTAACACGGTGCTCAAATCACATCTGTCAATGTGAGTGAGTTACCTGAATTCAGAGCAGAAAATCAGGCTCTTCCTTCCTTCCCTGAGTCAGAGGTAATTGCTCTCCCTGCTCGAGGCAGTGACTCACCACAAGAGAAAAAGAATAGCTCCAGGAGTCATTAATCCGTGTTTTCATCATGTGCTGCTCACACCATGCAAGGTTGGAGGTGATCTCAACAGAAAAAGCATCATTCATGTTATTCTTATTGTTTATGTGAATTTCACACTTAGGAAAAGTGACGTTTTCAGGAACAGTGAAATGGGGTGAGAAGAAACCTGTTCTGTCAGGTGTGTGCAGGCACCAAGCTCTGAGTGACTCCCTGGAATTGTGTCACACCAACACAGCCTGGCAGAAACGTGATAAAATAAAGAGGGATAAGAACATGAAGGAAAAAGCATGGAAAAAGCACAGATAATCATAAGGAGTGACTGGGAAAATGGGTAAAGGTGGGAATGTGCTGTTTCCCCTGGATCCTGCAGGACAGGATCTGTTTAAAGCACTTCAGTGGCCTCTGAGGTTGCAGCAAAGCTCTGCTGGGCACGTCCCCAGTGCAGAGGCACTGCAAGATCCCGGGCCTGGCTGATGAGCAGCACTTAATGAGCTCTGCAAGGAGCTGCCCCAGCCAAATCTCATGGCACACGTTCACACAGCAGCTGCCAAACCCAGCCCTGCCTTCCCAGCACCCTCTGCCCTTCACTTTTCCTTCAGCAGCAAAATGAATCTTCTTCCTCTAAAGAAAAATCCTCAGCAGGGCAGAGGTGAGGGGGTTTGGCTGGGGGAAGATTACAGAATATAAAGGATGTTTTATGTCTTTAGGACACATTTGCTGGTACAACAGGCAACAAATCCCTCCTTCCACACCACAACAGCGTGAACCTGGTCAGGATTTTCACAACCTGTGCTGTCTCATGAGATTTTCCCCATTTTCTCCCTGTTTTTCCCATTTTTCCAGTCCCTCTGACTGGCAGCACAACCATCAGCTGTTAAACAACATTGACCCCATACAGCCACAGCCAAAGCAAAGGCTTTAAATTCAGTTTTACAGAGATTTGCCAGAGAAAAAGCAACAACAACAAACCCTTCTGTGCACCTCCCACAGCCAGGGCTGGGCTCCATTCAGTGCTGTGCCCTGACACATCACTTTTGCTGTGCCTGCACACAGGAGCTCACAGGAGCAGTGACACCTCCACAAAAGAGCCCCAGGCACGTGGCTGAACAAATCACAAAGTGCAGCAAAGCAGAAAAGATGCAAAGTGTTTACTGCCCAACAATGCCTGGCCAGGGGGAGCTGATTTGGGACAGAAAAGGGAACAAAGATCAAAGCTGGCTGGAAAATAGGTGGGTTTGTTTTGATGGAAACTTTATGGATTGCTCAGGTGTGGAAATGACTTCACTGCAATTACACAGCTACATAAAAAGACTAAATAATCATCAGAAAAGAATTCACATTCCTCGTTTTATTAGATGAAACTGTCAGTTTTGTTTCAATTATTCAGTAGGTGATACAGTTGGAGCCCTCTGGCCACAGTGATAAGATCAGATCACAAATAAATAAGAGAAGGGTGAACGGAAAGAATTGGAATCACAGTTCCATCAGTGTTTTTCAGGATACATTTCAGGGTATTTCCTGTACATTCCAGCACATTTCACAGTATGAATTTAGAGCAGAACATCCACCCAATTCCAGTGCATAATTTAAGTTCTGAAAAACAGACACATCTGTGCAGCAGGAGGAGCTGCACTGGTCCCTGCAGCACAGACACAGCCACTGTCACACAGCAGCTTTCAGGCTTTTCTTTGGCTAACAACACTCTGCTAACTATTTATTGATAGAATTAATTTAATTAACTGATTAAATAAATTATTTGTCTAATTAATACTGCTAACCACAACTGTCAAGGCCAAAAGAAGGATGAACCCTTTAGTGCTGTAGGCAGGAAGTGCAAGATGAGGCAGAGTCAACATCCATGGCCTGCCTACCCCAGGATTCCCAAAAAACTGAGCAGGAAAGTAAAAATTTGAAGGAACAAACCTCTGAACTGGAAGAAACTGAAGGGCTTCACTTCTTTCACAGTCAAGTTCTCAGAAGAGCAAAGGAGAAGCATGAACTGATTCAGTGAGAAAAGAGATGAGCAGACAAGAGGGATTTAATTCCTTATTCTGACACCCAGTTGCACAACACATACTGAGGCACACCATGAATCAGGGAATGAAAAAAACAATCACATAAAATGATGGGAAAGGAAAGTTTTCAGCACCTCCTCAGTTACAACAACACAGAAGTTCTGGAGTACCTGAAAACAGAGTCAGAAATCAGTGCAGCCATGGGAGTGAGCACTGACACTGGCTCAGAGTACCATGGATGGTGGTGAGAGCATCCCTGGGAAGCAGTGTGGGAGAATCCCCTGGAAAAACCCCCTGGGAGAATCCCCTGGAAAAACCCCCTGGGAAGCAGCCCAAGCCCAGCAGCAGTGCAGGAACCCCTCAGTGTGGCTGTAGCAGTGACAGGAACCCTTTCACCATGTCACAAACCCTCCCTGTGAGCTTCTCACCTCACCTGAGGGAGATCCATTCACCATAAAAAACGAGTTGGTCAGAAGCACACAGGATTCACCTTCTAGTGGTAATTATAGCTTAGATTTTTTAGTGATTACCAATTTCAGAGGCTTAAAGTGCTGAAAAAAATTAGAGTCAGATTAATGGCTGCACATCAGACCAAAGAGAGCACAGATGAGGGTTATTTGTTGGGTTTTTCCAGGTTCCTATCACACAGCCAGCCCTTTTTCCATCTCTGTGTAAACCACAATATTTAAAAACCCCAAAATCCCAGCTGTAGCTCAATACACAAGACACAAGTGCATCTTCAGCCCCCTCTGCCCCAGAGTCCACCTGCAGCTGCTCTTCCCAGAAGTCTCTCAGAGCTCGTGGGAGTTGGCGTGGGGCTCTGGAAGTGTCTCAATGTCACAGTTCTTGATCAGCTGGAAGAGAAATTCCACCTGTTTCTCGTAATTCTCAATGGAGATTCTCTCATTCAAGCCATGGATCCTGAAAGAAAAAGGATATTTTTCAGTCCAGGGGGAATTTCTGACCCAGTTGCTCACACCCAGAACCCTGCTTGGTTGCTGACTTCATAAAGCAGTGCACAAAATAAAAACAGAGCAATATAAACCAAAAACTGCACTGTGACCAACCCAAATGTACTGATTCAAAGGCTCAGAGCCCAACAGCCAAGTCTGGAAAAAAATCTAAAAATCTAATCTGGAAAAAAGTCCTAATGGCCCATTTCTTGGCCATTTCTGTCACTGAGCCAGAACCCTCAACTCCTGAACCATCTGCACCTCAATAAAATGAGAAATCTAAATAAGCAAACAATCCCTTGTATGATGATGTTATCACATAACTTCAGGAAAATTCAAATCAATTCAGAGTGGCAAGTGCCCAAATACGTGGATAAATCCAATTTGCAGAACAACCCCTCTCATACTGCTGCAGCACACAAAGGATCCACTCAGCTCTGAATCAAACACCTGAATGGGTTTGAAGGAACAAAGAGCCAGGGCTGACACTGTCCCAGGGTAATTTCCATCCCCAGCACCCAAATCTGCAGGAAAGGGGTGGCCTGTGAGGCCAAGGTACACCAGGCTGGGTTTCTCCTCTCTCCCTGGGCCCAGGTGCAGAGCTCAGTACCTGGGCAGATCATCCTGTTTGAGGAGCAGAGGGTTGAACCTGTAAATGGCCTTGGTGACGTTGGTGAAGTGCCTGCTGTCCGTGTTTCCAATGCACGTGCCTGGAAAACAAAGCTCAGGTTTGTTCTGCAGGAGAGGAACAATTAAAAGTTTAACAAGTGACCCACCTTTCCTCAGGAGAGAGGAAAAGCAGATGATAACAGTCCTGAACCAAAAGCATCCCTGGAAACATTGATTGGTGCATCCTGGAGAACGTTTTCTCCTGCAGGAAGAGGAGCTGAACACACAACTCAACCCAAGAACAGCCTTGACACTCAGCATCCCCAAAAATTTCACCTTCAAACTTTAATCCAACAACTACAGAGGCTAGGAAGGAGCTGCAAGAAAGGGAAGGGGCTGGGATCATAAGGAACAATACAGAAAAGCAGGAATGGCTTTGGCAGCTATGAAAACAATAAAAGAAGAACTAAAGCAAGACCTCCTCCTCTCCCTCACAGCTCCTTTCTTCCCTGAAGAGATCCCTTTGTATGTGCAGAGAGCCCAATTCAAGGCTCATTGTTTCTGTCAGCTTCCTGTTTGCTTTTTTACTTCCACTACTAAAAAACAACATTAAAACTTTTAAAGCCTAAAGAGAGAACGGAATAAAAAGAGGAAAAAACAGCTGTTTCCAGCAGTTAACAGCTGGGGTGGAGGAGTACACAGCAAATGGAAACAAGGCAGTGCTGGGGGAGGGAAAAGCAGAAGAGGAAACAATCATCATCATGTGCCTGCTGTCACCTGGGACTACACTGTCAACATCTGGGAAAGTGTCCAGGATGGTTCTTTGAAAAATATGGACTGCAAATGTCTGCTCATCCCAAGGACTGATGGGCAGGGGGTCAAAGGCCTCCACCACATCAATCTTCACTCTGTCATCAGCAATGGTGTTCCTGACTGTCTCCAGCACCTGTGGGTGAGACACAGAGACAAAATGAGCACGAGAAATGAGCAAGCAGCCCTTAGAGACATCAGCAGATGTTCAGCTTCCCACAAAACATCTGTCTGTGAACTGTCAGTTGTGGCTGCAGACACTGAGTGTGTCAGTCTCTCTTCCTCTGCTGAGTGCATGGCTGATACTTCAGCTGAATTTTTTAATCAGATGCACATCAGTGTCTCAAGGTACACCTGAACTGCTTCAGCCCTGAAATGCAACCTGGTGCTCTTGGAAATTATGGCATTCAAATACTCCAGAAAAAGCTTCCAGAGAGAGAAACTTCCAGCAAAGGTTTGGGGAGGGAAGATGTTTTGTACTGACAACATTTCACAGCTGCCCTGGGCTGCACAGGCCTGTCAGAATTCCTGAAGTGTGCAAGATTCCCAAACTCTCCCAGGGCACAAACCCTCACTCTCCCATTCAGATCAGAGATCCTCGTGCCCTTTGGCACAGAGATGAGGAGATCTGAGCAGGGGCACCTCAGCAGCCGTCTCAGCTGAGTGGATCCTGAAGTTCACTGTGGCTCTGGCAGAGGAGGGGATGACATTCACCTGGAAAAAAGGAAGGGAAAGTTCAAAAGGAAATGAAAATGCCAACTGCAAACTCAGAACTGCCCAAAGAACTGCAGGCCTCAGATGCTCCACTGCTTCCATCAAGTGTGGTGCCTCTTTCTGTGTCAAAACACTTCAAATCTTATCTAAAATGCAGATAAGTACACAAAGAAATATTTGTCAGATCAACAAAAATGATATAAGCTGTTACTTATATAGAAGTTTTTATTTTGAGCTAAACCCTCTCCCTTCAGAAAATTTATATTGAGAAATTCTGTAATTTTTCTCTGGATTTTTTTAAATTATATTTTTACCTCATTGTCACATTACATGGTTCATATTCAGGTAAATCTAAGTCACTTAACAAGTTATTTTTATTGAACACATAACTCTTCTTAGCTACAGACTGAATATTTATTAATTTTTGTTTAACAAAAATAATATATAATGTTTAAAAAAACCCAAGGAACCAGGGTGTCACTTCCCTCCTGGCCACTCCGTGTCACTGTTTAGCCACTGCATCTTTTCCTGTCCAGTGATGCTTTTCAGTCACAGATTATTTCAGGGACACACCAAACACAGCCTGTTTGTTTTCCAGGGCTCCAGTATTTTTGGGCAGCTCCACTTCCTTATCAGGGCAGGATCTGGCTGTGATCTCTCAGTCTGAGGTGCACATTTAACCCACTTCAGGCAAACCCCAGACCTGTGTCTGGGGCCAGGGAAGTGTTTGTGACTGTGACAGTTTCAAATATTGCCTTTGATACTTTGTAGGATTATGCAGAGCCCACATTTTCTTGGCTATCCTAAAATATTAACAATTTGAACAGTGGTGGACAGAGATCAGATACTCCTGAAAGTGATTTTCAACTGTAGCCAAATCCAAGCCACATTTGAGGTAAGAATGAGACTGTGGCACCACACAGGGCCCACACTGATCTTATAACTGGATATAAATAGGTGGAAATTAAATGTCTTAATTGCCTCATCATAATTACACAGAGAAAAACCCAAATGAAAAGTACCTTGATGCCTGCATTAAACAGGGTGACTGCGGTGGTTGTTCGGATCAAGGCATTGGTGGAAGGTTTCCAGGCAAGGACTCTACAAAAATAGAAACAAACAAACAACAATTTTAAAATAAATTGAATATTGCTAAAAAATAAGCACCATAATTCCACAGGCAATAAGCTGAATTGATGGTTTATTCAATTAACAAAGTGGTTATTAACAGGAAACCACTCAATTATCTAAACTGTAAAATAATTGATTTCCTGGGAAGATTAGAAATGGAAAATTAGAAATCTTTTAAGGGTGAGAGGCTGGGGATGTTTATCAAGGATCTCTTTTCTTACCTGCTGACAATAGGTGAGAACAGCCACAAATTGCTCATGATGATGTTGAGAGGAAACTTGAACTAAGGGGAAGAAACAAAACCACGAATCAGAAAGTTTTTATTTGTCACTTGAATATGGACGAAACAATTCCAGCAAAAACAATAATCTGGGAGAAAAAACAGCTTTTTTTATCTTTTCTGCATAACTGTGCTTTAAATTCTTCACTGGGTTACTCTTATGGAAATTTGGGAATGAAATCCTGCTCCTCTCCTCACCTCTGCTGCGAGGTGCTCCATGGTCATGAGCTCTGGGCCGTGGCCAAACAGATTGCGCAGGGGATTCTGCTCCAGCCTACAAAACAAATCAACATTGAAAAGGTAAAAAAAAAACCTCTCTGGTTGTTATTGCTCCAGAAGGATGCCAGCAATCTGATTTGTGAAATGTATCCCTGTTATTGGAGATGCAATCACACTCTGCTCTCCTGGTAAGTCAATGTGTGAGCACAGCTCCACGGATTTCTGGGCATTCCAGTCACGTGCAAAGCTTTCCTTGGAGAAACAGCTGAAAAAAATCCCAAAGCCTGGCTCCTATAAATGCATGGAAACCCAGAAAAATAGCACACAAATCCCACCATGTCTGGGCATACTCAGTTTCTCTAAAAAATGAATTACTTGGTATCTACACAGATGATTTCTGCAGTCACATTATGACTCTGTTCCATGTTCATTGGTTTGGAGAATTCCCAGCTGAGGGAGCAGGGATGTGCAGGAACAAATTCCAGAGAAATCCTGCCACCCAAACAAAGGAATCTCTGTTGCTACAGAGTAAATTAGGCCAGACAGCACTTGTCTTGCTTTTGAAGAATTGGCTGACACTTGGAACAGCTGAAGTGCAAAGACTCTGCAGACACCTGGCAATTGCTCCTTGGCTGGGAGCTGCATTTCTGCCCTTCAAAGGGAGCTACAAACTGCATTTTCAAATATAGAACAGCAATTTGAAAAAGGCTCTAAACACAAATATTTAAAAAGTCACATGTCAGTGATTCAGGAGTTTTTTTGACAGGTTTTGACATTGGGTGACAGAGAAGCTCTCACCTGGACATGGCTGCTGCCAGAATGCCAATACTTGTCTCCTTAGGAGGAAAGGATGAATGTCCTGGCTCTTTTTCCACAGTGAAGTTCAGTGTCATTGAACCTTTTTCTGTGACAGCAATCCTGGACAATGATAAATCAATCAATTAATTAACAAATAAATGACTAATGCAATTCCAAACACGCACGCACAGGCTGCAGATAAAAATAACTACTCTGCATAGTTTTAGTGTGATAAAAACCACTCAAGCAGCAACAACAAATCATTAACACAGTGCTTAGATCTCTGCAGGATTGATGTCTGCGCTGCTTCTCCAGTGAGCAGAGCTCTCCAGCACAGAATTCAATGCCCAGTGGAACATTGTGCCTCTGCCAGCAGGGCTGTGAGGGGCAGCAGGCAGAGGCTGAAGGTCCCTGCCCTGCACTCTGTGCCACAGCTGCAGCTCCAGCTGCACCAACACTGCCACACGTCTTGAAAACGTTCTGCAGTGACATCAGCAATGTCATTAATCACTAATTAATGACTGGAAATGGATCGTGTTCATGGTGTCACTCTTACATTGCCACTGGTTTCTTCACCCCTGCAATGATCCCGTCCAGCACCGCGCTCCCCTCGTCCAGCAGGAAGGAAAGTTTCACTCCTCTGGCTTCCAGCAGAGCTGCAATTTTCCTTCCTCCCTTCAGACCAGACACCTGAGGAATCCAGGCAGAGGAATTGATCAGATCCAGCCAGAACATTGGGAGGAAAACTGGAAATCATCTTGCTGTTGGCTACAGCACAAAGAATGCACAAAATCCCCACAGGAACAGCTCCAGAGCAACCATAAATTCTTCCAGGAAAATTAATTGGAGATTGTTAATGGCCTGATAGCAGATGAATTTATATCCATGATGAGGAGTGCTCTCATTGATGAGTCACTGACTGCTGCTTTCATTTTGATATCTCAGAACTATAAACTCCAGAGATAAGCAACTGCAGACCTATTTATTTCAACTATTAATAATTCTTTGTCTTTATATTTTGACAGTGCATAACCAAACCCACCTCCCCTGTCTCTGTAACACTGGAACATTTTTGCCAGCTCTTCCTGAACATTTGGCACAACCATGTGAATCCCAGCCCAGCTTTTCCTGTCTCCAAAACGGGATTCCTGCTGCACCTTCCTTGCAGAAAAGAATTTGTTGTGACACCCTCTGGTGTTCTTTTCTCTTTGCTCATCACACCAAACCCTTTGTGAATGTCACTCCAAACAATCAATCCATAACTGTGACCTGGGACCTGACACAGTATCTCCCCACAGAACCAAGAAAAACAGGAAAGACCTTCCAGCTAAACAATGTTTCAAAATTCAGCCTTGTTACCTACAGGAACAATGCAAACAGGTTGTTGTTGCAAGGAAAGGAAAGAAAATACCTCCTCATCGTGGCCAATGCCAACATAGAACGAGCGGCGGGGTCTGTAATTCCTCCTCAGCAGAAATTCCAGAGCTTGCAGGATGCCCTGCAGGAAAAGCAGAATGTTGGGATGGGTAATAAAGAGAATAAATGCAACAGAATGCAGTGATGGAAGAGAATTGTGATGCTTTCGCAGCCCTTGTGCTGGTCACAGCTAAGCTTTGATTCCTACAGCTCCCACTGAGGATATTCCCATTCCTTGGAAAAGATGCTGCAGTGGTTTGGATCAATAATGCTCTGCCAGGTGTCAGGGTAGGGACATGGAATACAGAGCAGCTGGCTCAGGGGCAAACTGCACAGGAGCCCCACGGAGCCAGAATTATCCAAGGAATTCACTGTTCCCTTACAGGGCCTGTCACACATCCAGACTGGCTCTCACTGCAGCTACCAAATCCAGGGAGCTGAAGGAGCAGCATGGTTTGTACAAGAAGTGCCAAGATGACAAAAACAGAACAAGAAACTTAATCTGAAGAATGAGAAATCAAATTTACCATTTGCTGTGGCAATATATATATATATATATAAATACATTTGCTCTATTATTCCATCTCTCTTCAATTTAAATTACTTAAATTTTCACATCTATATTGTCAGCACCCATTTTTTGCCATGTTTACTGAAATTGGGTTTTTTTGATTATTTTTTCTTTTTTTTTGGCCATTTGTGGAGTTACTTCTGCAGTTCACAGCAGAATGAAGCACCAACCTTAACTTTTAAGTTTCAAAGCTTTGAAATTGATGATTAAACATCCTGAAACTTTCTAGGAGTGTGGCCTGCGTGACACTAAACATCTGTTCAAATTTAAATCCAGGGCTGCCATGGAAGTCATCAAAGTCACAGAGGCACATTTTCCTCATTAATTTTTCCATCAACCTTTTCCCAATGAGAAATCTTTCCCACATCAATCTTTTCTGAATCCATTCCTCCCAAATGTGTTTAGTACAAGAGCTCTTTGTTCTGCCACAGGCTGGATAAAAGATGCAGGGTTGTTTGTCTATCCTATCAAATAAACAGTGTTTAATTTGAAACTCAAGCCTTTTCAAAGGGCCAGTTTTGGCTTGGACTGCCTCTGTGACACTCAGGAAAAAGGAAAAGATCTATCCCTGGTTCAAACACAGCATTTGACAGAGAATTATGGAATGGTTTGGGTTGGAAGGGACCTTAAAGCTCATCCAGTGCCACAGGCAGGGAAACTTCCACTATCCCAGCTTGTTCCAACCTGGCTTTGGACACTCCCAGGGATGGGGCAGCCACAGCTCCTCTGGCCACCTGTGCCATAAAACTTCAAACTGACATTTCACCAAATACATCTGTGAATATGATTCTCCTCATTCTTCACAGGTTTTAACCCTCTTTTCTTCAGTAAGAAGAAAAAGTCACTCCACTCCATCTCTAGGAAAAGTTGGGATGAAACTGCAGGACTTGAAATTTATTCAGACTAGGCATTTATCACTAACAGAAAGAGGGGCAAGAGAGACAACCCAGAGAATCCCAAGAGAATGGATTGCTCCCCTCTGCCTTTCCCAGGCTGTACTGATGCCTTGAGTTTTAGCTTTCATATTTTCAGATTCTGTGCTGCCCAGGGGTGCAGTTCTGAGCCTCACATCCAGCATCACTCAGCTCTCTGCACAGAGCAGGTGGACAAAACAAATCCTTTTCCTGCTGCACACCAAGGACAACTTTCAGCCCAAAACCACAAACAAGGGTGGCTGAAGGGAGGAACAACAAGGATGGGACCTCACAACCTGAAGCTGTAATTGGACAATTAAACCCCAGTATGCAAACGGACCAAAACTTATAAAAATGTAAAATCTCATGACCAGTCAGCCATTTTGTGACCATTCTTAGCCCACCCCGGGTGCAGCCTTGTCTTGCCCAGGGTGGATCCTGAAGGCCTTTCAATAAATACCTACTTTATTCTCTCTCTAGCTCTGTCCAGCCTCTGTCTCAGCTCAGCCTTCCCAAGGCCTCAGTATCTCTGTGGAAGGACTTTACCAAGCACACGTACAATGGCAGAGTTTTTGTTATCCAGCGTTCCTCGTCCATAGATGAAACCTTCGTGCTCTGCAGCTGAGAAAGGAGGGAAATCCCAGCCCTCGGGGGGAGCAGGCACCACATCCATGTGTGCCAGCAGCATATAGGGCAGCAGGCCAGGGGCAGAGCCCTGAACTGTAAACAGGTGGCTGTATTTCCCTACAATTTCATGTTGGATGAACTTTGAAGAAAATACAGCCGGGAAGACTGTTAAGAAAAAAAAAAAAAATTGAAGACATATGTAAAAGATAAAATTAACAATGGCCAATTTTAGCATTATTCCATAGAGTTGTCACCTAGGTAGCATCGGGGGGAACTGTGAGTAAGTCTGGCCACAGCAGAGAATAGAAGTTTTCACATTTTTACCAATCCTTCTCATTTGGGATTTGAAACTCTCCTAAACAAAACCACGATTCTTGTTCAGCAGTGCTGCAGCTCCTTTGCAGGGAGCAATGATGGAACTGCCAAAAAATTAGGTTGAAGCAGCAGCAGCCATCCTCTTTTTAATTTTTTATGGCATTTAACCATCTCAACGACCAAACCCCATCATTACAAAAAGTCTTTTGAACCTTTTGGGGCCACTGATACCCCCAAACCACTGTTGAAGAGGGGATACATGTGTGACATTTCTGACAGGCCTTTCCTCAGGACAAATATAAAAATCTGTTCCTTTATATTCAGGAATGACACATGCTCTCTTCAATTTATTTATGAAAATACAACAGAGCAGCAGAGATTGCCAAGAGTGAAAGTTCAGTACCTTTCTGAATGTAACTCCCAAATTCTGCCATGGCAGTTGTATTCAAATCCTCTGGAGACCAGGACACAGTTGGGATTTTAATGGCCCCTTCAAAGAAACACAGAACAGAAATCACTCAGCACCAAAATCAAACAAATCTCAAATTGCACTTCAAAAGGGGAAGTACATTTACGTTCCTGAGTGTTTTTCCAGGCTTTAAACATTATTTCACAGCACAGCACGAGCTGCCACGACCAAAACAAGACTGATGTGCTTCAGCTGGGCCGTGCACATGCAGCCACCAGCATTTCCTAACAGCTCAGCCAAGGTATCTCTCCAGATAATTTGACTCCACTTTTCATGCTGAAGTGTTGAATGATATTGTTAGAAATGCTACTGTCCAGGAGCAGCTGCAATTTGCTTGGGTGATCTGATTCCCCAGAGCCATGGACTCCTCTGGCAGCTGAACAGGCAGCTGAGCTGGCAGTCCAAGGTTCTTTCTCAACAGCAAGGCAGGTTCTGAAGGTTATTACACCTCCACACTGCTTTATAAATTAACCTATATAAACAAACAGGGCTTTTGTTGGCCCTTTTGGTCTGCCCTGTCATTTAAACAGGCTCTCCAACATCCAGTCCCTGTCCTGCAGAATATGGGAATAACTCAGTCCCAGCTGCCTTTCCAAACAGCAGCTGCCAGAGATGTTAGAGATTCTTTTGAGGTCGTGTGATTCATGAATTAACACAAAAATCTATTGTGAGTCTTCATTTTCCCATTAAAAAAAGAATGCAAACATGATTTGCTAGGCAATAAATCCTACAAAGCAGCAAGGTATGAGGTTTACACACAGGGTTTTGTCACTTGGTGCCAGATTGTGGTTTCCTGCACTGTGCCAGCCCTACTGAGAGCTAAACCCCTTAAAATCTTCTACGTCAGACAGCACAAACAGCCCAGGACTGGTCCCAGCAGTGGTGAGCAAGAACAAGAAAGGGAGAAAATCCTGACAGTGACTTATCCAGTAGACAAAGGGATGTCTGGAAACACCGTCATGGGTGTCTGGCAAAATTCTGTGGGTACGAGCAGGAAATGGCAGAGAAAATCAACACAGGGCAAGAGCTGGGATCAACACAGGGCTGAGGAGAAACACAGGATCACTGAGATTGGAAATTCCCTCTGGGATCATCGAGGCCAAACTGTGCTCAATGCCCACCCTGAGCACTCAGTGCCACCTCCAGGTGACACCTCCAGGGCTGGGCACTCCAAACCTCCCTGGGCACTGCCAAGGCCTGAGCGCCCTTTCCATGAGGAAATTCCTGCTGCTGTCCAAGCTGAGCCTGCCCTGGCCCAGCCTGAGGCTGTTCCCTCTCCTCCTGTCCCTGTTCCCTGGGATGAGATCCCAAATCCCCCCCGGCTGCCCCCTCCTGTCAGGGAGTTGTGCAGAGCCAGAAATTCCCCGAGCCTCCTTTTCTGCAGGCTGAGCCCCTTCCCAGCTCCCTCAGGATTCTCCAGCCTCTTTCCCCAGCTCCGCTCCCTTCCCTGGACACGCTCCAGCTCAGAACTGGACACGGCGCCCGAGGTGTGGCCTCAGCAGTGCCTAGCACAGATTTTCAATCACTTCCTTAGTCCTGCTGGGAGCCAACACCCGGTTCCTCCCAGGGAAAGCACCTGGGGAGCGGCCGCCTCCACACCCGTCCCCCCGTGCCCCGGATTCCCCTCAGGAGGGGCCGGTCCCGGGGCGAGGGGGGCTCACAGCGCTCGGGCCCCCTCACCTCGCAGCGCCTCCTTGAGCTCCCGCCGCTCGCTGGCGCTGAGGGCGGCGGTGCCGCCGCTCCGTGCCCAGAGCCGCGGGACCCCGGCCGGGGCTCGCAGGACGAAGGCGCGGAGCAGGACGGCGGCCGCCAGCGCCAGCACTACTGAGCCCAGCGCCAGGAGCACCACCGTCACCGCACGCCGCCCGCCCGCCATCACTGCCCGCCGCACGCCCGCCGCTGACGGGCGTGGCCCGGAGCCAATCACCACCCGCCCCGTAGGGATGGCGACCAATGGGAATTGGATCAGGGGCGGGTCGAACCCGCCCCCCTCGCGGGTGGTGCCGGGAGCTGTAGTTTGCGGCGGATGTGGCGGCGGCTGAGGGGAGCGCGGAGTTAGGGAGTGTTTTGCTTTGGAAAGGATCTTAAATCCCGTCCCATTCCACCCCAGCCATGGGCAGAGACACCTTCCACTGTCCCAGGCTGCTCCAAGCCCTTTCCAGCCTGGCCTTGGACAATTCCAGGGGTGGGGCAGCCACAGCTTCTTTGGGCACCCTGTGCCAGGGCCTCCTCACCGTCACAGGGGAGAATTTCTTCCCAATATCTTGGGATGCTGCTCCAAAAAAGATGGAGATAAAAGGAGTTCCTGTGGGGAATAACCAACCCCAGGCTCATTTGGGCTACCGGTGAGGCAGAAGGATGCCAGGACTGGCCAAGGGACAGCCCAGGGAGTCCCTGTGTTGTATAGCCCCACTCCTGACAGACTTTAAATCCACCTGCTTTTCAAAATATGTCACTTTTTCTCCTTGATTCCACCAGCTAGCATGATGAAACAGTTCTTATTCCCTTCCTTACAGCTGTTCTGAAATGAATGTGAAGATTTATCCCAGCTTTATGGCATAAACTATCCCAGGATGCCAAAGACCAGATGGGAACAGCCATGGAAATCCTGTCCTTGAATCAGCAGAAGATGACGATGATTGTTCATACATTCTTTATTATCAAAAAAAAAAAAAGAACGAAACCAACATTAAATTAAATAAATTACAAACATTTCTTTGCTGGTTATACATCATGCATTTACCAAGTAAGGCTTCAGAGCCAAAACACACCAACCTCACTGATACTTAAGAGCAATAAAGGGAATATTTTACTGAAAATGAAAATATTTCACCAGCATGACTTTGAATTCCCCTAATTCTCTGCCCAGGCACTTGGGAATTATCACTTTGGCCACACTGTGCCTCCAGCAGTGCCATTTGCCTGCTGATGTTAAATTTATTGCAGAACTGACCCAGAATTTGGCTACAGAAATGGGGTTTCCTTCTGCCTGGGTCACGACTTGCAGGAGACCCACTGCTGCTGTTTCTGAGCCATTTCTCATGGCATCCCATCCCATTTCTTGTGGGAAGTTCAGGAAACAAATCTGGTTTGTGCTTCTGCTCTGAGGATTCCTGCATTTGGCCTGTTAGACACCAGGCTGGGAAATCAGCCTCCTGTAATGAATCCTGAATAAAGAATTCCCTCTTTTAATGTTGTACCTCCTCAGAGACACAAAAATATTGATCAGGACGGTTTCTTGTTGCTCTGCACCAATTTCTTTGTTGTCTTTTTTTTTTTTTTCAAACCAGCAAACCAAAGAAGCACTCAGGCAGTACAAAAGACCATGAGGAATCACCCTCAAGGATAGTTTAAGAGACTTAGTCTCTTGATTTTACCTTGTAGAACAAGCTATACATGGAGATTTCTGGAGAAACCACTGCTGTCTAAGATTAAAATAAGGAATAACCATCAGCTAGTGGGGTTTTCTGCCCTCCTTTGGTTTTATTATTCTCTCCTGCACCACATAATCAGAAATTGAGGTAGAGAAATGGTGGCTTGGTTATTGAGATGTTACATAAAACCAAACTGGCAGGGTGCTGCTGTTGTTTCCTTTTGTGATTGTGTAGCAAGGATGGTTCAGGAAGTTCTATTTTCCTTAAAAATGAGACATCTGGGAGCTGCAGGAAAGCCCCACATTCTCTTCCCAGGAAGCCTTCAGCAATCAGCTCAATAATATCTGTGTACTTTAAAAACTGTACACTAAAGCTTGCTTATATTTGTAATATTTTAGAGTATTAAAATAGAAATAACATTTTAAAATATAATCCATTTTCATGTACTCAACCCACTGGGCAGGCAGGACAACATGCACATAACAAGGAATTCTTATTGCTGAGTACAAGCCTGCCCTATTAGTAAAAAAAATTATGTATTTCAGAATTTAGCCCTGCTGAGAGAGTCCTGAGGTCTTTGGGGTGTCAGAAATACAGCACTGGTTCCAGGCAGTGTTTTTTGGGGATGCTGGCACACAGAAGAGGCTGCAGGGACACGCAGGGAAATTTGGGGGGCTGCAGTGACAGCCACCCCCGGGATCAGTGCATGTCAGAGAGCAGCAGCAGCCAGCAGAGCTGCACTGCCACACCTCACCAGAGCCACTGCTGCTCGTGGAGCCGAGCCCTGAAAGGCTCTGAATGTTTGCTTGTGTTTCACTTCCTCGGGGAAAGAGGGAGGAGGGAAAGGGAAGGAGCTGGATGCCCAAATGATGCAATTCCAGAAGGATTGTGAGGCACACAGGGGTGGCTGAACGTCCCCTGAGTTCAGGCACCTGCCTCCAACCCAGCTGCACTTCTGCAATCCGTGAGATGGCATCTCCTGAGCTCCTGCTGCCTGCTCCAGAGTCCTGTGCTCGAGTGCCATGAGCAGAGCAGGGAGGAGGGAGGTGTTTGGCAGGTCTGGAGGGTGAGGGCCTCTTTGCAAACCCGTTGTATCCCCAGGTAGAAGCTCTCCACAGAGGGGTGGGAGAGAGGAATCTCTTCTGGAGGGTTTGCCCGGTGCTCGCTGTGCTCACAGAGCTGTCTGGGTCTCTGAGTGGAACATGCTTCCAAACATCTCCTAAAGGGCACAGAAGATGAGCAGGGTCAGGGCTGGTGGCAGGGCACAGCCCCAGTGACACAGCTCAGTGTCAGTGTCACACAAAGAAACACCCCCAGGAGCTCCACCCCTTCCCAGGTGTTCTCCATGCTTCCAGCTGGGCATGGACAGCAAGGGGCATCCAGCCCTGGAGGGGATCTCCTCCCAGGGCCCACAGGTGGGTGGAAATTGCTGCAGGATTTACAAGTCTGTGCTGAAAATCTTCACTGATGACTCTTCTTTTGGGAGCGAGCCAAACCTGGTTCTCCAGGTTCCCTCAGGTGTGTGGAGACCACAGATCTGACTGAACCTGAACTGTGTTAGCCCAGAATGACTGAAGGATTCCTCTGTGGGGTGACCTACCTGCTCCTCACCCAGCTGCTCCTCAAGACAGGAATTTAAAATTCTATTTGCAATTAACTTTCTGAAGCACTGCAGTGACTTCCAGATGATTTCCCATCTAATCAATCCCAATTAGAAGTTCTGATTCCTGCCTCATTCCCATGGCTGCAGTGACCCCTGGCATTACAACTCACCTCCTCCAGGTTCTTGTACTCCGCACTGCTCTCATCCACAGACTCCTCATAGATGGAGAGCTCTGTCTGGGTTGGCCTCTGTGCAGGGAAGGGTTGAATCCACAAATTAGCAGAGTGCAGTGTCAAAAGGAATGAAAACAATGACTAAGCCAGGCCTAAAAGGTGACACCTGCTCCCAGGGAAATGGCCAGGAGAAGGGGCACAGGAGGAGTCCTGCTCCAGGTGTTTGTTTATCTGCTGTGCCTGGGCTGGGGTTTGCCTATCGCTCTGGTTTGATAGGAGATAGCTTAACTGGTCCTGGGGTGATAACTGGTGCTGCTGGTGCCAGCTCCAGCTGGCACACAATAAACCAACCCCTGCTTGGGGACAGAGCCTCTCTGACGCTGTGCCACCAGCATGGGCCACATTCCTGCCTCAGAATTCCTCCTGCTCTCCTCCCACCAATTCATGGATGAATCCCACTAATGGATGCCATGACTATTCCAGCTGCACGAGCTTTGCCTTCATTTATTTCTTCATCACTGAGGGCCAAATTCTGCCTTTGCCTGCTCCAAGCAACACCAAACTGAGGGCACAGTGCTGGAACAGCTCTTCTGGCTCCTCCAGGCTGGGACAACACTCATCTCTCAGCTAAGGGTTTGTGTGAAACATTGACACTCCTGAATTCCCATGGGAATCCATTCCAGCACAAGGTGCTCAGCCTGTACATGACAATTAAATATTTTGCTGGATTTAGACCTTTATCACTTGAGATGAACAAGAATCTTCTTTAGGTGCAATAGCAATTTGTTACTCTTCCGTTGTGCTGACGCAGCCTGGAAGCCAAACAGGACAATCCTGTGGGCTGGGGAGCAAATTTACCTCTTCCAAGATGGGCGGGTGGACAAATTCTCTGATACTGGCCAGTGCAAACAAAACAGCATCGTGGATGGTCAGGAAGATGTGACTTCGGTCCAGGCCTCCTTCCTCAAAGACTCCCCCTGTGCTGATGTCATTGTACACCTGGGCTGGAGAAAGGAGAGAGCTGAACGAGGAGGAGAGCCTGGAGGAATTCTGGAGGTGTGTGTGGCTGCTGGGGTCCTCTGAACTAGGGCAAGGCTCAAAGGAAGCAGGTTTGAAGGATAAATGAGTGTGGGGATCTGCTTTTCTGCTGGGTGTGGAGAGGTTCCAGCCTTATCACTTCCCAAATGATTTCCCACACAGAGAACTGTGATTCTCTTTCCTTTCTTCTGTTTTCTCCTTTTATCATTTCTGGCCTGGTCCAGCAAAAGACTGACATCTCACAGTTTGAATAAAGAGCAGGAAAAGATCTGCTGTTTGTCAGGAGCTCAGAAATGGGGGAAGATCCCGTGGAAATGTGTTCTTTGGGGAATCTTACCATGCACGTTTGCCAAGAACACTTTAATCCCAATCTTCTGGTAACTGGAACACAACTGGAAGGGATGAGATAGGAGAGAGAGGATTAAAACCACTGCTGCTCCAGCTTGGTGTTTCTGCATAAAGTCTTTTATCAGGGCTGGGGCTGAAGGAGAAAATCAGGGATGCAGAAGGAGAAAAACCATGCAATTGAGGCACATAAACACCTTTGTGTGAGCGAGCAGGAGGCCCCTGTCACCCAGGCAGCACAGAACCCACCTTGCTCAGCGCTTTTGTGCCCATCAGATCCACGAAGCACACCCCACTCATGTCCAGGATGATGGTGTGGAAGCTGATGTAGGGCGGCGCTGTCAGCACGGGGTCGGTGCCTGCCGCGGGCAGGACACTGAGGGTGCTGCCCTGCAGGGTGGGGCTGCTGCTGCCCAGCTCCCCGGGGCTCTGCCCCAGCCCAGCCCCGAGGGCAGGAGGGCGGAATGTGATGTAGGAGATGCTGGCACCGTTAGCAGTGGTCTGGTTGTTGTTGGTGTCTGTTGGAGAGGCGCTCTCGAAGTCCTTCTGGAGCTCTTGCAGAGACAAGGTCTGAGGCAGAGCAGAGGGGCAGAGTCAGGGCAGGGCACAGGTGGGGTCCTGGCAGGTCACTGCACCTCTGCCCACTGATGTGAGGGGTTTTAATCTGGGCTAACTCCAGCCTGGCTGTCCCTTGCAGCTGGATTTAGGATAATTTACGGTTATCGTTGCAATATCGTTGCAATATCAAATCAAACATGATTCATTTGTTTCAAAACTACTCAGCATTGCAAAGCAAACAGGGCTGGGGTGGCTGAGAAATTGGGCTTTGAAAGGTCACCTTGGGGCTGAACTGCTGGCACATCCCCAGAGAAAGAGGCCAGAGTTGCCTGGTTTCTGCAGATTGTTCACCATGTTCACCCATTCCAGCCTCCTCCCCAGCTTCCCTGCTCCCAGCCATTCCCAGTTCTCCTGCACTGGTTTGGGGAGGAATGGAGAGGTAGGTGGGGAGGAAAGGGGATGAGAGCTGGGAAATGTGGCCAGGAAAACCGTACAGAAAATCCCATGTCAAGAGGAGCTGTGTGATGGGGACTTGGGGTCGTACTCCTGGCCACAGAGACCTTTTTGGGAACTCAGCAGCTGAGTTACCTTGTTCTCCTTCAGCAGGAATTTCGGCAGCTTTGCTGGTGGTTGTGCTGTGCCCTTTGCCTGCTGTTTCACAAATTTCCTCCTGGCCAAGTACACCTTGCCAGGATCCACCCCTGTCTGTGGGAAAGAGAGATTTTCCTTTAAAAATCTGCTCCAAGAGTCAGGAGCTGCTGTTCCTTCCTGGGCATTTCCCAGCTGTGCACTGGAGTGGGGTGATCCTGACAGCATCCAAACTTCTCCTGGAACTCAGGGAACCTGCACATGCAGGGAGAGGCTTGGAATAGCAGGACACCCCTGTTTTGGCAGAGCTTGGAGGAGGAACCTGCCAGGGTTTGGGCACAACCTCTAAAATGAGCTCTGCAAACAGCCCTGAGGATCAGGGAGAGGAGGATTGAGGAGGAGAGGATGGATGTGACCGTCGTTCATGATCACTCACAGCTTAATTAACCTGTGTAGCAACACAGGAGAGAGCAGGGGCGGTCTGGGATTGGCTTCAGGCAGGGATTCACTTGGGAATTGCTCACCTTGGCTATAATTTTCTCCCGGAATATCTCCGAGTTGGCGAAATACAGCGGCGAGCAGTAGGTGATGATTTTAATCCCATTAACTTCATGGACCTGCAGCAGAGACAGGAGCTCAGAGCGAGCCTGGGCACCAGTGGCAAAGAACAGCATTTTCTCTGAGGGTGATTTCTCTCCAGCTCACCTTATTGTAGGTTTTGGGGTTCTTGTAGATGTCAGTGGAAGTCACCTGGCCCAGGGCAGAGCCATTGCGGCTGCAGAAAAGAAGGGATCAGCATTAGGGGAAAGAAAACTGCTGCTGCCTCACATTCCATCCCAGAATTTGAACATTTGCTTGGTGAAAACTCCTACATTTCATCCCTGCAGAGCCTACAGGACAAAAAACCAGCCAATATTTTGAGATGCCAGAGTAGGAAATATTAACAAAGGGTTTTGATGGATTAAAAGTGGTGTGAAGACCTCACACCAGGGCCCTGCACACAGACAGGGCTCGCTCTTTTTATGAGCAGGATTTCGTGCTGGGAACTCTGTGGGGGCCAAGCAAATACCTCGAGGCTTCCCCTCGCCCTGGGATGCGCACGGGAGCGGGAATGCAGGCAGTAAATTGGCGCCTGCCATTCCTGTTTGCACATTCCGGGCAGGGCAGGACACCTGCGCTCCCCGGGGCTCCTGCCGCGCGTTCCACGGGCCAGAGGTCGCCCCTAAAAAATCATCTGTCCCGTCCTTCTGCCCCTAAAATATCATCTGTCCCCTAAAAAATCACCTGTCCCCTCCTTCTGCCTCTAAAAAATCATCTGTCCCCTCTTTCTGCCCCTAAAAAAATCACCTGTCCCCTAAAAAAAAAAATCACTGTCCCCTCCTTCTGGCCCTAAAAAAATCACCTGTACCCTCCTTCTGGCCCTAAAAATTCATCTCTCTCCTCCTTCTGCCCCTTAAAAATCACCTGTCCCCTCCTGCTCCTAAAAAAATCACCTGTCCTCTCCTTCTGCTCCTATAAATTCACCTCTCTCCTCCTTCTGCCCCTTAAAAAATCAGCTGCTGTCCCCTTCTTCTGCCCCTAAAAAAATCACCCGTCCCCTCCTTCTGCCCCTAAAAAAAATCACCTGTCCCCTAAAAAAATCACCTGTCCCCTCCTTTTGCCCCTTAAAAATCACCTGCCCCTCCTTCTGCCCCCTAGGAGATCTCCCGTGGTTCTCGTGGCCCTGAGGTACTCACAACTGGGTGTGGAACACCACGACGAGCACGGAGAATCCAACGCCCACCGCCACTCCGTAGGGGAGGCTCAGGAAGAAAGCGGAGAGGAAACTGACGAGCCAGACCAGCTGCAGGGAGAGGAGGGAAGAGAAGAGCGTGGCAGGGGTGATTTGGCTGAACCTGGGATACAGGACATGGATGGGAAAATGGATGGAAAAATGGATGGGGAAAATGGATGGGGAAAATGGATGGGGAAAATGGCGGAGGGAAAATGGCGGAGGGAAAATGGCGGAGGGAAAATGGCGGAGGGAAAATGGCGGAGGGAAAAAATGGATGGGGGAAACGACCGATGGGGGGAAGAAAAAGGGATGGGGGGAAGAAAAAGGGATGGGGGGGAAAAATGGCTCTGTGCTGCTATCCCAGACCGTCCCAGCTCAATGTGAACAGGCCAAACCCTGGATTCTGCAGCTGTTCTAACGCTGCAGCTTGCTGCATGTTTTGGAGTGAACCATCCTTGCTGGGAAGTTTGCCAGGAGCCCCAGTTTCTTTCCAGCCATAAAAGCAGCATAAAGGGGCGTTTCTCCACGGCTGCTCCACTCATTCCATCTGAAAAGGATCAGCCTGGCTCATCAGGAAGGGGCTCCTGCAGACCCCACCATCTGCTGCTCTCTGCTCCAGCCCCGAGCAGCTCCTGCTGTCAGTCAGAGCAGCTCAGAAAAAATCAGAAATCATCTCTGAGAACTGCCGGAGCACCTGCTAGAAATGGACAGAACACAGGGAGGGTTTGATGGCCAAGTGTGACAGAGGAGAAAAAACGTGCCCCACTGCAGCTCAGAGCTCTGCCATTTGTCATTTTTATGTGTTAGCACTCAAGCACTCACTCCATACGAGATCAGTCCTGCCCTGCATTTAAACATCCCCTCTGAAAATCATTATCAGGTTGTTTTAATCACATCCGCCCTGAAAATCATTATCAGGTTGTTTTAATCCCATCCTCAAGATTAATAAAAACCAGCTTTGACCTTGGCTGTCTAAGGGTCATAACAATAACTTTGATGACTTCCATATCTTAATTTATATTCATTTTGTGTATGAATGGCAAGCAAGAGCTTCCCTCCATCCATCCATCCATCCATCCATCCATCCATCCATCCATCCATCCATCCATCCAGGCTTTGTTAGAATTAGCTGGAATTAGCTTTCCTGCAACACAACCAGCATTAAGGTGATGAACACCCATGGTCTGACATCACCCAGGAATGGTGCTCCCCATTTTGGGACAGCACACTGAATCTAGTTCAAATTCCAAGGGGATTGAGGTCAGGGGAATCCCGTTCACTCCATTGGCATCTGCCAGGACGTTCCGCAGGCAGCGCCATCCATCTCCACTCAGTCCATGCTCAGGTGTCTGCCCAGGTTTTTGGAGTCTCTGTGGGGTCTGTCTGTGCTCTGGTAAAGGGGCAGCAGCTTCCCCTGCCCTCAGCTGCACTGCCAGAGCCCACAGACCTCCTCTCTCACCCCACAGCAGCAGAACCCCTTCAGAGACGTGCCCAAATTGATAACCCAGCTCTTCTCCAGCACCTGTTGGAGCAAGATTTTGGCAAAACTCTTTCTGGCTGGGGCCAGCCCCTCTGGCCTCCTGATTGCCCCGATAAGGGGGTTTTTGTCAGCCCTGACAGGATATTGGCTCCGTGTCCACACACGGCACTCAGCCGTGGGAGTCCTGTTCAAACACCGTCTTTTTATGTCAGACATTTCCAAATTCCCTGCTCGCTCCCCCGCCACCCCCTGCCTGGGTTTATACATCAACCAGTGCCTGGAGTCCTTATCACACTCGAGGGCTCTCCTCAGCCTGGAGGGCCATTGTGTGAGTTTTTAAGTCATGACTCCCAGACATTGAGCAGGGCCGGTTTGGCTAGTTCTGGGCAAACAGGCTCCGCACTTGATTGGCATTTAAACACAGCAGGTAAGAGTTCAGGCCTCTCTGATATGTGCTCTGAGCAGCAGCGTGCTCAGCTGGGCAGGACAGGGAGCACCATCCCACCAAGAGAGCCAAACCCGCCTCCTGCAAGGGGCTCACACCCCCAAAACCCCACAGAAGATTTTTGGGGTCTGTCCTGCTCACCCTGCCCTGGCCTCCCACCACCCCAGGCACTCACACAGTCCAGCTTGCTCTTCTTCCACAGGTAGAAGGGGTCAGCCAGCTGCTTGAGGGAGTTTTTCAGGTTGACAGCGATGAGAGCTCCCAGCACAGACTGTGGAGGACAGGGAATGGTGTCAGCCAGGCTGTGGATGTGCCACGTTTGGCAGTGAATTCTTTCCTGCAGCATCTGCCTGCCTTGGGCCAGTCCCAACACAAGGGTGATGCTCACAAAGATCTCCCTTGGATCTGGGCAGGGTCATTTGGATGATCCTTTCACTATAATTTACATTTATGTTTGCTCAGAGAAATCGTGGCTGCCCCATCCCTGCCCAAGGTCAGCTTGGACAGGATTGGAGCAATCTGGAATAGTGAAAGTGTCACTGCCCACAGCAGGGATGAAGTTTAAGGTTCATTCCAACCCCAAAGCAGCCTGGAATTGTGTGATTCTGTGATTCCAGACAGGTCCCCAGGCCAGGAACAGACTGTCCCACACTGGCAGGGATTTTTGGAGCCAGGCCGTGCCCGTGTTTGGGTGTGGAGAGCGGGTGTTGCAATGGCTCTGCCTGCACAGATGTTTGTGTTACCTTTGGAAGAGGCTCCAGGTAGATTCCCAGGGACAGCATTGTCACCATGACCACCAGAGCCACAAAGAAACTTGCCACCTGCAGAGAGGAAAGAAAATCACTTCTGCAAACATCAGGGCTTCCCCAACCTCCCCTGGGTGCAGCCAGGGGCACAAATGGGCACCGCAGAGTTTTATGTGAGAGGATGTTTGCCTCTGGAAACAGGCAGGGGTTTGCAGATCTCACAGATAACCCCAAAGGTCCCTCACTGCTCAGTCCAGGGAGCCAGAGTGGGGCTGCAGATTGGCAGCTCTGCTTCTGTGCAGAGAACCAAATCTGGGACCAAGAGGGGCTTGGGGAGGGAGGAAATTCTGCTTTAACAGCAGCAGCCTGCAGCGTTTGTGTGTGAAACTTCTCCAGAGCTGCACAGCCAGCAGGAGGAAGAGGAGGAAGAGGAGGAAGAGGAGGAAGAGGAGGAAGAGGAGGAAGAGGAGGAAGAGGAGGAAGAGGAGGAAGAGGAGGAAGAGGAGGAAGAGGAGGAAGAGGAGGAAGAGGAGGAAGAGGAGGAAGAGGAGGAAGAGGAGGAAGAGGAGGAAGAGGAGGAAGAGGAGGAAGAGGAGGAAGAGGAGGAAGAGGAGGAAGAGGAGGAAGAGGAGGAAGAGGAGGAAGAGGAGGAAGAGGAGGAAGAGGAGGAAGAGGAGGAAGAGGAGGAAGAGGAGGAAGAGGAGGAAGAGGAGGAAGAGGAGGAAGAGGAGGAAGAGGAGGAAGAGGAGGAAGAGGAGGAAGAGGAGGAAGAGGAGGAAGAGGAGGAAGAGGAGGAAGAGGAGGAAGAGGAGGAAGAGGAGGAAGAGGAGGAAGAGGAGGAAGAGGAGGAAGAGGAGGAAGAGGAGGAAGAGGAGGAAGAGGAGGAAGAGGAGGAAGAGGAGGAAGAGGAGGAAGAACTAACTTGGGATTTCGCTCCTGCCCCATCCACGGCGAGGGTGACAGAGAGGGCACAGCAGATCACGTGGATTTTGAAGAAGGATCCGAAGAAGTTGCTGCAGCCCAGGGCCAGCATTTCCTGTGGAGATGTGGAGAGTGTCCATCAGAAAGGACAGCTGCCCTCCCTGCTGACACATGGCAACAGAGCAGTGCCCCAGGTCTGGTTTATGTGGCCAGGACGGGTTCCCTGCAGTGCATCCCAGACTCTTTCCTTCCAGTAAGATCTGGGATAGGCTCTGGTGGAGCAGGGAAACCTGGAAGCACAATTCCACATAAACACGTTGTCATCTGTTGACACACTCAGGGCAGGGCTCCATGTGGTATGTGTGGCTGCTGTCGAAAGCTGCCACTGTGCCAGGGATGACAAAAGAGGATTATTTCATGTCCTGCCTCTCACAGTATCTGGGTGACACACCAGGAATCCAGGTCTTTCTCTGCTCCCTGAGAAGTGCAGGGAGCACCTCACCGTGCCAAAACACCGAGTCTGGAGGGGCAGCAAGGCAGAGAGCCCAGCCTGAAGCTCCTTCCCCTTTTCCAGCCTCTCTGCACCTCACAGGACGGGGCTCTGCCGTGTCCTTTCTCCCCCAACATGGCACAAAGCCACGGAGCCTCCAGGGGAGCAGCACCGAGCCCAGCACGGTCTGCACGTTTCCCTTCACGCCTGAGAGCAAAGGCAGCAGCCCCTGGCTGCCCCAGCCCCGGCTGTACCTGGTTGGGGTCCACGTCGTAGCCATGCTTGGCTGCCAGGGTCCTCCCCATGGCCAGGTTGATCACGTAGCCCACGATGGCCAGCGAGAAAGCCGTGCCCACCATGTCCTTCCACTTGCTCACCAGGGGCAGGGTGGGCTCTGGGAACCTGCACTCAGAGCACAGGGGAGGAGCTGTGACAGAGCTGTCCCAGGGCTGGGGAGGGTGGGTGAGGAGCTGGAGGGTTCAGGAATAAAATCCATGCCCACACTTGTGGGTTCAATGTTTCTGAGCCTGAGAGAATTTCAGCTTGCTAACCATTGCTAGCTCCTTTCCCAAGGCACAACTTTCAACAGTTTTCTCTTCCCAAAACATCTTTCTCCTTTTCCCAAAACATTTCTAAATGGGCAGTGTTTTTTTCTCATTACAATCTTCCCCTGTTGTTTCCTATTACTTAACCAATGGCAAGAGGTGTCAGTCCTATTGACCAATGAATCCCTTTTTTAGAAAAGCATGCTATATAAGAAGTAAAAAGATTGTAAATAAAACCCTTCTGATGTTCTCTTTGTCAAAACTAAAGCTAAACTATCTTTATTTCGTGTCCTACTGCAACACACACTCCAGAGCACAGGGGTGGTTGTGTCACAGGGCACAGTGACACTCCTGGCAGGGGACTCTGGTAGAGCAGGGAAGAGTGAGGTGTTTTCCAGGCTGCAAGAGGAGGAAGGAAAACTGTCTGGAAGGTGAATCAGACCTGCCCAAGCACTCACCCCATGCTGATCTTCCCCACTATTGGCATCCCGTACTTGTCGGGCATGTTGAAGCTGCCGGAGATTGCGGTGGCGACGATCACCTGAAGGACAGGGAGTAAAGAGCTGTGGGCAGGAAGGGCTGAGCTGGCTCAGAGCATTAACCTTGCCCTGCTCCCAGAGCTGACAGGATAAAACCAGCACCACGTTTGGGCTGGGGAAGGTGAGAACAGCCCCAGCAGGGGTTGTGCTCTTCACCCTCAGCATCAGCAGCGTGCAGTGAGGGATGGGCCCAGTTTCTGACCCCAAACTGTGTGGGGCTGTGTCACATTCACTGTGTAGCTGCTCTGCATGGTGGCCCTGCTGAGAGCAGCAGTGTCCCGGGGCTGTGGGGTGAGGGGAGGCTCCAGGGACAGCCCAGGGGTCACTTACAATGATGATCTCCATCGGGATGGGCATCCGGATCTTCTTCATGTACTTGAGGTTGAGCTCCTTGACAACGATCAGGAGCACAGCACTGACCAAGGCATAGACCAGGGAGGCCAGGTTGGTTTGGGGCAGACCTTTACAAATGTCAATGAATGTCTGAAGGGGGGAGAAGAGGGGAGAGGTCATGGAGAGCCAGACACTCTGGACAGCATGGACAGAACAACGGACAGCACTTGTTACCACAATCAACAGCCTGAGATGTGAGCAGTGCTAAAAACCCTCTGCTGAGGGATCAGCCCCCAGCCCTGGGCCTGTGCTGCTGATTTAATGCAGTTCTGCCTGCATCAGCACAGGATGCATCCATGGACGATGCAGGAAATCCCAGGAATGGCCAAACCTGCTCAAAGGAAAGGTTCCTGCTGCTAACAACTCTGCAAAACTCCTGCTGTAAAGCAACACGGCTCAGAACCACCCACAGACTGATTTCATTATCTCTCATTAAAACCCAGATTTTTAAAGTTTTAAAACTGGGATTAAAATCCCAGCCCCATTTCATCATCCCTCTTTAAAACCACACCGACAGGGCTCAGATAACGCTGGACAGGGAACACAGCAGCAGCCTGGCTGTGCTGGGGCAGGCACTCCCCTTCCCTCCACCCTTTCCCAGCCTCCTGGGCCCCGTTTCCCTGGCTGTGGTGGGGGGGAAGGTGGCTGTGCAGAGCCCCCACTTACGTAGACGATAGCTAAGGGCCCGGTGTAAGACGGGACCGTCAAGCCGAAGACGTACTTGAGCACGGAGATGAGGATCTGCAGCCCCGCCGCCGTCATGAAGCCCCTGATGAAGGACTCGGACAGGTAGATGGCCACGAAGCCAAACTGCAGGAAGCCCAGGCACAGCTAGGGTGGCACAGAGGAGCTGTGGTCAGGGCGGTGACAGCTCCAAGGGACACCCAGCCTGGTGGGTGAGCACACACAGCTCTCCCATGCACAGCAGGGGTGTCCCGGAGCAGGGATGGGGACAGGGTGCCATTCTGGGATTGTCCACAGAGAGAATTCCATGAGGACTGACAGTGGTCAGAAGATAAAGTTTTAGGCTTCAAGCATTAACTTGAGGCCTGTGGGAAAAGCTAAGTACATAACTCTGGCCTGAGAAATCCTAAGGAGAAACTCAAACAATCCTTGTAGATATTTTTTCCCTGACACCTGGTGTTTTCCAATTTTTTACTGATGTTTGGAAAGAGGTGTTGGCTCTAACAACTAATCTAAACAACCAATTTTGGTATTGCTCAAAACTGTATAAAAGAATCTGTCTTTCAATAAAATTTCTCAATATGCCCTCCAATCAGAAGACTTGGAGTCTTGTATCCTTACTCCTCATGTCTCGAATTGAAATTATAGAATTCTACCCCAAAAATCCTCATTTTGAGGCATCATCCAGCCAGAAGTGAGGCCTCTTCCAGCCTCTCTGCTCCAGGGAAAGCTGCTGAACCCTCACCTGTATGACAGCTGTCAGGCAGGCCAGGGTGGCAGAGATCTCCAGCCTGGCTGCCTCCAGGGCCGTGCTGTTCACACCGGTCTCGTTGGTGCTGTGGTTGAAGTACTGGAAGTCCGACTCTGGAGCCAGCTCATTGCAGATGTTGCCAACAATGATGCTGATGACAGCAAAAGTCCCTGCAGACAGCACGGGGAGGTCAGGAGCTCCCTCTGGGGAGAGAGAGCCCTGTCCTGGAAGGCTCCTGGGCAGGTGGGGCTGTGCACAACGAGTCACTCAGCCCAGCCCCGTGGGTGACAGGAGGTGGCTCAGGGTATTTGGGGTGACATCCTGCAGTGCAGCCACAGTCACACAAACCCCACAAATCCCAGTTCTGGGGCACAGCAGCATTCCCAGCCAGCATTTCACTGCCCTGTGCAGACAATTCCTCACCTGGCACCATCTGGTGGATGCCCCCGAGGAAGAAGTAGGGGAGCAGGGGGAAGAAGGAGGAGTAGAGGCCGTTGACAGGAGGCAGATTGGCCAGGAGGGCGAAGGCCATCCCTGCAAAACACGAGGGACACAGGCAGGGAAGTACAGGGACCACCAGACAAAACCCCTCCTAACTGGGCACCAGCATCACCTGCAGAGCTTTACCCAGGCTGGCAAAGTGTTTTTCCCTCTCTGACACTGGAGAGTGACGCTGCTCACCTTGTGGCACTTGGATTGTCCCCGCACTGAGCCCGCCGAGGACGTCGGGCAGGACGTAATCCTTGATTTTGTACCTGGGGAGCCACGCCAGGATTGGGAACAGGCGGAAGAGGGTGAGCTTGAACCTGGAAGTGGAACATCTAGAAGGGAGATAAAAAATAAATGCAAATGAGCAAGGAAGAGAGGAAGAAATGAGCTGGAAGTAAGGAAGTTTCCTCCAAGGAATGCCTCAACCTTTCTCCCTCACAGGATTCTGAGCCTTCCTTTTTCTGAGGAATGAAGATAAATTTCCAAGAAAGTGATCAGCAGGGTTATTAACCTTTGTTTGCATAATTACAAACCTTTCTTTAAGGTGGTATTGGTTTCAATCAGAAAGCTGAGAAAAGGAAATGCCAGCTGGAATGCTTAAAAAAAAAAATGCACACATCCCTACATCACCAATTGTGCTTTTCCCACTATTTAAAAAAACCCATGGAAAACAGGGCCCCAAATCCCAAATGCACTCGGTGCAAACTGTTCTGCTGAGAAAAGAGCCACCAATTTCACTTTCTTCAGCCTAATTTGCATTTCTCCCATGCCTTTCATCCACCAAACCCCTGAAGTCCATGATTGCCCAGGATAAAAATGGGATCTGTATTCCCAGGCTGGAATTATACCCCCCAACAATTCCTGACTAAACCTGGTTTACATTCCACAGCATTCCCTGTTACCTGAAAAGGTTTCTCAGTTTCTCCCCGACGGGGTAAGTTCTGGTTTTCTTCTCAAACTCCTCGTCGAAGAGGCTGACAGAGTAGGCAGGACGTTCGATGGCATAGCGAGGCCTGGCCTGGCTCATCTCTGGATCATTTGGATTTGTCCCAAAAAAAAAAAAAAAAAAAAGAAATAAAAACAGAAAGAGCGAAGCCAAGAATGTGGCTGGAGTTGGCCCCACCTGCGGTCTCACAGAGCAGACACCTCCAGCGTCTGGAGCCCTCCCCGAGCTTCTCCACCCTAAATAGTTTCCCCGTGGCCGAGAGGCAGGTCCTGGGAGTGGCTTCTCCCAGCTCCAGGGGCTGCTGCGGCTCTTCCCGGCTCTTCGGACGGGGATGCTAATGAGCGGTGCTAATGAGCGATGCTAATGAGCGGTGCCAAGGGAGCAGAGCGCGGCCTGGATTGCCTGGCAGGCGGGCAGGGGGGTTAATCCCAGCTCCGGGAGTGCCTCGGGCGAGGCACTTGACCTTTCCCATGTCTCTGTTTCACCATCCCTGGGGTTTGCCAGGCTTGCTGGTTGATACCAGCACCGGGATCGAGGGCTGGATCCCTGCCCAGCCCATCCAGCCTTCCAGAACCTTCCCAATCCTCGCTGGCCGTGGGTGAGCGCCCGAGCTCCTCTAGGAAGTGATGCTCGGGGAGATAACTGTTACTAACTCATGGCAGTGATGGAGATGCCCAAACATCCCGGCAGACCAGTCCTGCCCCGTATTTGGGTCTCACCAAAGGGATGATGAATTTCAGAGATCTTTGATTTTACCGTGCCCGGAGATTCCTGGGGAGAGGGGAGAATCACCCCGAACTGGCCGGGCTGGGAGGGGAGGGAGGAAGTGGTCAGATATAAAACGAGCATCTCAATAATTATTCGTGTTCTGGCGTGTATCTAAGTGGGTCATTGCCCAACACAGGAGGAGAAGAGGGGGTGGGAAAAGCTGGTGATTCAGGCGGGAGAATGCACCGAGAAACAACATTCAGGTTGCTGAGAGTTTACGGAGTGATCTGAATGTGTCAGAACCTCCCCTCCCCTCTCCGGGCTCTGGGGAAAGCCAGGGAACACCGGGATGAGCAAAACGTCCTTGCACAGCTCTGCTGGGAGCCCTGGCTGATGCCTCGGAGCGCAGGACGGGAGGAGATTGTGGCAGAGCAGGGCAGGAAGGAAAGGATGATGCAGGCAGCCGAAACTTTGGGGAGAATTTAGGTCAATAGGATCATTATGCAAATGGCAGCTAATGGGTCCAGAAAGGGAGGTCATCAGCCCCACTCCCCTCGAGATCACAGGGCACTGCTGTAAAACTGCCCCGGCCGTGGGGTGGTTGTGATTCCAGCTCTGAGCTGCACCCACGGGGCTCGGGAGCAAAGAGGAGACCTGTGCCTCCTCCTGCAGTGCCAGCTGCCTGATCCAGTGCCCTCTGCAGGGCATCCCTGCTGCTCTTTTTCCACTGGAGATTCCCCTCCGGGAGCAAGGAAAAGCTTTGCCTTTGGATAACAGAACTAATCAGCGTCCTGGCTCTTCCCAGTCCCTCGTGCCCAAAGCCTGTCTGATGAACAGTCACGGTTTTCCCACTTTTCCCGTGATCCTGTGGCTGTTCCCAGCCTTTCTCCCAGCCCCACAGCTCTGCTGGGAATTTCCAGTTCTCCCCGGTGAATATTTTGTAGGTCCAAACTCAGCAACAGCTTCTGAGGGCTGATAAACCCACCCAAATTCCTCCCTGATCTCCATCCCTTCTGCCACCAGACAGACCCAAGCTGCCAATTAAATCCCAGCTCTTTAATGAATTTCCCCCACTGAGTGAAAGTGCTGGCAATCAGGAAAAAATAACAAACAGAGCAGGTATAGAGGGGAAAATATCCCCACGATTAAATTCCATCTTGAGCAAACAGGCTCGTGATGTCAGCGTCTCGGACAGAGTCAAGTTCTCGACTTGGCTTATCATGGCCTTGCCCTAGATCAAACAGCAGCCCAAACCTCTGAGATTTGGGAATTAAAGAACACGAGGAGCTGCGTGGCTGCTCCTTGAACAAAAGGCAAAGCCAGCTGGCCTGGTGCTGCTGGGATGAGCCCAGGGCAAGCTGCAGAGCTGGTTCCAACCCTGCAGCTGGGGCAGGACCCTGGAGCGATTCCCTGAGTGTGGAGGGAGAGCAGAGTGCCAGTCAGCTGCTGCATTGCAGGGACCAGGTTTTTCAAGATCTCTCTTCCTTCCAGAGTAAGCATGGAAATAAAGGAGAAAGTCTGGGAGAAGAGCTCTGACTGCTCATGAGTTTTCAGGCAGCCCATCCCCGCAGTGGGTGATGCTCAGAAATGTAAGATTTGACCTCGCTGAGTACACAAATGGGATGTGAAACAACGCAGGAGAGCAGAGCTGCTCCTCTCCAGGACGTGATGTGGGTGACCAGCATTGTCCCAGCACGTCTGGAGTGTCCCCTCGGTCCAGACCTGGCTGATCCAGCCCTGCCAGTCCCCAGCCAGGCCGGGCATGCTGGGCACGGACCTTTTCTCCCCGAGTTCGCCCTGCAAACACACTCACTGAGCTCTTATCTGCTGTGCCCGTGCTGGTGATAGCTGTGCTTGGGAAGAGGAAAGTCACATTGAGGTTCCTGGCTGCTGTTGATAGGAGCCACTGGCACGAGGCCACTTTCCTGCACTGACGTAGGCATGGAACAGGAGCTCCAGTTCAAGGAGTGTCAAAATTTGGTGGCAGAGCCACCTGATCCCTTCCTAAGGTGATACCAGGGCCCAGACTGATCCCAGTGCTGCAGATGGACATTCAAGGAATGAATGTCCCATTCAACCAGCTGCCTCTTAATTTTAGGGATTAAAAACCAGTGCTCTTGAAATAATTCTTCCTCCTCTGCCTGCCTCCTCTCCATCCCCCTGCTCCTTGCGCAAGGCACACCCAGCCCTCCGTGCTGTTTGCTCCGGGATCGGGTTCAGAGGTCCAACCTCTTCCCAATCCCGTGTGAATCCCCATCCAAAACACCCCCTCCTGGCCCCATTGCCCAAGAAAGGGCCATAAAAGCAGCTCCCCCCTATCCCCCAGACTAGGTCTGTCGGGAGGACACAGGCACAGGTGCAAGGGTTTGGTTGCAACACCGGGACAAGGTCTTGACTCCCCTGGCCCTGGACTGGAGCCTTCAGTGCCTGGCTGCGGCTGCAGGTGCCACAGGAGCCCTGGGGCAACACGGTGAAAGGGCCCAGGTCCTGCAAGGGCAGCAGGGGAAGCCACCAGGTCCTGCCTGAGGGCTGTGTGACACAGGGGCTGCACTCCTGGTGACAGATGTGGCAGTGCCAGATGTGGCAGCGCCAGCTGTGGCAGCACCAGGTGCTCCTCTCTGGGAAATGGATTTGTGGAGAGTTCTCCAAGCCTGACAGAAATTTCACACAGTCTTGTGCATCTGTATGCAAACCTTGAGATAAAAAATGCTGACTTAGAAATGGAATGGGATGGACACTGTTGAGAGAGAAATGGAACTGCAAACAAGTTTCAAAGGATGGCCTTGCAAATAAGACTGGATACTTTAGAGAAATAAAACAATGAAAAGTGCATTGTAGTAGGACCCACGAGGGGTAATTTTAGATGATTGGCTTTAAGGCATTAACAGCATTGTGTGGCAAAAGCTGATAGGCCAAGAAATGCTTAGAATGGATTGGAATTAGGAAATAGTTTGGCCTCTGATTGTGATGGTGTGAATTGTAACATCTGTATTGTCCCACCCTTCACATGAGACTGAAAATGGAATAAAAGCTTTTAAAATACCTCTCAGTTGCCCCATCTCTGGGTCAGAAAAAGGAATAATCTGACACTGCTCCAGACTGAGCTGTCCCTCAGCCTCCTGCCACACACCCGCTCCCCTCTGGGTCCCCTCTGGGTCCCCTCTGGGTCCCCTCTGGGTCCCCTCTGCCCTTCTGAGTGCCCAGGCAGGAGGGGAAGGAGGTTCCTGCTGTCACTCACTCAGCTCGGGTGTTGCAGGAGATGTTGTATAATTCACCTCTGCCATGGGGCACCGGCGGATCCACCCCTGCACTCCCCGGTCACTCCCTGCAGCCTCCTGGCATTGGGAACATTCCAGGACCGAGTCCAGCTGATGGACCACACCAGAACTCACCACCAAGGGAC
Organism: Acrocephalus scirpaceus scirpaceus; assembly: GCA_910950805.1. NCBI lineage: Eukaryota > Metazoa > Chordata > Aves > Passeriformes > Sylviidae > Acrocephalus > Acrocephalus scirpaceus. The sequence goes on from OU383797.1 coordinate 5,151,546, forward strand.
CCCAGAGCTTTCAGCTGGGCTATTTGGGCACAAATTCATTTTCACATTTAAAATTTGGTTGATTTACTTTTGTTTTACCCTTGACTCTGGATGGCAACAGGCTTCACCTACAAATGAACTGATTCAGGAAGAAAAGCTGGCACTGATAAAGACACATCTACAGTCCCACATTTCTGGCACGAGTATTTTGGGAAAAAAAATCATTCCAGGTAATCTGGGGAGGGGAAGAAGCAGGGGCAGGGAAGCAGGGATTGTATTCAGGGGGCTGATGCCATGCACTGGGCACACACAGTTGTCCCTGGAGTTTAACCTTTTCTTAACCTTTACCCATTAGAAATAGAAGAGAAAGACACCAGAAGATAATATAAATCAGTTAGGATAAATATCCACACCTCAGAAAAGGCAAAATGCCAGAATCCATAAAGTTCAGTCAAAACTTTGCTGTTCCAGCCTGTTTTCCACGAGGAACCACCGTGATGGCTGGTGGAATAAAAGCCAGAGGGAGAAGAGGGTGAGAGGAGGTGCTGAGGGGGCTCTGATGGATCTTGGGCAGGCACGGAATGGGTACCACAGTGCAGGGTCAGGAGGAGACATCCCTGCCTCCCTCCAGCTCCCACCTCCCACCCCACTGCCCCGAGCTGCCCCTCATCCCCCAGGACCTGCCCTCCCATTCCCCCGCTCCTGCACCTTCACCACGGAGCAGCAGGCATTAAATCAATGTTTTCTCTCTGCTCAGATCCAACATTTGGAGTGTTAAAGGGGTGATTTCCACAAGGCAGATGGCCCTTCTCTGGTGGGGAGTGACCCAGCCCAGCGCAGGCAGCGGGCAGAGCTCTCGTGCTGCCGGCGCTGGGCCAGTGCCAATGTTTGATGTACCACTTCACACGAGTTTCTAACCAAACTAGCTCCGTGCCTGGTAACCAGAATAATAAAATCTGCAGGCATCTGCCAGCTCCTGAGGGTGAAGCCAAAGTGTTTGGCTGGCAGGGTGTTTATTGAAATGTTTATATCCAGCAGCTCGGCTCCTGCGCTTCGCTGTGAGGGAGCAAACGCTGTGGGCACGGGGGATCTGCCCTGTGCTGACACCAGGAGCAGCAAAGCCCAGGCTGGACCCGCTTTCCCTGGGGTTTGTTTGATTTACCCACTCGTTCCCAACCCCACCCCAAGTCTGCGTTGCTGTCGGAGCCTCATCAGCTCCTCAGCTCTGTGAGGACAGGCTGGGCTGGGGTGAGGCATCAGGCACATGGCCCGGGGTGCTGCGCTTTGGGATGTCCACACACCCCATCCTGGGCCTCCAAAAGCTTCCCTGCCCTGCTGTCCCCCTGGGCTGTCATCTTGCTGAGTGTGGCAGAGCAGTGCCTGACCCCAGGCCCAGCCCAGGCCCTGGAGGTGCTGTCTCAATCCCCTTCCCATGGAAAAGGCAGCTGGGATGGGCAGGAGTGAACTGGAAAGGGCATTTAAAAGAAGGAGAAGTGAGATTTTGTTGTCCCTCTCTCTTCTCTCCACGTGTCTCTGACACAGACCTTTGAAGAGCAAGGAGTAAAGGGAATTTCAAGGAATTTAAAAGTTTGCAGCACCTGCCTGCACTGCTCAGGGATGCCTGCTGAGAACTCACTCCTCCACATGCTCTGGATCCACTCTCGGAGAAGGAAAAACACCTCTGGGGTCAGCCCGTCCATCCTGTCCCGGAGGTGGAGGATGGGATGGCATTTCTGTACCGGGAATCTCTGACCCGGGGCAGACACACGGCGTGACCAGGACAAATGTCACTGCAGGCACTTATCTCTGAGGGAAAGCAGGACAGGTCCCCAGCTCCAGGTTTCAGCCTGCTTACAATTAAGGTGTGGACAAATTTTATCAGGGCAGAGCAGAAAGCATCCCAGCTGCGGGAACTGAGGTTTTCCACCATGGAGCAAGACTGAGGGGATATTTCCTCTTGTCTGTAAATGAAGGAGCTTGCCCAAACTGGACCTAAACATCCCTTGAAGCAGCACTGGGAGGAGCTGGAAACCCTGCAGCTGGCTCCAGCCTGGGAGCACTCCTCATTCCTGGCTTTAAAATTCCCTCCAAACCTGACTATGAGCACCGGGATGCCCTGAACAGGCAAATCTCCTTTCCTGGGCTGGATTCCTGTGCACAACCAGCACTTCCCAAGTGCTGCCTGCAGGCGCTGGGCTCCACATCCCTTCCCTCTATCCCGGGATGTGCAAAACCCAATTTGGGCTGCACCATCCTCAGGGCAGGGATCACTTCCCACAGTCCCACAGAAAGTTCTGCTCATGACAAAGTTCCAGAAACTGAATGTTTCTCATCAGTGTTGCCTGCCCTATATCAGGCAAATCCCTCCACACATCTCAGCAGGAACCAGGCAGGATAAGATGACAGGATTTATTCTAGCGATAATTAATTCACGTATTTGGCTCTTCCAGCCTCTCTCTTCACAATAAATCAAGCTGCTGGATGGTTGGTGTTGCTAATTCCTGAGTAAATCTGCGGTTGTAAATCCCCTTGGCGAGAGGAGGGAGGAAAAAAGAAAGGGGGGAAGAGGAAGAAAAAATAAAAAAGAAAAAAGAAAAAAAGAAAAAAAGAAGTGCCAGTTCTCCAAATACTGCGCCTCACACCCAGTGGCTGTGCAAGCGGAGTGTAAATCCCCCACGCCCACCCAGACAAAGAGCCCGATTGTTGGAGTTACCTGCGGCCGATGTGCGGGGGGGGGTGCAGATGTGGCAGGAGAGGCGCTGCCGAGGAGGTGCGCGCAGCTCTGCGCCCAGAGCAGCCTGTGAGTCATTTATAAATCACCTCAGTCAAGGGGACCGAGGGCTGTGCTCGGCGCCTGATTGGCTTGAGGAGGTAATTGCGAGCAGGTACACCCGGGCTGAGCCCAGCAGATAGCCAGGGGAGATAAGGGGAGATCAGAAGAGGCAGAAGAGCTTTTTTGGATGTCCCCCCTCACCCCACCCCTTCCCTGCCCGGCCTGGGCCGTTTGATCCCCTCTGCGGGTCCCTCCGTGCTCTGGGTGACAATAACCCATATTCACGTCACCCCGGCCCCCTCCCTGCCCTGCCACGGGCCGGGGGCAGCCCGAGATGCTTTTGTTGGCCGCGGTGGGCAGCGTCTGCCCGGCCTGTGCTCTCCGGCCGTCTCCCCGCCGCCGGGATGGACAATGGGGCGCTTTGTGCCAGCGCCTGACCCCGCCGCGCCGGCCTGCGAGAAGGGATGGGCAGCGGAAAGCAGAGTGTCTCTCATTTCCAGGTTCAAAGGGATGAGAGGAGAGGGAAAGAGAGGGGAAGAGCCGCTGCCTGCCCCGGAGAGAGGCTCGGGGATGCGGCGGGAGCGCTCCGCGGCGCGGGGATGTGCGGGAGGCTGGGGCTGGGCTGTCTCTCCTCAGCCTCGCAGGCACGGCCCGCGGGCAGGAGCCGCACCTGGCCACGCTCTGCTCCGCACGGGGTTTGACAGGTTCGTCTGACGGCCCTGGCAGGGGACAGCGAGCAGCGGGGAGGGGCGGGAGCTGCTGCCCGGGAGCCACCCCTGAGGTGCTGCTCGGTGTCCCGGCGCGGGAGCTGCCAGGGGTTGGGGAGAGGCAGCGTTTGAAACTGGGAACGCTCCTGTGACAGGTCAGGGAGCAGCCAGCTCAGAGCAGGGAACTGGGCTCGTCCCGTGCTGCTGTCGTCCAACCCATGGCAGCACCGCTGTGACAAGCTGGGGCTGGCATCTCGATCTCTCTTCTCCAGGATCCTGATCTCCTCTTGTGTCCAGGATCCTGGCCTCCTCTCTTCTTCAGGATCCTGATCTCCTCTCTTCTCTAGGATCCTGATCTTGTCTCCTCTCCAGGATCCTGGACTTTTCTTCAGGATCCTGATCCCTCCTCTCCAGGATCCTGATCTCCTCTTGTGTCCAGGATCCTGGACTCCTCTCCTCCCCAGGATCGTGGCCTCCTCTCTTTATTCTCCAGGCTCCTGATCTCCTCTCACGTCCAGGATCCTGATCTCCTCTCTTCTTCAGCATCCTGATCTCCCCTCTTTCTTCTCCTCTCCTCCCAGAGGGATTTGAGAGTGCAGGAGCCAGGTACGGGCCGGGATGCTGCAGGTGCAGAGATGGACAGGGACATCAGCACGGATTGGGACAAAGAATGGGATAGTGACCTGTCCCCAAAGGAATTGGCCACCTAGGGGAAGCTGCAGGGGGTGATTTATAGTGGAGGAATTGATCTCTTGTCCCCGATGTCCCCAAGGGCAGCCTGGCACCTTCACGGGGGTGGCTCTGCTGCCCTCCCTCCTCCGGGTGTCACCGGGATGCGCTGCCACCTCCGAGCGCTGAAAAACGACGGGAAAAGGGAGCGGGAAGAGAGAGACAGGAGGGCAGGGAACCCACGGCTGGGGCGAGGAGGAGGGAGAAGGCGGCGGTGCGGCCTTTGCTCGCTCCCGGAGTGAAAATTCCCGGTACTTTGTGCGCGCTCGAGGCATCAGCGGCCACTGCCAAGAAACCTCATGGTATGCAAATCAATCCTTGTGTCCGGAGCGCGCCTGAGGAACAGCCCGAGCCGAGGGGGCTGATTCATCGCCATCTGACCGCCGGAGGTAATCATTGCCCAGCGGTTATCTTGTAAATATCATTAATAACTCATATCGGGTGGTTTTATTGTTTTTATTTTTTTTAAAGGGCAACCTGGTACGCTCCCTGTGGCACAGCAGTGAGAGCCCACGAGTGTTCCCAGAGGCTCCTGGCACAGGGAAAATCCTGGGAACACGGAGCTCCAGCATCCACAGGGATCCTGCACCGAAGGAAGATCGGAACAGCATCCGAGATGATGCTCATTAACATCCAGCTCTAATGTGCAGGGTTAATTAGCTGGAATGTTGATGCCGAAAGGATTTTTCCATTCAGAAAAGGGTATTTTTCTTAGAGAAAAGAAAGACAAGAGGTGAAATTCCAAAGTTGGCTCCTGGCATGAGGGAAGCAGGAGCAGCTGGTGCTGCTCACCCTCTGCCCCGGGCAGGCACACGGAGGGCCCAGCATGGGATGCCAGGCCTGTGGCAATGCCCCTGACCCCTGGCACGAGCAGGAAATTGCTGTGTGGGCACGGTGGGACACAAAAACACCCCAGAGTGACTCCGTTCTGCCCTTCCTGGGGCTTGGGATGGGATGCTGCAGGGCTGGACTCCAGCTGGTTGGATTTTTGTCCCCCCAGCACTGGCCAAACCCAATGAAGTTCTCAACCACGTGCGAAGTGATTTTTCCACAGGCTCAAATTTACACTGGACCTCCAGGTTCTCCCTGTCCCTTCCCAGCCCCGGTGTCCCTCAATGAAGTTCTCAACCACGTGTGAGGTGATTTTTCCATGGGCTCAAATTTACACTGAGACCTCCAGGCTCACCCTGTCCCTTCCCAGCCCTGGTGTCCCTCCTGCACAGACGGATTCCCCTCTGTTTCCTGCTGCCTGTGGCAGGAGCTGCTATTCCAAAGTCCTGCTGGGTGTGATCAGGATAAAATGAGGTCTTGCCCTGCACAGAACCCAACCCTGAGCAGCCACGGATGGTCCTGGGGCATTTCTGGCGTGGGAGGCACAGTCCTGGTCAAATTCCATTTTCAGTAATTATAAATACAACTCATTCTGCCTTTTTCAAACTCTCCACGTGTGGCCTGAGGATGTGACTACCAAGAGAACATCCAGGATGGTGCACAAGGCATGGATGAGTGTCTGGGAAGCACCGGGAAGCATCAGGACATGGAAAGACACCCCAGGGACTCCCCAGGTCACCTGGGGTGCACAGCCTGCTGAGCTGGCTATCTCCTGGGCAGATAGCAGCATTCCATGGGCTGGAATGTGCGGATTTGTTTGCAGATGATTAATTTTAGCAGATACGTTGCACTTAATGGGGTCAATAATTCAGTGGTAATAATTCAGTGGTGATTATTCAGGGGTGATAATTCAGGTGAAGCCCGAGCTGGGGGCAGCAGGCAGTGCATGCCCTGGGGTTCCTGGGAGATGATGGCACCTGCAGGGAGCCTTCCTCCCTCCATCCTCCTCTCCCTCTCCCATCCCCAGGCCTGCAGCCAGAGCTGCTCCTCACTTTTGGGTGGTTTTGCTGAGGAAATAGGGATTGTGCAGGCCCAGGGGTGGGACAGGGGCAAGGTTTGGGATGGGGATGCTGCAGGTGTGGGACAGAGGCAGGGTTTGGGATGGAGGTGCTGAAGGATGGGACACGGACAGGGTTTGGGATGGGGATGCTGCAGGTGCAGTGGGGCAGGATTTAGGATGGGGATGCTGCAGGTGCAGCAGGGCAGCCTCTCAGGAGGGAGTCTGGGACTTCCAGGGGATCTGGGAGGTGCTGAACAGGTTGAAGATGCTGGGAGGTTGCTCCTCCTGGCTCATGTGCTGCTCAGGCAGTGACACCTGCACAGGGGACAGCTGAAGCCAGGTGGGGTGTCCTGCTTCCCTGTCTGTCCGTCTGTCTGTCCCTCCAGGAGCATTTAAAATCCCTCAGCCAGGTGGGAAAGCAGCGATCTGGGCTGCCAGACTCCTCCAGGAACAAGGAGACCATTCCTGGAGCAGGTGATGGACACGCCCAGGATGCCAGCAGGGTGGGCAGGGTGACACTGCCAATGTCACCACGGGCACCGCGTGTCACCGCACAGAGCCCGGCTGGAGCTCTGAGATTCCCAGGGCTGGTTATCACCGTTTCCTGCTCTCCCAGGAATGCAGGGCCTGGGCTGGATGCCACCGTCCTGCTGGCAGAGGTGGCCTGGCCGTTGGCTCCGTGGTGCCAGGGCTGCCACCTGAAAGGGACCCGCCGGCGCTGCCACCCCCGCTCGGTGTCACCAGCTGGCACAGGGGGCCTGATCCGGGCAGGAATGAGGAACACCGTGTCCTGCAGGGAGGCAGCAGGATAATTTACAGCCCCAAAATGAAGGCTGGAATGCAGGAAGGTTTCGGGAGGTTCAGAGCTGCTCCCGTGGGCGTTTGGGGCTGTTCGGTTCTCTGGGCTGGGGAGAGGCTTTGGGGTTTTTGCCAGGGGGAATTGCTGGGTCACAGCTGCTCGAGGCCTTTCCAACCTGTCTCAGTGGTATGGGTTGATGTAGTTTTGTTTTTAGTTAAAAAAAATAGTTTTTTGTAATTTTGTAAGGACATGTTAATTTTTTGTGGAAGGGGTAGGGATTTATTAGAAGGTAATTTGGATTTATTAGAAGGTAATTTGGATTTATTAGAGAGTAATTTGGATTTATTAAAAAGTAATTTGGATTTATTAGAGGGTAATTTTTAGATATTGAGATATTTTTAGATATTGAGGTTTTTTAGATATTGAGATATTTTTAAATATTTAGATATTTGAGGTATTTTGATATCAGTTTAATTACTGAGGAAGTTGGATGAGGGAAGTGCCACCCTGCTGCTGAGACCGTGTCCCCCGTGTCTGTGGGGTCAGCCCTGTCCCAGCCCCTTTTCTTCAAGGACAGCTCCTCCCTGGGGGTGCAGCAGCAGGGATGTCCCCAAGTCGAAGGATTTGTGGGGTCAAACACCCTGGCTTGGGGATCAGAGCACGTTCTGGTGGTCAGAGCCAACCCCACCCACCCAAATTTCTGTCTGGAGCACCACGAGGATCTCCAGAGGAATCATCACCCCAAAAAGAGCCTGAGGGCCCGCAGAGAACACCTGGCTCTGGGCTGTGTCCTCACCCGGGGCTGGCCGGTGCTCCCTGGGCAGCCCTCAGGTCACCTTGAGCTGTTATCTTGTTTGTAAAGGAGGTGTAAGATATCTGCGAGCTCCAGGGGAACTCCGAATGTGCTCAGCAAAGTCTGTCCGAGGGGCAGCTCCTGGGGCTGGGTGGGAGCAGCCCCAGCATCCAAAAATTCCTGCCCTTGGAGCAGCCCCAGGCCAAGGGGTGCCAGTGGAGCATCCCATTCTCCTGGAATTCAGGAGAATTCTCCTCTCCCAGCCCTCGAGGCTTTCTGCCCACTCTGACGCAGCAAAGTCAACCCAAACGAGGCTTTTTTTTCGTTTAAACCATTGAATTCCTGTGAAGGGAGGTTTTCCAACCTAAAAAAAAAAAAAAAAAAAAGGAATTTTCCCTCAAGAAAAAAGTGGGAAGGTGAGTGGAGGAGAACGTGTGGCTTCTCCTGGCTTCCCCCAGGAGCAAGGGCAGGAAAGTGAGCGCGGTCCCATCGCTGCTGCTCTGTGGCCTCGGGCAACTCATTAAGGGCCGAACGCTCCGATGGGAGCGAGATAAGCCCTGAAATCAACTCGCTCATTGTTCGGGGCTCTGAGGTCAATGCCTGCAGAGGAGCTCAGGTGTTGGACGTGAGGACCTGGAGGAGGAGGAGGAGGAGGAGAAGGTCCTGTCGCCCCCGGTCAGAGACGTCAGCAGACAGATTTTTAGATGAAAGCTCTGCCTGCTTTGCATTTTTTTTTAGGAGTTTGAGGAGTGTTGATGCCGCAGCCGTGGCACGAGGCAGGGAGGCAGCTCAGAAATGTCCTGAAAGAGTGATTAAAGGGCATTGGGGTTAAATAAAGCGTTTGGGGCCAGAGGGATGCAAAGTTCGGGTGGAATCTGGTGGGAGAGGGATTCCCTGCCCTGAGCCTCACCTAGGGCTGGAGGGTAGCTTCACCCTGGCCTCTGGTCTGCTCCAACCCCATCTCCAGGGATGCTGGTGCCACCAAAACGGGCCAGAATAATAAACTTTCTAACACAACTTGAAGGATTTAATCTTTAAACTCTATCTAGCAGCTTCAGAAAAACCGAGGATTTCTGTTATGTGTGTTATTTATCGCTGATGGCCTCATGCAGGCCTGAGGGAACATTTGTGCAGGTCTGAGGGAACATGGCCTTGTGCAGGTCTGAGGGAACATTTGTGCAGGTCTGAGGGAACATGGCCTCGTGCAGGTCTGAGGGAACATGGCCTCATGCAGGTCTGAGGGAACATGGCCTCATGCAGGTCTGAGGGAACACGGCCTCATGCAGGTCTGAGGGAACACGGCCTCATGCAGGTCTGAGGGAACACGGCCTCATGCAGGTCTGAGGGACCATGGCCTCATGCAGGTCTGAGGGAGCATTTGTGCAGGTCTGAGGGAACATGGCCTCGTGCAGGTCTGAGGGAACATGGCCTTGTGCAGGTCTGAGGGAGCATGGCCTCATGCAGGTCTGAGGGAACATGGCCTCATGCAGGTCTGAGGGAACATGGCCTCATACAGGACTGAGGGAACATGGCCTCCTGCAGGTCTGAGGGAGCATGGCCTCATACAGGACTGAGGGAACATGGCCTTGTGCAAGTCTGAGGGAACATTTGTGCAGGTCTGAGGGAGCATGGCCTCATGCAGGTCTGAGGGAACATGGCCTTGTGCAGGTCTGAGGGAGCTCAGCCAGGCCAGTGAGAGGAGGCAAATCCACATTTTTCCTTTCTGTCAGCACCAGTGGAGCTTCAGATCAGCACGGTTTGTGTCTGTCCACACTCTGAGGAGCTGCTCATTCCTCCAGGACAAAGTCCAGCCTATCTCGAACCTAAATCTGAAGAATTTGGGATATTCGAGCTCCTCCTGGGGCAGCAGGGACGCACCAGCAGGAGGCTGAGGCTGCTGCTGCTCTCCAGGCACAGATCCCAGCGGAATTCCCTGGGGAAGGAGGTGTCCATCCCTGTGCCAAGGGCCACGCCCGGCCCATGGGAGCCCTGCTGTGCCACCCTGGTACAGGCATCATCCCATCCTGATAAAACCAGCCTGTCACAGGTTCCTGCAGCTGCTTTTGCTGCTGATTTCCTGCCCTGGGCTCTGTCCACGGTGGGATCCTCCCCACAGCCCTCAGCACCTGCTGAGGGGTGAGACAGCCCCGTGCCAGGCTGGCTGGGGGCACCCTGCCCACCCCATATCCCAGTGGGGTGATCCCACCTCACATCCCAGTGGGATGATCCCATCCCAGATCCCAGGGGGATGATCCCACCCCACATCCCAGGGGATGATCCCATCCCATATCCCAGGAGGGTGATCCCACCCCATATCCCAGCGGAGTGATCCCATCCCAGCAGGATGATCCCACCCCATATCCCAGTGGGGTGATCCCACATCCCAGCAGGGTGATCCCACATCCCAGCAGAGTGATCCAGCTGCTGTCCCCAGCTGTGGGGATGTCACCCAAGGCCAGGGCTGGCTGCTGACTTCAGCGTGTCCCCGAGCTGCCTACCGGGCGGGCCGCAGCCCCTAATCCTCCTGACGTGCTGGTTCTCAGCCCTGCCATGTCCCCAGAACCCTCTGTCCCCAGCCCCGGGGCCGGGCAGAGCGCCGTGGCTGCACACAACCCCACACATGGGTGTCCCCTGGGCTGGGACACGGGGACAGCACCTCCCGTGGGCTGGGGATGAAGGAGAAGCACCAACATTCACTGTCCTGGGTGGGGAGTGAAGCAGAGGGTGAGGGGACGATTGCACTTCAAACCTGGGCTGGTTGTGCATCCCTTTTGGGCACAGTGACACCTTGGGGGAGACAGTCACACCAACCCCATCAGTGTCACTCCTTCACTGGGGGTGAGGGGACAGCTGTGCCTCAAACCTGGGCTGGTTGTGTGTCCCTTTTGGGGACAGTCACACCTCGGGGGGACAGTCACACTTTTGGGGGGGACAGTCACACCAACCCCATCAGTGTCACCCCCTCACTGGGGCTGGGACAATGAGGCATTTGAGGAAAGGCAGGACAATCATTCAGGCAGTTCACAGCACCAGGAGCGTTCTTGGCAAGAAATCCCACTGTGCCACAGGCTAGGCCACCACCCCAAGCACTTCACGGCCGGGTGACAGGGACAGGAGTGGCCCCGGTGGCACAGGTAGAGCCCGGTGCTGACACCTCCGGAGGTGTTTACTGCCCTGCGGCCCGGCGGCACCGCGGGGCACAGATAAGGCTTTGCGTGATGCCCTGGCTTTGTTTTTCACGTCTGACGCCTTTGGAAGGTGACCTGGAACTTTGAACCGCTTGTATTTATCAGGTCGGCTTTGAAGTGGCTGAAGCCACTGCCCTACTCTCAGTCCCAGCTCCAGGTTAATGGGGCTCCTGCTTCCAAACAGGAAAATTTGGGGGTTTTTTTTTAATTCTCTTTGCAGATTTTGAAGGTATTTTCCAATGCCTTTATTGAAATTCTCACATTTCAGTAAAATAATTTAATCCCACCCAGCTCCAGGTGCCACAGGCTGGGGTAGGTGTGCATTCAGAGCCATGATTTCATGGTGGGCTTGATGATCTCAGTGGGCTTTTCCAACCTGAATTATCCATTCTATGATCCTTGGGCACTGCTGCCTGTGCCTGGGATGTGTCTCAGGAAGGAGCCGCTGTCTGTGAGGGATTTGTGATGCAAATTCCCCCTCTCCAACCCCAGAACCAGCCGGGGCTCGGCAGGGCTGGTTCCACCAGGGAGCCCAGAGTACACGCTGGGCTTGCAGAGCCCGTGGGATGAGGGTGAGGAGCTCTCAGGGGAAATCAAACCTCAGATCACTGAAGCAAACTGGGAGCCGGGGATTTCGGGTGAAATTTGGGGTGCTGATTCCTCAGACACTGAGGGCAGATCTTCCACAGAGGGGTTGGGGTGGTCCCTGTTTGGTGATCAGCATCAGGGTGGGATTTTATTGATTTTTGTTTTTATTGATTTTTGTCATTTCAGTGGGTGAATGAGAATCCGTAGGGACAGCAGAGCAGCTGGGAAGGCTCTGGGTATTAAACTGGGCACTGTGGGCAGGAGAGGGCTCAGGTTGGGCTCCTCAGCAGTGGCCACAGGCCAGGGTGATCTCAGGAACTCAGGTGGCAGCTCAGGAACTCAGGTGGCTGCTCAGGAACTCACTGAGTCACACAAGGCAAATATTTTTCCCCTTTGATTTTCACCCTGAGAAAAATCTCCAGCTGACCTTGCTAATCCCACGTGTCGCAAACCTCCCCCTGTCCTTTATCGGGTTTCGGGATTGTGTTACCAGCTTAGCACCTCTGGCTGCTGCTGCCAGCATCCTGCCTGGCACCGTGCCACCCTGCCCCGGCCTGGCACCGTGCCACCCTGCCCCGGCCCGGCTGTGCCAGGGCTGCCCAGCCAGCAGGACACCCTGCCCGGCCAGCAGGACACCCTGCCCGGCCAGCAGGACACCCTGCCCGGCCAGCAGGACACCCTGCCCGGCAGCGATGGAGGGAGAAGAAAAGCTGCAGGGCTGTGGCTGGCGCCGCACATCTGCTGGGTGTGTCAGCCAGGATTTCCACGGGGTGGTGATGCTGCCGGAGATCCCGAGGCTGCAGCATCCTTCAGGATCTTAATTCCTTGCCTGGAATGATGCACAGAGCCCTGGGGCCCTGCTCAGTTTGTGCCCAGCCCCTCAGAGCCTGCCCAAGGGCTGTGCCTGAAGCTCCAGTGTGGGCTCGGTATTTTCTGGGGCTGAGGGAATCCAGCTGACTAATGTGTAAGCTCCTTTCCCAAGGGAAAACCTTCAACAGTTTTCCTCTTTTCCAGAACACCCTTCCCTGTTTTTATGAACATTCCTTGCAGGCCACGGACTCTTCTCAGATTTTCTCAAAGCACTCTTCTTCTTCACCTGGTGTTTACCAAAGGGTAACGTCAGTCCTGAGTGACCAATCAATGCCCTTTTAGCGAAACATAAAGGGACAGAGGGGATTTGTAAAATAAAGTTTTCTTCTTCAGCCTTCTGATCAGAGCCGGTCTCTGTGTCTTCATTGCTCCACTGCGACACTCAAGGTCTGAGCCCAGCCCCTGCCCGGAGCACCCAGGGGTGCAGGCGGACCCTGAGCCAAGGCTGCAGCTCCCACCCGGCTCCAGCACTCACAGCAGCCCTGGGCTTGTTCCAGAGGCTGCCCAGCCCCGGTTCAGGGAGCACTGACAGCTCCTGGGTGTCCAAACTGCTGGGCTACAACAGATCAGGGTTGTGTTTGCTGCCGGGGGAAGGGTGCGATGAGAAACAACCTCGCTGCTGGCCTGGACAGCGTTCAGGGTTCCCGCAGCCCCGGCAGATGCCAGGATGGGGCTGGGGGATGCTGAGTGTGAGGCGGGCTCCGGGCGGGCACGGGGTGGGGAAAGGAAATAGTTAATGCCCCTCTCCTCCCTCTAGGAAGGGACAAATCCTCTCCCCGGCCCGGTGCCCAAATAAACAGGCGGAGCGTTGCGTAAGGACCGGGGTGGGAACTCTCCGTTCCTCCGCTCTCCTCCGGTCCCGCTCCAGCTCTGCAGCCCCCCGGGCCCAGCCCCGGCTCAGGTTTCACCCTCCCTGAGCTCACCTGCCAGCCCCTGCCCCGCCACTGCCACCCATGGGTGCTGTCCCCAGGGGCAGCTCCGGGTGGTGCCTCCGGGCCGCTCTGTGGGACTGTGGGGGGTCTGGAGGAGGGCAGGGGGTCCCTGGTGACCTCCCCGGGAATCTGAGTCCATCCTGAGGCCAGGGGGATGCTGCAGCCTCGGGTGGTCCGGGGTAGCCCCGGCTGCTGGAAGGAGCGCGGAGCGAGCGGGATGGATGCAGGAAGGGAAGCGGGAGCCGAGCTCTGCCCCAGCGGGCTCCCTCTGCCGACCGCCGCCCCGGCCAGGCCCCGTCTGCACACCCACCTCGCACCTCCTCTCTCCCCTGACCCAAAATTTGCACTGGATAAAAATAAAATAAAATAAAATTTAAAATAAAATAAAATAAAGTAAAATAAAATATAAAACAAAAAAAGTAAAATAAAATAAAATAAAGTAAAATAAAATAAAATAAAATAAAACAAAATAAAATAAAACAAAACAAAACAAAACAAAATAAAATAAAATAAAATAAAAGTCAGACCCACAATGCATCCCCCAGCCCCGAGAAGCTGAACAGGCTCAGAGAGGAAAGTCTGGAGTCCTCACCCCACCTTCCTGCTGTGGGACTTGGGGAGTAATTTGCAACACATAAATATAAATAAAAATGAAATATTTAATTTCCTTTTAAAAAAAAAAAAGAAATAGTACCCTTGACAAAGTGCTTTTTGGAGAATCCTCCCCAGCCAGGCGGGAGGGGGAAGGTGTTTGATGGGGAAATGCCTGGGAGGAGGGGAAACTGAGGCACAGAATTGTTGTTTCCACAGTGGTCAGTGCCAGCAGGGCCCCGAGCCAAGGCCACCAGCCCCGCGTGTCCCCTCAGGCCAGCCCGTGTCCACCCTGAGAGCCACCGGGCAGGGTGACCCGCGGTGACAAGGCCGTGGTCCCTGCAGAGGAATCACCCACATCCCTGGCACTGTCACCGCAGGGACACCGCCCGCTCGGGTGCCACACGGGGGGACAGGGCCACCGTGACACCGAGGGCATTGGGACACTCGGGACAGCATCTTCAGAGCCAACCCCTGGCTGTGCTGGCCGCTGGCCCCGCTGGGTGCAGCGTGGGCTGTGCCCTGGCACGGCCGGGCCCTGCGGGCACCCTGGGGTGGGCAGTGGGCACGGACCCCCGGGCAGAGCTCCGGCCGCGGGGTCAGCAGCAGCTCCGCTTGGGCTTGTCGTTGGGAGTGAGCTTGATGGAGTCGGTTAAATAACTCTCAAAAATCCCTTTGTACTGGAAAAAATAAAACGGAGAAGGGAAAGGATGAGTGAACCCAGCTCAGAGATGCCGCCAGTGGGGACAGGAAAACAAATCCCCCCACCCCAAAGAGCAGCAGCAGATGTTGTTTATGCCCTCCAAGAGTCCTGGGGGAGGTGGCAGCTCCTGGCCTGCAGATGTGGTTTTCATGTGAGGATGGGGAAAAGGCTGAGCTTCAGCTCTGGCTTGTGGTTTAAAGGCAAAACCCAGGGAAAAGCCACCCAGCCTGGGGACAGGGCTTGGGGACACCAATGTCGCCGTGGCACGGCCGCTAGAGGACAGTGCTGGCGCGCTGTGGGTGCCACACGCCGGGAAAAGGAAACGGCGATTCCTACTCTGATCGATTTCGGGTCAAACGTTTCTCATTCCCGGGGATCTCCGGAGCAGCAGGAGCTGCTCCATACGGGACGATCTGTCAGACCAGTCCCGGCCGAGCCCGATTCCCTCCCGAATCCTCCCCTCGGAGCCGGAGTATGCTCCCGAATCCTCCCCCTCGGGGCCTGAGGATGCTCACCGTGCTCAGCGCCTGCTTCGCCAGGGTCTCGAAAGCCTCGGCCACGTTGATGTTGTTCTTGGCACTGACCTCGAAGTACGGGATGTCCTTCTCCTTGCACCAGGCCGAGGCTGTTTCCTTGGGCACCTGTGAGATGGGAGGATGAAGCCACAGCTCAGGGATGGGACAGGGAACCCTCCCCACCCATCCAGGCGCTGCCCGAGGGTGGCATTCCTGCTGCCTCTGGTGGGGACAGGAAAGGGGACAGGAAAACAAATCCCCCTGCCCCAAAGAGCAGCAGGAGGATGTTGTTTATCCCCTCCAAGAGTCCTGGGGGAGGTGGCAGCTCCTTGCCTGGAGCTCTGGTTGTCACAGAATCACAGAATCACTGGGTTGGAAGAGACCTCCAGGATCATCAAGTCCAACCCAACCCAACCCAACCTCAACTGACCCACGGCACCCAGTGCCACATCCAGGCTGTTCTCAAACACCTCCAGGGATGGTGACTCCACCACCTCCCCAGCTCAGACCATTCCAATACTTTATCACCCTTTCTGTAAAAAACTTTTCCCTGATATCCAGCCTGGATTTCCCTTGGTGCAGCTCGAGGCTGTGTCCCCTTGTTGTGTCAGTGCTGCCTGGAGAAAGAGCCCAAGCCCAGCTGAGCACAGGCACCTTTCAGGGAGCTGTGGAGAGTGATGAGGGCACCCCTGAGTCTCCTTTTCTCCAGGCTGAACAAGCCCAGCTCCCTCAGCCGTTCCTCACAGGGTTTGTGTTCCCAGCCCCTCTCCAGCCTTGCTGCCTCCTCTGGATGTGATCGAGCATCTCAAAGTCCTTCAATCCATTGTCCAAAAAGTAATTTTAATAATACAAAAAGTAACAAACTTTTCCCTGATATCCAGCCTGTATTTCCCTTGGTGCAGCTCGAGGCTGTGTCCCCTCGTTCTGTCAGTGCTGCCTGAAGAACTGAGGACAGGGAAAAGGCTGAGGTGAAGGATCAGCCCTCAAAACCCTTTGGACCCTACGGCATCCCAGTCATACAATCACGGGGTTGTTTATGCTAGAAAAGACCTTCAAGATCATCATGAACCCAGCACTAAACCGTACTTGGATGTCCCCAAGTGCCACATCCAAACACATCCCCCAGCACAACTTTTAAATCCCTCCAGGGACGGTGACTCCACCACTGCTCCCTCCCCACCCTTACCTGCCGGTCACTGAGGTCTATCTTGTTCCCCAGCACGACCATGGGGAAATCCTGTTCCCTGGGAATGACCTTGTCCAGGAAATCATCTCTCCAGTTGTCCAGGGCCTCGAAGGACTCCCTGTCTGTCACGTCGAAGGCCAGCATGCAGCCGTCTGAGCCTTTGTAGAAGGTCGACACCATGGACCGGAACCGCTCCTGTCCCCCTGTGTCCCAGATCTGGGGCAGAGGAGGGCACAGATGGACACAGCACACGAGCAGGGTGGGTGCTGCAGCCCAGGGGAGCAGCTCCAGGGGGTGCTGGGCCCCCAGAATTCCTGTGGGATTCCAGGGCAGTTTATGGATGCTAAAAATCAGGCTCTGAAATTCAGACTGTGGAAACCAGGCTTTAAAAATCAGCTCTGAAAATCAGGCCCTGAATATCAGGCTCTGAAAACTGGGCTCTGAAAATCAGGCCCTGGAAATCAGACTTTGAAAATCAGGCTCTGAAAATCAGGTAGTGGAAATCAAGCTCTGAAAATCAGGCCCTGAATAGCAGGCTCTGAAAACTGGGCTCTGAAAATCAGGCACTGGAAATCAAGCTCTGAAATCAAGCTCTTAAAATCGGGTTCTGAAAATTAGGCTCTGAAAATCAGCTCTGAAAATCGGCCTCTGAAAATCAGCTCTGAAATTCAGTTCTCAAAATCAGCTCTTAAAATTGGGCTCTGAAATTCACCTCTGAAAATCGGGCTCTGAAAATTGGACTCTCAAAATCTTGCTCTTGAAATTGGGCTCTGAAATTTGGCTCTGAAACTCGAGCTCTGCACGTCTAGCCCTGCACCTCACGACCCTGGTGGGCACTTGGGCACTGCGGGCTGGGGTGGGACACCCACGTCCCTTGGGCACCCTGGGCAGTGCCAGCTCTCCCCGCTCACCTGCAGCTTCAGGGGGGTGCTGTCCACGGCGAGCACCTTGGTGAGGATGCTGGCGCCCAGCGTGGTGCGGTAATCCTCGTAGAACGTCTTGTGCACGTACTGGTGCAGCAGAGAGGTCTTGCCCACGCTGGTGACGAGGAAAGGGGCACCGGTGAGGGGGTGGCAGGGGCAGGGGACACCCAGCACACGCTGGGGGTTCCCTCCCTCCCTCCCTGGGCAGCTCCTTACCCCAGAGCTCCGATGATGATGATCTTCAGATCCACCTTCTTGCTGGCATCCATGGACGGGCCCTGTGGGACCAGAGGGGCTCATGGGGCTGTGGGGGTGGCACTGGCTCCCGGCCACCCTGGGGTCCTGTCCTTGCTCCCACCCTGCCACCCTGGGATGTGGCTGTGTCCTGACAGTGCCAGTGCCGTGTTTGTGCCATGCCAGCACTGGGTGGGGACACAAAACCCCCTGGGCCATGACAGCACGTGTGTCCCCACCATGGTGACACAAAACCCACCCCGTGCCATGCCAGCACTTGGTGGGGACACAAAACCCCCTGTGCCATGGCAGCATTTGGTGAGGACACAAAACCCCCTGGGCCATGCCAGCACTTGGTGGGGACACAAAACCCCTGTGCCATGTCAGCACAGGTGTCCCCGCTGTGGTAGGGACAGAAACCCCCTGTGCCATGCCAGCACACGTGTCCTCACTGTGGTGACATAAAACCCTACACGCTATGCCAGCACATGTGTCCCCTGCCATGGTGACACAAAACCCACCCCGTGCCATGCCAGCCCGTGTGTCCCCGCCATGGTGGGGACACAAAACTCTCCCATGCCAAGCCTGGCATGCCCGTGCCATGCTAGCATTTGGTGGGGACACAAAACCTCCTGTGCCATGCCAGCACGTGTGTCCCCACCATGGTGAGGACACAAATCCCTCGTGCCATATCAGCACGTGTGTCCCTGCCATGGTGACACAAAACCCACTCCGTGCCATGCCAGCACTTGTGTCCCTGCCAGGTGGGGACACAAAACCCCCCGTGCCATGCCCGACTTGCCCGTGCCATGCCCGGACCTGTGTCCCCGCCATGGTGGGGACACAAACCCCACCCCGTGCCGTGCCAAGCCCGGCCCACGTCCCCGCCCGCGCCGGGCTCCCGAGGATCCGAGCACGCCCGGACTCGCCGGTTCATCACCATTCAAAGCTGCCGGGAGCCACTGCCCTGCCTCTCCCACCCCCTCTGCAGCGCAATCCCTCCCCCTAGGCCTGGCACACACGCCTGGGGTCCTGCTGAAAATTAAATTTATTAAAGAAGACCCCCACAAATGGAATTCCTTGGTGTCTCAAGCGCAGCCCAGGGAGCGTCCCCGCCCGGGAGCACCCCGAGGTGTCCCCATTATGTCCCAGTGTCCCTACACGCCCTGAGCCTGGCCAGGACCCCTGAAATCCTTCCCCAAGTGGCACCAGCATCCTCCAGCCGCCCCAGCATCCCCACGGCACCGTCCGACACCGCCGGCCAAGGCAGGGATGGAAACGCTGGCAGCCTCATCCCTGCATTTTTCCCTGATGCGCTGGCCAGCCCTGCGCCATTCCCCCTCGGAACACCAGCGGGGAGCTCTGAGCTGTGGGGTCCGGGTCCCTCCTGTCCCCTCTGCCACCCGTGCCCAGCCGCGGGCATCATCCTGGGCACAGGCAGAGCCTCGTGTCTCAGCCCACACAAACCTCCCAGTCCTTCCATCAGCTTTTTTTTTTTTGGGAAGCCAGATGTTTTAAAACTCAAAATGGAGTTTAAAAACAGATGTTGCAAACCAGATGTTTTTAAACTCAAAATGGAGTTTTCCTCTCGCTGTTGCTCCGCTCGGCTGTCCCCGGGACTCACCTGCACAGCGCTCACCTGCCGGGGCATCAGCGGCTCCCGGCTCCGGGGAGGGGAGAGGCGGGAGAGGAGGATCCGGGGCAGGGCGGCCGGTCCCTGCCCTGCCGGGGAAGGCGGCTGCGGGGCCCGTGACATCAGCAGAAAGGGGCCGAGATCCCGCCGGGGCTGGAGGAGGAGGGCGCTGCCGTGTCCGCGGGTTTTCCCTCGATGCCGGGGCTCTGCCGGGTGTCCCCGCCTCGGGGTCCGATGGGGAAGGGGAGCAAGGTTCTCCTCCGCTGCTGGAGTTTGGGGTTGGTTGACTTTTGGCCTCTCCTCTGGCTCAGAATCCCCTCGGCTCCTTTCTGCCTCCTCCCCGGGATATTTTATCTGAGTCCCCGCTGGGGGATTATTGAGGGATGAGGACAAAAGCCGGGCGGGGCTGTGGGCAGCATCCCTGGAGCCATCCCGGACTTCCCTCTGCTATCCTGGGACGGGATAAGAGGATTTGGGAGCTGGGGACGGGCGAGGAGGAGCTGGGATCCCTCGGAGGAGCTCCGAGTCCTTCGTCTCCTTTTCCAGGCAGGAGAGGAGCAGGGTGGGAATCAGGAGCATTTCCAGCCCCTCGGTGCCTCATCCCTGCAGCCCCTCAGGGGTCCCACTCAGCACCCACAGGCAGCACGGGCACCCAGAAACACCCCAAAAAGAGAGAGCAGAGCTGGTGACAGCTGCAGGAGGATGTGTTCAGTCAGTAAATCGGATTTTGAGGGTCTCAATCCCCAGAAACACCTCCCAATGAAAGGGACAGAGCTGGTGATGGCTGCAGGGGGGTGTGTTCGATCAGTAAATGGGATTTGGGGGTCTCAGTCCCCAGAAACACCCCAAAAAGAGAGAACAGAACTGGTGACATCTGCAGGAGGATGTGTTCAATCAGTAAATGGGATTTGGGGGGTCTCAATCCCCAGAAACACATCCCAAAAAAGGGACAGCTGGTGACGGCTGCAGGAGGATGTGTTCAACCAGTAAATGGGATTTTGGGATCTCAGCTGCCCCCACGGAGCAATCCCAGCACCAGGCGGGTGCCCAGGGCTCTCTGGAGTGGGGAAACCTGCTTGGCCACGGCCGCAGAGGCAGAGCTCTGCCTCCCAACGTGCAAGGGCAGGTCCTGTGCCTGTGCTGAGCATTCTGGAGGGTTTGGGGTTTGCAGTGGGACCGAGGTGTCCCTCATCTGTGAACCCTCCCTCATCCTGAACCAGCAGCCCCCAGTGTCTGCTGCTCCCCCTGCCCAGGTTTGGGGATGCCTCCAAGACCACTTTTGCCTCTGCTTTGCCATTTCCAGCATTTTTGTAGATTTTTTTTCCCCCCTTGGGGGTATCTCAGGCAGGATCACGACACTCAGCAGGACAAACCTTCCTCCCCCTCCTCTCCAGGTGTAATTTTGGGACCTGTCTGGCCAGAAAAATCTGTTTTTCCCCCCAGAGGGCAGGCGCTGGGAGGAGCTGGGCAGAGGCAGGAGAACCTGAGCCAGTTCTCACCAGTGGTGGGGAAAAGGCTGAGGTTCCCCTGGAGCAGCTCTCTCCTAATCCCTCTTTTCAGCCCCTTTTTCACCATCCTACTTCACCTTTGCTCTTACAGAGAGGATTTATTGTTCAAGCTCCCCCCAGAACAACTTCTGCCCTCGTTTCCCTCTCGTGGCCCTGCAGGGGCAGGGGTTGCTCACGCTGTCAGATGATCAAAGCCTCTCCACGCTGCTGGGGCTGGGGTTTGTGGTCAATCCCAAACTGCAGCTGGTGCCCAGGGCCACTTCTGCTTTTGCCCAGGGGGGCTGTGCCCACCAGGGTTCATCAGTCCCAACTCTAGCTTTTGTTTGGTTGCACGGGTAAAGGGATTTTTCTCTCCTAATCTCCCCCAAAGCTGAGGTTCTGCCTGGATGGAGGCAGTGGGAGGGAGGTGATGGCCGAGCTCAGCAGCTCCAGCCACCACAGCTGCAGTCCTGTCCTGGCTGCTCCCCCTCGGCAGCAATTCCGAGGAACAGGCGTGGGTTCTGTGGCCCGTGACTGTGAGGGAGGTGACGAAAGCCAGGCTGGGGCTGACACAGCCGGGGGAAAGGAGAGGACGGGCTGTGCCCTGCAGGGCTGTGGGAGTGAGGGAAAGGGAAGGAAGCAAAGGGCACCAAAGTGTTCCCTGCGCTGTTCAGCCTCCCTGAGTACAGCAAGGTCGCTCTTTTTGGGGATGCTCGCATTGTTTGGGCAACTTCCCTCACTCCAAAACTGCCAAGAGGGCACGGAATGATCTGAGATCCCAAAAATACAGCACAAGGAACAGTCCTGGGCATGGAATGATCTGAGATCCCAAAAAACACAACACCAGGGCAGTCCTGGGCACAGAATGCTGTGAGATCCCAAAAACACCAGAGCAGCCCTGGGCAACTCCAGGCCAGGCCAGCTCTCACTGCCAGCTGCTCTTTGGGGACACTGGGTGGCCTTTGTCATTCTGAGGGAACTCGATGAACTGAGGAACTCCCCCAGCCCCTGGGCTCGTGCTCAGCAGCACCTCGGCGTGCTAAGGGTTAAGGTGGAAGAGGGACAGGAGACCTTTGTCCAGCTGCCCCAGCACCTTATCTGGGACCGCGGCAGGGGTGAAGTCAACACAGGAAACGGCACCGAGCCCGCACCGGTCAGCAGCACAATCGGTGCCTCGGGGTAAGGCAGATATCCGTGTTTATTGCAAACCACAAGGCCCAGCCGCAAAGTTCACAGCCAGATCTGAATATTCCAGAGCTCCCTGAAGGCTGCTCCACCCTGGGATGGACAGAGCAGCCACCAAGCCTGGCCTGGGACAGGGACACCCCAGCAGCCCGGCCCGGGCACTGCCAGCCTTGCTTCAGGGTCAGCGGGGGAAGCAGAGCAAAGGCCTGGATAAAAATAACTTTTTTTGGTGCTTCCCTTTCTTGCTGCCTCAGGGTGCATCGCTGGTGAGCCACAGCTGCATTGTCACACTGCCCTCAGCCAGTCACGTGTGCCACCATGACTCCTGGGGACACCCATGGCCGCAGCCCCCACAGACCCCACAGCGCCTCACAGCCCCCCAGACACCCCACAGCCCCCCACAGCCCCCACAGACCCCACAGACCCCACAGCGCCTCACAGCCCCCTCACAGCCCCCACAGACCCCACAGATCCTACAGCCCCTACTGCCCCCCAGACCCCTCACAGGCCCTCACAGCCCCCACAGCCCCTCACAGCCCCACATATCTCCCCACAGCCCCCGAGACACCCCATAGCCTCCCACAGCTCCTCACAGCCCCCACAGTCCCCCCAGTCCCTCACAGCCCCCCAGACACCCACAGCCCCACAGACCTCCACAGCCCCCACAGCCCATCACAACCCCCCACAGGTCCCACAGCCCCTCACAGCCCCCACAGCCCCCCAGACACCCCACAGCCCCACAGGCCCTCACAGCCCCCCCATCCCCCCACATCCCCTCACAACCCCCCACAAGCCCCACAGCTCCTCACAGCCCCCACAGGCTGCCCAGAACCCCCACAGCACCCCCCAGATCCCCCAGATCCCCCTCCCAGCCCTCACAGCCCCCTCC
Source organism: Acrocephalus scirpaceus scirpaceus (assembly GCA_910950805.1). Taxonomy (NCBI): domain Eukaryota; kingdom Metazoa; phylum Chordata; class Aves; order Passeriformes; family Sylviidae; genus Acrocephalus; species Acrocephalus scirpaceus. Next base: position 5,174,141 of record OU383797.1, read on the forward strand.
AGCCCCCCCGACTCCCCACACTTTGAGCCAGCCCAGCCCAGGGCTCAGCAGATGCTTTGCCCTTTTTGCTTCAAGGACCCACCAAGTGCTGTTGTCCTTTTCAGTTCCCCGAGGGAATCAAGGCAAAGTTCACTGGAAATCACCAGGATTGCTCCGGGAGTTTTGTGGCACAAAAAGAGCCCCAGGGTCTTTCCAGTCTCCTGGTTACCTTCTTGTTTACCAGCACCAGCTGAGGAAAGGTGCATTCCCAGTGCTCCCCTGGGCCCTGGGATGCTCAGGGATGGCCACAGGGATTTCTGCTCTGCCTGGGCAAAGCCTCCTCTTCTCTCTGCCCCTGTGGGAATCCCAGGGAAGCTCCGGCCTTGCTGGGAGTGCAGCCCTGGCAGTGCCGTGGATCACCCAGAGAGGAGGACAGGGCACGGGCCAGGAGGGTTTAACCCCCCTTTGGGATGTGCAGGGTTTCTGCTGACAGAGCCAGGAGCAGTTTGGGGTTTATTAAAACTTTTATTGGCTCAGGATTCAAACCCCGAGAATGTGCAGAGCAGATCACAGAGCTGCTCAAGAGGTTTTTATATCACAGCATCCTGGCACAGACTGAACTCCTGCTGGGTGCTTCAGCTGCACCCCTGGGTGTCTCCATCCCCCTGGGGACACTGAGGGGGACATGGTGACACCCACTGCCCTGCCAAGGTCCATTCCTCTGCTGCCCCGAGGATGTCACAGCCCTAAGGGACGGTGGGGGCCAAGCCCACCATGTTGTTGCCACGGTCGAAGACAGAGTAGAACTGACGGATGAAAACATCACCCAAAATCCAGAGGGGCCCTGTGGGAGGGGGAATATCGTTCCCCTGGAAGCCGCTGGTGCAGAAGGTGATGCCATCACCGCTCTCCTGGGGAAGGAGAAGTGGAAAGCTGGGCATGAAGCCGAGAGCCTCGTGGGCATGGAAACACCCAGGAGCTGTGGCTCAGCCAAAACCAGCTGGGTTTGTCACCCCTGGGGACACACTGCCAGCTCCCAGCATGGGGCTGGGCCACCTTTGCCCCTGGGGAAGCTGGGATTTGGGGTGGAGGGAGCCACAGCCATACCACGAGGGTGTAAGCCTGGGCGCTGAGCGTGTAGGGCAGCCCGTTGATGGTGAAGGTCAGGTCAGGCATCTCATTGAGGCTGCTGCACTCCACGGCGTACTGCAACACAGCCGGGGGCTCAGGGGCTGACTGGGGGGTCCCTCCCTTCCAGCAGGGAAAGGTCCCCAAGGCTTTGTCCCCACCCTGGCCTGTAAGCTCGATATTTCTGAGCCTGAGAGAATTCTCAGCTTGCTAACTTGCAAGCTCCTTTCCCAAGAGAAAACTTTCAAGAGTTTTCCTTTCCTAAAACATCTTTTTCCTTTTCCCAAAATATTTCTAAGTGGACAGTAGTTTTTTTCTCATCACAATCTCCCCCAGCTGTTGTTTTGTATTATTATTTTATTCTATTATTATAATTTTATTTCTATTATTATTATTATTATTATTATATTTCTATTATTATTTATTTCTATTATTATTTTAACCAATAAAAAGAGGTGTCAGTCCTACTGACCAATGAATACCTTTTTTAGCCAAGCGTGCTATATAACAAGCAAAAAGATTGTAAATAAAACCTTTCTGATGTTCTCTTTGTCAAAACCGGAGTCAAACTCTCTTTATTTTGTGTCTGCCACCCTGGCTCTCACCTCTCCATCCACAGCCACGGCCCCGATGAGGTTTTGCAGCTCTTTGATCTCCTTGGTGGGGCCGGCGATGAGCGACGTGCCGGTGTCCACGATGGCCTGGCAGCCGTTGGCACAAAACGTCACCGTCCCACCCAGCTGGATGCTGGAAAGAGGGGACAAGGAGCAGGAGGGCTTTGTGCTGCTCTGCCAGCCCAGCCCTGCCCTCCCTCCCCGCCCAGCACCGCTCACTTGTCCAGCTGGATCTGCCAGTAGCCCTGCTGGGTGACCGGCACCCAGTTCAGGGGCCCTGTGAAGCGGGAGGTGTCAAAGCCCCCAAAAAGCAGCTCTCCTCCTTGGGGGGACTCGGGGTTCCTGCAGGGAGGAGAACACATGAGAGATTTTTGTCCATTTAGCGTGGATTTACCCCAGATTCCTCCCCACAAATGCTGTAAGGCCAGAGGTCTGTGATGCTCAATCTGGTACCAAAACCCCCTTCATTATCTCAGTAAATATCTGTATTTTAGCAGCTTCCCAAAGCAATGCCAGACTCCAAGCAATATCCCAGAGCAAACTCCCCTTCATTATCTCAGTAAAATGTCTGTATTTTAGCAGCCTTTCCTGCTCCCTAAAGCACTGCCAGACTCTGAGCAACATCCCGGAGCAAAAACCCCCTTCATCACCTCAGTAAAAAATTTTAGCAGCCCCTCCTGTTACCTAAAGCAATGCCAGACTCCAAGTGACATCCCAGAGCAAAACCCCCTTCATTATCTCAGTAAAATATCTGTATTTTAGCAGCTTCTCCTGCTCCCTAAAGCACTGCCAGACTGAGCAACATCCCAGAGCAAACCCATGTCCATATGGACTCATGTAGACAGAGAAAATGGGCACCACCACCAGATTTTGGGCTATCGAAGGACCAGTTTTGGACCCCTGTTGAAGATAGGGGTGACCCCATCCACAGCCAGGGAGGGATATGCCAGCCCCAGGAGGGGGCTGTAAGGCCAGAGATCTGCAATGCTTGATCTGCTACCAAACCCCCTTCATTATCTCAGTAAAAAATCTGTATTTTAGCAGCCCTGGAGGAAAAAACCTTCATTATCTCAGTAAAAAATCTGTATTTTAGCAGCTCCCCAAAGCAATGCCAGATTCCGAACATCCCAGAGCAAAGCCACATCCATACGGGCTCATGTAGACGGAGAAAATGGGCAGCTCCACCAGGTTTTGGGCCATCATGTTGTCAAAGACAGGGGTGACCCCATCCACGGCCAGGGAGGGATAAGCCAGCCCCAGGATCCCATCGAACTCAGCATCCAGGAAGGCTTTTCCGGGCTCGCTGATGCTCTCTGCAAACTGCTGGTTGCTCACGGTCACTCCCTCGACCTGCAGGGAGGAGGAGGAGGAGGAGGAGGGGGTTCTGTGGGGGTGCCCAGCCCGTGGGTGAGTCCTAGGCGTGCTGTCCAGGGCAGGGCAACCCAAAGGTCACTCACGGCCACTTGGTCGGATCCGATGATCCCGGTCAGGCTCCCGGTGCCGTACTGGATGGAGAAGGGAGTCCCAATCACCTGGTAGGTGCTGGACTGGGTTGGTTGGAACCTGGTGTGCTTAGCTGGGCAAGGAGATGGGATCTGTCACCAGAAATGTCATTTTTTTTGTGCACAGCTGCAGCTGCCAGGAGCCCCCAGTGACAGCGCAGTGTGATGTCACCAAAGCTGCTGGTTATGGGGGCTCTGCTGAGGGGTGTGCTGGGGTTTTGAGTGGGGGGAAAGCCTCTCCCATTTCAGTCTCTCCCCAGCTCAGACCATTCCAATAATTTATCACCCTTTCTGTAAAAAACTTTTCCCTGATATCCAGCCTGGATTTCCCTTGGTGCAGCCTGAGGCTGTGTCCCCTTGTTCTGTCAGTGCTGCCTGGAGAAAGAGCCCAAGCCCAGCTGAGCACAGGCACCTTTCAGGGAGCTGTGGGGAGTGATGAGGGCACCCCTGAGTCTCCTTTTCTCCAGGCTGAACAAGCCCAGCTCCCTCAGCCGTTCCTCACAGGGTTTGTGTTCCCAGCCCCTCTCCAGCCTCGCTGCCTCCTCTGGACGCGCTCGAGGGTCTCAACGTCCACCCTGAACTGAGGGACAGAGCTGGACACAGCACTGAGTGTCCATCCTAAACTGAGGGACAGAGCTGGACACAGCACTGAGTGTCCATCCTGAACTGAGGGACAGAGCTGGACACAGCACTCAGTGTCCATCCTGAACTGAGGGACAGAGCTGGACACAGCACTGAGTGTCCATCCTGAACTGAGGGACAGAGCTGGACACAGCACTGAGTGTCCACCCCAAACTCAGGGATGCTCTGGTCCCACAGCAGCAGCCTGGGCTCTCTGTGGCTGGCTGATCGCTGGCAGCCCCAAAAAGCCAGCTGAGCCCCCTGGATTTCTGTCACCTCTGTTAGGAGGGTCCCCAAGGCCCTGGGGCTGGTGGCCCCGTGGCCTGTCTGGGGTCAGGGGGTCCCCACTCACCGCAGGCTTTGCTGACACAGTAGACAGAAGGCACCCAGAGGTTGGAGGAGCCCGTGTCGAACACCACGGTGAAATTCTGGGGCGGGGTCCCGATGGAGATCTGCCCAAAATATTCCATCTGCCAAAGAAGGAGGGGCAGAGAGAGCCGTGAGCCACCAGCACAGCCAGAAATGCCAGAAAACAGAGCCTGAGGGGTCTGTAGGGGCTCAGGGTTGGATCTGTCACTGCCACGCCGTGCCAGGTGCAATAAAAGAGACAAATATTTAATGAACAGCAGCGGGGACTGAGGATAAAAGGCAGCACGGTGGGTTCAGGGGGCCCTGAGGGGACCCTGGTCACCAGGCAGGGGCTTTGGGGACAGGGGAATTCGGGAATGGGATCCCCCTGTGGTGGGCTCTGCCCCGAAAACGTGTAATTTAAATTTTGGGGTAAATCTGTCTGCAGGGGCGTAGGCAGAGCGCAGCAGGGTGGGAGGGGCTGGCAGTGAATGCCCTCCCCCGTCCTCATCCTCATCCTCACATTCCCAGGGGCAAAGCATTGGGCGGGCAGCGAGCCCTGCACACCGGGCACGGGGATTTTTGGGAAGTGTTTTGGGAATCGAGCACAGCTCGGGCAATCCGAGGCTGCTCTGTGCCCCCCTGCTCACGTCCAGGTAGTTGATGAGGGGCTCGTTGGTCTCCGAGAAGGCGGCGCAGTCCTGGCTGCTCGTGTCCAGCCCTCCCTGGGCTCTCCAGAGGTGCCAGAGCTGCCCCCGGTCCCGCAGCAGCTTCCGCGGGGAGCGGCGCCGGGTCAGGGGCACCCTGCGGGCAACAACGGTCCTGGTCACTCCTGTGGGTGTTCTGTGCCCACCTTGAGGGTCCTGGTCACTCCCGTGGGTGTTCTGTGCCCACCCTGAGGGTCCTGGTCACTCCTGTGGGCACTGCCCCTGTCCTGCAGTCCCTGCGCCCACCCTGAGGGTCCTGGTCACTCCTGTGGGTGTCCTGTGCCCACCCTGAGGGTCCTGTGCCCACCCTGAGGGTCCTGGTCACTCCTGTGGGTGTCCTGCGCCCACCCTGAGGGTTCTGGTCACTCCCGTGGGTGTCCTGTGCCCACCCTGAGGGTCTTGTGCCCACCCTGAGGGTCCTGGTCACTCCTGTGGGGGTCCTGTACCCACCCTGAGGCTCCGGGTCACTCCTGTGGGCGCTGCCCCTGTCCTGCAGTCCCTGTGCCCACCCTGAGGGTCCCGGCACCCCCAGGATGAACGTTCAGAGCCCACATCCCCTCACCGCAACAATTTCCAGCCCGGGCACAGCAGAAAAAGAGCACTGGATGTGCTTTAGGGGACAGGAAATCCAGGCCAGAGCCGGCAGTGCCCCCACAGGCAGCTCGGTGTCACTGAGGGAGGGGACCTCGGGTCCAGGCAGGATGAGCAGGGCCAAGCGCCACCCAGGCTGGTTTTTTGTGCCCTCCCTGCTTGCCCAGACCCTTCCAGCTGCTGCCAGGCTGTGTCCAGAGTCCCGGAGAACCCCAAAATCCCAGTGCGGTGCCAGTGCTCCAGCACAGCCACTGAGCTCTGGCACCCCTCACACCCCTGGTGCTGCCAGCACCCTCAGATGGAACCCTGAGGAGCCGGGCTGCACCCTGAGGAGCCGGGCTGCACCCCGGGGACCCCCGCTGCACCCCGGGGACCCTCACAGCACCCCGGGGACCTCCGCTGCACCCCGAGGACCCCCGCTGCACCCTGGGGACTCCCACAGCACCCTGGGGACCCCTGCTGCACCCCGCGGACCCCCACAGCACCCCGGGGACCCCCACAGCACCCGGGGACCCCCTTACCTTCTCAGGGTGCTGGCCAGGCCCAGGCCGAGCGCGGCCAGGAGCAGCAGGCGCCTCATGGTGTGGCCGGGTGGCCGTGCCCGCCCGTGCCAGGCTCTTATAGCCGCGGTGCCCGGCTCGATAGAGCCGTGCCAGAGTCAACAGCGGGCTCGGGCACCCGCCGTGAGTCACCGGCCACGGCCCCGGCGGGGCTCAGCGGGCACTGCGGGTCACGTTTGCTTTGCTGGGTGAGGACGGAGCTGGGGGAGCTGCGGGAGCGGAGCAGGGGAGGGTGCGGCTGGTTTGGGGTAGGGGGGCCCTGCAAAGGAGCTGAATGGGGACCCCAGCACAGCTCCAGTGCCCAGCACAGCACCAGTTCCTATCCCAGTCCCCATCCCAGCACCAGTTCCTATCCCAGCATCGGTTCCCAGCACCAGTTCCCTACCCAGCACCAATTCCCTGCCCAGAACTTGTTCCCATCCCAGCACAAGTTCCTGTCCCAGCACCAGTTTCCAGCCCAGCACCACTTTCCATCCCATCCCAGTTCCCATCCCATCCCAGTTCCCATCCCATCCCAGTTCCCATCCCAGCACCAGTTCCCATCCCATCCCGGTTCGCATCCCATCCCAGTTCCCATCCCAGCACCAATTCCCATCCCAGTACCAGTTCCCAGTCCAGTACCAGTTCCCATCCCAGCACCCATTCCCATCCTAGTTCCCATCCCAATTCCCACCACATCCCAGTTCCCATCTCAGTACCAGTTCCCATCCCAGCACCAATTCCCATCCCAGCACCAGCTCCCATTCCAGTTCCCAGCCCAGCACCAGCCCCTTTTGGGGGTGAAACCCCCCAAAACCCTTTAGGGGAACATTTCCCTCTCCCTTCACCCCACAGCCCCACCCCAGAGACCCTCCCCAAACCCCAGGGAGGTGCAGGGAAGTGCTGCGCTTGTACCATCAGCCACTAGCCTCATTTTAAAAGTCAAAGACTAATTAGCACTGATGAACGGCTTGGGGAACCCTCAACTTTCCCTTCCCAGCCTTGGGAAGGAGCAGCTTTCCTTGGGGGACAGCTCCTGGTGCTTTGCAGCTCTCATGGGCTCATCCCCTGTGAGTTTTGTTTAACCCAGGCCGGGCGTCCCCTTAAAGCCTCTGTGAGTGCAAACAGAAAATGCTGAGGAACAAATAAAGCCTCCAGATATGGGATTTTCCTGCTGCCACCATCTCCCAGGCCCGGGGGGATGCTGTGTTTTCCTTATTTTCCATGTTTTTGGCACTAAGATAACCAGTGGCGGGTGCCCAAGGGGGTATTTTGCTCAGGGTTTAGCACCACGCTAATCGATTTTTTGTTTGTCCCGGCCTGCCTGTTTTATCTAATTAAATTTTATCTCATTAAAGCCCTCGCCCAGGAAATTAAAGCCCTCATCCGTGAGGCACAGGTAGCGAGGGTGGCTGGGGACAGCTGAGTCACGTCCTGCTGTCACCGGGATCTTGTGTCCCCATCCCCGGAGATGCTGCTGGGCCCCTCCTTTCCCCAGCTTTAAAAAAATCCATCAAATATTTCTCCTTGTGATCAAGAAAACATTGGGCACAGCACAGTTGATGCCAATGGCAAATGCAGCTGTTTTTTCCAAAACAAATGAAAATGAAAATTCCCTTCTTTTTTTTTATTTTTTTTTAACCGAGTGGCTTTTATACAAATTTATTCTCAATTTCCCCTTTTGAGATGCAGTTTAATGTACCCAGCCTCCCTCCTTGCCCTAATCACATATTCATGGATTAGAGAGAAACTTCCTAAAACAAAAGCAGCTGCAGCAAGTGCCAGATCAGCCGAAAACAGCAAATGGATTGTTCCAGCCATGGTTTATAACCCGAAAATCCTATCAGAAAACCCAGCCTGAAGGGTCACTGGGCTTTGGAGATAAATGTGAGGGTGAGCAGCGGCACAGACACACCAAACACTTTAAGTGAAATAGTTTATTTTGTGGAAAAGATTCCCCAATTGGATCATCATAATCTGCAAACTCCTGGCAGCAGATTCAGCATTAAAATAGGGAGATGAAAGTCATAATGAGGCCAGACCTTTCATTTAGAAATTTTTGCGGCTAAGCAAAACTATTTTGACTTTTGAGTTATTTTAGAAGCAATTTTAAAAGCTCAACTCTTAGAGGCACTTCAGAATTTTTATTTCAAGTAGAACAAAGTGGGTTTGGTTTGTTGTTGTTTTTTTCTCTGTGTTTTGGGAGCAACTGGGCTGGATTTGCACAGAAAATTGGGTCAAAAATGCTTTGTTTCATACATTTTCCAGCTGTACCTCCATGTGTGGAATGCAGAGGGAAGAGAGGCCCAATTTCCAAGCCTTGGTGTCCCTCAGCTTGGCAGGGCCAAGCTGATCTGGAGAAATTGAGGAAAAATTTGGGCTGAGTGGTTCCAGCTCCTGGAATATTCCAGAAAGGAATGGCCCAAGCCAGGCAGGAGCTGTCCCCAGCTGTGTCCCACCCCTCCAGGGACTCTCAGGTGTGTCAGAAATTGGTTTTGCCCCTTGGGTGGAAAATGTGTCTCTCACCAGCTGTGTGTGAAGCACTTCCCTGCTTTAAAAAACCAGTTCTCAGACTAAACCCGTGTTATCTGTGTTCCTTTTTACACATTTCCTTTAGTGGAGCCACTGCCCTGACTGATTCACGCCGTGCCCCAGCAGGGTTCTCTAAAAAACCCTTTTTTCCTCCCGTTATCAGACACTTCTCCCACCTGTTAATCTCTTTATCCACCACCGAGCACTTGAAAGCGCTGCAGCAGCAAACTCTCACCTGAAAAAAAAAAATTAAAAAATCAACAAACAAGCAAGTTTCAGTTAAAGAAACCCCCAAATATTTACCTGGGGCTCAGCAGCTGTGAGGAGAGCAGGGCCAACATCTGGAGATGGAGCTGATGGATGGAGGGAGCAGTGCCAGGAATGAAGGGGAATTTGGGAAGTGACCCCCAAGTTTGTGATGCAGCTCCAGGGGTAAGTGATGCTTTTTGAAATCTTTGCTTTTCGGTAATCTAAATCTAAATCTAAATCTAAATCTAAATTTAGGTAATCTAAATCAGGGGAATTCTTTGGGGTGCTATATCCCTGGGACTGGGTTGCTGTGGGCTGGTGGAGATGTTTAAAGGCAAGCAGACACCATCCCTATGAGTCCTTTTTTTGGAAAAAAAAGGGAATTTCTTGTTCTTTTCTGGAGGCTGGGCACCTCCAGAGCTACAAACCCCACATTTCCTGCAAACCAGCAGCCCAGCACTCCCCAAACCTCCTGGGAACTCTGGGGATGGGATCTGCCAGGCTGCTGCTGCACCCCAAAGGCTGCAGAACATTTTCCACACCGTGGGCAGGTGGAGGCCCATCCACTCCCAGCAGACAGGGAGCCAGGGGGTGAAAAATGCTTCAACCTTGTGGAAAATGTTTGCTTGGGAGCAGCCAGAGCTGGTTTTTGAGTTGGGTTGGGCATGGTTCCTTCAGCCACCGCTGGGCTCCAAGCTGAATTTTGGGATGGAGAATTGATGGAGGGGTGCAGGAGCAAATATATCTGCAGAACCAGCAGAGAAACACCCCGATATATTTAAATGAGGCCGCTGACAGAGGGGAGGCGTCATGGAACCTCCTGAGGGCTCCTTGGTGCCTCTGACCTGCGGGGTAGAGCGTGACCGCATCCGGCCCCGCCTCGCCGCCGGACCCCGCTCTGCATCCCAACCCTGCTGAAACGGCCCCAAATCCTGCTGAAACCACCCCAAATCCTGCTGGAACAACCCAAACCTGCTGAAACCACCCCAAATCCTGCTGGAACAACCCAAACCCTGCTGAAACCACCCCAAATCCTGCTGAAACCACCCCAACCCTGCTGAAACCACCCTAAACCCTGCTGGAACGACCCAAACCCTGCTGGAACGACCCAAACCCTGCTGAGACGGCCCCAAATCTTGCTGGAACGACCACAAACCTGACTGAAACCACCCCAAACCCTGCTGCCTGCCAGCCCCAGCTGCCCCAGAGCCGTGGGGAAGGGAAGGTGAGGGAAGCTCTGACCCTCAGGTAAATCCGCGCTCCGGGAACAGAGGGTGGAACAGCACGAGGGGAGCTGGGCTGGGAACACCCCTGGGTGCATCTTGGTGCCATCCCGAGCTCCAATGGGCCAGCTGGGCCTGGCTCAAGTGGGATTTAAAATAATTTGGGGCATTCTGGAGCTTTCCTCACCTTTAGCGGGTGCTGCAGTTTGACCCCTCGCTGCCTGGCCAAGGAGCAGCTCCTGGATTTCAGCATTTTCTTGAGGAAGGGTTGGACTCCTGGGGGCTGCAGGCTCCCACAAATTCCCTGAGACCCCACAAAAGCACATTTGGTGCCAGGCCCTCACTGGCTGCTGCCTCAAATCAGATTTTTCGGTACCCACCCGATATCGGCGCCTCCATCTCGCCGTACCCACCTCGGCACAGAAGCTGCTGCTGCTGAGAGTTGGATTCGGGGCTTATTTTGCAATTTCCTTTTGAACAGCTCATTTTTCAGATCCTTATCTGCTGCTGCTGCAGCATCTGCTGCCCCACAGTAGGAAATGAGCCCTTTCAGAGTGGCAGCCCTTTGAGAAGGATATTTGAGGACAGATTTGTTCAGTAAAAGAGGGGGAAAATTCTGCAAAAAAAATTGAACTTTTAGCTCGGCAGTCATCAAACTGTTTGCACGAGTGGGATTTCTCAGGAGACTGGTGCTTATCAGGAAAGCTTTTGATGAATTAGGCTCAGAAATGTGTCACAGAGGAAATGATAGAATCTGCTCCACAGGATGGATAATGCCTTTGCTCCATCAATTTATCCATCAGCCTATCAATCAAATTATCATGGCTGCTTTAATCACGGTATCAAAGCCTCAGCTGAAGATCTCTCCCTATCAGCCGTTTATAAATAGTGAGTGGATAGCACTGAGGGAAGATTTAAAGTGCTTTTTTGCAACTGAAAGCTCACAAAAGGAATGTCCCATTGCTATTTTTACAAAATGAACACCTCTATTTTTTATTACAAATCTCTTGAGTGTTATGGGCAGAAGTCCCAAGCCGAGGGGCCCAGCCCAGGCTTTGGTGTTTCCTGATTTTCTGCCTTAAACCCTCTTAACCTCAGCAGGATTGAAGCTGTCCCAGTATTAAATCCGAGGTGTTCCAGACACTGAGGTGTTGCAGGGCCTCTGATATTTCTGTCTGGGACTTGACTGATGCAAGAGTCTCACACCAACCCACGTTGTGGGTTACTTCCTTTGGTTACTTTTTCCATGGATTTTTTTTTTCCTTCATCTTGTAGGGGTTTTTTTGTGGTGTGTTTTTTGTTTGTTTTCTTTTTTTTGGGGGTGGATTAAAAAGTGAAAAAGAAAAAAAAAGAACCGTGAGAGAGGATTAAGGCAAGAAGAATAAATTTCAATTCTGTTGCGGTGGAGCCCAGAAAGTCCCGACGAGTCTCAGATATGACCATGCATAAAGCCATTAATTCAGTGATAAGGGACAGCCCCTGGCTCTGTCAACCACAGGGATTCTCACAGGGGGAGGGCTGGGATAAAATAAAAACTCTTTATTTCATATCTGCAACATCCAACCAAGTTTCCAAGCACTGAGCCTGACCTGCAGCTCGTGTGGAGCAGCGTGGGGCTCAATGGGATCATTTTTTTTTTGGTTGCCACCAGGTCTTGCTGCCTCTCTTTGTCCCCCCAGAGCCTGGAGACTCCTGAGGATGAACTCCTGTGCGTGGTGAGTGCAGCCCCAGGGCACAGAGCCCTGCACAGCACCCCTGGGACCACCCCAGGCTGGGCTCTGAGCAAGCTGGGCTGGCTGAAAATGTCCCTGCTCATGGCAGGGGTGACCTTCAGAGCTCCCTGCCCACCCAACCTGCTGCCTTTTATCTTCTTCTTGCCAGAGTTGGGATTAAATGCTCAAGATTGTATTTTGTGTTCAGACTCGGATGTTTATTAATTCTTATCTGTGTTACAGTCTCACAAGCCATGAGTGCTACAGCACTTCTGCTAACAAAGTGAAAATAGCCCCTACCTCTCTCTCTACAAGGCCTTTTAATGATAAACTGTCCAATTAAGAAATGATACCGAAATTATTTTTACTTTTAACCCAATAACCAACCTCCCATGGCCCAGAATGTGGATTTTTCTATCCAATTACAAAATACCACCCAGATTCATGAAGAAGAAGGTGAAAAAGGAGTGGCCTCCACCCTAAAACCTCCATCTTGCTTTATATATATTACTATATTCTAAAATATTAAACTCTAAGTTTTCCACCATGTGGAAAATTAATTCTATTCAAACTACACACCCACAATCCCAGTTCTATCATTCAATTTTGGAAACCTTTTCCAAGGCCTCAGGTCAAATGATTCTAAAACCTTAAAGTTTTAAGTTTTCTACTATGTGATATCACACACTTCAATCCAAACTACACACCGATAATCCCAACTCTATCACTCAGTTTTGGAAGCCTTTTCCACAGCCTAAGGTTGATGCAGTGTTTGCTTAGGGGTCAGTGCCTGGCAGCACAGAAAATCTAAAATTCTCAGCCTCCAGGGTTCCAACACAAACCCATGCCATAATTCCATAATTCTATAATAAATTCCAGGATATCTGTGATGTCTCTCTCCCCTCCAGCACCACATTCCCACCATGGCAATGGGACTTTTGAAAACCCTTCTGGGGACAGGCCCCCAAAAACGAGGGGCAAGGAACTCAAATCATTCTTAAAAACCAAACCCCGCGCTTTGGGGCACCAAAGGCAAAAAGCAAAACTGAAAGCCACCAGCAAAGCTGAGTCTAAAACGTGCCTTGAAGCCATGGGGTGATTGAGAAGAATTTGGTGATTTCAGTGAGACTGAATTTCAGTTTTCCTCCCGTTCAGCTGGATTCCTGCTGCCACCTCCCTCATCTCCTTGATGCTCTACTCTGTCCTCTTGCTGGCCCTTTACGTCAAGCTCAGCAGGAAAATTGGTAATTTGTGCCTCGTTGGCTTTCCCTGGTTTTTTCCTGGTTTGGGGTGGGAAAGGGGCAGGGCAGGGCTGCTCCAGGCTGGCTGGGAGCTCTGGGTGACCTGGTTATACACATCAGTGGGAGTTGTACAACCTTGTGCTGCTTCAAAACCATTTTCTTTTATTGCTCCTTTTAGTAAAATGCTGGGAGAACACCAAGGGTCATCTCATAGGGTATTAATTCAGATGAAGCTTCAATTCCTAGCAGGGAAATTCTTTCACACCAACTCCTGCTCACATTTGCACAAAGCCCAGCTCTGCTTTGGGTGCAAATCATTCCAAACTTGCACGAAGAGAGGCCCTGACACTGTGATTGTCACTCCTGGTGGGAGAGCAGGGCCCTGGAGCATCTCAGGAATTGAATGATGGGTACGAAGCTGCCCCAGCTCACAGCAAAAATTATTTCGGGCTGGGCTGGTTTGCCCTGGGGCTGCTGGAGCAGGGTGGGGTGTGCTGGGCACAGCAGGGGCCGGGGCTCACTCTCCTCTCGGTCACAGCCCAGCATTCCTGCGGGAGGCAGGCGAGCAGCAGCCCCGGGGAACATCCCAGAGCTCAGCCCAGCTCAGCTGCGGCCTCGGCATCGGGAGGGGACAAGGCACCAAAACCCGGGAAACCAAAACCCGGGACACCAAATCCCGAGGCACCAAATCCCGAGGCACCAAATCTCGGAACACCAAATCCCGGGACACAAAACCCATCGCCAGCCTATGCAGGTAAGGGGCTCCTGCAGCTGTGGGGCGTTGTGCTGGCACAGGGATGGGAATTTTGGGGTGGCTTTTGTGTGATGTCCCTTCCTGAGGAGCTCTGGACATGCCGGGTGTGGGGGAATGCCAAGCAGGAGCTGCGTCCTCTCCCCGTTGCTCTCCTTGCCCCTTTTCTCCAGGGAGGTGAGACTGGGAGAGATCAAACTGACACTTTGTGGGTTGGGATTTTCACTCCTCAGCATGTTTGCCTTGTCTCCCTTGATCCGTTTTTCCCTTTAACCCTCTGGGAGGTGCTGGGGGTGTAAATATTTCCTGTTTTGAAGGGAGCAGTGACACATCCTCAGACACCTCGGAGGACTCGGAGGAGAACCCATCCTGCCCTCAGGTACCACAGGTAATTCATCCCCAGCCCACCTGGTAATCCATCCCCAGCTGTGCCCAGCTGGAGACCCCCAGAGTGGCATCAGGAGGGACAAATCCATCAAACCACACCAGAATTCCATAAATGAGGGGCAAATCCCTCAAACCACACCAGAATTCCATAAATAAAGAGGGGCAAATCCATCAAACCACACCAAAATTCCATAAATAAGGAGGGGCAAATCTGTCAAACCACACCAGAATTCCATAAATGAGGGGCAAATCCATCAAATCACACCAGAATTCCATAAATCAGGAAGGGCAAATCCATCAAACCACACCAGAATTCCATAAATAAGTAGGGGCAAATCCCTCAAACCACACCAAAATTCCCTAAATAAGAAGGGGCAAATCCATCAAACCACACCAAAATTCCATAAATAAGGAGGGGCAAATCTGTCAAACCACACCAGAATTCCATAAATAAGGAGAGGCAAATCCATCAAACTGTTGTAGTAGGGCACAAAATAAATTGACTCTAATAATTCTCTGAAGTCAGAAGAGAAAGAAATGAAGGCTTTATTTACAGTTTATGCTATTCTTTTATAGCATGCTGTGCCAAAAAGGGAACCCTGTTGGTCCATAGGATTGACACCTCTCTCCATTGGTTCAGCAACACAAATAGGAAACAAAAGACCTGGGAGAGGTTTTGTTATGGGAAAAGTACAGAGTTTACCTAAAAGTGTTTTGAGAGAAGAGCAGCTCTTTACAAAAGCTGTTTTGGGAAGAGAGAGAGAGCTGCTGAAAGGTTTCCCTTGGGAAAAGCAGCACAGCTAAAATTCTCTCAGGCTCAGAAAGTCATGTCCACAATCAAACCACACCGAAATTCCATAAATAAGGAGGGGCAAATCCATCAAACCACATCGAAATTCCATAAATAAGGAGGGGCAAATCCATCAAACCATAAATAAGGGCTGGGGTTGTTCTTGTCCCCTGTCACACGCAGCGTTCCAGTGTCCCCCACTCAGAGGGAAGCATCCCTTCAGGAAAATTAGGAAACAAAATTTTCTCTCTGAGGGTGGGCAGGCCCTGGCACAGGGTGCCCAGAGCAGCTGTGG
Organism: Acrocephalus scirpaceus scirpaceus; assembly: GCA_910950805.1. Lineage (NCBI taxonomy): Eukaryota > Metazoa > Chordata > Aves > Passeriformes > Sylviidae > Acrocephalus > Acrocephalus scirpaceus. The sequence goes on from OU383797.1 coordinate 5,189,350, forward strand.
CTGCTCCTGGATCCCTGGAATTGTCCAAGGCCAGGTTGGATGGGGTTTGGAGCACCCTGGGACAGTGGGAGGTGTCCCTGCCATGGCAGGGGGAATGGGATGGGCTTTAAATCCCTTCCAACCCAAATAATTCCATGATTCCCTGAATTGCTGTGTGGGTTTGAGGGCACAGACTCCTGGGTGGGTGCTGGGGCCTGACCTGGGGTTCATTTTGCTCCTGCAGGGCCGTGGCTCAGAGGAAAACATCAACTACACCTCCCTGGTATTCCCAGGGGAAGGCCACAGGCCAGGCTCTGCCCAGGACTATGAGGACGTGAAGGCTGGGATGGATTATGTCAACGTGGACCCAAAGAAGAGGAAAATACAACTATGGCCCTTCTCCAGCCCCAGGGCTTCCAAGGGTGTGGAGTACACCGAGGTGAAGCTGTAACTCCGGGGTGAAGCTGTAATTCCAGGGTGAAGCTGTAACTCTGGGGTGAAGCTGTGACACTGATGTGAAGCTGTGACACTGATGTGAAGATGTGACACTGGGGTGAAGCTGTGACACCAGGGGGGAAACTGTGACACCAGGGGGAAGCTGTGACCCTAATGTGAAGGTGTCACCCTGATGTGAAGCTGTCACACCAGGGTCAAGCTGTGGACCCTGATGTGAAGCTGTAACTCTGGGATAAGGCTGTGACCCTGATGCAAAGCTGTGACCCTGATGTGAAGCTGTGACATCAGGGTGAAGCTGTCACACCAGGGAGAAGCTGTCACACCAGGGAGAAGCTGTCACACCAGGGAGAAGCTGCCCAGAGGTGCCCAGACCCCCAGCAGCTGCACAGCTGGCACTGTCCCCTTCCCCCGGGGCACTGCCTGGCACGGGCTGCACCACTTGTGCCACCCCGGCCCTCAGGCACAGCTTCCTTGGCGTTTTCCTTAAAGGCAGCTCTGTTCCTGAGGGCTGACTCCTCCCAGCCGGGCTGCACTCAGCTCTGCACTTCTGTGCCCTTTTCCCCTCCTTTCATGGAAGCAAAAGGAACATCCCCCCTCGCCTCTCAAAATGGGCAGTTCAGGGAGGGAGAGCCTCAAAATCTCCTCTGAACTGCCTGGCAGCTCCTCTCAGTGATGTTGCTTTGCTCATCAGCTTCATAAAATCCTTTTGTCTTCTTTTTGCCAGAGTTGGGATTAAATGCTCGAGACGGTGTTTTGTGTTGGGACTCAAACAAAAGTTAATTCTTGTTTGTCAATTCTTATCTGTGTTACAGTCTCACAAACCCTGAGTTTTGCAGCACTTCTGCCAACAAAGTAAAAATGGAGCTCCCATCTCTCTCTCTGCAAGGCTTTTTAATGATAAACTGTCCAATTAAGAAATGATATCGAAATTATTTTTACTTTTAACCCAATAACAACCACCCATGGCAATGTGGATTTTTCTATCCAGTTACAAAATACCACCCAGAGCCATGAAGAAGAAGAAGAGGGTGAAAAACAACGACTGGCTTCTGCCATTCCTTTTGGAAGTTTTTCCACAGGCTTTTCCCTCCCACCTTTTGTTTTGTCCCTGCTCTGGGTGCTGGGTTCAGCCTCTCCCCACCTGGGCCACCTCCCTGCTCCTCACTCTGCATTTTGTCACCTCAGAATTTTCCAGAAATAAACTCCCAAAGTGCCTGGGAGTGGGAGTGGTGCCCAGAGGGGAGCTCTGTGAGGGGGATGGAGCCGCTGCCTCCCAGCACAGCCGCCCTAAGTGCATTTTAAACGGGCTCAGGAGGGGATTTAATGAAAGGTTGAGGGATAATTGATTTGGGATCGATCAGGGGCAGGGGGAGCCAGGCACCCCTGGCTTTGTGACCTTGTGGTGCAGATCCAGCCCAGCTCGAAGGGCACATGAAGGAAAATGTTCCAAAAAGCCCAACAATTCCTGGGGAACGCTGGAAAATCCCAGCAGAGGTGTGACTGTGGGACTGGAGGTGAGGCCAAAACCTGGGAGTGGAAGGTTCTGAGAAATCTGACTCAAAAAGTGAAAATACTGAAGATTTCAAAATATTTTGCTCCTAATGTCTTATTTTACAGCTTTAGTGGAAGGAATCATGCCCGTGGCTCGCAGGGAATTCGGAACCTTTCCTGGGACAGCTGTACCTCACCTTCAGCAGCTTTTGAGCTCAGCTGCCAGGGCTGATGGATGCTCTTTCCTGCCTCACCCATGATTTATTCCTGCACAAAACAGCTCCTGGGAGCAGGGCTGGGAACTGAGTTCCCTGCTCCCTGAGCCCCGGGTGGTTTTGGGCCCCTGATCTCTGCAAAATCAGCCAAAAGCAGCCAAAATCGGTCAAAATCGGCCAAAGGCAGCCAAAAGCAGCAGCAGCATGGGAGCGGCTCTGCCTGGGATGCAGCAGATGTTGAGCACGGGATGGGCCCGGGGGCGAAGCTGATGGGAGGAGGGCACGGGGGCAGCCGGGATGGGCCCGGGAGCAGCCGGGATGTGCCCGGCCGAGCTGGAGCAGGGCCGGGGCTGCTCCCAGCAGCTCCTCGGGGGTGCCGTGGCCGCATTTGGGGCGCTCCAGCGAGCACAGCGCGGGGCAGGACAGCCGTGCCCAGCACCAGGGGACGCCACAGCCCCAGGGGAGGTGGCAGGGGACAGCTCCGGGCCAGGGGAGCTCTGCAGCCCGGCTGGGGGTGCGCGCGGTGCCCCGGGGTGAGGGACAGCGCTGTCCCCGCTGTCTGCTCGGCCGGCAGAGGAGGAGAGAGGAGGGAGCGGCGGCGAGCTCTGGAGCAGATGGAGCCGCCTTGCCGCCTGCCGTGCCCCGGCTGCTCTGCTGGCAGCTGGGAGCGCAAAACTCCAGCCCGTCCAGGAGGATTTTGTGAATCCGGGATTCTCTGCTCCCTGAGGATACAGCATCCCCAGTTCTCGGAGGATGCAAGATCCCTTCCCAAAGATGCAGGATCCCTTCCCAAAATGCAGGATCCCTTCCTGGAGGATGCAAGATCCCTTCCCAAAGATACAGGATCCCTTCCCGGAGGATGCAGCACCCCCAGCTCCCGGAGGAGAGCAGCCAGAGGTTTCCCTAAACACGCGGGGTGTGGATGCAGTGCCCAGGCAGCGGCCGGAGCTGCTCTGTCCGTGCCCCGGCGCTCACAGCACACGCGGCGTGTGCGGCAGAGAGGACAAGGCGGGCAGCGATGCTTTTCTGGGAGAAACAATCCGATTTCTGCAAAACGCGGTGCCACCAGGTGGGGAGAGCGGCGCTCTGCAGCCACAGGGCGGGCGGTGCCACATCGGGCAGTGTCACATCTGGAAGTGTCACGTCGGGTGGTGACACAACTGGTGTTGCCACACCGGGCGATGACACGTCTGGAAGTGTCACATCTGGCGATGTCACACTAGGCGGTGTCCCATCTGGTGGTCACATCTGAAAGTGTCACATCTGGTGGTGCCACAGCTGGTGGTGTCACATCGGGCAATGTCACATCAGGTGGTGCCACACCTGGCAGCGCCACACGGTGTCACATCGGGCTGTGCCACATCTGGAAGTGTCACACCTGGCAGTGTCACATCTGGAATTGTCACATCTGGTGGTGTCACACCTGGCGGTGTCACATCTGAAAGTGTCACATCGGGCAGTGCCACACCTGGCAGTGCCACATGGTGTCACATCTGGCAGTGTCACACCTGGCGGTGCCACATCTGGCGGTGCCACATCTGGCGGTGCCACACCTGGAAGTGCCACACCTGGCGGTGCCACAGCTGCCACCGCCACAGCCTAGAGCGTCCCCGACTCTGTCACGCCCTCGTCGCAGGGCTGCTCCAGCTCCCTGGCGCTGTCCCCGTGCAGCGGCACCCCGGCCTGGTGGCTGTGGCTCAGGATCGTGGTTTTCCTGCTGCACAGGCTCCCGGTGGAGTTGGGTCTGCGCAGCCCGGCCCGGGGGCGGCCCCAGCAGCCCCGGCAGCGCCCGGCGCCCTGCAGGAGGTGCCCGCTGAAGGACAGGTAGATCCAGGGGTTGCAGCAGCTGCTGAGGCTGGCCAGCAGCATGGTGATGCTGAAAGCCACGTTAGTGGACTCTGGCAAGGCAAGAGAGAGAGGTGAGACATCCCCAGGTGTTGGAAGCCTGGGCACTGAGAATTTCAGATTTTCTGTGCTGACAGGCACTGACCCCCAAGCAAACACTGCATTGACCTGAGGCCTTAGAAAAGGCTTCCAAAACTGACTGATAGCACTGGGATTGTGGGTGTGCAGTTCGAATAGAAGTGTGTGATAGCACATAGTAAAAAACTTAAAGTTTAAGGTTTCAGAATCATTTGACCTGAGGCCATGGAAAAGGCTTCCAAAATTGGATAATAGAACTGGGATTGTGGGTGTGCAGTTTGAATAGAAGTGTGTGATAGCACAGGGTGGAAAATTTAGAGTTTAAGATTTTAGAATACAGTAATATATATATAAGGCAAGATGGAGGATTTGGGCATAGGCCAGTCTTTCTTTTTCAGTAATTCTTAGGAGACAGTATTTCTTGTTTAGACTCAGATGTTTATTAATTCTTATCTATATTACAGTCTCACAAGCTGTGAGTGCTACAGCACTTCTGCTAACAAACTAAAAATGGCCCCTATATCTCTACAAGGCTTTTTAAGAATAAAATGTCCAATTAAAAAATGGCACCTAGATTATTTTTACTTTTAACCCAATAACCAACCACTCATGGCCCAGAATGTGGATTTTTTTATCCAGTTACAAAATACCACCCTGACCCATGAAGAAGAAGAAGGTGAAAAAGAAGGACTGGCCTCCACCCTAAATCCTCCATATTGTTTTATATATATTACTATGTTCTAAAATCTTAAACTTAAATTAGTTTTTAGACAGTGGATCGAAGCTCTCTCTCTCTCCATGAAGTCGCCATTGGGGAAACTCAAAGGGAGTCTGACAATTTGGGCTCAGACCCCAGGGAGCTTCAACTCACCATCATCAGGGGCGTCCTCGTCCCACACCGACCACATCTGCACGCTGAAGAAGGGCGCCCAGCAGGTGACGTAGGCGGCCACGATGACGAAGGTCATCTTCACCGTGCGGATCTTGGCGCGGGAGATGGTGCGCACGCTGCTCACCCGCGAGGGCTGCCCGCCCTTCTTGCCCTTCCCCGCGGGGCTGGGGGCACCGGGGGCGGCCCCCGTGGCTCCCCCCACGCCGCTCTGGGTTTTACCCTTGAGGTTCTTGCAGATCTCGTGGCAGATGAGGCTGTAGCAGACGCTGAGCACGCCCACGGGCAGCGCGAAGACGCACAGCGTGGTCCAGGTGATGTAAGCCCGCGCTCCCCACGGCGAGCCGAAATCCGCCCAGCAATCCAGCACCCCCGAGCCCGGCCTCACCTCCCGCAGCGAGAAAATGAACACCTGGGGCAGGCTGAGCAGGCAGCTGAGCAGCCAGGTGGCCCCGATCATGGCGTAGGCCTGGCGGCCGGGCTGCCGCAGCGACTGCAGCGGGTGGCACACGGCCAGGTAGCGGTCCAGGGTCATGGCCATCAGCATGTAGGTGGAGGCGAACATGCTGAGCACCTGCAGGTACTTGACGGCCCTGCAGAGAGGGTCAGGGCCCTGGAAGCGGTAGGTGACCTTCCAGAGGAGCTGCGGCAGCACCTGGAACACGGCCACGCCCAGGTCGGTCAGGCCCAGGTGCAGGATGAAGAGGTGCATGCGGCTCATCTTCCTCCTCAGCCGGTACATGGCCAGCAGCACGCCCAGGTTGCCCACGGTGGCCACGGCCAGGATGGTGCCCAGCACCCCGACCTCGGCCTTGGCCAGCTCCTCGTCCCGGGTGTGCAGCACCGTCAGGTTGGGGTCCCCTGCCAGCCTCAGCAGCCCCTGACCGGGCTCAGGTGGGCTCTGCTGGGAGCTGTTCCAGCCCCAGCCTGGCTCCATCCCTCTGGGAGGCTCACAGCTCCTCCTCCAAGGCTCCTCTGTTGTCCCCTTTTCCGTCCAAGGCTCCTGTCTGATGTCCTGTTGTCCCCTTCTCTGTCCCCCTGAGCTCCAGCCCCTCTGCCCCAGGCTGTGCCTGCTCCAGCAGTCCTCAGCACCAGGACAGGTTGTCCCTTGTCACTTGTCACCTGTCACACTAACCCTGCATCAGGCAGCTGCAACTCCCTCTCTGCCTGGGCTGAAAATATTCCTGTGGAGTTCAGCCCTTGGTACTTCTCTTCTCTGCACTGAACATCCCCAAATCCCCGTTTCAGCCCTTGGATCTTCTATTCTCTGCACTGAAAATTCCCAAATCCCTGGTTCAGTCCTTGATACTTCTCTTTTCTGCACTGAACATCCCCAAATCCCTGTTTCAGCCCTTGGTGCTTCTTTCCTTTCCACAAAACCTTCCCAAACCCCTGTTTCTCCCTGCACTGCTTGCCTTGTGCATCCCCCGCGCAGGTAAATCCGAGGGGAAGGAGAAATCCTCCTTAAAAGCAGCAGAAAACGCTACAGAGGCTGCGTCCCTTTGGCTTTTTCATCCCGAGGAGAGCAGCCGGGTGAGCGTGTCCCAGCTCCGTCTCCGCGGGGAGCGCTGGCGGCTCTCGGTGTCGCCGGGGCTGGGATTTATACCCGGGCAGGTCCCTCCCCGGTGTCCTCGTGTGCGAGCACCGTCCCCGGGGTGGCTTTTACACTCCCCGGTGTCCCCGGTGATTGAGCACCATGCCCGGAGTGGCTTTTACACCCTGGCAGGTCTCTCCCCGGTGTCCCCAGTGTGTGAGCACCGTCCTCGGGCTGGGTTTTACCCTCCCCGGTGTCCCTGGGCTCGGTTTTACCCTCCCCGGTGTCCCGGGGCTCGGTTTTACACTCCTCGGTGTCCCGGTGAGTGAGCATCGTCCCCGGGCTGGGTTTTACCCTCCCCGCTGTCCCCGGGCTGGGTTTTACACTCTCCGGTGTCCCCGGGCTCGGTTTTACCCTTCCCGGTGTCTCCGGGCTGGGTTTTACCCTCCCCAGTGTCCCCGGGCTCGGTTTTACCCTTCCCGGTGTCTCTGGCCTGGGTTTTACCCTCCCCGGTGTCTCCGGGACTGGGTTTTACCCTCTCCGGTGTCCCCAGGACTGGGTTTTACCCTCCCCGGTGTCTCCAGGCTCGGTTTTACCCTCTCCGGTGTCCCCAGGCTCGGTTTTACCCTCCCCGCTGTCCCCGGCTCCGCTGCTGGCCGGGTGAGCGCCGATCCCCTCCGGAGCTCTGCCACCCCCGGCTTTGGCAGGGACATTTGACCAAACTGGAATTCCCAAAGGACGCCAATCCTCCTCCTCTTGTCCCCCGTGTCCCCTCTGCCTCTGGGGACAATCCGCCCTTGCTTTGCAGCCTCGCTGCCCCTCAGACCCTCCCCAAATCTCTGCCCGGGGCTTCTCCCGCTGGGCTCTCCGTGTCCCCGCCGCCTGGGGACCGGGGGAGATGCGGGTCAGGAGCGGGACCCCCCCGGGTGGAGCAGCTGAGCCTCAGCCCCGCAGCAAAAATCGTCGGGACCCTCATTTATTTATTTATTGTCCCCACAGCCCGGGGCTGCCTCCTTTGATCCGCTGTCCCCTCCTCTCTCTGCGGGATCCTCCCTGAACGCGGCTGAGGCCTCAATTCTGGTGTTTTTCCTCCATCTGGCACAAAACCGCCCCTAAAATGGGGAGGGAGGTTCTGCCCACCCGCGGATCTCCAGGATTTACCCCCATTTTATTTTTTTTTTCCCCAAAACCTGGCAAAAATCCACGGGAAAGGCAAAGCTGGTGGGGAGAAGGGAGCTGGAGATGTCCCAGACTCCGTGCGAGGCTGGCTGGGAGCTGAGGGAAAGGGGCCGGGCCGTGGGATGAGGGCACAACAAATAGTGTAAAAAAAAAGGATTTTATTTTTTCCACTGGGGAAATGGGGATTTTTTTTATTTTTTCTTTTCCAGTGGGGAAAATCCTGGAGCTGAAAGTCTCTTGGATCTCATCTTCCTGAGAGTTTGGGCACCTCCTCATCTTCCCAGCTTTTTTTTGGGCCTAGATTTTCTCTTCCCTCAGGGGTGTGGGTGCAAAGCACTTGTGAGTGTGTCCACAGGATTCCACTTCCATTTGGCAACATCCAGGCTTTGTTTTCCTGCTAAAATATGACAAGAAGAAGTTAAATTCATCCATTTTCAGCCTTTTTTTTTTCTTTTTCTGAGGGGAAAAGATGCCAGCAGCCATCCAAAAATCACCCGGCCTGGGCTTTGTCGCACCTGGTGAGTGCTGGACACGGTTCTGCTTCTCTGGCTGCTGATATTCCACAGAAATTCCCTGTAAAACAAAAAAAAAAAGCTGTTATTTGCTGAATAAATTTGCAGATCGCCTCTAATAACCCTAAATGAGCTCGGTTTGTGTCTAATTAAAAGACATTCATCCTTACGAGGCCCTGTGGATATAAAGTACCCATCAGAGAGTGCCAGTGGAGGTGGGTTTGGTGGATAATTTGATTTTCTGTGTTTGTGATCAGCTGTCTGATTTTCAGGAAGATTAATAAAGGGTAATAGAAAAAAAAAATCAACTTACAAAGCAGTGAAAAGCTGAGATGAAGGCAGAGATGGAAGGGCAGAGTCTGCAGAGGGAAAGAAACACTGAGAGAGGTTTGAGGGCAAAGTTAAATTTTTCTGGCAGTGTTTGGATTTAGGAGCAATTCCCTTGCAGACAGAGCTTTAGTCCAGATTTTCCTGAATTTTGTTACAGGGAGAATTCTTTTCCAAGGGTGCTTAGAGGAAAATGGAGCTGATTTACAACCAAATCACCCTTGGAACCTGAAAGTTCCATTTTCTTTAGGGGAAGAGATGTCACCACAGGAGAGAATTTTATTATTTTATTATATTTTATATTTCATTATATTTTATATTTTATTTTATATTTTCTTGTATTTTCTATTTTATTATATTCTATATTTTCTATTTTATTATATTTTCTATTTTATTTTATTTTTATTATATTTTCTATTTTATTTTAGTTTTAAAAATTATTTTATTTTATTTTTATTTTAATTTTATTTTTTATTTTATTTTTTATTTTATTTTTATTTTATTTTTATTTTATTTTTTATTTTTATTTTATTTTATTTTAGTTTTTATTTTATTTAATTTTTATTTTATTTTTTATTTTTTATTTTTTATTTTTTATTTTTTATTTTATATTTTATTTTAGCTTCTATTTTATTTTATATTTTATTTTATTTTATTTAGCAGATGGAATGGAAAATAAACCCATTTTCATTTGTAGGTTTGCTGAGCATTTTGAGGCAGCTCCTGGACTTCAGCAACACCAGGACTGGGATTTCCAACGTGGAATTCCTGCCTGAGGAAGGCTCTGGGCTGTTCAGTGCTCCAGGAATTCCAGGTGAGTGATGGCCCAGCCCAGCCTGGTCCCAGTTTAAGCCATTCCCCTTAAGCCAGGCCTTGGGAGCTGTGGGATGAGGAAAACCCTGCAGGTTTTGGGCAATGCATTTTTTATGTACAGGGAGGGCACCTGTGCAGGGCTGGGGTAATTTCAGTTCTGTGCTCCTGGATATTCCTGCACCGGGGTGAGCCCTGAAATGGGATGAAAACAGCTGGGAGCCCACAGGGATCACATCCCTGCATTTCTGAGCCCCTAAATTCAGTTTATCAGGATAATATTGTATCACACTGCTCATTTTTGGCAGCTCCAGCTCAAAGCCAGCACAGAAAACTCTGTCCCTGTCCCAGCTGGCACCCCGTGCTCGTCCTGGGCAGCACAGGCAGAGATTTTGTGATTGCTGAATCCTTTGGCAGAGCACCTGGTGACTTTGTTTTTGTGGGTAGCTTGCTGGTTAAATAAATAAAATGTGCTGGCTCGGGTTTCTGTGCTGCGCTGGCCGCCTGCTCAACACAAATATTTCATTTGTGGTGTGCGATGCTGTTAAATTTTATTGCTGACAGCACGGAGCAGGCTTGGGCTGTCTTTAGCATTTAATCACTGAAATGTTTTCTGTGGTTCAGGTCAGGAAAAGCCAGATTTGGTCATTTTGTGCTGGTTCAGATGCCATAAAATTAATGGTGTTGCAACAGCTTCAGAGCATCCCGGGGTTGTCTCCTTGGAAAGGCTGAGGGCAGTAATGAGGGCTGGGAATTCCTGCTATCTCCTGTTGTATTAAATTTGTATTCCTGCTATCTCCTGTCGTATTAAATGCCAGCTCTCAGTCAAAATGAAGCCATGAATGAGCTCCCCTTCCACCTCCTGAAAATATAAACTGCTGAGGCTTCAAAGCCCAGCTTGCTCTTGCTGTTGACCTGTTTTTTGTCCTTTTCTCCCCCTCAAATTTTGGCCAATTTGGATGCTGGAAACTCGATGTAATTTTAATTTTTGTTCTTGAAGTGCTCTCAGGAAAGTCACTTTGTGGTGTCTTGGCTGGGGGGAATAAATTTCCCTGCAGGGGTGGTCATGGGTTAGGGAATGGAGCCTAAAAGGATTCAGACCAGTCCTGGTCCATCCTAAAACCTCAGGAAATGCCCCAAAAATGTTAAATTGCCTCTAAATGTTCACCTGGGATTGAAAAGGAGCTTCCAGCACTTAAAGCCAGGAGCGAAACCTTTTCCAGCCTCACCTTTTCCAGCCTCACCTTTTCCAGCTTCACCCTTTCCTACCCCCCTATTCCCTCATTCAGATTTGGGTTTTTTCCATTTAATTAAAAGCCCTGCTCCTTATAAATATTAGAGAGCATAAATAAATCTGTTGAGCACTTGGGGAGTGCCCCAGAGCGGGGCCTGCCAGGGGCTCTGCCAGGCAGGAGGAGAATTTTCATGGAAAGCTGTGAAAATTGTCAAGCAGAGCAACAAAAACTGATGGGGTTGTGGCACAGAGCTGCGTTTTAAAGGATCAGGGCTCAAAATGTTGCCTTGAACATCTTGAACAGCTGAGCTGGAGGGGGCTGTGCCCAAGCTGGGGGATTTAAAACATCCCTCCCTTCATCCTGCCTGCTGCTCCTGATGTTTGGGACAGCCCTGGCCACTGGAACACCCCAAATCTCCCCAAATCATCCCCAAAATCACAGGTGAGACCCCACAGAGGCCCCACAGCCGTGGGGTTTGGAGCCTCCCGTGCCTGGCACGCTCTGTGATGATCCACAGAAACCTCCCAGGCTGGCAAAGAGTACCGGGAGCTTTCTGTTGAATAAAACAAATCCAATCCCTGGATTTATTATTATTGCAGCTGATAACTCCATCAGAGTTGACTTTTCCCTCCTTGTTTTGCTGTTTCTTTTCATTTTGACCCACATGTGTGCGAACCCGCTTAAAGCCAGGCAACTGCCAGAGGTAAAATTGAAGCTACAGGCGCTCAAGATAGCAAATTACTTGTTTATCATCCTTAAGCTCTCCCTGCTGGTTTCCTTGTGTAGCCAGGGATGTTTAAAGACTTCGGTGGCTGTGAAATGCTTCAATTTCCTCCCCTGCTCCCTCATCTCCTTTCGCTGTTACCGTCATTAGCATTTAAAAACCCAGACACGGCCAGAGCTTTCCAACCTTAAAATCAATAATGAGAAAAAAAAGAAGAGAGCAACAAGCAAAATTACATTTCAAGGCTGGAAACAAATGGTTTTTTCCTGTCCTCTGCTGTGGGGGAAATTTGTGTGTGTTAGCTGTGGTGTGCACAGACAGAGGGGAAAGGAAAATTCACCCGGGACAGAATTCCCACCCAGGTACAGCGACAACGTGGCCAGGCTGGAAAAGCTGTTTAGCTGCTTTAAATTGTTTTATGCAGTGAAAAAAATCTGATTTGTGCACGAGATTTTCAGGCCTGTCAGCCTGGAGAGATGGGGTTGTGATATTCTTAATAAATCCTGGCTAGGAAATTTGAGTTGGTGGCGGGGAGGACTCCCTGGTCCTGAGTGTGGGGATGAGTTGTGTTTAAGAACAGACTGGATGTGGTGCCAGGGTTTAGTTGAGGTTGGGTTGGGTTGGGTTGGGCTTGGTGATCCTGGAGGTCTCTTCCAACCTGGTGATTCTGTGATTCCTGTGTGTGATTCCTGTGTGTGATTCCTCTGTGTGTGATTTCTGTGTGTGATTCCTGTGTGTGTGTGATTTCTGTGTGTGTGTGATTCCTCTGTGTGTGTGATTTCTATGTGTGATTTCTGTGTGTGATTCTGTGATTGCTGTGGGTGTGTGACTCCTGTGTGTGATCCCATGTGTGATTCTGTGATCCCCATGTGTGGATCCCGTGTGTGATCCTGTGTGTGATTCCTGTGTGTGATTTCTGTGTGATTCTTGTGTGTGATTCTGTGATCCCCATGTGTGGATCCCGTGTATGATTCCCGTGTGTGATCCTGTGTGTGATTCCATGTGTGATTCTGTAATCCCCATGTGTGGATCCTGTGTGTGATTCCTGTGTGTGTGCAATCCCATGTGTGATTTCTGTGTGTGATTCTGTGATTCCTCTGTGTGTGTGATTTCTATGTGTGATTCTGTGTGTGATTCCTGTGTGTGTGTGATTCCTGTGTGTGATTCTGTGTGTGATTCCTGTGTGTGATTCCCATGTGTGATCCCATGCGTGACTCTGTGATCCCCGTGTGTGGATCCCGTGTGTCATTCCCATGTGTGATCCTGTGTGTGATCCCATGTGTGATTCTGTGATCCCCATGTGTGGATCCTGTGTGTGATTCCTGTGTGTGTGCAATCCCATGTGTGCTTCCTGTGTGTGTGTGATTCCTGTGTGATTCCTGTGTGTGATTCTGTGATTTCTCTGCGTGTGATTCCTGCGTGCAATTCCTGCATGATCCCATGTGTGTGATTCCCGTGCTTGATCCCATGTGCAATTTTGTATGGAGTTTGGCAGAGCCGAGCCCCACGGGCAGCTCGGGATCCTTCAGGGATCAGCACCTGCAGCTGGAATTGGGGCTGGGACAATCCCAGCGGGGGATTATTATGGGATGCTGCAGGGCTCTGGAGCGGGAGGGGAACCCCCCCACCCCTTTGTGCAGACAAAGAGGGCACAGGATTTAAACCACGAATTAATTGAATATCTCAGACAGGGGGAAGTGAATGAGGACCTTGCCATGACCTCAGCTCTGCTCCGTGTCCCCTTCCCCTCCTGCCCTGATGGAAATTCCGTGGTTATTCAGATCCCATCACGCTCCAGGTAGGAGAGGCATCAATCAGGGCCGGGAGAGGAGCGGAGCAGCCGCTTCGGGGCAGTAAATTAGGGAATGATGAATGGTGGGGGAAACCTCTGCAGGAATCTGAACTCGCCCTGCCGCAAAGTTCAAGGCTCGGTGCTGAGGGGTTGTCCTCGTCTGTTTGGGGGCCGAGCCCAGACAAAACACAGCGAAATTGGGCAGCGGCTGTGCAGCGCCCCGGTGAGGGGTTAAATCATTAAAACACCGGGAATATTCCTGATATTTTTACCCCGATTGTTTTTTGGAGTGCCAAGCCAAGGGACTTCGGGGTGCTGAGAAACAAATTCACAGAATCGAGGCTTGATCACTGAAGCGCCGCTTCCCTTCAGCCGTTTGAGCAACTCCTTTGCTTTTCTTGCCACCTTTTTAAAATTATTATTTTTTTTTCTGTAGAGAACAGCACAAAACAAGCCAAATTAACGCTCATTATTGTAGTTCCACTCCTAGTTTAGCTCGCCAATCGCTACCTTGAGCTCGCACAAAATGTGTTGGGTTTTTATATTTTTTTTCCTCCCCATCAGAGTGTGTGAAAATCTCCTTGGAAACAGAGCCCTGCTGGTCTGGCTGCTGCGAGCGGAGCAGCGAGCGGAGCTCTGAGCGCCGCCTGCTCCCCTCGCTGAGTGCCCGCGGGCAGGAGGTGCCGGCGGTGGGGATGGAGCTGCGGCACCGGGGTGTTTTTCCCGGGGGTTGATTCCCGGCTCCTCGGGGTTGATTCCCATGTTCTGATGATGCTGCCGCGGCGGGGATTGCCGGGCTGGAGGTTCCAGATGTGGAGCATCCCCAAAAATGCTGCCCCAGGTGTGCTCTGGGCGAGCGGATCTCCCCGGAGGGCAGCGGGAGCTGCGGCTGGAGCCCTCTGGGGAACCCCGGTGGTTCTGGGGAGAGGCGACACCTCCCCAAAATCCTCCCCTGCCCCACCGAGCTGCTGCGCCAGGGTTTGGTTGGAATTGGGGACGAGAGTGGGGAGCCCTTCCCTGCTGTCACCCACACCTCCTCATCCTCAGGGGAGAGCGAGAGGAGTTAATCCTCGCTCTGCTCCCATCTGGGCAGGCGGAACGGGGCGCCGGGAGCCTTCGGGAGGGCAGCTAATGCTCCTTAATCCCCCGCCGGGCTGAGGTGTCACAGGAGAAGGTGACAAAGTACAGCGGTGGCACAGCGCGTCCTGCGGGGCTGGGACAGCTGGGAAGGGAACGGGGGGAAGGGAAGGGGCTGGGACGTGTGGGGCCAGCGGCAGGAACGTGTGGGACCGGCCCTGGGGGAAAGGGAAGGGGTTGGGAACGTGTGGGGCCAGCCCTGGGGAAGGGTTTAGGAACATGTGGGACGAGCCCTGGGGAAAGGGAAGGGGTTAAGGAACGTGTGGGATCGGCTCTGGGGAAAGGGAAGTGGATGGAACCTGTGGGGCCAGTGGCAGGAACGTGTGGGACCAGCCCTGGGGAAAGGGTTGGGAACGGGTGGGACCAGCCTTAGGGAAAGAGAAGGAGCTGGAACCTATGGGACCAGCCCTGGGGAAGGGGTTTAGGAACGTGTGGGGCCAACTCTGGGGAAAGAGGAGCTGGAACCTCTGGGACCAGCTCTGGGGAAGAGTTTAGGAACGTGTGGGATCAGCTTTGGGGAGAGAGAAGGGGTTTAGGAATATGTGGGACCAGTCCTGGGGACGGGGAAGGGTTTAGGAATGTGTGGGACCAGCCCTGGGGAAAGAGAAGGAGCTGGAACCTGTGGGACCAGCTCTGGAGAAGGGGTTAGGAATGTGTGGGATCAGCTTTGGGGAAAGAGAAGGGGTTTAGGAACGTGTGGGATCAGCTCTGGGGAAAGGGAAGGGTTTAGGAACGTGTAGGACCAGCCCTGGGGGATGGATTCCACCCAGCTCCGAGCTCTGCTGGCCCTGCCCTGCCCTGGGGGGTCTGAAGCCCCCTGGACACCATTCCCATCCTCTGGGATGCTGAACGAGGTGGGAATTTGGGATAATCCCTGCTCAGGTCGGTGTGACAGGCGGGGATGTTCCTTGCCCAGCTCAGGTGCGTGCTCCAGCGCTCAGGGAGCTCATATCGGGGGGAAATGGGGTTTAAAATTTCCAACAGCTGAATAATCTTTGCATCTCTGCTTTTAACTTTTCCTTGTGGAGGTGAAGGTCTGATTTCTTGTGGGAAGGGCCGGTATTTTATGACAAGGCAGAGTCTCTCAGGAGCCTCTTGCAGCCCGGGATTTCTCAGCTGGGAGAAGAGGGAAGGGTCAGTTTGGTGGCCAAGCCGGCGGTCAGGAGCTCTGATAAAAACAAATCCTTTCACCGCATCCTCACTGCCCGCCGAGAAATCCGAGCAGGGCGGGACAGGAGCGGTGAATCCACCTCAAAAATCTGATTTTAACAACCCAGCTTGGCGCCTCTAAGTGCCGATAACGCTGAACCAAGGGGAGTGTAAAACAAATTTTCACAGATGGAGAGGATTCTTTTAGCCAGAGGCTGGATCAGGCTGTGGCAGGCGGTTCTAAAAAAAAAAAATCGTTTAACATCGCCAGACAATGGCTTTGTCTCTGCTCCCCGCACGCTCGGTGTTAATTGCTGAGCATCTCTCAGAGCGATTTCCATGCGTGTTTGCACAGAGGCCGCGGGGATGTTTAGCACTGCTGCAAACCGGGATTGTTGCCCCGTGTTGCAGAAAAAAATGACATTTTGGAGGTTGCTGAGTGCACGGCTCTGTCACCTGTAGCTCAGCTGGGCCATCTCGGTTCTTGGGCTGATAACCCCCGAGGTGTTGAAAAGTCCTTGTCCCAAGCCCCGGTGCCAGAAGAGTTGGGATGCATTTGTTCAGGTTCTCAGGGTTGTTTATTGTTTTTTATCTGGTACATTTTGTTCTCACCCGGTTTGGGTGCTGCTGCAGTGCTGCTCATCCCTGACTGACCACCCTGAGGGCGGTCATAATCTTTTATCCCAAATATTACCAAATATTTGATCTATGTTTATAATAGGATACCAATACCTATCACCTATGTCAGACACTGCACTTCTGTGCTAAACCAACCCAAAAGTGCCACCACCACAGCAGAAGATGGAGGGCAAGAAGGAGAAGGACAGGAAGCCTTTAATACCAAATATTTCATGATCTGTGTTTATAATAGGATACCAATACCTATTACCTATGTTAGACAGTGTATTTCTACTCTAATCCAACCCAAAAGTGCCACCACCACAGCAGAAGATGGAGGGCAAGAAGAAGAAGCACAAGGACAGGGACACACCCAGATTCCTCCATCTTGCCTTCCCATTAAACCCCAAAATTCTACATCTATACCCTGTGATAAATTAATACTTTTCTAATCAAACCCTTGTGGCTTGTCTCTGGAGCCCTTGCCAGGGTCTGGGATCACCCAGGGCAGCCAGAGGGATGTGCTGGGTTCTGACAGGCTGGACAGGTGCATTTCTGGCTGGGCTACATATATATTCACACTATATATATATATATATATATATATATTTAATGGGCTATGGGCTACAGATATAGCCCATATCTGGTTTAGTTTCCATATTCTGGTATAGTTTCCACATTCTGGGCTATAGCTATAGCCCATATCTGGTATATATTCTGGGCTATAGACTATATATATTTACACTATATATATATATTATTTTTTCTGGGCTTTGGTCTATAGATATAGCCCAGAATATATATTCCATATTCTGGTGTAGTTTCAATATTCTGGTATTAATTCTGGGCTATAGGTCTAGCCCATATCTGGCATATATTCCATATTTTGGTTTAGTTTCCATATTCTGGTTTAGTTTCCATATTCTGGTCTATATTCTGGGCTGTAGAATATATTCTGGTATATATTCCATATTCTGCTCATAGCTCTGTTTTCAGCTGGGATGGGGTTTTGTGCCTGGTTCTGCCTTGGCCCATTCAGCTCCCTGTTTTTAGTGGATATTCTGTGCCTGGGGAGCTCAGCCCCGAGCCTGGGGTGGTGATGATTCCCATCCTTGCAGGGCATCAAATCCCACCCTGGGGCTGGGTGCAGCCCGGTGCTGTCACACCGAGGTGAGAGGCAGCCCTGCCCCGGTGAGGAGCAGCTTTACAGCTCAGTGTTGGATTAGGATGAGATGTGAAAATCGCTGCTAAACCCCTCGTGTTCAGCCAAGTGAGGCTCAGGCAGCCCCGGTGCCCCCCAGCTCCGGGGGGATCGTTGGCCTCGATGGGGAGATTTAAAAAAAATAATTAAATTAATTCTTAAATCCTCAAAAGCTAATTGGGACAGGATTATCTCTGCAGGAAACCAGAGATGCTGGGGACAAGGGGCCATTCCCTGGGGTGACCTGTGCTGAGGGATGAGCCAGATGCTGTTTTCCCTCCTGCTGCTTGGAGAGGAACAGGATCCAGGCCGGGGGCTCAGAGATCCCTGGGCTCCTCTGATCACCTCTGGGGAACCTTGGCCTTGAGACGCCTTTGCCAGATGTCTCAGCCACTGCTGGAGGTGCAGAGCAGCTCTTTTGGGGGAATTGAAAGGAATTTTATCAGCTTGCCCAGAGAAGCTGTGGCTGCCCCATCCCTGGAAGTGCCCAAGGCCAGGCTGGACAATCTGGGACAGTGGAAGGTGTCCCTGCCCTGGCCAGGGGGTGGAACCAGATGGGCTTTAAGGTCCTTTCCAACCCAAACCATTCTGAAATTCTATAATTTTATAATGCTGGGTTGTTTTCTGCAGCATCTGTTGATATCTGACCTAATCTGTGTCTAATTTTGCAAATGTGCATTTATCCGAGTGTGGGAGCAATCCCTCTGCCTTATTGGGAACCAGCAATCCCTCTGCCTTCATCGGGAACCAGCACAGCCCTCTGCCCCTCCAGGGATAATTCCGGCATTCCTGAACCCTTCCCCGCAGGGAGCCACCGCTTCTCTTCCCACCCACCCCGCTTAAAAAGCCTCATCCAAAATATCAGGATTTGCTTGGGAAGTTAAAGGTCCCCAGAGCCCGGGAGCAACCCCATCCAGCGTTAAATATCCCAACTTTTGACAACCAATATCCACCGTCCTGCCCCCAAACTAATTAATTTTATGCATGATTGAGTCGAACACCATCGTTTAGCCCTGTCTGCTGGCGGAGCCTTTGAAGTGCAAACCGATTATGCAGGGAACAAGCTGGGAGCTGGTTAATAACTCCCAGCAAAGTGTTCGCTGCTGGGAGCCTGGGTTGGGTTCCGTGTAGGATTTTATTGTTGTTTTGTCTCGGACTCGAGCTCGGAGCAGCAGCAGAGAGAGGAGAGAGAGCAGCAGTGACACTGCTGGGAAATGTTTAAAGCTCTCCAAGTGTTAATGAACAGAGCTGACTCTGCTGCCTCGGAAAATCTCATCCTTACCCTCATCTGCCTGGGTTTGCCTGGCTGCAGGAGGGATGGGTGTTAATGGGGGGATCAAAGGGAATCAGCTCAGCTCCGCTGCTGGGGATGCTGCAGGGAGGGAGGGAGAGCGCTGGGGTCTCACAGTGGGTCCAGGATTAAATCTGGTTAAATTCTGCACGTCGCTTTTGGGGTGTTCTGAAATCCTGGTGGTTGTCTCTGCTAAAGGCCCTTCCCCTGGGTGACCCCTCAATAGCTGCTCCTTCCTTTTTTTATAGAGCCAGGTAGGAAAGGGGTCATTTAATTGCATTTAAACGGTTTTTTATTATCTTTTATCCACTTCTGCAGGAGCACGGGCCTGTGAGATCCACTGAGCCCCAGCACAAATGCCAAGAGCAGAGCTTTGCCAATGGGAAGCCAAAATCCAGAGGTTGGGTTCTCCAGGGCTTGTCTCAGTTTGGTCAGTGATGGACAGATAAAGGTATGTACCAGTATTTATACATATAATAATAATATAATATATATTTTATATATTTATATATAAATATATATTTATTTATAAATATATAATAATATATATAACATATATCATACATAATATATATTATATATAATATATGTTATATATTATAAATATATATATTTATATACTATATATAAAAATTATATATATAATATCTATCTATCTATCTATAAAATACAATGTATATTTTATATCTAACATTATTATATATAATTATATAATTTATATTATTATATATGATAAATATTATATATTATTTTATATATTATATATTATTATATATTTTAATAGATATAATATATATTATATATTATATATCATATATTATATTATATATATAATTTATATATTATATATAGGATATAATATCTATCTATATATGAAATATTATATATATATCTATATCTATCTATCTAAAAATATATATAAAATATATCTTTAAATATATATTTATACTTACCAGTATTTTAAATCTGCTTTGGTGAAGGACCTTTCACAGCCACAAAGTTCAAACACAGCTGCAAAAAACTTCATAAACTCAACAAAAGTACCAACCAGAAAACTTCAGCACAGGATTTAAACGATCCGTTTCTGGCGCTCTGCAGATTATTTTTCTCGTGATTTTTCAGTTCGCTAATGAGGAATGACCTCAGAAGGGCTCGAGCTGCGATTCACGGGGAAAGGGAGAGCTGGAAATCCCAAAGTGCCTGGGATGGGCTGGGGGGAGCAGTGTCAGAGGCCAGGGCTGTGTTTTGTGTAGAAATCCAACTAAAAGATAAAACCCGGCCCTGTTCGTATCGCACCTCGTAGGTAAAAATACTCAACCCCCCAAAAAACCCAAACAAAACCCGCCGGAAACGGAGGGAAACAAGGGAAAAAAATGCAATTAAAGCGGCTCTAATGAGGCCGGGGCGCTGCCCCGCACGGCCGGGAGGGGGCGCTGCGGCCCCGGCTGCGCTGGGCTGGGGACACGGGCAGGGAGTGGGGGGGACACGGGGACAGTGGGGGACACGGGGGCAGTGGGGGACATGGGCAGAGAATGGGGAACACGGGCAGGGAATGGGGGACACGGGGACACGGGGACAGTGGGGGACTCGGGGACACGGGGACACGGGCAGTGAATGGGAGGCAATGGGGGACACGGGGACAGAGGGGGACATGGGCAGAGAATGGAGGGACAATGGGGGTCACCGGCAGGGAATGAGGGGACACGGGGACAGTGGGGGCCATGGGAACAACTGGGAGACACGGGGATAATGGGGGGCACGGGGACAACTGGGGGATATGGGGAGAACTGGGGGGGCATGGGCAAGGAATGGGGCGACACAGGGACAGCTTGGGGACATGGGGACAACTGGGGGATACGAGGAGAACTGGGGGTCACGGGGACAGCTGGGGGGCACAGGCAGTACTGGGGTCTGGCAGGGCGTGAGGAAGGAGCTTGGGCAGTGTTGGGGTCCGCTGGTGAATGGGGAGGGGGGCACGGGCAGTGATGGGGGCACTGACAGGATTGGGGCCGTTTTGGGGTCTTGCAGTGAATGAGGCAGTTTTTGGGTCCAGGCAATGTTTGGAGGAGGGCATGGGCAGTTTTAGGGTCCAGGCAGTGAATGGGGTGGGGGACACAGGCAGTGTTTGGGGTCTGGCAGTGAATGAGGAGGAGTCCCAGGAAGTTTTGGGGTCCAGGCAATGTTTGGAGGGGTCCCAGGCAGTTTTGGGGTCTGGCAGTGTTTGGAGGGGGGCACCCCTCCTGCCTGAGGTCACGCTCAGGTGGGCTCCAACAGTGGCTGCCCGAGGGGTCTGTGCCAGCCGGGGCTGGGGTGTCACACCGGGGGACAGTGACTGTCACCGCTGTCACTGACAGACACAGGTGCCAGCACATGGCCAGATCTCTGTTATCTGCTTTATTTTTGGGTTGTTTTTAATTGATTGAGCCACTCAGAAAGTTCAGGCGAAAGGGTGACTTTTCCTCTTGGGAAAAGGTGACATTTTCCTCTGCTGGGCCATGGGTAAAGCCATACCCAGACATTGGCTCTGCTCCCTGCCCAGTGCCCAACCCCAACAGAAAACCCCATCCTGGTTGGAAACAGAGCTGTGACCAGAATATGGAATATATATCAAATACGGGCTAGATCTATAGCCCAGAATATAGACCAGAATATGGAAACTACACCAGAATATGCAAACTAAACCAGAATATGGGAACTGTACCAGAATATGGAATATATACCAGATATGGACTAGATATATAGATCAGAATATAGAAACTATACCAGAATTTGGGCTCTCTGAGCTTTGGGGTTTTTTTTGTTTGTTTGTTTGCCAATAAACCTGTGTAAAACCTCAACCACACACAAAACCTCAAGGCCCAAACCCTCAAGCATCTCCCTCTCCCATCCCCACCTGAACCAGGCTGTGACTGTTGCCACCATCTGTGTCTGATGCCACCAGAGCCGGGATTTTGGGATAAATGGGACTCACTGATGTCTCTGCTGTTGCTTTTCCCTGGCCAGATCCCCTATAAATAAACCCGAGGTCTTTATCCCCACGATTCCTGCCATGGCATCCTTCTGGCCACACAAAAACATTTTGGAACCGGCTGGGAAATTTTCACCAGTTTAAAAAAACCAAGGTTTGGTGGGGATGGTTTTATTCCTGACATGTGAAATGTCTGGATTTCTTCTCCCTGTGTCTGGCAGGATTTCTGCACTTTGAGAATATTCATGCACTGATCTTGCTGACTTTCCTCAAGCTGTTTTTTTATTCCTACCACCACTCTACCCATATATTGCCTTTTTTCCCCCCTCCTCCCTGTTCAGACTAAGACAGGAATTATCTCTTCCATGCCCCAGACTCCGAGGAGAGTGGCTTGGCTGATTTTTGTGGCTGACTGGGCACGATATGCAGATGCTGCCCTGATGTGTGCACCAACCGTGCCCACAAGATGCCAGCTTGATTTTGTTCTTTTTTTTGCCTTTTTCTGAAGGTTCTGACAAGAGCCCTTGGCTGCAGGACCCCAGAGCTACGAGGAGCAGCAGGATGAGCATTGTTGGGAGCTTTCCAGCCGTGTTTCTCATGCGGGGTTTAATCTGGTGTGTCTGACCCCTCTGTGTGCCTCAGGAGTGACTCCAGGCTTGGCCCATTTGGTGCTGGGAGGGGAGCTGATGTTTTTGGCTGGTTGGAACTTCTGATAAAGGCTGGCACATCTGATTTATTGTCTGCCTCCGTTCCCAAGGAGACCACATCTGTAGCAGCCTGAGATAAGCTGCTTATAACCTAAAGGTGAATGCCTTCAAATATCAGTGTCCCTTCCTCTCTCCCCGCTGATAGGGAGCTCCTGCTCTCCCCTGCTATCTTTATTTCACTGTTATCACAGAATTAAACCCTCTGTGTTCTGCTGGGGAGCTTTTCTGTC
Organism: Acrocephalus scirpaceus scirpaceus; assembly: GCA_910950805.1. Classification (NCBI taxonomy): domain Eukaryota; kingdom Metazoa; phylum Chordata; class Aves; order Passeriformes; family Sylviidae; genus Acrocephalus; species Acrocephalus scirpaceus. The sequence continues at coordinate 5,211,717 of OU383797.1, forward strand.
CTCACAATTGGCTGAAGTTATAAATCCAGCTGAGTTCTCTGTTATCAGTCCTGATGCAGATTGTTGAGCACAGTGCTGGTGTCGCTGATTCCGTGGCCTGGTGGCAGCTCAGGTGCTGAGATCTGGAGCTGGAAGGTGCAGGATCCCCAGGAATGTGCACAGGTATGGGATTACTGCACCCCCAGCCCCTTTTTGGGTGCTTCACCCTCCTCCTGCCTTGCACAGGTGCAGCTGTCCTGCTCAGGCTGTGGGGAGCTGCAGAATCCCAGGATGGTTTGGGTTGGAAAAGAACTTAAAAATCATCTCACCCCACCCCTGCCATGGCCAGGGCCACCTCCAGTGCCAAAGCCATCAGTGCCCACTGCAATCACAGAGTCACAGAATCACCAGGTTGGAAGAGGCCTCCAGGATCATCGAGTCCAACCCATGCCCCAACACCTCAGAATTTTTAGAATTTCAGAATTTCTAGGTTGGAAGAGACCTTCAAGATCATCAAGTCCAACCCATGCTCCAACACCTCAATGAAACCCTGGCACCACACCCAGGGATGGTGACTCCACCACCTCCCCAGCTCAGACCATTCCAATACTTTATCACCCTTTCTGTAAAAAACTTTTCCCTGATATCCAGCCTGGATTTCCCTTGGTGCAGCTCGAGGCTGTGTCCCCTTGTTGTGTCAGTGCTGCCTGGAGAAAGAGCCCAAGCCCAGCTGAGCACAGGCACCTTTCAGGGAGCTGTGGGGAGTGATGAGGGCACCCCTGAGTCTCCTTTTCTCCAGGCTGAACAAGCCCAGCTCCCTCAGCCGTTCCTCACAGGGTTTGTGTTCCCAGCCCCTCTCCAGCCTCGCTGCCTCCTCTGGACGCGCTCGAGCGTGTCAACGTCCACCCTGAACTGAGGGACAGAGCTGGACACAGCACTGAGTGTCCATCCTGAACTGAGGGACAGAGCTGGACACAGCACTGAGTGTCCATCCTGAACTGAGGGACAGAGCTGGACACAGCACTGAGTGTCCATCCCAAACTGAGGGACAGAGCTGGACACAGCACTCAGTGTCCACCCTGAACTGAGGGACAGAGCTGGACACAGCACTCAGTGTCCATCCTAAACTGAGGGACAGAATTGGACACAGCACTCAAGGTGGGCCCTCACCAGAGCCGAGTTTAGGGGAGGAATGACCTCCCTGCTCCTGCTGGCCTCACTATTAATGCCAAAGCCACCAGTGCCCATGTCTGAGCCCCTGGCAGGAGCAGGAGGAGGCTCCAGGGCTGCAGGAGATGTTCTCAGAGCACCTGATGCTCTCCAAAGCTGCTGCTGCTGGAATCCTGTGGGGTTTGTGGCTGACTTGCAGCTCAGTTTGCTGAGAAGGGATTTTGTGCCATCAGGGGGGTGCAAAGGAAAGCAGCAATTCAGGCTCATGCATTGCTGGTGTGTTTGTATCAAATCAAAATTCGATCCAGTTCATAAAGTAAAAAGGGTTCTTATCAAGGCCAGTGCCAGCTGCTTTTAAGCAGTTTTTAAATTTTGATTTCCCATAAGGACTGGAATTAAAAAATTGGACGTATTCTGCTGAATAAAGACTTCCTGCCACTTAGGAATGCTGCCTTCTGGTAGCAGGAGAGAGGAAAAAAAACCCGTGTTCATCTGAATTTTAAATTCTCAGCTACAAAGAAAGCAATTTGGACTCTGGGTAAAATTTGAGGCAGGGTAAAATCCACTTTACAGAGTGAAATTCACATCCAACCTGGGGTCCAAGAAAGAATGGAGCAACATTGTGGAAAGTCTTGTGGTGGGTTTTGCACAAGAGCAGATTGCTTCATTTTTTTCCCAACATTTTAGGCTTTCATCAAAGATGAGTGGATGCGAGACTGAATCTGCAGGAGCTTTCACAACCTCCCCTCAGCTGTGACTGTGCCTTTCCATCTGCATTTTTAACCAAATCATTCTCTGATCAGGTTGGCTTTTTGGGGAGCGCCCTGGGAGAAAAAATTATCGCAGCTTTGGTGTTGTGGGGATCCAAAACCATCCACAGCTCCGTGCCCACCTGCAAGGGGAATGAATGAATTGCTCAAAGCCCTAAAGAGATTTAAAAATTCAATAATTGAAAGGGCCTGGATTTTGTGTTCAGCAGAGTAGCTGGGCACGCAGTTTTTATTGAATATATGAGGTTTGAAGGTGCATCCTGAGCCCTGGTTTGGGAATAGATCCCATCCAGGCTGTCTCTGAGTGGTTTTGGGGTGTTTTTAGTGTGTCCAAGGAGGGCTGGCAGTGCTCACACCCCAGGCACACAGTGTGGCACATGAGCTCCTCACTCCTCCCTTGCATTTCTGGGTGCATCCTGCAAGCACAGCAGGAATCTCAGAGCAAACTGGCTCCTGTCACAGCCTGGCCAGCCCCAGAACTGAATCTGTGCTTTTGAAAATGAAATAATCGGGTGGTGAAGGAGCAGCTCTGGTGAAACCCCCGAAAGGAGCAGACAAAAGGTGCAGAACTGAATCTGTGCTTTTTAAAATGAAATAATTGGGTGGTGAAGGAGCAGCTCTGGTGAAACCCCAAAAGGTGCAGACAAAAGGTGCAGAACTGAATCTGTGCTTTTAAAAATGAAATAATTGGGTGGTGATGGAGCAGCTCTGGTGAAACCCCAAAAGGAGCAGACAAAAGGGGTGGGAGCTTTGTCCCCTTGTGGTTTGGCCCTAAAACCTCTCTGCTGCCTGGCCAGGCTGCTGCTGGGGCGTGGTGTTGGCTCTGAGAGCAACACAGATGATGAGGCAAAATCAGGTGAATTTCTTTCAAATTTACCTCTCATTAACTTTCCTCTGTGCCAGGAGCTGTTGGATGCACCCAGCAGAACCAGGATTTGTCACCTTGATTTTTCAGCTTTCTAATTTTTCACAGTTTCTGAATTTTTTTCCTGTTGCAAGCATCATAAATAGAATTAATGTTTGTGTTAATACTAAATATTAACACTAATGGTTAGTTATTATTAACTAAATTATTAACTATTATGAAAACCAAATTATTATTATAACTAAATTATTAATTATTATTATAACTAAATTATTAATTATTATTATAACTAAATTATTAATCATTATTCAAACCAAATTATTAATTATTATTCAAACTAAATTAATAATAATTATTATAACTAAATTATTATTATTCAAACCAAATTGTTAATTATTATGAAAACCAAATTATTATTATTATAACTAAATTATTAATTATTATTATAACTAAATTATTAATTATTATTCAAACCAAATTATTAATTATTATTCAAACTAAATTAATAATAATTATTATAACTAAATTATTATTCTAACTAAATTAATAATTATTATTAAAACTAAATTATTAATTATTATTAGAACCAAATTATTATTATTAAATCTAAATTTTTAATTATTATTATAACTAAATTATTGATTATTAACTAAATATTTTTATTCCTTCCCTAAGGAGGGAACAATTGATGGACTTTTAGCTTGACTAATGTAGTTGGAAAGGTGATAACCTTATTCTCCAAATCATGGAGTCAAATACTACATATATTAGAGAATAAAAGTCAGAGAATTTTGCTGTGCCAACTAGAACAGAGTCCATGAGTTCCTTTTGTGTCCTATTGCAACAAGGACAAATTTTAATTTGGGGAAATCAGGGTGAGAACCCCCAGAACTCCTGAATTTCTGCTGTCAGCTTTTGTTTGATGGAAAATTTCTTTGAGGAAATCAGGGTGAGAGCCCCCAGAACTCCTGAATTTCTGAATTTCTGCTGTCATCTTTTTTTTTTTGATGGAAATTTGCCTTTCCAAAGCAGGCCATATGCTGGAGAGGGATGAACTCATCAGCTTCTGCCACTGCACAGCAGGGAGGGATCCCAGCGTGGAGCAGCCGTGCCAGTTCACGTTTAATCAGCTCTTCCCTCCAGGAAAAAGGTGCAGGCACAGAAATTCAAGAGCTCAGGATGGTTTTTCCCCACGCTGCCGTGCAGGTGGCAGTGCTGGAGAGGGCCCTGGTGCAGGAATGCATCCCACGCCCCAGCAGGTGTTTCCACCTGGGGTGGTTTTTGGGATTTTTGGGATTTTTTAGGGGGTTTGGGTGGATTTTAGGCTGTTTCAGGTGAATTTGAGGTGTTTGGGGGGTATTTTTGGTTGTTTTTTAGGGGTTTTGGGGTGTTTCATGTGGGTTTGGGGAGGTTTGGGGGGACTTATGGGTGTCTTGAGGTGGATTTTGGGGTGTTTTAGGTGGATTTGGGGTGTTTTGGGGATATTTTTGGTTGTTTCTGGGGTTTTGGGGTGTTTGAGGTGGTTTTGGGGAGGTTTGGGGGGACTTATGGGTGTCTTGAGGTGGATTTTGGGGTGTTTTGGGTGGATTTTGGGGTATTGGGTGGATTTGGGGTGCTTTGAGGGTACTTTTGGTTGGATTTTAGGGGTTTTGGGGTGTTTCAGGTGGTTTTTGGGATGTTTTGAGGGATTTGGGGTGTCTTGAGGTGGATTTTGGGGTGTTTCAGATGAATTTGAGGTGTTTGGGGGGTATTTTTAATTACTTTTTAGGGGATTTGGGGTGTTTCAGGTGGGTTTGGGGATGTTTTGAGGATTTGGGGTGTCTTGAGGTGGACTTTGGGGTATTTCAGGTGAATTAGAGGTGTTTTGGGGGTATTTTTGATTACTTTTTAGGGGTTTTGGGGTGTTTCAGGTGTTTTGGGGATGTTTTGAGAATTTGGGGTGTCTTGAGGTGGATTTTGGGGCGTTTGGGGTGGATTTTGCGTGTTCTGGGGATATTTTTGGTTGTTTATAGATTTTTGGGGTGTTTCAGGTGGGTTTGGGGAGGCTTGGGGGGATTTTTGGGTGTCTTGAGGTGGATTTTGGGGTGTTTCAGATGAATTTGAGGTGTTTGGGGGGTATTTTTAATTACTTTTTAGGGGGTTTGGGGTGTTTCAGGTGGGTTTGGGGATGTTTTGAGGATTTGGGGTGTCTTGAGGTGGATTTTGAGGTGGATTTTGGGTGTTTTGGGGGTACTTTTGGGTGTTTTGGGGGTACTTTTGGTTGGATTTTAGGAGTTTTGGGGTGTTCCAGGTGGTTTTGGGGGATTTGGGAGGTCTTGAGGTGGATTTTGGAGTGTCTTGGGTGTATTTTTGGGTGTTTCAGGTGGATTTGGGGTTTTCTTTGGGCATTTCAGGTGTTTTTGGGCTGGTTTTGGGTGGCTCAGTTTGTGCTGATGGAGATCACACCCCGAGCTCCACCCCAGGCTGATGCCTCAGCCCTGCCCGGCCCCTCTGTGCCTGCACTTGGCTGCAGTTCAGGGCCAGCAGAATCCCGAGCTGTTTGTCACTGTAAAGCTCTCTGGGATGAACAGTGGTACATAAAAGTGAGGCTGTGATGAGTTTTTAGGCTCTGCTGGAATAAGGAAAAAGATTTAAATGTGTTTTTTTACTCCCAGTAAGCCTTATTTAATATTGGTATCAATTTGTCACTGCCTTGCTCTGATTTCCCTCACCCCTCCAGCTGATTTTGTGCACTGCAGGGAGGAAAATGTTTGGCTCCCAATAACAGAGTGATCACACAGCTCCCTGTGACCCAAAAATCAAAGTGAAGCTGGCGATCATCGGCGCCTTTTGGGATTCCAGCTCTGAAAACAAAACTTTTGTTTCCATCCAAACAAGTCTGTGACCCTGAACCTACAAATCTGTGTTGCACAAGATGTTAAAATCTGCTGGGCTGAGGGCTGGGGTGGCCCAGGAGGTGCAGCCCATGGGCATGGAGGGATGGGCTCCAGCAGAGCTTTTGGTGCCAGGAGGAGCCTTGCAGAAATCCTGACTTCTTCTCCTTTTGACCCTCAAACCTCTCACATGGAAACTTTAATAAGAGACCCACATAACTTTGTGTGAGTATCAAAAATTCTCTTAAATTAGCCCAAAAAGTTTGGCACTCAAAAAGCAGAGCCTTGGTGCTCTCAGGCTCAGTGTGGCACTGTCAGAGCCCGGATTAGGGACACGGCCCCAGCAGCTGCCAACAACCACCACAAAAATTTGGGACCTTTTGCCCAAAAAAGCAGAGTTTGGCACTCAAAAAGCCCTGGTGCTCTCAGGCTCAGTGTGGCACTGTCAGAGCCCTGATTAGGGACATGGCCCCAGCAGCTGCCAGCAACCACCACAAAAATTTGGGATCTTTAGCCCAAAAAAGCAGAGTTTGGCACTCAAAAATCAGAGCCTTGGTGCTCACAGGCTCTTGGGCTCAGTGTGGCACTACCAGAACCCTGATTAGGGACACAGTCCCGGCTGCTGCCAACAACCACCACAAAAATTTGGGATCTTTTGCCCAAAAAAGCAGAGTTTGGCACTCAAAAAGCAGAGCCTTGGTGCTCTCAGGCTCAGTGTGGCACTGTCAGAGCCCAGATTAGGGACACGGCCCCAGCAGCTGCCAACAACCACCACAAAAATTTGGGACCTTTTGCCTGGTGTTCAGCCCCTCCTAAACGAACCCACAGCTGATTAGAGATGTTTTAATTGCTCTGTGCCTTGATGAGCAGGAGGAAAGGCCTCAGGACACAATTCTTGTTTTTCAGCCCTGTGACTCAGGGGCTGCCCAGCAGAGATCTCTGCCAACCTCCCTGGGAAATCCTTGCCAAAAGGAGCAACATCTGCCCAGCTCCTCCTGGATCAGCCTGATCACGGCCCTGCCATCGGATCCTGGTGGTTTTTCCATCCTGGATGTCTCCATTATCTGTCCTGGGGTGTTTTTATACCAGAGGCTTTGCAGGTGACCCAGAGCAGATTGCAGGGCTGTGCCACAGCACCGACACCTTTAACGTGTCAAAATCCAGAGAGAAAACCAAGCAGAGAGCTGAGCTGTTCATTTCAAGCACAGCTTTGGGTAGGGTGAAGGACCTGGGGAGTGTTTCTGGAAATATTGATCTGGTTTTGTGCCAGTTTGGGATTAATTGTCTATAACTATGGTGATCCTTGGAAACTCAAACTTTGGGGCTCTGTGAATGAGCTGCTGTGGCTTTAACACAAACTGCTCAGTCAGTTCTTTATTTTAATTTCAGACAGAAAGGAGCAGCCCTGGACGTGATTGATTACCTGGTGACACTCCTGACAGCTGGGGCAATAGGGATGTTTGCACACTTGGTTTAAATACCTTTATTGTCAACAAGGAAGGGCTGCCTCATTCCTGATTTCCAGCTGATGAGGTGAATTGTTTTAATTGCACTCCTCGAGCCAGTTCATGGTAGAACTTCCAGTTCTGTGTGCACAGATGGGGAGCAAAACCAGAATTCTGGAGCTGCTGGGGAGGAATTCATCCTCTGCCTCCCTGTGGGAGAGGAGCTCTGCCCCTGCAGACTCAGAACAGTGAAGGTTATAAACGATGAGTGCTGGAGTGGCAACAGGAACAATTATGTTTGAACTATTGTGGTGCTTATGTAAAAACAATCAGATTTATTTTTAGCTCATGAATTCTGCAGGGAAAAAAAATTTTGAGGTGTCACCTTGATGCTGCAGTGATGACAGAAACCTGGCAAAAATTGGGATATTGAGTTATGGAAGGGTTAACTGAGACTGAGAAACTGTCAGGTTTGACAGCCTAAAGTGATTTTATTTTTGGGTTGTCTAAACCAAACTCATAATACTAAAACTCTAATTATTCTACTCTTTTAATCCAAGATGCTGTTTCATTGTTTTGATTATCTGGCATCATTACACATCCATATTAATGACAGCCCTGAAGACTCCGGAGTCCAAAGCTTTTATTTCCTGGGCAGACACAACACAGGAATTCCAAACAAGACACACACATACAAATATACACCAGGAGACATTGAAACAGTGCAGAAGAGGTAGTACCATTAATTAGGAAATATAATGAGCAGTAAAAATACGGAGACAATTCAGATCTGTCTTCATTGCACCCCTCAAGTGTCACAAGAGGCTCCAGAGTGATTTATTCAGCATCAACCCAAATTTAAAAGTGTCCTCTGTTCTCTGATATGATTTTACCTGGAATTTTTTATTGGTGGCCTTCAGGTGAGTAGCTGAAGGGGACAGCACTTAGTGAAGAAATTAAACTTCATGGTTTGTTAACGACTCTGAAAATGAGCTTTGAATTCATTACCTGCAGGAACCAGATTGTCTGTGCACCTCAGGATGGATTAGTTTTTTTTCTCTAAAAAGACCAAATTTCATGAGTGAGTTTTGTTTGGAGAGGGGAAAAAATTATATATATGTGTATATGTGAAAGTGGATTTTTTTTTTCTCTAAAAAGACCCAGCTTCATGAATGAGTTTTGTTTGGAGAGGGGAAAAATTATATATATATATATATATATGTATATGTATATGTGTATATATATGTGAAAGTGGATGGATTTTCTTTTTCTCTAAAAAGATCAAATTTCATGAGTGATTTTTGTTTTGGAGAGGGGAAAAAATAATATATATATGTATATGTGAAAGTGGATGGGTTTTTTTTTTCTCTAAAAAGACCCAGCTTCATGAGTGAGTTTTGTTTGGAGAGGGGAAAATAATAATATATATATATGTATGTATATATGAAAGTGGATTTTTTTTTCTCTAAAAAGACCAAATTTCATGAGTGATTTTTGTTTTGGAGAGGGGAAAATAATATATATATATATATATATATATGTATATGTATATGTGAAAGTGGATGGGTTTTATTGCTGCCCTGAAGAAAAACTCCAGTGCAGCCCTGAAGTTCTACTAAAAAACTGCAGAATTTATGTTTTATCAGGGAGAAAAAACATGAACTTGATCTTTGTGGAGACAGAACCCTGAAAATATTGAAAAATAAAGAGGGAAAGGCTCTCAGAGGCTTCCCAGTGCACATTTAGGAGCACCCTGGGGTGCAGAGAAGCTGCAAAGATCAGGAGATCCCTGAGCCAGAGCAGCAAAACTTTGAGCCCCTCTGACCCAGACCTGGCTGATTATTCCTGAAGGTTTTTTTTTTTTGAACTGAAAGCAGCTGAGAGGTTTTGCTCTGTGAAAAGTGCTTTAGGGGAGAAGAAAAGAAGGATTATCAGCTGTAGAGGGTTAAGAATAAAAAGCAGAACAGAGCTCAGTAAATGCATTTTGTGTTTGCATTTCCGAGGTGTTTCTGCTCAGGGGATGCACACCAGGCAGATTCAGGAGTCCAGGGAAGGTTACAGGGAAAGAACAAGAAAAATTCCCTTTTTTTTTTTTTGATTTTTCTTTTCCAGATTTCCAGTTTTTTTCCTGTTGTTTAAGTCCTGATGGGCCATCAGGTGAAGTTAAATAAATCCAAACCAAAGCCAGGCCACAAGTGGAGGGCAGATCCTGCAGGTAACATTTATCTGATGTACTCCTCCTCAGAGGTGCAGGACGTGTCTTCTGTGCTCTCCTCCAGATCTGGCAGGTTGCCCCAGAGCAATACATCCACACCTGGTGGGGAGGAGACAAAGGAGGGGGAAAAAAAAAAAAAAGATATTTTTGGATTGTGACCTTATTTTGAAGTTGCACAAGTGTCTATTTTGAGAGAAAATAATCCCTGCAAAACCCAGGAAGTCACATTCCTAATGAATAAATCTATTTTCTGTCTTCCTTCAAAGTGATCTTGGGGGTGATGTTGTTTATTTATTTTTTTTTCCAGCCTAACTCAGAGGAAAAATCCCTGCCCACAGAAATATTTATGTAACCAGTGCAGCTGTTGACAGTGACTTGTTTGTGAGCAGAAGATGCGAGGCACAGGTGACTCTGCGAGGTTTGGGCAGGGAGTTTCCCTGCTGGTTTATCAGGGAGCTGCACATTCCTGAGCCTCCAACCCTGCCAGACACCTGGCATCCCTCCCACCAGGATGCAGGAGCTGCAATTCCAGCTGAGGAGAGCTCAGGGAGGGTCAAAATGAAAACGTGACTCACCCAAAAATAAAAACAACAAACCAGAGATGCCCCTTGACAGCTGCCTGACAGCTCAGCAAAACCATCCCCAGCACTATAAATAAATTTATGTTTGTACTGGTGGGGGCCTTGCTGCAGAAAATCCTGACTTGTGTCCACAGAGGGGGAGGTTAAGAGAGATTCACGCTGGAATTTTCATTCACAGCTGCCTCCCCTGCAAAATTCAGTTCAATTTCTAGATTTATTTATTTATTATTATTTCTTAATTATTAATTTCTTAATTATTAATATTATTATTTCTTTATTTAGTATTTATTTTTTATTATTTTCTAGCAATTCCTTCAGGCATCAGCCTCCCTCCAAATGTTTTGGCTGTTTTGGGATGCCTGGTTAGGGTTGGGGAATTGGGATTTTAGGGGAAGGGAAGGGAAGGGAAGGGAAGGGAAGGGAAGGGAAGGGAAGGGAAGGGAAGGGAAGGGAAGGGAAGGGAAGGGAAGGGAAGGGAAGGGAAGGGAAGGGAAGGGAAGGGAAGGGAAGGGAAGGGAAGGGAAGGGAAGGGAAGGGAAGGGAAGGGAAGGGAAGGGAAGGGAAGGGAAGGGTCGCTCACCAGAGGGGTTGAGCCTGTTGATGCCAATCACTGCCTGACTTTATTATTTATTATTTTCTATCAATTCCTCCACACATCAACCTCCCTCCAAACATTTTGGCTGTTTTGGGATACCTGGTTAGGGATGGGGAATTGGGATTTTAGGGAAAGAGAAGGGAACAGAGGTGACCCTCACCAGAAGGGTCCAGCCTGTTGATGCCGATCACTGCCTGGCTGTGGAACATCCAGAGGTGGCCGTTGTTGCAGGACAGCAGGCAGGGCTTGCAGGGACAAATGACGTGGTAGCCAACGACGTTCCCACTGGGAAGGCAAGAGGAAGAGTGAGCCTGGCCAAAAAGTGGATCTTGGTGGCTTTTTCCAGCCCAGACCATTATGTAAGGCTGGTGTTTTGGGAGAGTTAAGGGAGCAGGGTTAAACAAGTATCTTAAATATTTAGGGAACATCTGTTGGGAGTTACAGAATATCTGAGTTTCAGATCTTTGGCACACACAGAAGCATTTAGTAACCTAAATTGTGTAAGTCAGATGAGTTTACATACCAACAAGTGCTGGTGGATTTCTTTGTTTGTTTTCCTTTGGAAGGTCAGTGATTCCAACCATCAGAGAAAATCCTCACACCCCAAATCCACCTGTACACAAGCACTGTGCACAGGAGGGTGCCAGCAGTAAGGAGTGATGAAACTGAGAATTATGGAATGGTTTGGGTTGGAAAGGACCTTAAATTTCATCCATTTCCATCTCCTGCCATGGGCAGGGACATCTTCCACTGTCCCAGGGTGCTCCAGCCTGGCCTTGGACACTTCAGGGATGGGGATGGAGCAGCCAGAGCTTCTCTAGGCCAGATTATTGACCCTTATCAACTCTCCTAGACTGAAACCACAACCACCATTTATCCATTTTCTCTGATATTTCCGTTTCTCTACTTCCGCCTAAAACCCAAAATATTGTGTCCCTATCACAACCTATCAGTGTTCAAATCTGAGAAAGGTAAAAAATCTTCACTAGGGGGGCTGAAAAAATTCTCTCAGACAACTGTGAGCTCTTTCAGAGCTGTTGTTTTCCCCCTTAAATATCAGGCATTAATAAGGAGGACAAAAGAACTCGGAGAACTTTAGCGGCAGCGCGTTCCATCTGCTCCCAACAACCCAACGATCTGCCAAGAGGATGTTCTATTAATTAGGAGATGAGTAACTGCTCCTTGCTGGGGCCCAGCTCACAGAGATATCTCGGTGTTGAGGCAGACATTTCACGGGGCAGGTGGCACAAAAGCTTCCAGGAGACTCAGCCTCCTGACAATGCTGTCACATTTCCACCGGGGACTCGCACAGAAATACCCTGGCAGCCTGAGGAGAGGCAGGCTGAGTTTCTCCCCCAGCAGCGTTAAATTTGCACCAGGGAACGCAATCTGTTCCTTCATCCCCGAGCTGCGGGAGGTGACAGCGAGGAGGGGACACGGGGCTGGGACACGTCAGTGCCACCGTTGTGCGCTCACCACTTCAAACAGGCGATGTTCTTCAGCTTGCACTTGCAGATTTCGGTGAAGTAGCAGCTCCCGATGAAATCGACAGTTCTGGAGGGAGGAAATGTACAGAGGTTTGAAGAGTTGTGGTGATCACAGCCTGGGTGTTACGGTGACACCGGGCTGAAGTCACCACAAAGCGACGCTGCCATTGGTCCTGGGTGGTTTAAACCTCCCGGGGTCACACGGTTTTATTTCCCTTTTAACTCTCAGCCCTACTCATATGGAAACTTTAATAAAGAGACCCACGTGGCTTTGCGTGAGTACCAAAAATCCTCTTAAAACAGCCCAAAAAAGCAGAGTTTGGTAATAAAAAAATAGAGCTTTGGTACTCTGAGGCTCTGGGGCTCAGCGTGGCACTGTCAGAACCCTGATTAGGGATGTGGCCCCAGCTGCTGCCAAATCCCAGCTCAGAAACAGAACAATACCTCAGAGGCTGGGATGTTTAAACCCAAACCTTTGATTCCTTATCTCCTCTCCAACCCATACCTTCTGATTACCATGTCATTTCACAACCTGATTTCCTTACTATTCAAATCTCGCTATGGGAAAGCGGCGCTGAGCCGAGCTGCGGGAGAGCGCTGGCAGCAGTGACAGATCAGGTTTGTTCTGTTTGCGGGTCTTTATTTCAAATTCTAATCTTGGCTTCGGAAAGGAGCGGGAGGAGCTTCCCGTGGCTGCCGAGCCTGTGTCATCCCCACGCATGGATTAAATCGGAGTTTGGATTTGCCCCGCAAGGGACATCCTGGTTTTTTGCTGTCCTGCCGTGGATTCCCCGGGGCTGGAGATGTAGGGATGGGGTGAGCCGTGTTCCCCCGGTAACGGCGGGGTTTGGAGTGATGCTGAGAACCCTCCAGCCGTGTCCCCCGGGGCTGACAGGACCCCGTACCCCACCGGGACCCTTTTCCCCCTTGCTGGAGCTTACCCCGAGGGCGGGACGTCGGTGGAGTAGAGGTCGGTGTCGGTGTCCGCCAGCAGCACCGCCTGCATCCCCCGCGAGCTCAGCACCTGCCGGCAGAACCGGCAGCACAGCACGCTCACGCACCGGTCCTCGAAGGTGCAGCCGCTGGAGGACATGGCGGGTGGGACCCCGGTCCCGATCCTGTCCCGATCCTGTCGCGGTCCCGTCCTGGTTCCGATCCTGCCCCGATCCTGTCCCGGTCCCGGTCCCGTCCCGGTCCGGCGCCAACGGCCACGCTCCCACCTGTCAGTTTGAATTCCCGACCGCGCCCTCTCATTGGGCGCTGCAGGCCACGCCCACCCCATTGAAAAATCCGGTGGCACCACCCCTCCCGCCTGCCTATTGGTGGAAAGGAGCGCCTTGGCTCACTTCTATTGGTCGTATCTGCTGTCACTCACATTCTCGTCCCGCCCCGGTGCCGCGCTGCGCCGGCGGGGCGGTGCCACGGGCGCCAAGCGGCGGGAAGAGGAGGCGGGATCATTATATGCACGGCGCTGTCTGATTGGTTGTGGTGCCCGTCGCTCACGCCCAGCGCTCCGCGCCTATTGGCCAGAGCGCTGGGCGGGGCGGGGCGGCGGCGGGCCGGTGCGGGGGACCGGGCGGCGGGCGCCAGCGGCCGGAGGACGCCCGGCTGCGGGAGGCGGCTCCGCAGTGCCCAGGTAATCGCCCCGCCCGGCCGCTCGACCCCCGGCCCTCCTATGCCACCCCCCGGCGGGCTGCGGGCAGCCCTCCGCCGCCGGCCCCGCCGCTTCTCCGGCGCCCCGAGCCGCGTTCCCCCAGCCCCGGCCCCCCCTTCGGGACCCCCCCACGCTTCCTTTCCCCGCCGCCCGCATTGTTCTTCCCGGGCGGGATGCGGATCCGGCGGGTGCCGTGTTTATTTATTTCTTCCTCCCAAACGCGCATCTTCCGCGGGGGGCTGCGGCCGCGCGCTCTCCTCCTTCCCCCCCTCCCAAAAAAAACGGGTGAGAAACGCGAATTGGAAAGAAAAGACGGGGGAAAAGTTGTGTCCCGCCCTGTACAGCGCAGCGGGCGCTGGAAGAAACCCTAAATCCCCCCCCCTAGAGAAAAACCGAAAGGGAGAAGCTGCGGGCGGAGCCGCCCGGCGGGGACGCGCCCGGTGTGCCCGGGGCTGCGGGGCTGCCGCCGGCGGGGCCGAGCCGCGGTCAGCGGGGGATGCTGCGGGGCACGGGAGCCGCGTCCCGGGGGAGCCCCGAACTACAGGGAGCCGCTCCCCGAGGAGCTCCTGTTCCCCAAAGGAGCCCCGTTCCCCCGGGAGCCGCTCCCCGAACAGCCCCCGTGGACCTGCTCCCCAAATTCTACCCCGAGACTTGCACCCTAAATTAACCCCAAATTGTCCCCCGGGACCTGCACCCCAAATTAACCCCAGCTCCCCCGGGAGCCGCATTCCAAAGGAGCCCCTGCTCCCCAAACCTTTTCCCGGGAGCCGCACCCCAAATCATCCCCGGGACTCGCTCCCCAAATCACCCCCTGTTCGCCGGGACCTACACCCCAAATTCTCCCCCGGGACCTGCACCCCAAATCACCCCCTGTTCACCGGGACCTGCACCCCAAATTCTTCCCCGGGACCTGCACCCCAAATCAACCCCAAATTTTTCCCGGGACCTGCACCCCAAATCAACCCCAGCTCCCCCGGGAGCCACATCCCAAAGGAGCCCCTGCTGCCCAAACCTTCCCCCGGTTCCCCCGGGAGTCGCACCCCAAATCACCCCCCGGGATTCGCTCCCCAGTCACCCCCGGTTCCCCGGGACCTGCACCCCGAATTGTCCCCGGGAGCCGTCCCCCGGGTCCCCGCTGTCCCCAGCCCGTCTCCCGGGTCCCCGCTGTCCCCAGCCCGTCCCCCGGGTCCCGCTGTAGGCGTTCCCCCGGTCACCTGGCCGGGCTGCGGTTGGAACCTCACGCTGCTGCTGCTGCTCAAAGGACGATTTGCAATGTCAGGGTGTCAGGGCAGCTTGGCTTCCCATCCCAGATTTGGGCTGCGAGCAGTAATTTTCTAAATATATATATATTTATTATTGTTATTATTATTATTGTTATTTTTATTTGCAGGCAAGCAAACCAAAGCTGCTTCTCCTCTGCCGCTGCTCTCGTTTGGGATTTGATTTGCATCATCTCTGAACCCATTAAAAGAAATAAATAATAAAAAAAAAAAGAAGAGCAGAAGAAAAAAAAAAGAAAGGGCAAACCAAACCCACACAAAACATGTGCGGAAGGACTTCCACTCCCTGGCTGTGCTATTGAGGATCAGGAAGAGCCTTTGGGGGCTGCAGGATCTCGCTAGGCTGATGCTGCTGCTCAAGGATTTGGTGCAGGGAGACAAAACTGCTGCCTCTTCCATCCGCTGATCTCAACATCTGCATTTTCCTGCTGCTGTGCTCCCTCTCACACCCTCTCTCCATGGACTGATTTTTTTATTTTTTTCCCTTTTTTTTCGCCGGGGGGGGGGAGGGAAGGACGAGCAGAAAGCCAAGGCATCGTGCTGAGAGGAGCGAAAATTGCCTCTCTAGCTGCTGTTCGGGCGGATCTCTTTCGAGGTTATTCAGCTTTTTGGAAAAGAAAACATGACGTCGCCAGCAAAATTCAAAAAGGATAAGGAGATCATAGCTGAATACGACACTCAAGTTAAAGGTAAGGCTTGGTTTTATTTCCATCCCTTCATTGCCTGGCGATTGTAGGAGTTTGCAGTGGATGTTTGGGTGGGGAAGAGGGAAATCATTTGCAGATTGCCTGGAATTCGCAGGGCTTTTTTCGGCGTACAAAGCTGGGTCGGGTTTGCGGCGCTGTGTCCGTCCCCATGGGGCACATCCTGCTCTGGTGGTGCCGTTTTTAGGGTATTTTTTATTTATTTAATGGCATCCCCACATTTTTGAGTTCGGGGAGCTCCATCTTTTCCTGCCTGCCGTTCCGGCTTTGCATGTGAAATATGAGAGGCAGGGAATTGCTTTTTAATCCTCTGCCTGTCATGGGAATCTTTGAACAATCTGTGCAGTGTCACAGGAGCATATTTCCACTGCTGCTGATGGGGGACTGTGCTCGGGGGTCCCTGGGAAGGCTGCTTGTGCTAGAAACTTCCATTATTCAGGATTTTTGCTCGGGGTGAGTCCATAATATTCCCTGTTTTTCCTCGCCGTGCTGGAGTGTAACACCTCGAGGCTGCAGTGTGGGTGTGGGTGTACACACAGACACACACACAGAGAAATGCACACAGTTAGAAATGAATAAAAACTCCTGCAGCAGCTTTATTCCCATCATCACAGGGGATAATAAACGGATTTATCAGTGGGGTTTGCAGTGACCCTGTGAGTCTCCTGCAGAATTCATCTGGCTGGGTTTCAGGCTATCATGTGCCTTAGGTTAAAAAAAATAAAATAATAAAAGGTTGGTGAAATGCCCTCCCTGAGCTGCTCATTTTTGCGAAGTTTTCAGATAAGACATATTTAAGAGAATAATTAGGGCTTGTGCATGGCTTGATACGTCGCTGCTAGGAAGTTGTGAGATTCAGTGATTTATCTAATTGGTTAAAACTTGCTTGGTATGCTCAGAGCATGCAGGAAAAGATGGCCTTCGGGCAGGGTTGATTGAGTTAAATCAATGCAATTTGAAAAAAAAAAAAAGAAAAAAAAAAGCCAGATTTAAATCTGAGTAGGAAAGCTAGATTAAAACTGACAATTAAGATATTGTTTTGCAATTAGGTGCTGGGTTATTTTTCCTGCTGGGGAGGGGGGGGGTTCTGCTTGTTGGCTGCAAATCATTAAAACGTGTTGTCCTACAGGGCATCCCCTACCCTGACCCCAGTGCCCTGCACCTAGGAGCAGTTTGGGTACTTATGTTGAAAAATGCTTATTTGAGCAAATATCTGTTAAGAGTTTATTCTGATTTTTTTTCTTTTTAGTATTGATGTTCTTAAAGTTAGAAATGGAGAAGGGCGTGTTTCTCTTTTACTGCTTTAGTTTCTATTCCTGTTTTCGAGCTGTCTTTGGAAGTGGGAATTGCAGTCGGTGTAAAATTAGAGGCTTTGTAGGTTCTTTCATTATTTACCCCATCAAAATGTGCGTGATAGATCCGAGCTGGCAGTCACAATATTTGGGAATAAGACGGAAACGAGGCTTTAGAAATTAGCAAAGCGCATCCTCTCACCTCGCAGCTCTCGCATGAATTAGAAATCCTTCCTTTCCTTTCCAGACAAGACACCAGGAAAATGGGAAGGAGCTTTCCCTGTTGCTGTCAGGGCTCAGCTCATACCTGGGGCTGTCAATTAATCTGGAAATGGGCTCCTAAAAGTGGACTGCAGTAGTGGCACAGTGATTTATTTTATTTTATTTTTTTATTTTTTTGCTTTTTGGCCTTGTAAAACATTGCTGTCTTACATCCAGGAGGTTAAGGAGGCCGGAAGCGTGTGAAGGGATCAGGAGGAGCTGGGAGAAGGGGTTTTCCTTCCTGAATTAGTGGTGAGGGCAGCGATGAGTTCCTCTCGGGATGCTCCTCCCGTCCCTCTCCCAGCACAGGATTGGGAAGGAGGTGCTGATCCCTCTCCTGCCCTCCTTGGGAGGGAGGTGTGGAGGGACCAGAAATGCCCAGGACAGTCCTGCACTGCCCTGTCCCACATCCCTCGGTTATTTCAGAGATTTATTCCCTTTCCCACCCAGCATTGACCTTTGGGAGCTGTTTGGCAATGGGGATCGTTGTCTCCCTTTAGGTACCAACTTTGGGGACAAATTTTGCTCCTTTTAAACCCCACAAACCTTTCTTTGCATCCCACAGACAGCTCAGTTCTGAGCTGGGTATTGCTGTGATTCCTTAGGGAATCTCTCAGCTCTAATTCCAGCTCTCTCCATCACAGTGGCAAGATGATGCTAAATCCATTGAAATCCACAGGCGTGGTGGTGCTGCCTCATCACCAAACACACCGAGGTTCTTACAAGAAAGATTTTGGTGTCCTGATCAAATCCTGCCCTCAGCTGTAGGAACAGCGAGGAAATGGTGTCAAACTCTCTTTGAAATCTTTTTTCCCTGAGTTGGGAAGTGGAGCAGTGGCTGTGGGGGTGAGATGAATCACGTGTTGGCGTGCTACACGAATTGTGAGGTGGCATCTGCTCCTCCGATGAGAAAAACTCGGATATTTTGTGCTGGCATTTAGAAATTTTCAGCGTTTTTTGTGCTTTGCTCTGTGCTGGGAGCTGTGTTTAGAGGCTTCCTTTAAAACCCTTAATCCACAAACACCTCCTTAAGCACTTTAAATGATTGCTAATGGAATGATGGAGCTTTGTTTAAAAATTTAATAGCCTTAAGTGGTTAATCAGAAACCATTTAAGGGACGGCTTGATTAATAGATCATCACAAAGCAACATTTTTGATTTTCTGTTGCTGAGTGAGCTCGCTGTGTTTTATTGGAAAAGGGGCAGCAGGGCAAAGGATCCTGGAATGGTTTGGGTTGGGAGGGACCTTAAAGCTCAACTCATGGCCAGGGACACCTTCCACTATCCCAGGTGCTCCAAGCCCTGTCCAACCTGGCCTTGGACACTTCCAGGGATGGGGTGTGGGTGAGTGAAACTTTCTGTTCTCCCATGACCATGAGCTTTAGGTATTGATTGTCTCCCAGCAGCCATTTATTTCTCTGCCTCTTTGGGGTTGGTTCTTCCCATGGTTTGTGTGTGTGGGGAGATAAACATTGGAATGGAATTAATTTCTGAAATTGAAGATTTTTTAACCAAAGTTACTGTGCAGGGATCAGGGGGTGTGGAGGGAATGAGGGGCTCCTTGCAGGTGACCTCTGTCCACTCAGTGGAGATGGCTGGAACCAGGCTGGACACAGCCATGAGTCCTTGGTCTGACCCTCTAAGTGACCAGCTGGATGTGCTGGGTTGCCCAGTGAGCCCATGGTCTCCAACACCTGCAGGTTCAGCTCCAAACTCCCTTCAGCAGAAGGGAATTAACCCACAGATGTGCCCAGACTCGTTGATTTTCCCCAAAACCCGTGCTGACCTCCAGCCTTTCTCTGTTGGTTCCATGGTTTGCCCTCTCTGCTCATGGAGAGGATCCCAGGACTCCTTGGGGTGCCTCTTTTTGAGGGATCTCCAGCATGAATCCGTGTCAAGCAGTGGGAATTCTCCTGCCAGGACGCCCTGGGGTCGGCAGGGGAGGGAAGCTGTGCTTTGATACCTCCCGTGCCATGTGCTCACAGAGCCTGGGAGCCCTGTGAAGCTGCAAACTGAGATTCCATGGGCTCCATATGGAGCCTTTGATACCTCCAGCTCATCCCCTTGTCTGGATTGTCTCTCCCAATTCCTTTGTGCAAGTTGTGGTGAGGCAGGGATAATTAATTTATGCTGTGCACTGTGTTCCATGTGAGCTTGGGATGCTGCCTCTCTGTGCCTGAGCACTGTCAGGGTGTTTTTGGGTTTAATATATTAAATTGGAGTGTACACTTGCCGAGGAAAGAAAAGCCGGTGATTTATCTCTTAATTCTCCTTTTCTTTCTCCTCGTGTCCCACGAGAGCCTTATATTTAATTAGTTTGTATAAAGCTTCAGTAAATAGCTCCATGGTTTGAGCTGCAGAAATTTAATACTGACATTTTTTTACACAGCGTGGGCTCATAAACCACTTCTGTCCTTGAGTAGTCGCTAGCAAAGGTTAAAATGCATCTCCTGCAGATCTTGCAGCCCAGCCCAAAAAGTGCTAAAAATATGACAAATGGATGAGGTAATTTATTGCAGGAGCAAGCAGAGCCCAGAGGTGGCTGCGTGGTTGCTGAGCTGAGTTTGTCTTTGCTGAGGGAAGATTCCTGATAAGAACAACTCCAGGCAACCTCCCAGCTGCCATCACACTCAGGCTACTGAAATATCTCAAACTTTTCCCTTTAAACCTCCCTAAAATGGCTGATAAATTTTGCATGAGTCCCTTCTTTCCTCTCTGTGTTGAACATCTGAGAGTGTTTGATGTGATTGTGATTTTTTGCCTTAAATGCTGTGTGGAAATCTCATTTGTATGGTCCATCTTCCTGAGGGATGCTCGGCAGTTTTTAATCCTGGTGAATTCCCCCATCTGGTCCAGCCCTTCTGGGTGTGAAAGATTGCAAAAGTAGCTGTGACAGGGTCAGCAGCTGGAATTTGGGGGCTGGGAGGGAAGTGTGATGTTTTTGGTGATGATTTCAACCAAAAATTGACATTTCTCTCAATGGTTGCAGGGTTTTTTTTAACAGAATAGTCACCAGATTTTTACATCAATGAGCTGAAATCACTCTCATTTATTTCACTGCTGAACCTGTCCACTTTGGGATTTCTCAGTGGTGTTGATGTTACACATAAATGTTGATTTATTTTGTGTTCCTCACCTGTCCAGGTCACTGCACACTGTGAGTGATCCTTGCACCACCTGGGTGGGGACTCCCAGAGTTTTTAATACACCCTGTAAAGAGACTTTTCAACCACTCACCCCGGTGTGGCTGAGTGAAATAACCCTGAATTCTGATATTTTGCCTCTGCATGCGTTGGATTAACGTTCCCATTTAAAATGTGAAACTACCTTTTAAGGGGTTTTTGCAGTTAATCACGGCTCGGTGCCTGTAAGTGATTCCATTTGTTTGCAACAATAACTTGCTCCAAACTCGGGGCTCTGGAATTGCTGTGGAATCATCTGGTTTGCTGCAGTTCCTGATAGTGTTAATCCCTTGAGTTTTGGAGCTGGATTGGGCCAGCCAAGCAGCCTTGGTGCCAAAAAAGGGGGAAGGGGGCGTTGGGAGAGTGCCTTGATGTTCCAGCAATAGTTTGTGTTTTCGTGTCCAACTCCTGCTAATGGATTATTAATGAGGATGGAAGGAGGTGAAGGAATGCAGAGTCTGCCTTCTTTTTCCTCTCCAGCTCCAAAATCCCTTTTTTTTGCAGTTTCATCAGGTGTTGGAAGGCTGGAGACCAAAGCTGACCAAACCACTCCATCCTCTTAAGTGCTGCAGTTCCCTCCAAGAGCAGAAGGAATTGCCAGTGTAACTCCAGTAGGATTCTATAAAAAGTTTACTGGTAATAGCCAGTTTTCCCTGACTCCCAGCTAAGGGACAGGACATTTTTCCTCAGCTCTAAATGATTTCCTTTCGTGGTGAGCTTACAAATTAGTATCTTTCCCTTTTCCTGTCACTTAAAAGGCTCCACTCCTCTTTTATTCTTTTTTTTTAAATCCTTGCTAAATTTTTTTTGGCCATTTTTGGGATTTACTTGGAAGAATCTCTTTGCCTGGTCAAACTTTTTTCAGCTGTCGTTACGAAGAGTGAAAAATGTGAACCTTTGTTGAGATGGAAAGTATGTTCAAACACATGTTCCCTTGAATGGCTTTTGCTGTGCCATGCACAGTTGATATTCATTACTCACGACTTTTTTTAGTTCATTTTTTGGTACGACTTTCGCAGATTTCATGGCTTCTCTCTGAGAATTCCTACGACATCACGGGTGTCCTGCTCTTGGAATGCTGTCAGGGCTTTGTAGGCAATGCAGTTGTGGGATTTATTGTGGGATAAAAGTGTGGAAGAAAATGGGAGGAAGGGTTTTGACCTGGCAGTGATTCCATCTGTAGAGACCAGTCTCCATTTCTACTTTCTCTCTCCCCTTTTCTTCCCAAATTGCAATACTCAGGAGACAAAACATTTTCTGTGAAATCCCTGGGTAATGGCCATTGAATTTCCATGTGTTTGAAGTCAGAAACCCTGTGGATGTAAAGTGAGGAAGCTCAAGCTTGTTTTTCCAAGGAGATGCTGTAAATGCATTGGAACCATTTAAAACATTGTCCTTTTTTGCCATCAGAGTAACTATTTGCTGTTGTTAAACTCCAAATCTCCTGACCCACTTGTTTTGCTTTGAGTTCAGAGTTAATCATAACTTCTCTGAAGGTGGTGCAGAAATTCTTGGGTCTTTAAGGGTTTCCAGCAATGCTTCCCATTGATTTGTGTGAAATGGGCTGAATTAGGCCAGGATTTGGGTTAGTTTGTGCCTTATCCCACATGAGCAGCTCCTGGCTTTTGGACTCTTGAGAAGGAGCCAAATAACCAGATTAACTCCAAACCCAGCATGGATTTCAATCTCCAGCCTGGTTGGTCCTGCTACATCTGACGTTGGTTTGGGGTTGATTTTTTGTTGTTTCTTTTTTTTTTAAATTTATTTAAATCATAGGACTTTCCAGGAAGAGCTTCTTGGCTTCCTACATGCAGGGAAGGATTTTTGGTTTGTTTTTGTACCGCTGTCATTGGACGATGGTTTTTCCTGCAGGGAGGAAACCATGGAAGGATGCAATTTATAGATGGGGAGTGCTTGCAAATTGAACCTACTTAAAATAACGACAGTTGTTGCCTGGGAATGAATCCCTGAGTTTGTCTTGGGCCAGCAGTTCAGTCCCACTGCAGGGCATGATCTAAGTTTGTGAATTTAGGTGGGAAAATCGGGAAATTCCACAATATCCTTTTCTTTATGCAACTCCACACTTAGAGCAGGGCTCTTGCTGTTTTCGTGCTCTGTGTGGTACCAAAATGAATTTTATGTGGTTCTGCTGCTTCTAGGAAAAACAAAAATAAGAGTTAGTCCCATATTTCATTTTAGAACTGTTTGTGTTAAATTTTTTTGGGATAGGATTGTGTATCCAAGAAACTTCCACTCATCCACCAGGTGAAATTCCTCAATCTTGGGCAGGGCTGTGGCAACCAGGGCCGGCTGGTGGCTGCTGGGGACTCCCTGGCATGTGACAATTCTCCTTCTTCCAGCCCAGTTCCTCTGGGAAGGGCTGAAGGAAGCTGTCCCAAGTGTTTTCCTGGGCAGTCACATCTGTAAGGAGTGAACTCCTCCCGAGGCAATGGGTGGCACTGTGAATAAGCATCCGTGAGTGGAAATGAAGCTTGCTGCAAAGCTGATGCTCTTCCACCTCCCTGGGAAGCCAGAGCTGTATCAAGTGCCTGTAAAGCAGAATCAGGGAATTGTTTGGATGTGCAGAGATGCTGACATCCCTTCCCTCTGGCAGGGCTGCTTGCCTGGCTGGAATATTGGGCAAATCCGCTGTCAAAGTTTTATTTAGCTACCTATATAGCTAAATATATTATTTATCTTCCTATTTATCTGTTCATTTATTTATCTGTATTTTATTTTAGTTGTTGGCAAATGTAAATTCAGGCCTGTGACCCATAAAGCAAATTATCATGGGTTTTGATGAGTCCAATGAGCCTGAACTGCATCAAAACCTGAGGATAGAGAAACACATCAATAAGAAACAGCTATTGTTGCTGTGAGGGGAGAAAAAAATCTCAATTTTGGTTGATCTGTGCAGAAGATGAATGAATGAATGAATGACAGTGCAGAGTGTGGAGGTGCAGATCCCTGAGCAGGCCCGTGGAGGTTTTCCCCCAGTGTTCGATAAGCAGTCACTCAAATTTAATAAATGAACCTCCCTGTGAAGTGGTTTTGGAAAGGAGCCTGGCTTTGCTTTGGTCTCTTTAATGAATGAAAACCCTTCCTGGCTTTTCTGTCTTCTCTCCATCTGCTGGAGGAGGAAGAGGCTTCATCCCAGTTATCCTTTTCAAAAATACCAAATTCAGAAATTTGTGGGTTCCTGTGCGTCCCAGCCCCACGGGGAGGAACCCAGAGCTGCACGGAGATGCTGAGACAGGACCAAAAGGCTTTGCCAGTGAAGGACTTTAAAGTGTGCAGCTGGAAAAGGGAGGGAGAAATGCAGCACTACAAAGGTCACAGGATCCACTGATGATGTTTGGATGGAAACTCGACTTGCTATGAATGAAACTCTGCTCTCGTGTTTTCCCCCTGGAGCTGAATGTCTAAAAACTCTGGATACTCCTTGTTCTGTTTCTTTCTTTTTTTTTCCCTATTTCTTTTTTTGGCTCTTGTGAGTTGTGCTGTAGAAATGAAAAAAAAAAAGGGAAAAAGGGAGGATGGACAGCACCCACAGACAGGCTGGGGGAGGCTGAAATAGTCTGAGCTCTGCCACGTTCACCAGAGCCGTGACATTATTGGTTCCTGGTTATTTGCAAGGCAAAATTTTGTAATTTTATCTGTCCTAAACGTGTGAGGTTCCTTAGCAGGGATGTTGGCAAAGATTTCTGCCGTGCTGACCAGGCTTGTTGGACAACCTCAGAACTTGGGGCTGACTCCTGGACCCCTCGAGTGTTGATTTTATTTCCTGTGTGTGTAAGCTCGTGGCTGGTTGCTAAATTGCCTTTTCTCCCTCCTTCTGCCATCCAGATTGCCTGTGTTTGCTCTGAGGTTGGTTTGAACTTTTATCAGTCCATATGTTGGTGTTACCTTGCGTGATATGATTAATTTCTGACTGTAATGATAAATTAATTTACACAAAAGCGTAAGAGAAGTCCTTTTATTTAGGCCAGTTGCCTTATGCCAAACACATTTATAACCATTGTCTGCATACTTAAGGAATTAATCTTAATTTAGGCTTTATGTTAAATTATTTCCCCCATCCCAGTGAACTTCATAGAATACAGCTGGGAAGGGCTCCTTGCATCCATTAATTTCCAATTTTCACACTTTCTCCTTGAAAATCTTGGCTAAAAACGCTCCCCACCAAACCCATCCGTGGAAATTCAGGCAGTAATTTGGTTTCAAATTTAAATCAGGAAAAAAATTCTGGCACTGGTCCCTCTGGAAAATCCCTACAGGTGAAGCTTTCTTTTATATCTTGAAAGCAGTGACAGCTTTTGGCAGCGAAGGGAATGTTTTGGTTTGGTTTTGTTGGGGCTTTTTTGTTTTATTTTCTTCTGGAACTCCCAAGCTATTTTTGGGTAAACACCCCGGAACAGTTGGGCGTTCTCACTGTGATTTATCCATTTGCTGCTTGGCTGCTCCGGACTCCTCAATTTTCTTGTCCTGCCTGAGTTGAGAGGCTCAGAACCAAACCCAGACCAAGGCTCCATCAGCATTTTGGGGAGGAACGAGACAAACCCATGTGGAGCTTTGGGAAATTCCACAATATCCAACAATCCCCTATGGATGGACGAGAACTGAGGTTGGTTTTTGTGCTGCTGGAGGTTCCTCCAGAGCAGCAGCAGCATCTGCAACTTGTGAATTCCACCATAAACACTGGCTGGGGAGCTGGAGGAGCAGCTATAATTTTCTCCCAGCTCTGTTGCCTTTTCCAGCTCCCTCCCATCGTTTGCAGTGGTTTTGGGATTAGGCTTCATGCAAATAGTTCCCATTGCACCCCACCCTCTCCCAAACCCAGAGCAGCTCCAGCAGCTGGGATGAAAGTGCTGCTAATTTGCTGTTACCTTTAATTTGAGCATTCTCCATCTCAGGGAAGGCTCGCTGTGGTCCTGGCTGGAAGAAGTTATTTCTATGTTGACTGTTTAAACACATTTATCAGTCCCAATGCCTCTCCTTGCAAGGGGGAGGTTGCTTTGAGATCCTGCATGGAAAGGTGTGTGCAGGAAGAGTAAATAGATTTTTATTCTATTTATTTAATTTTTTTTTTGTTTAATGAAAGCCATCAGCATCCAGCCAGCCCTGCCTGGGCTGTCTTGTGGGGAGGTTTTGCTGTGTTTGCAGAACGGCTTTGGGTGTTTTTGACAGCGATAGGGAGAACAAATCAGCTCTGAGAAGTACAAGGAAAACAGGTTCCTTTTCCTTCCCTCCTCCTTGTTTTCATTGCTTCTTGTCGTGTGCCTCTCTAAAAGCTGATTTTGTTAATAAAAAAAAGATCCCCCTGTTAAAAAAAAATTTATTTTTAATAAAATAATTAATATAATTAACTAAAATAATTAATATAATAATTAAAATAATATAATAATTAAAATAATTACTATATTAATGAAAATAATTTTAAAATAAAATAATTTATTTTTTTAATAAAAAAAAGATCCCTCACTGCTCCTGCTTCTGGCAGTAACACCAAAACCTGCTGATCATTCATTTTTTTTTTTTAGAGCACAAGTGCTCATTTCTCTTACACAGAGTGGGTTTTATCAGATGGCAGGAAAGCACTTCTGGTTTTGTGTTTTTATCAGTCAGTGGATGAAGTATTTATTTATCTGGGTTTGTTTGAAGTGGCCCAAACACAATGTTCTTTTCAATACACTACAGAGCTCTTCAGCTGGATCACACATTTCTTGGAGTTTATATTTTATTACTGCATGGCTTTCCACATTTCACTGAACATCTCTGCTTAGAGTTTTGGTCTCCCTTGCCTCTTAGTGTAAATGAGGGAGTTTATGCATCATTGTCTTGGTTTAGGGCAAATTTGGGAGAAAATTATTGCAAATAATTATAATTGAGAACTCTTACGTCTTTAATGCCTGAAAACCCCAAGAAACTCAAAAGCCAAGATTTGAGTTCCAAGTCTTTTGGAGAATTCTGATTCTGAAACTTCCTGTAGCACATTTTAAACATTATAAACGTTATTTCTCAGCTACCTAAAGCTAAATAATCAAATTATTCATGGCTATAACTGCCTGTGTATTAGAACATGCATGCAATAAAAATTTGCTTTTTTCTTTGAAAATGAAATCCATTTTCATTTTGAAAAGATTATTTCTGATCACTGAAAAAGCATCGAGTTGAAACCAGCCTTTGTTCTGGTGTGACGGTGTTGGAGCTTTGTGGGAGCTGCTTTTTGCCTTGGCTGAGGACAGGGATCCTCCTGCCCTTGATCCAGATCTTTATTTTTTTATTTTTTGGGAGTCTGTGTTCTCTGGGTCCCTGAATTGGGGCTTTCAGCACATCCTGCTCAGCCATTGTGTTCCAGGGAGCCCAAAAGTAGGTGAGGAGATTAAATGGTAGTGAATTACTCGAAATGACCTAAATCAAGGTCTCTGGTGAGATTTGTGGGATTCAGTTACACATCTTGAAACATGTTGAGAGAACGCTGAACTTTTTTTTTCCCTCTCTTGTTTTTTTTGTCTGGCAGTGCAGCCTGCGTGGCTGGACAGGATGTGCCTCATCTTTTCAAGAAAATTACTTGGACAGAGGAGATAACTGCAAAGTGCTTTTACTTTGTGATTTTTTAAATTTTTTTTTTGTTCCTCTTGGGTTTTTTGGAGGGGACAGAAGGACAAATCCCAGGTGATGTTGAATGTGTCTGTCCAGCCAAGGATGCTTCCTGGATCAGCTGAAAATAGGGAGAAGGGGATGCAGCTCATCCCTCAAATAAAACTGAACTGCAAAGAACAATCAAAACCAACCCCAGGAATGAGTCAGAACTTTGCACAGTCTGGAATGAGATTGTCAGGGAGCTGAAATGTGTCTGCAGTTATCCCTTCCTTCCATCCCTTTCTCCCTTTGCTTTTTTCCGCTCTGATTCCCGCTGTTTTGGGGATTAAGAAGGAAATAAACACTCCCCTGAAATCTCCCAACACAAACAATCAGGTTTGCTATTTTTAAGCCTCAGTTTTTTTGTGATTCTCCCAAAGTTCTTTTTGCTCTGCTGGGATTGAGTTTGAATGGGTGTTTTCTTTAAGTTTTATTTTTAGGAGTGGAAGGCTTGTGCGAACTTCAGTGCTGGCAGAGATGCTGGTTTGCCAGTCCTGGGTGTCGAATTTGTATTTTAAAATCTTGAAATCTTTCAAGCTGCCGAGAAGAGAGGCCAGGTGAGAATGTGAAGGATGCTCATTTTGCCACCTCCTGTCCTGGGATTGTGTTGCCACATCCATGAGGAACCCTTAGACTTGAAGCCAACCTTTGCTGTTCCACTGAGGTTGAGCCTTGGGAAGATTTTTAATCTAAACAGGAGGAAGTTTGTGAATGTTAAATTTATTTTTTTGGGGAGTAGAGCAAGCACAGCAAACTATTTGTGGGCTGATTCCTTGTCCTTTCCTTGCATAGAGCAAACTCTGGTGTTTTGGAGTGGGCTCCCTCATTCCTGGGGATGGATTTTTGGGGTGTTTGTGGGGAAAGAGGAGACAGAAAATTCCTTGTGCTGCAGAGATCTCCTTGTTTTTGGTGCCTGGTGCTGGGAATTCCCTCCTGCTTTCTGACCTGGTTTGCCCAGCAAGAGGAGGGCCAGGAGGCTGCTCTGGTCCTGTCAGTGCTCCACAGGCTGAAGGTGTTCACACCTGGCTTTTGTTGCCATCCACGAGCAGAACACACAAGGAAAACACCACAGAGCAATGGGATGTGTTGGAGGAAGGGGAAAAGTGTCAGGAGCGAGGAGAAATCCGCTTTGTCCTGGCAGTGACGAGGCTGGGCTTGAAATTTCAGCGAGCTCCTGGTTCCGTGGTGATTTCATTTCCTACGTGCCAGGGCTTGGTTTGAGGTCAGGCTCTTCACCCCAGCGTTTTCTGCACACTGGGAGTTCTGTGCTCGTGGTGACACTGGGGATGGCTTCTGTTACTGCTGGCAAATTGGTTAATAACGTGGTTACTCTAAATAAATAATACTGCAGACTGGGTGTCTTAATATTTCTTTTATCCTACACCTACTATTAACTTGCTGGTGTGGGGATTTTATTTTTGGATTAATTTGAGTTCTCTTACTCAGCCAGATGCAGCTTTTTGAGCATCAGTGCTGTAACCATCCATGTGGTTACTCTAAATAAACTAATACTGCAGACTGGATGGCTTAATTTTTTTTTTTTCTACACCTACTATTAACTTGGTGGTGTGGAGATTTTATTTTGGGGTTTTTGGGGTGTTTATTTATTATTTTTATTATATTATTATTATTATTATTATTATTTCTATTATTATTTTTATTATTATTTTTATTATTTTTATTATTATTTTTATTATTTTTTATTATTTTTTACTATTTATTATTATTTATTATTTTTATTATTTTTTACTTTTTTGGGGTTTATTTTTGGGTATTTCCATTCTCTTACTTAGCCAGATGCAGCTTTTTTGAGCATCAGTTCTGTAACCATCCATTCAAGCCTTTGGAGAGTTGTAGCAGCAAGCAGTGGTTCTTCCCTAGAAAGGCTTAAAATTCCATTTAATTCTCCAGGCTCATGGCTTGAACTCACCAAGCCACTTGTTAATGGCTTAATTGCTGTCGTTTTGATTCGGGTAGAGGTTATTTTCAGTTTTCTCCTGTTGGCAGGGTTGTTGTAGATGAAGTCAGAAGTCCACTGAACACAGTGAGTAGAAGAGAATTCCTCAGTGAGTTCATTTTTGAGGCTGTTTTTTCCCTTTGCTTGCTAAGAGGTTCCTCAATTATATTTTCTTTAACACACTGTTCACATGCAGCAAACGGGGAAGAAGCAAAACCCAGTTTGGTGCACGAGAAGTCAGCGTGGATGACTCAACCTTCATCTTTTATACAGGTCCCGATTCAAATTCACTCCCTGCTTGTAGCACTGGAAATGTCACCAAATGTTCCCCCTGTTGGGAGGGCTGGGAGTGACTCCTGCCTCGGTGCTGGAATTCTCCACGCTGCCAAAGGTGGTGGGCTCAGGCTCCTCCTGGCAGCTCTGGCAGAGAAATGGGAGCCTGGATATGCAGAGTGGGAGGATGAATCACTTTTCTGCTCCTTTTGGACCCAAACTGGAGCCAGGAGGAGTTTTTGGCTCTGCACAGCTGCAGATAGAAGAAGAAACTCTGCCTGGGATTTGCAGATGTCTTACGAGCACCGTGGTGCTGATGGGGCTCCTGGGGCTTGAGTAATTTTGAGTGTTTTTTTGTTGTTTTTTTTTTTTAAAGGCTGATATTTCTGTGACAATTACAAATCACAACAATTAACGTTTATAGACATAGCCTGAACCCATGATTTTATTTTGTCAATGGGTATTATTCACAAATAATTCAGAAGTCTGGGATGAGCAGCATCCCTGGGCATTGGCATTTATTCCCAGTGTGTGCCTACTGGTTTTGATACATTTGGATTTCCTTCCAAGTGATAGAGGTTAGCTGGTGTTGTTTTGTTTTTGGAAAGCAGAGTGGCAGCTGATTTCAGCTTCTGTGGCTGCCTTGCCGTGTGGTTTTGTGATCACTCAGTACCTGTTGTCTGGGTCAGTGTAGGAATGATGCTGGATCAGTGGGATTTTAATAATTTGAGGTAATTTAGGAAATTCAATGGAAAATTGACCTTCATTATTTAATACCCCAGCAGTGTGCCAGAGGAGCACCTGAATGAGCTCTGTACAGCCCCTGGCCAGGTAATTCAATGGAAAATTCAGGTAATTCAGTGGAAAATCACTGGGTTGTGGCTCAGTGCAGGCACACTTGGAGCAGTGTAACTGGGATATATTTATTGTGAGAGGATGAGTTCTCTGTGCATCTCTGTCCTGTAAATCTCTATCAGGGATTGTCTTTAAAACCTTACCCAGGCTGGCAGTGGAGGTGACCTGGAGGTGACATCAGCCAGCTCCTGTTGGGAAGGTGGCACTTCATGGTCTGGGTGACACGGTGGGGATCGGTCACAGCCTGGATGATCCTGGAGATCTTTCCCAAGCTGGATGTTGTGTGATCTGAGGCTCGTGGAGCTCTCCACACCTGCACTGGTGTTTTCTCTCAGCGAGTTTTCCTCTCTTGTTGTTTTTAATCACAAACTCCACCCCGCACCGGGCGGGCAGCGCTTTAAAATCCACAATCTCCAGAGTGCCTTGGCTCTGACTTCCCAGGCAGAGCTGACATCCAAGGAGAAGCTGTTTTAGGCTTTAAATAGCTCTGGCAGGGAGGTGGACAGGAGCACACAATGTGGCCGTGGGGCTCTGGGCTATTCTTAGCGGACAATGGCCGGAATGAAATCCGCGGCCGCTGCGGCACGTTCGGGCCATTGTGTGCTGTGATGTTTTTAATTCTGAGAGCCACGGCTCCTTCAGGACCTTCTCCTCTTGTTGGAGACCTCTCACTGTTTTTCTTTTGCGGGGAGAGTGGAGGTTCTGAGGGGAAATGGCTCCTGAGAGGAGACCCCGGGGTGCCACACGAGGATCGGCCTTGTTGTCCTTTGGGTGACGCAATTTTGAGAAGAGGGAACTGAAACCTCTTGAGGAAAGAATTTTTTGTTCGTTCTATTTTTGGCGTGTTGTGAAATCAAGGAAAGTACAAGCTGATATTAAATAATGTAAAATGAGGTGGTTGTGGATGCTGCAGCAGGAATCAGTGTTTAGTGGTGGTGTGGAGAGCGTGTCCATCGGGCAGCTTGGGCTGGAGTTCTCCTCTTGGAGGGTGATATCTGAAATCCTCTACAAAGGACAGGTGGGAGAAGGAGTTTCTCCTCCAGCTTTATTTTTAAGGGCAGAGCTTTCTGCGAGGAAGCTGCCACATGCTTCTGCTTCCAGCGGCTGCCACAGGGGAAGCAGCTGCTGTCACCAGGCACCTCCACTCCTTCCTCTGCAGCCTCTCGAGTTTGAGGAAGATAATTTGCATTGCTGAGTGATGTGGCTGATGCAAGCTGCAAGTGTGGAGCTGTTTGCGTGAGCCTGGTCCTTCTGTCCATCATCTGCAGGGCTGCTCAGTGTCACTGTGCCTAAAAATGAAGATTTTCAAGTCGGGCTGAGGTGGGGAACTGGAGAGGATCAGGCTGTCTTCAGATTGATTGGTTTGACTTCCTGCCCATGCAGCGTTTCTCAGCTACATTTCAGGAGATTAAAAGCTGGACATCCTGTTCTAGGGAGGTTTTACCCCTCTGCCTCGCTGTCTGGGTTACTTGGATGCAGGAATGCTGCAAGGATGGATGCCTTCATCTTATCTGGTTAATTCCCAGTCCAGCACAGAGCACACAGCTCCAGCCACGCTGTGGGACAGCCAAGTGGAACATCAGCAATGGTGCTGTGAAACTCAGGGGTTTTTAAAAGTCATTTTAATCTCCCCTGGCTGCTGCAGCGTGTGTAATTCAGGACTTTAAAGCTTGCACACTGACTCTGTCTTGCTGCAGAGCATCTGTACTTCTGTGTAATCCATGTTCTTTGAGCAGATGACTGTGTCCAGGGTTTGCTGGTGTGGTTTTTGTTTTTTTTTTTTTTAACCATAATTTTATTCCTTTTTAATTACAGCATCCTCTGCAGATGTTGGAGTGTCATAAAAATGAAATGTGGAAACGAATGCAAAGTTGCCATGGCTTGCTCCAGATTCTGGGTAGTAATTAAGCTGTCGGGGAGTAGTGGAAAGTTCGTCTGCTTTATCTGTGTGTCCTTTGGCAAATGACCTCTGGGCTCGTTAATGGGAAAGGCAAATGTGCAATGAGCTGGATCCAGTGCCTTGGCTGGATCAGCGTGTCTGCTCTGGCAGATAAAGGATAAAAACTACCCTGGATAATCAAATCCAAGATTTGGGGGGTTATTTAATAGCTGGAGACATTGCTGATTGCTATCAGGGCAAATTGAGGTAGAAATGAGCAGGAATATCCAGATTTGAGGAATTTTTTTTATTTCTGGTTGGTAGGAGGGGACAGTGGCACCTGGGGCATTGCTGGTGTGACTGGGAAAAGCAGGTCCAGACCTGGCTGAGGGGGGACAGGAGCAGCTCTCAGGGCTACCAGTGCTCCTTGGGCACCTCTGGGGACACTTCAGCTGCCTGGAACCCCCAGTGCAGCGTCTGCTCTTGGGTTTTATGGCTGGAAAACTGGAAGGTAAAAAGATAAGCCATAAGTGCATCCCAGAAGGATCCACGTTTCCTCCCCTCTGTCTGCTTTTAAAGATTTTTCTGGCCGTCTCTAACACGTTCGACAGATCATTTTGTGTAATCCTGTCTGGCAATTTGTTTCAAGATGTTGGGATTTTTTGGGGTTTTTTTTTTTTTTAAAGCTCTTGTCTGAATGTTTTGTCCAGATGGTCTCAGTGTGAGTCAGACTGGAAGGTGCAGTGGCTTGCTTTGATAAGGTTACTCGCTCTGTTGGGAGAGTTGATGGCTTTATAGGAGTGAAAAACCAGATCTCTCTGTGTTAATGGGAAATTACCATTCAGGCTTTTAAAAAACAAAAATAGGACCAGAGCAGCTGAAGCTTTCACTGCTCATTTCCCACTGTAAGTTATTCTGATGTTCCTGTGAAAGTGTTGGATTTTAAATGGTGATAACAAATCCATCTGTCCTGGCTCTTCACAGGAATGTCTCTCTCCACAGTAAAGGTCCACAGCCATGAGAATTTACAAATGTCAGTCACAGCTTAATGGCATCAGGGATTTATACACCTAACGAGCAATAAGAGCTAATGAAATGTCGTGTATTGATAATTCATAATTCAGCCATGCCAATAACTGGATTTCCTAAGTTATCTGAGATGTTGTCAGTACATAAATCAAATTTAAATTAGTTTTATTGAAAGTGACACGTGTAACTTTATCAATGGAGGTTTTACTACTCTGTTTATTTGCATGTTCAGTATTGTTAAGATCATATTTGTAAACCTCCCTGACACAAGCTTTTGCTAACTATAGATATTTCCAACAAACCCCCTAAACCCAAACAAAATGTTCCATTATTTTTGGTGTATTCATGAGATTGAGCAGATTAATGAAATTGAGCAGATTAATGAAATTGAGCAGATTAATGAAATTAAGCATGGGTATTCCAGGGTTGGTCAGATCTCTGGATGAGCTCTGGAGGAAGTTTCCTTTCTCTACCTCAGTGGTTTTTTTCTCAAGGAGGATGGAGAAACTTCCCTTGCTAAGCTGACCCTGACTTTGCCCTGGTTGATGCAGGAATCCCTGGGGCTCTCAGAAACCTCCTGGAATTCCTGGGATCTCCAAAACCTCCTGGAATCCCTGGGGTTCTCCGAAGCCCCCTGGATTCCCTGGGCTTTCCAAAGCCCCCTGGATTCCCTGGGATCTCTGAAGCCTCCTGGGATCTCCGAAGCCCCCTGGATTCCCTGGGGTTCTCTGAAGCCTCCTGGATTCTCTGGGATCTCAGGAGCCTCCTGGATTCTCTGGGATCTCAGAAACCTCCTGGATTCCCTGGGGTTCTCCAAAGCCCCCTGGAATCTCTGGGCCGTCCAAAGCCCCCTGGAATCCATGGGATCTCTGAAACCTCCTGGATTCCCTGGGGTTCTCCAAAGCCCCCTGGGATCTCAGAAACCTCCTGGAATCCCTGGGCTCTCCAAAGCCCCCTGGAATCCCTGGGCTCTCGGAAGCCTCCTGGCCATTTCTGCTCTTTCCTTGCTGGGCTGGTTGGTTGATTTGGGTGTGTTGTTTTCAGTCCCTGCTCAATGAACCAACACAAACATTCCGGCTGCCTGCGGAGGAGCCTCCGCTGCTGTTTGGTGTTGATTTTGGCTGGGGTTGTCCCCAGCTCCTTCAGGGGCTCCTCTGCCATGGCTGGAGCTTCAAAAGCTCCGGGTAAATAAGTCACACCCATGGCAGCAGGCAGTGGGGTTAGGTGTGCTTGTGTTTCCTCCTGTCCCAGTGGCTTTGAGAAATCTCAATTTAAACCTGAACACCCTGGGGCAGTGGGAGGTGTCCCTGCCCATGGACAAGGTGGGTTTGGGTTTAAAGTCCCTTCTAACCCCAAACCCTGTCCATGGACAAGGTGGGTTTAAAGTCCCTTCTATAACCCCAAACCTGTCTCTGCCCATGGACAAGGTGGGTTTAAGGTCCCTTCCAACCCAAACTCTGTCCCTGTCCATGGACAAGGTGGGTTTGGGTTTAAGGTCACTTCCAACCAAACCCTGTCCCTGCCCATGGACGAGGTGGGTTTAAAGTCCCTTCTAACCCCAAACCTGCCCAAGGATAAGGTGGGTTTAAGGTCCCTTCTAACCCAAACCCTGTCTCTGCTCATGGACAAGGTGGGTTTGGGTTTAAAGTCCCTTCTAACCCCAAACCCTGCCCATGGACAAGGTGGGTTTCAAGTCCCTTCCAACCCAAACCAGTCTGGGGTTCTCAGACTCTGTGAAATTTGGATTTATTTTCTTTTTTAGTGGTGTTCTCTAGGGACTGAGCAAGTGGAAAATGAAGTGAGTTAATCAGGGCTTGGGTCAAGCTCGAACTGTGCAGAGGAGACCCAGAGCAGCGCTTTTCCTGCCAGGCCCAGCCTGCATGGAAAATGCAGCACGTGGTGCTTCATTTCAGGGAATATTGTGCTGCCTCTGTTATCCAGCTGATGCTGGGAATCCAGATTAATCCCTCATACTCTGGCTTCAAAGAATTTAAATTTTATTTTTGCAAATATGTGTAAAATATGGGGATTTTTCTCCCTTTGATGTGCATGGATGCAGTTTGTGTGGTGGGCTGCACCTGAGTTTCTTTGGAAAAAGCTTTTTTTTGGAGATTAAGTGATTTTTCCTCACGGGAGCTAGGATGGGATCAGAGAGGAAAAGAAAAAAATTCAGATAAAGACTTTAATTTTATTGTAGAAGTTACTGCTGTACAAAGACTGGGCAGAACCCTGTGTATCTTCCAAACAGTGTATGCAGTAAAGGCTTTTATTGAACCTTGAGTCATTTATTGTCAATGCTGGAGCAATATAAATGGTTTCTAAATGATAAAGCACACGTGTGTGCGTGTGTAAAAAGGAAGACCTGAATTTTAATGTCAGTTCTCTGACAAAGGCTTATGAAAAATAAGCATCTCCTTGTTCCAGCTCTGGTCTAAGCTGTGCTGATTAATGGGTGTTGCTGTAGCTGACAATGAACTGATAGAAAAATGATGATTCACATAATTCGAGCTTTGCAGGCTCTGTCAAATATTCATTTCTTCCTTTACAAGAGGTACTGTAGAGTAAAATGTGAGTTCCTTTTGAGACAGCAGTGCTGCACTTACACAGCTGAATATTTATACCTGAAGGAATTAATGGATTGGATAGGAAAATCCTGCTTGGGATGGCTTTGCTTTCATTGAGTATTCCTGCTGTAAACTCCTTTGGATGTGAACAGACTGAGCCAGAGAGCAACAGGGAGACTGGAGCATTTTTTTTTTTTTTTTAAACATAAATGTGTTTTGTGGTTTTCAATTAGGCTCCTGTCTGGCTTTTAGGTGTGTTACATCTGAATTAAAACAATGCTCCAATTGGATTTCTTATGCAAACAGTTAAGGCTGATTTATCCTGAGCTCTCCTGCCAGCCGAAGGAGGCGTTACTTTGATTTTATGGGGTGTTTTAATGGCTGGTGTTGGTGGGGAAAATGAGAGGCTGCTCTGGAGGAAACGAGCTCTGTCATCATTGTCCACTGGTACCCTGGGCAAATAACCTGAGCCTTTTTGATGTTGTCCAAGGCAGCTGGGAAGTGTCTGTAATGATGCTCATTATTCACCTCTCCTGGAATGTTCAGGGTTAATTAATAGCCCTGAAAACCTCCCAGAAACGCACACACAGGGCCTGGCAGGGAGGCACTGATATATTTGACTCACCCTGTTGACTCCTGGGGACAGTCACTGTCCTGCTGCTCCATGGGCTGAGAGCTTTCCCTGCTGCTCCAGAGGGAAGGAGGAGCCCCAGGAGATCCTTCATGGTTCAGCTGTCCAGGTCCAGGGGCTGCTGGCCTGCCCCGGGCTGGGCTGCTCGGGACCGACCAGGTGGGTTTACCTGAACAGCACCCAGGACTGGGAGGGATGTCCTGGTGGCACCAGGGAAGGGTTTTTATTCCCAGGATTTCATCCCAGGATGCCTCTGGAATGGTGGGACTAACCCAAAGTTATCTTTCACCCTTATATAATTACTAGGTTTTAAAATGAAGCCTCTTCCTATTCTCCTTTTGGGGTTTTTTTTTTTTTTTGCATCTTTAGGAAATATTCCAGGTGAATCGGTGTTGGTTCTTTTTAACACAAAGCGAGGATGAAAATTGTCCATGTGATTAAAAATCCAGCCCCCACGTGTGCCTGACTTTCCCCTGGAATTTGGCAGCCCTGGAATTTGGCAGCGTGCTGGAAGCGATTTTGAAATTGAGTTTGCTGTGCTGTGCTTGAGGAGTGTTTACATGTCCCCTTTTTGTTCCTCTCTTCATTTCTTCCTCAATCATTTATTCATGTTAACGTGTTGGGTACCAGAGAGGAGAGGGAGGCAAAGAAATCCTGAGGTGAAATTCAATTAGACACCGGCATTAATCATTCTGTTTGTATCTCTAAATATCTGACATAATTCACCAAAGGAGTTTGCTTTAATTGAAGAGATTAAGGCATGTAAGTTGTAAATTGCCACTTTTGTTCCAGCAGTTTTATTCATTTGACAAATATACTTGATGGTACTTTGCATGAAATAATCCCGTGTAAGAGAGTTACTCTCAGGTCTTGTGAATTGGGAAGAAATTGTGATTTTTCATATTAATGCTGTCTCTGGGTTCTTGCAGCTCAGATTCTTCAGCACTTCCAAACTTTGAGCACCCTTGACTGATAAATAAAAAATTATAATATCAAATTAACCGAGTTTTTGCAGAGGCAGCTGGGAATTGAATCTGGGGAATTTGATCCATCCCTGGACTGTTTTCCTGAAGAAATAATTGGGACTGTGGAGGATTTAATCTCTGTGTGTGTGTGTGGGTGCTGCGTTCTCACCTCTGGAGGTGCCTGTGTGTGCAGCTCTGGAATGTGACGCTCTGGGGATGTGCAGAGAGCTGAAACTGGGATTCCTGAAGTGAACTGAGGCACTGAGAGCATAAGGGAAACGCCAGAAATAATGATCACGTTACACATTTCTGATGAATAATTCACTGCAGTTTGGGGCTTGTTGTGCTGTTAAAATAAACCCCTCACAATGTTTGACACAGCGCAGCTGAAACACTTGGAGGAGAAATTTTGGAAGGCGAAAGGAGCCCTTGTTTAACTTCTGTTTTAATCAGCAGCAGCAGCAGAGGAAATCTGAACGCTCAGGAGGAGGACGACATGTGTAAGGTTTTAGGATGGAGTTGTGGCTACTAAACAGCTACTACACCGTGGAGCAGAGGGAAGGATGGGGAGGTGAAGGCTGCAAACAGAAATTCTCTCTAAAATAAACCAGGAAAGCACAGCAGAAACTGCTGGAAGCAGGAGCTGGGAGAAATGTGCCAGAATTGTTTTTAAAATAAGAAAGGATTGGGGATTTTTTATTTCCTCTTAACCCTAAAATCCACATTTCTGCATCAGAGATTTGGGGTGAAAGGAAACGACGACCAAATATTTCTGGGCTGTTTCTCCAAGAGTTTTGGCACCCATCACTGCAGGGCTGTGTTTTGGGGAGAGGGAAGATCCTGAGCACCCTGTGGGGTGAGAACCTTGTCCTGATCCCCATCCAAACCCCCCTGACCCAGGTGGAGATGGATACAGGAGCTCCTGCACGGAGCTCTCCCCTGGGACATTCCCTGAGCTGCACAGGGTCAGCAGCATCTTCAACTCAGCTTTTGTCTCCTGGACCTGTTCTGCCGCCTCTTCCTGCTGGATTTATTCTAGAATAAACAGATATTTCTGTCTGAGAGCAAGTGCAGCCTCTCCCTGCACAAAGGAACCTGAGGTGCTTTGTGAGCACGGCAGCACCACATTCTTCATTCAAATCTCCTCCTGCTCCAAAGGGAACAGCCCTGGCTCCCTCCTTGCCTCCCTCCCCACGCCCAGGCAGCTCATGGCTTGCAAATGAATGATTCCCGTGGTTCCTGCAGGGTGTTTCTGTGCATTTCCCACACTTTTTGGGGTGGTTGGGATCCTCCTTGCACTCTGATGCTCCATGGGGAGGCTCAGGATTGATCAGTGCTCAGGAACCTTCCCCCAAACTGGAAAACTTCTTATTATTCCCTTCTTATTATTCCCTACTTATTATTCCTTTTTGATTTTTTTTTTTGGTGGTCTTTAAGGTGTTCAAGATCGTTGCCAGTGGGGTTGGAAGTGGAGGGTGCTGGGGTTGGGGTGGTCCAGGGGCTGGTGGAGGAGCAGGAGTTAAAAATTTCCCTTCCTTGGGCTGTGATCCTTGTGCAACATCCGCAGGGAATCCCCACTCCTGCCCTCCCCTCCCAGACAGGATCCAGAAACTTTTTACATTTTTACGTTTTAGTCATAACCAGCCTTGGTTTTGTGAGAAATCAGGAGGAATTTGATGGAAAATGTGTCCAGCACATGAACTTCACTCCTTGCTGCGTTTACTCCCTGTTGTTGTGAATAACTGGGGGCACATCTCCAGCTCCTTGCACTGATAACACCTTTTTTTTTTTGTTTGTTTTTTGGGGGTTTTTTTGTGATTAACACAGCAGGCTTTGAGGGAAGAGTCTTTTCTTTCTGAGAGAAAGGTTTGGGTGAGCAGTAGGAGAGTGTGATGGAAAATACCTGAATTTGGTGCTTCAGGGGGACTTGGTTTGCCCTGGGCCAGAAGCAGAAAAGGAATAAAACCAGGGAAAAAACCTCCTTTATATTAAAAATATTCACCAAATTTTTGGCTATCTGTGCAGTGTTGGCTTTGTCCCCCTGCAGGAGAAGAAGCCATTGAAATAATGATGAAAAAGTTGTTTGGAGAATATATTATTTATTCCAGGTTGTTTAGTGGGCCCAGAGCAATTCCTGCCTCCCAGGGCCACACAACACTCAGGGTGCTCATTACAGGAGCCTACAAAGAGTTTTTTAGTTCAAATTATTCTCTGAATCTTGCAAATATGAATTGGGGTATGTGTGTGTGTATGTGTTGTCTTTGATTTCAATAACAGTCCGTGTGTCAAAATGACTTTTAAATTGTTTATTCTGTAATTCCATGCTGCAAAACAGTGATAAAATGTAGTTTTATACTTGCCCGTGGTGGTTTTTTTCCAGCATTCAGAAATTGGGAAAGCATAAGCAAATCTTTGCCTGAGGTTTTTTTTATTTTGGCTTGGTGTCAGCTGGGGGAAAACCTTTAACTGAGTACAGAGAATCCTAAAATAGCTGTGAAACTTCCTGGAGAGGAGGAGCTGCAATGCTCCTGCTGTTTGCACGTGGGTATTTGAAATACATTGATAAACTTTTATTTCTTTTGAGTAAACAGTTGTAGAACCTAAAAATAGCTGATTATTACCTGGTGTACTCAAACATGTTACCCTTATCAGGCTTGTTTGGAGGAGTTGCTCACGTTCTGCTGTTGGAATTAGGGCCATGAATCCCTGCCCAGGGGAATTTAATCTGAGTTCTGGTTTTAAACATCCTCCCCAAAAGTCAACAGCACGGGCTGTGTTTTGATGATAGCAAAGGGGGACCTTCGTTAGACAGAAAAAAAGAAAATTTAAATATTTAATTTGAATACTGGATGGATTAAATACCTTGGCAACTTTGTCAGCGTGGTTAATTGCAGAATTTTGAGCGTCAGCTTAAAAGCTTTGCAGCTTCACTTCAATTTGAAGTCTGGGAATATCAGATGAGTGGTGTGTTTGGGGTGTTTTTTTGGGTTTTTTTGGTGTGGATATGGAAAACCAATGTCCAGGCTGGCTGTGGTCAGTGGGATTGTTGAAATTTTAATTTTTCCAGGTGCCAGCTGTGCTGGGGGCATCACCCAGGGCAGATGCAGCGGCTGCCACGCTCCTGCGAGTGGCACTTGTTGGGTGCCTGGGAAAGCTGGGAGCCCCAGGTAATTAGTGATGCACATAATTAGGGTGTAGGTGAGGAAATAAAAGCTGAATGTCCTCAGTTCTTCCCTGAGACCGAGACCAGCCTTAATTTTTGCTTTTAAGCACGTCTGGCGTCCTCTCCTTTCGCTTCATTAATGCAAATCTCCGAGCGCTCGTCTTGCACCTCAGAACAATTTCATCAATCTCTGTTGGAAAGAATTTCAGCTCCCAACACCTCCAGCTCTGTTTATATATTTATAACTACAAAGGGATTCTTGTCAGTTTGTGTTACCCGTTGCTGTTATTTCTCACGTGGAATATCTGGCTGTGGAAGGAATATTTACCTTTTCCAGGGCTCACAGTGGTGGTGAACCTGAATCTCCCTCCTGGCTCTGCTCTTAAACAAAAGGCTGTATTTCCTCCTCTTATATCATTTTCACTTCAAAGCCCAGCTTTTAGATTACCAGGGAGATTTTTTTAAGGCTGTGATGATCAACAGCTTTTGGCTGGTGACACAGCTCGTTCCCTGGAATTCTGTTAATATATAAAGGCTTTTCTAAGTCATTAAACCTCCCAGCCACGTCGGGGTTGCTGGGCTGGGCCTGTCATTAGTCACAGCCCTGTTTGTAATCATGGACCAATAAAAATAGTCAGAAGTACCAAGTCCTTCACTCTTGGAGTACGGCCTCTCATAAGTGATGGCAGGAGAAATGGGAATAATTTAGAGATGTGGTAAGAACATGTCAAAATATGTGATTCAGCGCATTCTCTGAAAGTTACTTGTATATTTAAACAGTTACTGCTCTTACTCACGAGTTGTAGTGTTGGATGGTTTTAACTTTTGCAGACTGAATGGAGTGTTGGCTTTAAACTCAGCTGTAATCTTT
Organism: Acrocephalus scirpaceus scirpaceus; assembly: GCA_910950805.1. Classification (NCBI taxonomy): domain Eukaryota; kingdom Metazoa; phylum Chordata; class Aves; order Passeriformes; family Sylviidae; genus Acrocephalus; species Acrocephalus scirpaceus. Next base: position 5,252,899 of record OU383797.1, read on the forward strand.
AATTTGATTTCTGTGGAGTCTCCAAAGGGGGATGCCAGGACATCTCATTCAGATGTTCAGCACCCGAGCGTGTGGCAGCTTCCAGGAGATGGGGATGGAAAAAGGATGAGGCACAAGATCTAAAATCTTCTAAATTGTTTATTCTTTGTCTCCAGCTTTGTCTGAAGCGGAGATTTAATTCATTTTGGCTTTTCTTGCCTTCCCTGTGCTGCGGGGAGCCTGACAGATAAGCTTGTGCTAGGCTGGGTGTGCAGTTTAGAGTGGTTCCTTCTTAGTCAGGGCTAACTGAGCCACACAGCCATGCTGGCTGCCACCATTCCTGGCTGGATGCTGCTGTCCCTTGGTTCCTGCCTGTCCTGAGGTCCTGTGGCAGTGCCATGGGATGGGGAAGGCTGTGGGACCCCCAGGCACAGCTGGGTTTGGAGCTGGGCTCTGCCCGGTGCCGCAGATCCGTGTGGGTGAGAGCTTTGCTGTTTCATCTGGGCGGGATCTGGGGCTCCGTGGTTCTGTTTTGCTGCCATCCCACTCCTTTCCCAAGCTTGTCATCTTTTTATCCAGCGTGGCACTGGGGATGGGGCGGGGACTCCTTGGGAAAGCCGCGGTGTGGATGCAGGAGATGGGTGAGAGATACTGAGCAGAGCTGGGGCTGCCCGTGCCTCCTCCTGGTGCCCTGTGCTGGCAGCCTGTGATTCACCCCCCTGCCATGCAGCCAGAGCAGTTCCAGCTTATCCCTGGGAAGAGCTGAAACCCCTCCTAGGCAGGGACACGATCCTGCTCAGAGCTTGGAGCAGGAATGTTTAGAGTCTGTGAAGGAGGGCTCCAGGCTCTGAGGTCGCCCTTTCTTCGGTCACTGCGTGACCTATGGGAGAATGAACAAGTTGATACAGGAGATTTGGTTCCAAAATCCAACTTTATAGGATGCTTAAGCCTTAAAAAGTCAAGTTTGGGAGGTTCTTTTTCTGAAGGTGGATGTTGGGTGCTGTTCCAGAGCAAGGCGCAGTCCCAGTCACTGTGGGTATCCCCCTGCTCTGGGTGGAATTGTTTGATGGAAACACAAATTCTTGCCAGGAGCTCTGCAGAAATCTGCTGTGTTTGGTGGATATCCCCCTCCTCCAGGTGGAATTGTTTGATGAAAACAAATTCTTGCTAGGAGCTCTGCAGACATCTTCTGTGTTTGGTGGAATTTGAGGCTGCTGAGGATCATGGAATGCTTTGGGATGGACAGGACCTTAAAGCTCATCTCATTCCACCCCCTGCCATGTGCAAGGGCACCTTCCAGGTTGCTCCAAGCTCCATCCAAGCTGGCCTTGAACACTTCCAGGGATGGGACAGCCACAGCTGCTCCAGGTGGGGAATGGAAAATGGGACTAAAATATAGAAGGCAGAAGATCCTTCCTTACCCTCTGACTTCATTGTAAACTGGACCTACCTCCTGTGTGCCACATGGAATGTTGGAAAGGTGGTTGCAGAATGGATAAAAGTCAACTCAGGCAACTGTCCAGGATTATACAATGGTCTGTCCCTCTGTGACCCAGGTGATTTTATGATCTGGTGATGGAAACAAATAAACAGTTGGGTTGAAGTGGATGGAAAACTTTCTGTGGCCACTGAGGATGTTTGCATTATGTGACTGTCAGCCACGTGAGCCTGAAATACAATAGACAGAATTCAGCAATACAGGGCAAGGCTTACAATCAGAATACCTGGTGTTTAATCCTAATTTTGCCACTGGCATCTTGTCCATGAATTCAACGTGTGTTTATTCACCTTCAGGCCCTTGGGCAGCAGGAGCAGAACCTTCAGGAGGTTCTTCCTTGTCTTCAGCCATCACAGTGGGTGGCATTGCCAAACTCTGAAGGAAAGGAGGGGGAAAGGCTTTTTTGGTGTTTAAAGTGGCTGTTAACCTAATAACCTGTGCAAATTAAAAGACGCAGGAGCCGTGGATTCAGGACTGGAGTGGTTGTTGTGACTGGAGACATGAAAAGGTCCCGTGTAATTCGGTGACCCTCGGGTTAGAGCACGCACGGCCCCGACTCCGCCGGGGGATGTGCTCGGAGCAGGCCCGAAAAAAATACCTTCAGCTTGTGTAAGCAGTGGGAAAACAAGCAGACACTTTATACTCTGGAAAGCCCTGTAAGCCTCAGGAAATTCCTGCATTCTTGATTTTATTTTGTGGCAGAGGACTGCGGGGCGTGTGTTTGAAAGATGAGCAAGGTTGCCTCGCTCCGGCCCAGCGCCACGGCCTCGATAAGCCGGGCCTGAATGGCTCATTGTTCCCTGCGGGAGCCCGATCAGCTGTCACTGCTCCCCTCCAAAACACTGCCTTTATTTATAAAGAAAAGTGCTGATATCGCGTTTCACGCTGAAGGAGAAGTTGCTGCTTCTCAGTGCTGTGCAGTGAGGGAGCTGTGTGTGGAGTGTCCCACCTCGAGAGCCAAGAGCTCGAGCTGCGCCGTCATTTTCTGGTTAAAACACTCGTGCTCTGCTGATCTTCTTGTCTCCAAGAGCTGCTGGGTTTTTGGAAGTGGTCCTTTGTTGTACTTTTGCTCCAGAAGGTGGTTTTCCAGTTGGGAACATCATGGAGAATGTCCAGTTTTGCTGGGTTGTTGCCCTCATGGTTTTCCAGTTGAGAACATCATGGAGAATGTCCAATTTTGCTGGGTTGTTGCTCTCATGTTGCCCTCATGGTTTTCCAGTTGAGAACGTCATGGAGAATGTCCAGTTTTGCTGGGTTGTTGCTCTCATGTTGCCCTCATGGTTTTCCAAATGAGAACGTCATGGAGAATGTCCAGTTTTGCTGGGATGTTGCCCTCATGAAAAACCCATCAATTGAGGCACCAAGGAAGGTGGGTGATCATACCATGATCTGCCTGAATCTGGTATTTGCCATCCCTACCCCAATCCTCTTCTCTAACAAGGTGTCTGCTGCTCATCCATGCTGAGAGGGTTGCTGACTTCCAAAAAATAGCAGATGTGCAATTCCTAAATGCACAAATAAAAACGTCACAGGCAAAATTTGAATCCTGACTCTTTCTTAACGTGCTTGGCAGAAAACACCAGATCTGCTCAGGGATTTTCATTGTGGAATCCCTCTCAATGAGTCCTCAACTTACTAAAATTAGTGTCTTTTGTCCAGTAGCTTCTGAAAAGGTCACAGAGTTGTTTCTGTGTTGGGAACATCCCTTTTGGTGAGGAAAGGGTGGAGGAGAAAACACAAAGGGAGGAAGAGCTTTCTAATACTTCTTGTGTTGAAGGATGTTCCTTTTTGGATGTCAGACCTGCAGGTGAGTGTCAGGTTAAGGATGAGGAGAACTGAGTGATTGCAGCAAGAAAACACCTGGAATTACCTTCCTGGCAGTTTTGGTGCTGTTATCACCTCCTTCGCTTCCAAAAGTCTTAATGGCAAAGCCTCAGGTGGGATGGGGGTGTCTGGTTTGCATTTCCCTGGTTAAACCTGTCACTCGTGCAGAGCCTTGCAAATCCTTGGGTGGGTTTGTGGCTCCAGCTGAGTGTGTGCAGCACATCTTGAGCAGCAGCAGCAGCAAAGTTTTACATAAATGCTGGTGGGTCTGAGGTGTGTGAACATCCCAGCTTTCCCCGTGGCCCTGCCAGTCCTGAAACACCAGCTGGGATGGGGCAAACAACAAAGGCAGCTCAAAAAGCAAAGGCATCTCCAGAGCTGCAGTGAATGCAGCGTGGAGATTTCTCCTGGTGTGGCTCGTGCTTCCCTGCACATCCAGGGTTGAGTTCCTCGTGGATTTGTCTCCTCCTGGGTTGACCCCACACTCTTCCCACCTGAGCTGGGGCATCCCTGAGCCCAGGGAAACGGCAGAGCTGGAGTGGTTTTGGTTGAAGAAGTGCCCAGGCAGCTCAGGTCGATGTGTTTGCCTGTAGCTGTGTTTCCTGATGAAAAAACACAGGTTTGCTGGTTTTTAAGATTCTCTCTTGGGGGAAAAAAATAAACCTGATCAGCTTTGCCCCCACATTACAGTGTTGACTCCTCCCTTTCAACAGCCTTGCTGGCTGTATTTCCTCCTTGCAGCAAAAACCCCTGGGCACCACAGGCTGGGAAGTTTGGAACAACCAAATTCAGTGCTAATCAAGGTCATCTTCAAGCTTGAAAACCCCACATTTGTGCAGCTTTTTTATATTATTTTTTTTCTCTTTTTGGCAAGCCTGCCCGGGAGCCGTGTTTTCATACATGTGGTTTGGGTTTTGGAGTCCCTAAAATAAAGATGCGGGGTTTTGTTCACGGCAAATCCCGGATTCCTTAAAACCGTTCCCGCAGATGTGAGCACGATCCGAGGCAACTGATCCTGGGAGTGCATGGCAGGAATGAAACCATGGAGGTCCAGATGTTTGATTTGGTTTTTTTTTTCCTGGGCAAAAGGACAAACTCACAGAGGAGCCAAGCTGCTCTCCGTGATTTTCCGTATTTCAGGAATCGGCGGCGAAGTCGTCGATTTCTAAAAAAGAAAATTGGGATTTGGGAAATTCTCCCTCCCCGCCTTCCCTTGTGGTGATGGAGTTGTGGGCGCCTGCAGTCGCAGTGTGGAGGTGTGAGGAAAGCTGTGAAACCTGAAATTTTATTGCTGGTTCTGGGTTCAGCCTCCAACAACACATCTTGGAAAACCTTTGGAGGGAGCAGCGCTCGCAGTCAGGCCCTGGCCAATCTCTACAGTTTCACTGCTCCAAGACCTTTAGATGAAAGGGCATTTTTTATTGATTTCATGTTGAGTTTATTGCCTGTGTAAAAGCCAAATAGCCTTTGCTGGCTGCATCACTGAATATTTCTGCGTTTTTAGCTGGGACTGACACACTTCTGCTGTGTTTTCTTGCCCTGTTGGACTGTGAGTGAGTCATTTTACTATTCTGTCCCTTAAATTCAGGGTCAGTGGGATAAGGAGAACACGTGGCTAATGGGAGAAGCTTTCATGTTTGTAAAATGCTTGAAAACTCTTTGTAAAATATTGTGTTAACCTAGAGACATTCATAATAATTATGCTGTGATGATTATGAATATAAATTAATAATTAATTATAATATGAACACCTATATCTGTGTGCTTTATGGGGGCCTTGCATGGAGATATGTTACATGCAGATATTTTAAAAGGAGAAGGAACCTTCCTGGAGATGATTTCCTAATGGGAAGTGCTCTGGTGTTGACTCTCCAGAGGGGTTTCTTCATCTCTTTCATGGCTTGGTTTATAATGAGCTGCACAGCTGGAGACTCAGGAACAAACTGAATAATCTGAATTTGGTGCCTTTGGGGAGTGCCCCAGAATGTGCAATGTCTTGTTTCTGCATCAGGAGCAGTTTGCAGAGGAATTTGATAGAAATTCCCTGAAGTGATTTGCTGAGCTGATGTGGGGGATTGCGGCGTTCAGTCCTTTTTTCCAGACTGAGATTCAGTACATTTTTAGGCAGTGACCACTCGTTCCCTATGCCAAAAATGCACTTGACACTTATAACTGATGCACTTTTCAGCAGCAGAGCTTTGCTGTGCACCAGACTGCAAAGTTTGGGATGGATTTCCTGCCCAAAATGCAACCCCAGTCATTTTCTGCCTGCAGATAGAGTTAATCACCACGAGGGAGCCTGGCTGACACTAACGAGGGAACATAGTTTTTAACGATGTTTTGCTGGAGAATTGATGGTGTTTTCTGTGATGGGATTGTGTTTAATCTGCAGTGCTTTTATTTGTTGCAGAGATCCGTGCCCAGTTGGTAGAGCAGCTGAAATGCCTTGACCAGCAGTGTGAGCTTCGGGTCCAGTTACTGCAGGACTTGCAGGATTTCTTCCGCAAGAAGGCAGAGATTGAGATGGATTACTCCAGGAATTTGGAGAAGTTGGCTGAGAGATTCCTGGCTAAAACTAGGAGCACGAAAGACCAGCAATTCAAGTAGAGTATTTGCCTTTTGTTTCTGCCCTTTTTTTTTTCTCCCTGCTGTAGAATTGATTGCAAGGATAGCAATGGAAAAGAGAGTGTTAGAGTGAATGTTGGCACTCTGAATTCCAGAGCCAAACATTCCCCAGGTTTGTGTTGGACACAGGAGCCATTTGCTGTTTCTGGGTGCTCGTTCATGGCAGTAATTCCTGGTGTTGTTTAGAGGGAATGGGATGTAAGAACTGGAATGTGCAAAAGGAGTCATTTTCTTGGGGAAGGGTGGGCAAAGCTGTGTGCCAGATTTGATGGACAAAGCCAGGATTTCCTTCAGTGTCAGTGGCTTTGGTTTTCTGGAGGGAAGCTGTTCCCAATCTGTTCCCTGCTGTCACTTCTCTGGTTTTGGGATCCCACACACGCTCTGCGTGGGAGTTGTGTTGCAGCTCTGCTACTATCACTTCAAACAGCAGGGAAATAAGGCCAGTAGCACTTCCAAAGAGAGCTGTGCCACTGTGGGTGGGGGAATCCCTGGGTACCGAGCTGGTGGGACTCAATTAAATCCTCACCATGTCCTTACTGACAGTCTCCAGGCTCTCCTGCTTGTAGGAGAGTGCTACGAGTGGCTCTGGCCATGCTGCTGGGCTTGTTGCTGGATGTTGGTTCTTCCCCACTCCTCTGAGCTGGGATGACTGATGCAGATGGAACTTGGTCCACATCCTCCTGATTCTTCTGAGCTGCTTTTCCCGGGATAAGGGGCTGCAGGAGTGGGGTCCTGTGGGTGAGGAAGGGGCAGCGTGGCACGGCCACGTGAGCCCAGCGCGGCGCTCCCGTGCTTCCCATCTGGGCAGTGCTCAGCCTTGTTGGGTTGTGTTGTCAGGGCAGCAGCTGGGGAAAACACGGAGCAGCAGCAGCAGCAGCAGCAGCCTTGGGACCTGAATAATTTCTGCTTTGGACATTTTGGGCTGAGAGGATCCATCTGGGCCTGCCCCCGCCCAGAGCTCGGCGTCGCTTTGCGCATTGTTTGGGTCGGGACGTTCTCCCGGTGTTTGTGTTGTGTTGTTGCCGTGTTTTTGGAGGGATGTGGGGACACAGCAGCTTCCCGTTTCCAGCAGGAGCTCTCTTTGTGGAAGCCATTAAGGAGGCACCATCTTCAGTTTCCTGTCTGCACAGCTTTGATGTCGTTCACTTCAGTTCTCATTTAGAGCACACGTTGTGCTGCGTGCTCAGGAAAGCCTGAGCAGAGCTCTTGGACAGGCTGGGGGAGAGTTACTCTGCAAATCCATGGACCTGGCAGAGCCTGAAGGATTTTTTCTTTTCCTTTAGAGTGAAAGTGTTGTTACAACTATAAACTGTGCACATCCTGCAGGTGCCTTTAAGATTAAAGAGATGATGTCTCGAATTACAGTTTTCCCCTGCAGCGTGATCAGTGTTTTCAGTTGATTTTGTTGTTATTTCTGGTGAAATTTGAGGTGATTTTCTTCATATTACATGATATGAGACAACTCATCAGAAACACTTTTGTGTTCAGCTTGTGAAAATTGCATAGAACTTACCTTCTGCTTGGGGATTTAGAATGAATTTATAAAGTGGAATTTTTGACCAGAGTTGAACAGAATCCTGCAGGATTTGCAGGGAGAAGGCTGGTGCTGCTCTCCTGATTTCACTCACTGTAGCAGCAGATTGCTCCTGCCAGAAAAATGCCTTGCTCTTGGAATGTGGTATCCCTGCAAGCTCTGAGTCCTAAATACACAAATTAATTTGGTCAGGAGTTGGAAGAAGTGAAAAATAACCCCAAATCTGAGGCTGCTGGGTGTGTGGGCAGTGTTGCTCAGCAGTGACACAGGTCAGGCTGGCTGTACAACACTTGTTTGGTCATTTATGTGCTGGCTGTGCCAGTCAGAGGAGTGCCAGGATAACACTGGGATCCCTAGGGAAGCAATTCCCATTGTAACCAGCAGTGCTGCTCTGACTGAATCACAGCACGGTGGTTGTGGAGATGCTGGAATCCATCAAAGGCAGCCATCAGCTCCCTGCTCCTCAGGATTACACGTCTGGGAGAGGAGCTCTGTAATTGCCTGACCCTATAAATACCCCATAATAGGCTGCTCTCCCCAGAAGCTGGTAATTATGTCGGAAGGTACCGTATCATTCCCTGCCTGCTCCCCGTGGCACAGCCCCGTTTTTAGATCTCCTGACACACGGAAATCTGTCAGGCAGCCACCCTGTAATTTGCATGTGCTTTCCTGCTCTGCAGCTCTTGTGGCATCGCTCCCACTGTGCTCCTTTAAGGGAATTCTCTCCAGGGTGGGGAGACTCGGGGCTGACCCCTGGAATTGGAGTGTGTGGATTCCTCCAGGCTGGGAGGTGCAGCCTGGTCTGGGGCTTCCCAAAGCCTGGTGAGGTTTATTTTTCTCAGATGTGGCTGTCTCAGAGCTGATCAGGTGTGTGGGCTCGATATTTCTGAGCCTGAGAGAATTTTCAGCTTGCTAGCTTGCAAGCTCTTTTCTTAAGGGAAACTTTCCACAATTTTCTTTTTCTAAACCATCTTTCTGTTTTTCCTGAAATATTTCTAAGTGGACAGTGGTGTTTTCCTCATCACAACCTTCCCCAGCTGTTGTTTCCTATTACTTAACCAATAGAAAGAGGTGTCAGTCCTATTGACCAATGCATCCCTTTTTCTAGCAAAGCACGCTATATAAGAAGCAAAAAGATTGAAAATAAAGCTTTCTGATGTTCTCATAGTAAACACTGGAGTGAAATTATCTTTATTTTGTGTCCTACAGTGACACATTTGCATTGAGTCACAGGATGGTTTGGGTTGGAAGGGACCTTAGAGCTCATCCAGGACACCTTCCAACATCCCAGGTTGCTCCAAGCCCAGCCTTGGACACTTCCAGCTTCTCTGGGAATTCTGTGCCAGCTTCTCACAGGAAAGAATTCCTTCCTAATATCCCTTCTAAATCTTCCCTTGTGTCAGTTCAAAGCCATTCCTCTTGTCCTGTCCCTCCAGCCCCTTGTAAATCATCTCTCTCCATCTTTCATCAGCTCCTCTAGGCACCTCAAAACTTCTCCAGCCTCTACAAACCCAGTTCTCTCAGGCTTTCCTCACAGGATAATTTCCCAAATGAGTTTCGAGCTGGAGGTGGGTCTGGGCTGAAGGGGTGCCCTCCACTGCTCTCTTTGAAGCTTCACTGGAGCATCTAAAAGTGATTTACAGGGGTGGGTGGGTGTCATCCTCACCTGATGGCTCTGAGGAAGGGGAACAGATTGATTTAGCCAGGGTGACACAGGACTTGATGGCAGCTGGAGCCAGCCCAGGTTTTACTTGCTTTTAATTTTTAACTGCTCTGCCATGGCTGTTGGACCTCACTGTGCCTCTTCTCTTTTAAAAATGGGTTTTTTTCAATTGTTAAAGGGAATAGTCACACAATATTTGGTGTGTATATTATATATATTCCTCAGCATTTGATGATAGCCTTTCATGGCCCAAGTTTTGTAGCTGTGCTTGCTCCAGGAGCTTGTTTGGCCCAGGTTTGGTGCCTGAGGTGTCAATCAGAGCATCCATCTCACAGGTGGGTCTGGGATCCCTGCAGGCTGCAGGGCTGGGAGTGACTTCCAGCCCCCAAAAAAGGCTCTGTCCCACTGCACTCAGACCCTGCACTCCAGCCCCAGCCTTCACTTCTCCTATTTCATGTGAGTTTTGTCCTGGAGGCATTTCACTATTCAAATCATCAGCCAACAATATGAAAACCATGGCAAATCTTGAGTGATTGCTTTTGAGGGAGAAAATGGAAAAAAAAAAAAAAAAAGGGAGAAAGGAAAAAAAAAAAAAAGAAAAGACAAGGCTATTTTAAGGCCATATTTTAAATCAAGATAATCTTTGGAAGCAGGATCCTGAGTAGCAATTGTCAGCTGGAGAGCTCAGTGTCCAGGATATCCCAGCATGAAATTCAGATGGCTTTCTGGCAGCCTTTGCCTTCAAGTAGAAGATGCAGAATAAGTCTGGCAACCTTCAGGCTGAGCACTTGTAAACAACAGATGTTCATAACTGGAATCTTTTGGAAGAGGAGGGCAGGGAGCAGCATGGATGTCCATGCTTGTAATTCTCAAAAATTTGCAGTTAACACCGAGCTGTGTCAGGGAAAATCAGAGGTGGATTTGAATGAGCAGCTTGAAGGGAAATTCAGCTTTAATTTTGCTGAAAGTAAAATGATTTCTGTAAAGCAGGGATGATACAGGTTGTGAGGGAGGAATTGACAGAAGCATTGGGCTCCACTTAGATGATGATGATGATTATTATTATTATCATTATTATCATTATTATATAATTATTGTATAATTATTATATAATTATATATTATATTATTATTAATATTAATATTAAACATTGTCTAGGCTATTTTTGTGGTTCTTTTTGCTGAAACCGAGTCCTACACATTTTATTCTGAGCCTGTCAAATAACCCCATTTGGAAGGTCTTTGTAAGCATTAAACATTCATTGATTCAGTGACCTCGGTGTGTGCAGAGAGCCAGGGATCCATGACCAGCAGAAATGGATGGAAAACCTCAGGGAGGATTTCTGAGCTGTTTTTCATCATCTCACTGATGCTGGGCTCTCAACCACGTTGCTGTGATTGTGGCCTCTCTTGCCAGGGCACACTGCAGAGGATGAAATTCAGAGAGTTTTTAGAGGAGTATTTGGAGGAACAATTAAATCTCTGCTCTCACTCTTGGCCCAGCTCTGAGGGTTTGCAGACTTGGCTGTCCTGGGATGCACCAGCTTTGGAAAAGCCTGTTGGACACTTCTGGGGAAAATCTGAATATTTTGGGGAGATCAGGAGGTGGAACAGGAGACTTCAGGTGTTGTTTGCAACACCTCATTCACAGCAGGGATGGTCGGGGAATTTTCTGTTGCTGTGGTCAGTCCCTTGGAGAAGGACCCTTCATCAGGGCAGGACAAGGATTGATGGGTTCAGACTGAGAGGGGAATTTAAGTGAGATATTGGGAGGGAATTCCTCCCTGTGAGGGTGGCAGCCCCTGGCACAGGGTGCCCAGAGCAGCTGTGCCTGCCCCTGGATCCCTGGCAGTGCCCAAGGCTGGACAGGCCCTTTCTCTTCAGTAATATTTTCATTTTTATCTGATTCACTCCTTCATCTTGTGGAAATGCTGAGTTCCTATTCCTGATTTGTGGGTGTAGCTTTAGATTTTTTTTTTTAAATTTAAATCTATTATTTATTTTGTTGTTGGTGATTTTTTTAAATTTGAATCTGTTTTGTAAGATGACTTTTCTCCTATTTCCCTGCAATGCCCAACTCGGTGTCGCTGGCGTCTGTCCTGCTTGCCTTGGAGCAGATCAATCTTGGATTGTCTGCACGTCCCTTGTATGAATGAGTGATTTAATTAAGATACTCGAGACTCAATCTTCCCTTATGATCTTTTTTAAGACCCAGCTGAAACCTTTGAAGTGGAAGTTGCACAGGACCCGATGGAGATAACACCCGAGAAACCACCAGGGCTTCATCATTTGTGGTTCCCTAAAAATCTGTGCACAGCTTCCTCTTCCTGCTCCCAGCCAGCCCCCGTGGCTCTGATCCTGCTGTAATTTAGGCTAACCTAAATAAACTCTGCACACTCACTATCACCACACCATCTTTACACCAGGAGAAACAGAGCTTGAAATAAATCTGGATTTTGGCATCTTCTTCCTGCTGCTCGTGGGGGAAGTTTGAATCAAAAAGTTGTTGGTGTGAAGGTACCAGAACTTTGGGAAAAGTTCATATTCACATCTTAGAGTTTTTGGGTTGATCTCATCAGTTTTACCTCTCAGGGTGACTCTGTCACTCTGCAGGGTGGGGATGGAGCTCGGGGTGGTTGGACCCCCCAGGCCCTGTTGATATTTCCCTTCCCTTTCCCATCCCTCCTGTGTGGTGCCGTGGAGCTGGGAGCCTTTGTCAGCTCCTTTGGGGGCTGGAATGGTTCATGGGAATCCCAGTTTGCTCCCTGCCATCTGCTGTGGGGAGGATTTAAAAGGTTCTGTTGTAAAATTCCTGCTCCCTGTTGTAAAAACTGTGCCCATGTCCCACCCCAGGAGAGGCTGCAGTTCCAGAGGTGCTCTAAAAATTAATGTCTGTGGAGTTTTAAAGGATGCTTGGCAGGTTTGAAGTGAATTCTTTCCTTTCTGTTTCATTTCTGCCTTGAATATCTGCTTTTTGCAGGGGAAATGGTCACTGGCAAATAATAAAGGAGAGGTTTTGCCTCCTTTCCTTGCTGTGAAAATTTGGATTTGTATGAAAGCAAGAGCCTGTTCCAGCAAGGCTCTGAAGGGGTTATTGAAACCAAGAGACAGCAAGAAATTAAAGGAATTTAAAGTGAGAATCTGGCTGTGTGTGTGGCTCGAGCATCCCAAAGGTGACAATCCTGGGAGCCTGTGGGGTTTGGGGTGATTTTTTCCTGCGGGGTTTTTTTCATGTGTGACCACACGAGTGTGTCAACACCCATCTGGCGCCAGCAGCCACCAACCATTTCCCCCACCAGCCTTTCCACTGGGCTCCTGGCATTCCTGCAATTTCTGCCTTGGAATATCTGGGGCTGCTGTGGCTGGGACAGCTGGGATTTGGCCAGTTAACTCCTGCAGCTCTCCTGCCTCTCCTTCCCTAGGGAATCAGGGCATTCCTGCTCTTTCCTGTGGGTTCTTACAGCCAGAACTCCTGGTGCTGGGGGCTCCCAGCTCCTCCAGGCTGCCAGGAGGAGAAATTGAGGCTCTGAGGGGTTTTGAGGCAGCGTTTTGGTCAGCTGGTGAAGAGTCTGAGGATTTTTTTGGTTGCTACAAAAGTTTCATTCCCAAAGTTTTCATGGTAGCTGGGTAATTTTCACTTGTAGCTCTGCCAGCTTTAGAGGGCAGAGACAGAGTCAGAGGGTGAAGCAGTCTGGATCACAAGCTGCACTCAGTCCTGAGCTTTCCAATTATTTTTTTTTTTAAGAAAAGTAAAAAAAAAAAAATCAAGATCAGCTGTTCTGAAACTCTTTATCTAAAATTATCTGTATTGCAGCACAAATCCAACTGCTGGTGTCATGAGAAGGGTAATGAAACTCTGCCCTGGCTCAGTTTTCCCCTTTTCCCAATGTCTCTTGCAGCAGAGATTGCTGTCCTTTCAAGTGCAGAGTATTCCCTTTTCAAATACAGATTATTCCCTTTTCCATGGAAATTAAACTGCATTTCTTTTAGGAGGAAAGAAATCCGATAGAGTCTTGTACAATAATCAGGGCTTTGCACCAGGGGTTTTATTCTTTTCTAGATAAATATTATTGTGCTGTAAATGAATGGTAAACAGAGCTGCAGAGAGGTGAATGTGGTTAAAGCTCCACCTGGATCTGCTGCTGGAGCACCCTGGGAGAGCCCAGCCTTCATCTGGGGTGAAATGCTGCCCTGAGAGACAATTTATTCCTTCCAATAAATGAAATGCTGGCCCAAATAAACCGAGGTTCTTCTCTTTTCTCTTCTCCTTCTCTTTCTCCTTCTCTTTCTCCTTCTCCTTCTCTTCTTCTCCTTCTCTTCTTCTCCTTCTCTTCTTCTCCTTCTCTTCTTCTCCTTCTCTTCTTCTCCTTCTCTTCTTCTCCTTCTCTTCTTCTCCTTCTCTTCTTCTCCTTCTCTTCTTCTCCTTCTCTTCTTCCTCTCCTCTTCCTCTCCCCTTTGCCCTGCTCATTTTCTGGCTGCTCCAGCTGAAGGAAGGTGGGGAAAGTTCAAAGATGAGAAAATGGAGTTTCTTTCAGGACTGCTGCTCTCTGTGGCTGGGGACAGATGGAGGAACCTTCACTTAATGGGCTTTGCACAGGAGACACAACTTTTTGTTTCCTATGCAGATGCTGCTTGGCTCTCTGGGTGCTTGGAATCTTTTTTGTTGTGGTTGAGACCCAAATTCTTGAGACAGGACTGTGAAACCTCCTGTCAGACACTGGAGCCATCGCCCTCCCTCCCTCCCTCAGGCTCTGATTTATGCACAAAATCCTGGATTCAAAGGGAAAAATGAAAGCCTGCACTTGGCACAGTGCAGCTTGCATTTGCAGGATCTGTTTGTTAGGGGGACAAAACCTGATGGGAATGTGGGGAAATGGAGCTGAGGGTTTATTTTCTGTATTCCCTCTGCTCCTCAGCATCCCACCCGTCCCACAGCTGCATTTCCAGGTCTGGGATCATGGTAAATCCTGTCCAATTGTTCTGTTTGGTGTCCTTGCAGGAAGGATCAGAACGTGCTGTCACCAGTGAACTGCTGGAACCTCCTGCTCAACCAGGTGAAGAGGGAGAGCAGGGACCACACCACCCTCAGTGACATTTATCTCAACAACATCATCCCACGCTTCGTCCAGGTCAGCGAGGACTCAGGACGCCTCTTCAAGAAGGTAACTGAGTGTTCCAGCACAGAAATTCACCTTGGTTCTTCCAAAATATCATCCCAGCTGTTATTTGTGCTGGATCCATTTATTTTTCCTCTTTCCTGTGATTTTTTCAGGCATTTTCCCCAGTTGAGATTTGTTGGTCTAAATCAAGTCTGTGTTTCTTCTCCTCTTAACCTGCTCCACAGTTCTGAATGGATGCTGAAAATTTAATTAAATTTTAAACCTTCCTGTTCTTCAACTCTGAACATTAGTCAAGAACAACTCTTTAAAGACAGAATTTTATCTGCCACGGAGAAATTGCTGCTCAAAGAAAAATGAGGGAGAATTCCTGCTATGCCAGATAATAAAAGGATGTATTGTCCTTATCTGGGAAAAGGAGAGAACGCAGCTGAGCTCTCTTTTGTTTGCCTTGTCCCCTTGATTTCCACCTGGGGAGGAAGGTGGGGCAGTGTGGGAGGGTTTTCCCATTAGGAATCTGTTCCTGCAGTTAAGGGAACACGATCTGGAGGCTTTGGAAGGGCTGTTCAGGGGGGATGGCTGCTCCCTGCAGGGATCTGCCAGTGGCTGCAACATCTGCTGCTTCACCTGCTGGAATCATTGCAAATGTTCACTTTGAAAAGCCATTTATTATTTTCATCCCCTGCAACCTGTCCTGAGCTTGGGGAGTTATTCCTGCTCTTGCAAGGCTTGGAGGAAGGGAGGGATTGTTCAGGTATTCTGTATTTTCTGTCTGTTGCTTCAAGTGTAAAAAAAACGCTATAAAAAGCAGTTTGTTTAGGCTGTTGGAAAATGAAAAATGCTCGAGATTGTGAAATTTCATGTCAAGATACACTTGAAGGAGCAGCTTCTTGGTGTGTGTTACCTGTGCCCTGCTCCAGCAGGGTTTTGTGGCTGTGATTCCTCTGGGAGAACAAAATCTCTGCTGTTCTCTCTCTCCTGATTCTCGAGTTTTTAGTGGAGGATGAAAAATTTATTCCCCTTTTGCATTCTGTTTCTCTTCTTCTTTCTTCTAAGTCATTGCCCGAGCAGAGGAGGAATCTTCTCCTTTCCACATAACTGAGGCCTTTTTGACCTTTTAAAACTTTCTGGTAATTACATTATGGTTGATTAGATACTTACACGGGATTATTGAATGGCAGTTCCTCTTCAATTCCTCTAATCCCTCCAAAGGAGGAATAATCTCCCTGTTGAATTTCAACAAGGGCTGTGCTGGAGCAAGGTGGCCTGGAAAATGCCTTGGCAAAGCAGCACTTGGAAATTGATATTATCCCACTTGGGCTGGAAATGGCAACTTTACCTTCAGCCCCTTAAAAAGCAGCACAAACCCGTGTTTATACTTCATTTTGGAATTATTAGAATAAAAACAAATAAATAACCAATCAACAGCAAAAAAAAAAACCAGCAAAAAAATCATCTCGGGTTTGTTTCTCGCAGGCCAAGGGCAAACTCCAGAATTATTTGTGCAAACAAAAGTCACTCCTTGCTAAATCCCAACTTGTTTGGTTGTTTGCCAGGAATGCCAGCTTGGCTGAAGGCCAGATCAGGTGTTTGATTACAGCTCCACTTGTGCTGGGTGGTTAAAACCAAAAATTGCATCCTCTGTTATCTGGGAGCAGCTGATAAATAGAGAAGTTTGGCTGACGTGGATCTACTTGTGCTTTTTCACTTGAGTCTCTTCCTGAGCTGCAAGAAGCAGCTTGGATCAGTACAAAGAGGACTGGAGGCTGGAAAAGAGATGAAAATATTGCAGATCAGCTTTGCAGTCGGTGGATTTAAAGAAATTTTACCCATTTATAACCCCCCTCAGTGGCACGTGTGTAAAATATCCCCAGATATTTCTGGGGATTCAGAGTATTCAGAGTATTTCTCTACTTTAAGCAAATTTTTTTCCACCTTTTTTATCTTTCTCTGGGTTTAAAAACAAGGAAAAGTCTCTGGCAAAGCCAGGCTGCCTTGCTGTAGGTGCTGATGGGGAATCTGCCAGCTTAAATTGGGGAAGTTTTTAGGTTGTAAATAATGCCAGGGAATGTGGAGAGGATGCTGACACACAGATCCTCATCTGCTGGGGGCAGCCCAAAGCAGATCCTGAGCCATAAAATCCTTTCCTTGGGCTGTTTTTTCTCAAATCAAACCACTCAGATCAGTGTTTTGTGTCGTGCTGGGATGGAGCAGGTGAGGTGGGAGGACAGGCAGGGAAAAAAAGGAGATGCTTGAGGTTCCTTTTGTCACCGAGCTCTTGAGCTGCTGCATCTCTGAGTGTGTGGAGAGCTTTTCAAAGGGCAGAGTGCAGCTGTGATCTGGAGGCAGCAGGGGCTGCCTGGCTGTGATAAGGGCTGGGAAGGAAAAGGGCTTGTGGTGATGCCTTAAGTTGGAGCTTTCATGATTTTCAGGTTCTGTGGTGCCCAGGGTGCAGATCTGAGCCTCATATGAAGGGTTTGTCAGCTCTTTCACGAAACAAATCCTGGTCCTGCTGCACACCAGGGACAACTTTCAGCCCAACAGCACAAACAAGGGTGGCTGGAGGGAGGAACAAGAAGGATGGGACCTCACAAACCAAAGCTGGAATTGGACAATTCAACCCCAATGTGCAAATGGACCAAAATTTATAAAAATGTGAGACTCTTGGAGCACTGCACTTTTCCATGCTCTTGTTTTGGTTTCTCCTGAGGAAACATTTTTAGGTGTTGGTGGAGATGCTGCTGATCAGGGGCTGCTCTTACAGTCCTGAGGATGAATCCTGGTGCTGTCAGTGGAATCTGGGATTTTTTCTGCCCCCAGGGATGGTGTCAGTGCAATCCTGTGCAAGATAAATGGTGAAATAACCACATTTCCAGCAAATAAAACTGTAGAGGGGGAATTGTCCTAGTAACAAATAATTCCACCTTGGGGAGGAGGTGATTGTTTTTGTTTGGGCAGAGTTAATGATTTAGGGCTGGCTCTGGTACAGGGTTGGAGTTCCCAGCCCTGGTGCCACCAGCGTTGCTATTCCAGTCACCTCTCCCTGTCCTGGAAAATCATCCTGCTTTGATGTCTGCTCCTTTTCATTCCTTCATCTCCCTTTGATTTCTCCTGCTTGTCCTCCTGCAGCACGGCCCCTTTACTTATTTATTTCTACATTTCTATATCCATCTGTTTCTATATTTATAGATGTATTCCCCCCCCAAATATTTTTCTATTTGTGCTGATTCCTGCTTTGATTTCCCCTTTTCCCCTGTCATCCTCTGTGTTTTTATATTTATATATGTATTTTTCCCCCAAAAAAATTTTTTTCTATTTGTGCTGATTCCTGCTTTGATTTCCCCTTTCCCCCTCTCACCCTCTCTGGTTTTTATATTTATACATGTATTTTTCCCCCAAAAAAATTTGTCTATTTGAGCTGATTCCTGCTTTGATTTCCCCTTTTCCCTCTACCCCGTCACCCTCTGTGTTTTTATATTTATATATGTATTTTTTTCCCAAAAAAATTCTTCTATTTGAGCTGATTCCTGCTTTGATTTCCCCTTTTCCCTCTACCCCCTGCCCTATCTGTTTTTATATGTATTTTCCCCCCAAAAATTCTTCTATTTGTGCTGATTCCTGTTTGATTTCCCCTTTTCCCTCTACCCCCTGTCACCCTCTCTGTTTTTATATTTATATATGTATTTTCCCCCCAAAAAAATTCTCTATTTGTGCTGATTCCTGCTTTGATTTCCCCTTTCCCCCTGTCACCCTCTCTGTTTTTATATTTATAAATGTATTTTTCCCCCCAAAAATTCTATTTGAGCTGATTCCTGCTTTGATTTCCCTTTCCCCTCTACCCCGTCACCCTCTCTGTTTTTATATTTATATATGTATTTTCCCCCAAAAAATTCTTCTGTTTGAGCTGATTCCTGCTTTGATTTCCCCTTGTCCCTCTACCCTCTGTCACCCTCTGTGTTTTTATATTTATATATGTATTTTTTCCCCAAAAAAATTCTTCTGTTTGAGGTGATTCCTGCTTTGATTTCCCCTTTCCCTTTACCCCGTCATCCTCTCTGTTTTTATATTTATAAATGTGTTTTTCCCCAAAAAAAATTCTATTTATGCTGATTCCTGCTTTGATTTCCCCTTTCCCCCTCTCACCCTCTCTGTTTTTATATTTATATATGTATTTTCCCAAAAAAAATTCTTCTATTTGTGCTGATTCCTGCTTTGATTTCCCCTTTCCCCTCTACCCTGTCACCCTCTCTGTTTTTATATTTATAAATGTATTTTTCCCCCCCAAAAAAATTCTTCCATTTGTGCTGATTCCTGCTTTGATTTCCCCTTTTCCCTCTACCCCCTGCCCTATCTGTTTTTATATTTATATATGTATTTTTCCCCCAAAAAAATCTATTTGAGCTGATTCCTGCTTTGATTTCCGCTTTCCCCTCTACCCTGTCACCCTCTCTGTTTTTATATTTATAAATGTATTTTTCCCCAAAAAAAATTCTTCTATTTGAGCTGATTCCTGCTTTGATTTCCCTTTTCCCCTCTACCCCCTGTCACCCTCTCTGTTTTTATATTTATATATGTATTTTTTCCCAAAAAAAATTCTTCTATTTGAGCTGATTCCTGCTTTGATTTCCCTTTTCCCTCTATCCCCTGTCACCCTCTCTATTTAATGTGACCCTTCATTTCTCTGCATGGAACAACCTCCCTGTTCCTTGCGTGGTGATCAGGTTTTCTTGCCTCCAGACGTCTCTTTTGAGTGGGATCCCTTGGGATTATTTATGTATGTATAGACCTTTGAGCAGCAGGCTCTTTAATTTGGTCTCTTTAATCACTCTTCCCGTGTTTTCTCTTTGAAATTTGCCTGGAAGCAGCTTGATGATCTTGTTCAAATTGAAGGGAAAAAAAAAAAAGGAAAATGATCTTTTTTGAAAGAACGGACTGTGGAAGGCTCACTTTGAGCAAACTGATTCTTTTCACTTTGACAGATTTTTACATCAGGAAATTGTGAAGTGACTGGGAAATGTTAATGGGCAGAAAGGCAAATTTATTCTGTGAGCAGAAGGGCCTCAGGACAGGCTGTTCTGTGAGCTGAACCAGGTACCAGCTCAGCATCTGCCTGCCCTGCTGGCTTTAAAACATTTTCTGCTCTGGTTTAACTGGGAGGGTCCCTGGGCTGCTCTGGTTCCCTTTCCATGTGTATCCATTTAATTGAGGATATTTATGGGGAGAAAACCCCATTTGGAATCAACAAAACTCCATTTGGGATGGAGAAAACCCCATTTGGGATCGAGAAAACCCCGTTTGGAGTTGAGAAAACCCCGTTTGGGATCGAGGAGAAAACCCCGTTTGGAGTTGAGAAAACCCCGTTTGGGATCGAGGAGAAAACCCCGTTTGGAGTTGAGAAAACCCCGTTTGGGATCGAGGAGAAAACCCCGTTTGGAGTTGAGAAAACCCCGTTTGGGATGGAGAAAGAAAACCCCGTTTGGGATGGAGAAAGAAAACCCCGTTTGGGATGGAGAAAGAAAACCCCGTTTGGGATGGAGAAAGAAAACCCCGTTTGGGATGGGGAAAACCCCGTTTGGGATCGAGGGGAAAACCCCGTTTGGGATCGAGGGGAAAACCCCGTTTGGGATGGAGGAGAAAACCCCGTTTGGGATGGGGAAAACCCCGTTTGGGATGGGGAAAACCCCGTTTGGGATGGGGAAAACCCCGTCTGGGACAAAGGAGAAAACCCTGTTTGGAATCGAGAAGAAAACCCCGTTTGGGATCGAGGAGAAAACCCCGTTTGGAATGGAGAAAACCCCGTTTGGGACAAAGGAGAAAACCCTGTTTGGAATCGAGAAGAAAACCCCATTTGGGATGGAGAAAACCTCGTTTGGGACGGAGAAAACCCCGTTTGGGATGGAGAAAACCCCGTTTGGAATCGAAAAAACCCCGTTTGGGATGGAGAAAACCCCGTTTGGAATCGAAAAAACCCCGTTTGGAATCGAGAAGACCCCGTTTGGAATGGAGAAGACCCCGTTTGGGGTCGAGAAGAAAACCCCGTTTGGAATGGAGAAAACCCCGTTTGGGATCAAGGAGAAAACCCCGTTTGGAGTTGAGAAAACCCCGTTTGGGATCGAGGAGAAAACCCCGTCTGGGATGGAGAAAACCCCGTTTGGAATGAAAAAAACCAACCTGAGGATTTGAAATTCTCGTGTTTAGCACTTTGATGGTGGGAAAAACCCCCAGTTTATCTGCAGGGTGTTTGATGTGAAATGGAAAATCCACCAAGAGTTGGTTAAAAGCCTTGCAGTAATCAAGGAGGAGGAATTATTAATTCTCTGAAGGGGTCTCTCATGACCTACTTTACAGCTGGGCTGTGTCTCTTGCTCTGCTCCCAGAAAAATGACAAATCTTAAAGCACCCCACACATGGAAAAGCCACCCCGTGATGGAAATGTTGTGGTTAAAATTTGGGTGTTTGTAAAAATATTTTTTTCCATCACGGTGTAAATTTGTAAATGTGCAAATGCCGTGAGTAAAACTCACAGAGTTGGTGCCTCTGTGCTGCATCCCTGCTCCCCTCCTGGCATCCTTATCCTTGCTCCACCATGGGTCAAAAAATAGGGGAATGTTCAGAAATAGTTCAAAAAATACGGGAATATTTAAAAATAATTCAAAAAATAGGGGAATATCCAAAAATAATTCAAAAATATATGGGAATATTCAAAAATAGTTCAAAAATATGGGAATATTCAAAAATAGTTCAAAAAATAGGGGAATATCCAAAAATAATTCAAAATATATGGGAATATCCAAAAATAATTCAAAAAATAGGGGAATATCCAAAAATAATTCAAAAAATATGGGAATATTCAAAAATAGTTCAAAAAATAGGGGAATATTCAAAAATAGTTCAAAAAATAGGGGAATATTCAAAAATAGTTCAAAAAATATGGGAATATTCAAAAATAATTCAAAAAATAGGGGAATATTCAAAAATAGTTCAAAAAATAGGGGAATATTCAAAAATAGTTCAAAAAATAGGGGAATATTCAAAAATAATTCAAAAATATGGGAATATTCAAAAATAGTTCAAAAATAGGGGAATAATCAAAAATAGTTCAAAAATATGGGAATATTCAAAAATAATTCCAAAAATAGGGAATTATCTATCTGCAATTATCTCAAATATCTAATGTTTATCCTCCACCCAGGCATATTTAATGATTACTTTTAAAAGATGCAGAGACCCAAAACTGTTCCAGAATCCAGGGCATCCTTACCCTTACTCCACCATGAGTCAAAAAATAGGGGAATATTCAAAAATACTTCAAAAATAAGGTTTTTTTATTATTATTTTTTTATTTTTTATATCCTCCACCTAGGCATATTTAATTGTTACTTTTAAAAGATGCAGACACCCAAAACTGTTCCAGAATCAGCAGATTTGGGCTCCAGCTCCAGCTGTCACCCTCTGACACAACTTGAGGCAGCAAATTAGATAAAAATCTCTTCTCCTGGTGTGTTACACGTTCACCCTCCATGGCCTGAGCCCTTGCTGGCTGTTGTTGGGTTTAGGGGAAAGCACCTCAGGAACTCCAGGGAATTCTGGTTTTGAAGCCATCCCATCTTTCTGTCAGGATTGAGAGGACCTTGCTGGGGCAGAAAATGTTGACAGCATTCCTGAGCTCTCCTCTTTATTATCCCCCCCAAATATTTGGAAGCTGAGGTCGTTAATGTTGGCTGGAATGCGGAACAGCCCCGCAGTAGAATCCCAAAAACATCTTGATTAAATTAGAGGGGAGGTGGAGGGGAGGAGGGCTGGAACAAAGAGGCTGTTGAGGAGCTGGCACGGCCCGTGCTGGGAATTTATGTTCCAGCCAGGGGTGGCAGAACCTCCAGCCCTGCACATGGTGCAGATACACCCTGGAGTAACAAAGGAGTAGTGTGTGTGTGCTCACTGCAGCCTCCTGGGCTGGGGGAAACCTGCATCCCCAGCCTGGCATTGCTGCCACATCCTGCTCTGACCTCCCTGGGGCTGCTGGTGCTGCCCTGTGTGCAGAGGATGGGGAGGGGGGTTCATCACCTCTGGTTTGCAGGAAAAGGGGAAAGGTGTTCATCACTTCTGGTTTGCAGGAAAAGGGGAAAGGTGTTCATCATCTCTGGTTTGCAGGAAAAAGGGAAGGGGTGTTCATCAACTCCATGGTTTGCAGAGGAAGGGAAAGTGTGTTCATCATTTCTGGTTTGCAGAGAATGGGAACGTCTGTTCTGCACCTCTGGTTTGCAGGAAAAAGGGGAAAGGTGTTCTTCATCTCTGGTTTGCAGAGTAAGGGGAGGTGTGTTCATCAATCAGCTCCCTGGTTTGCAGAAAAATGGGGAAGGTGTGTTCATCATCTCTGGTTTGCAGAGGATGGGAATGTCTGTTCATCACCTCTGGTTTTTAGAGGAAGGGGAGGTGTGTTCTTCACCTCTGGTTTGCAGAGGAAGGGAAAGTGTGCTCATCACCTCAGATTTGCAGAAAAAAAGGTGTGTTCATAATTTCTGGTTTGTAGAGGAAGAGAAGGTGTGTTCTTCACCTCCCTGGTGTGCAGAGGAAAGGAAGGTCTGTTCTTCACCTCTGATTTGCAGAAAAAAGGGAGGTGTGTTCTTTAGCTCTGGTTTGCAGAGGAAAAGAATGTCTGTTCTTCACCTCTGGTTTGCAGAGGAAGGGAAGGTGTGTTCTACACCTCCCTGGTTTGCAGAAAAAAGGGAGGTGTGTTCATCACCTCTGGGTTTTAGAGGAAGGGAAAGTGTGTTCATCATTTCTGGTTTGTAGGGGAAAGGAAGGTCTGTTCTTACCTCTGGTTTGCAGAGGAGAGGGAGGTCTGTTCTTCACCTCCCTGGTGTGCAGAAAAAGGGAAGGTGTGTTCTTCACCTCTGGTTTTTAGAGGGAGTTGTGTTCATCATCTCTGGTTTGCAGAAAAAAGGGGAGATGTGTTCTTCACCTCTGGTTTGCAGAGGGGATGGGAAGGTGTGTTCGGTTTCCAGAGGAAGGGAAGGTCTGTTCTTCACCTCTGGTTTGCAGAGGAGAGGGAGGTCTGTTCTTCACCTCCCCGGTGTGCAGAAAAAGGGGAGGTGTGTTCATCACCTCTGGTTTGCAGAAAAAAAGGGGAGATGTGTTCATCATTTCTGGTTTCCAGAGGAAAGGAAGGTGTGTTCATCACCTCTGGTGTACAGAGGAGGAGGAGGTGTGTTCATCATCTCTCTGGTTTGCAGAGGAAGGGGAGTTCTCCTCTTCCTCCTCATCCAGAGACAGGTGATGAACAAGGCTGGAGAGGGGCTGGGAACACAAACCCTGTGAGGAACGGCTGAGGGAGCTGGGCTTGTTCAGCCTGGAGAAAAGGAGACTCAGGGGTGCCCTCATCACTCCCCACAGCTCCCTGAAAGGTGCCTGTGCTCAGCTGGGCTTGGGCTCTTTCTCCAGGCAGCACTGACAGAACCAGGGGACACAGCCTCGAGCTGCACCAAGGGAAATCCAGGCTGGATATCAGGGAAAAGTTTTTTACAGAAAGGGTGATAAAGGATTGGAATGGTCTGAGCTGGGGAGGTGGTGGAGTCACCATCCCTGGATGTGTTTAAGAACAGCCTGGATGTGGCACTGGGTGCCGTGGTTTAATTGAGGTTGGGTTGGACTCGATCCTGGAGGTCTCTTCCAACCTGGTGGTGATTCTGTGATTCTGTGCAGGGTCTGTTGGTGACCCTCACTGCCCACTCAGGTGAGCCATGCCCAGGTGAGCCATGCCCAGGTGAGCCATGCCCAGGTGAGCCATGCCCAGGTGAGCAGCTGCCCCACTCCTGCACCCTCAGCCGTGCTGGGAGCTCCTGTGCCCTGTCCCAAGGATGCTCCTCCAGCCAAATCATCTCCCAGATCTCCAGGGGAAGGGTTTGACCTGATCAGATAAGGACACACAGTTTGTGGGGACACCCCCACCCACATGCACACCCAGCTCATTAGTGCAGCCAATTAATTAAGATTTTGTTGCACAAGCCCTTCCTCACGTTAAGGGAGTAGATCACAGTAAAGCTGATCAGAATATCTTTTATTTATCACCTTGTTTACAAAATGAATCGTTCTGCCTTTGCAAAACACACAGAGTAATAGAGAAAATACAGAACAATGCAGAATTTGCTGCTGCAATAATGATTGATACTGAGACATTCACAACTGCCAGGACTGTTGTTATCTTCCCTTGGCACGGATTTTATTTGTAATTCTGTGGCACTTTCTGGCACGGTGCTGGAATCCCTCGTGCCTGCATCAGCAGCAAATCTGCACTTTGAATTCCTTGGGAATTCAGGGAAATTCTCTTTGTGCATCACCTCCACCTCCCTCCACTGCACTCAAACTTTTTCCTGACATCCAATCCATTTTCCTCTGACTTGCCCAAGCAAACCCTTCTGCTTCCTCCAATGTATTTTCATTTATCAGGGTCAGCCAGCTCAGCTTTTTTTTTTTCCTCCTAGACATTTTTTTTTGGTGGAATCAGTGCAGGGAACAGTTTTACATTAACAGTGCTCATTGCACAGCTCTTGTTCTGATGTCCCCTGTGATCTGTCTTACCTTCATCTTAATGGAAACGTTTTTTTCCAGTCCAGCAATCCAGCTGCTCCTTTCTTGAGAGCTCATTTGGAAGCGCTGAGAGTTTTGTGTTTTGACAATTTGGCATCTTCTTCACCCCTTTCAACCCTGATCTGCATTAAAACACTCATTTTAATCTCTCTAGTCATATAATTGATGCCTTGGCAGTTTGTGCAGTGAATGAGGCATTTTTTAGTGCAAGAAATGAGCAAAATGAGCTGGAAAGAGCAGGGTGAGAGGGGCCAGGCCAGGCAGTTCCAGTGTGGCTGGAAAGCTCCTCGTGTGTGAAAAGTTCAGTGCTGGGGGCACTGCAGGCAGAGCCAGGCAGTCCCTTCCATTCATCATCTCCACGTGGAGGGAAAGGCAGCCAGAAAACCCTGTTGGAACCCTGGGAGCTGAGAATTCCAGGATTTCTGTGCTAAAAGGGAACTGACCCTCAAGCCAGCACCACATCTGACCTGAGGCTGTGGAAAAGGCTCCCAAAATTGAGTGACAGCACTGGGATTTTGGGTGTGTAGTTTGGATAGAATTGTGTGATATCACAGGGTGCAAAACTTAGAGTTTAAGTATTATAATATATATAATAATATATAATATATATACAAAAAATATTATATATATTATAATACTTAATATTATATAAAGTATATATATTAAAATATACTTAATATATATTATACTTTATATATTATATATATTAATATACTTAATATATATTATATATATTAAGTATTATAATATATAATATATATTATATATGTATAAAGTATTATATATATATAAAGTATTATCATATATATAAGGCAAGATGGAGGATTTAAGGTATTGGCTGAGTTCTTCTTTTTCATCTTCTTCATAGGTTTGGGTGGTGTTTTGTTAATTGGATGAAAGTGTTTGCATTGTGGGCCACTTGGTTATTGGGTTAAAAATAAAAATAATCTAGGTGTCATTTCTTAATTGGACAATTAATGCATAAAAGACCTTGGAAAGAGTTAGAATCAGAGAGATTTTTCACCTTGTTAGCTGGAACTCACAACTTGTGAGAGTGTAACAGAGATGAGAATTAACAAACATCCAAACGTGAAAATTGTGTCTCCTGAGCATTTAATCCTGACTCTGACAAAAGAAAAGAAGATAAAAATCCCACAGTGACCCAGAGCACTGCAGGGATGAGCAGAAGCCTCAGCTCCTTCACTTCCAGAGGTGCACATCCCCAAGGTTTGTTCTGGAGGTTGGGAATCACCAGCTCTGAGCTTTTCTCTCAGTTAGGGACTCCTCAGAGAAAGGAAATTCCTTTGTCAGCAGTTGGGTCAGGTGCTCTTTTTTCCTGTAGCACCTGGGCAGCAGAGTGAGGAAAATGGGATTGGAACATGTGGAGAATCCAAAGGATTTGGTGTTGGATCCTTGTGAATCCCATTGTGCTGCAACAGAGCAATTCTGGGCTGGGCTGAACCCACAACACCCCAGAATAATAAAAAAACCCTCTAATAAAGCAATTTTTTCATCTAATAAAGCAATTTTTTCATCTAATAAAGCAATTTTTTCATCTCAGAAACACACTCTGAGCACTGCTGAACTGGACAGTATGGGAAAAAGAATAATTTTAATTTAAATCAGATAATCTCTCTTCTGGCTTTTCAATTTCTCACTGTGTTGTTGGGTTTTTTCCTCATGGCTTAGCACTATCTTGACTTCCTGGGCACAAATGTTGGTTTAAGTGTGGGTTTGGCTGCACTGCCTCTTTATCTGCTTCTTTTCCTGAATGCTGTAGGCATAAATAATCTTGAATTTATCCAATTTGCTTGCCCCAGTGGATATGAAACACTCCTAACGTGAGGGTTCGAGCACGCAAACGCTGCCTCAGCGGGCAGTGAATGAATAAAATCTATAAACTGAATTAAGTTATTCTTGTTCCATGGTGGGTTCCTTATCCTGCTTTTCTTCAGCTTCCACACCAAGCTGTCCTGTATCCACAGCCTTCCTTGATCCTGTGAAAATGGGAAAATTCTGGATTTTCAGGTTGGAAAACTGAAAACCTCACGTTGTCTGGAAATTTCCATCTCTGCTCCACGGAGCTTTCCTGACTGTGCCCATCTGAGATTTCAGTTTATTAATATTTCAGATTTATTAATATTCCTGCTGCCCTGTGACCCTGGGTGCCTCTGGGCTGGGCACTGCTTGGATTTGGCAGCACAAACATTGAGGCTTCATTGGGCCAGAATTATCTGTGGATGCCCCGTGCTCACTTCCTCTGCCTCGGCAGCGCCTTCCTCAATTCACTTTCATTTCTCTGTTCTCTTGCAGAGCAAGGAAGTGGGACTGCAGCTCCAGGAGGACTTGATGAAGGTCCTGAATGAACTCTACACGGTAAATCAAACTCATTTCTTGGCACCTCCTCATGCAGAAGTGTTGGACTTCTCCCACCAAGGCTGCACTCCCTGCTGCAGAGCTCCATAAATCCCATTTTTTTTCCCCTCTGTCCTTGTGTTGTTTCAGCTCTCTGAAGTGTTGGCTCTCCAAAGATTTATTTGTAACTTTGCTGCAGTGATGTTTTTTAAAAAAGACACAGAGATGGGAGAATTATTTCCAAAAAAACCTTGGGGTTTGTGTGGTGGGAGCCTTCAGAGGCACCCACTGAGCTCATTTGTCCTCAGCTCCTTTTAGAGGAAGGATTTCCCAGCTGGGATTTTTGCATCTCAGTAAATCCACTGAGACACCGAGGAGGAGGAGGAGGAAGAGGAGTTGGGATGTGTCCCCATGGCTCATGTGCTGCCTGGGGATTTTCCTTCTCCTCACACAGATGAATGGAAGAGCCTGGTGACAATTCTGCTTTCTGCAGCTGTTGCTGAGCAAGTTCTCCTCTTGAAAAGCAGAACTCGCTGTTGGGTGGCTCAAAATGCCATTTATCTTGTCCTTCCTCAGTGATTTGTTGGGTCATGACACTGAGGTTTATGGTCTGGCCTTCCTCCTTCCAAAAGGTGAGGCAGGGTTGTTTCAGATTGACAAATTTGGGGTAAAAATCACTGTTACAGAATTTCATGGAGTTCTCTGAAATTTCCTGTATCAGTAAAATGCAAAGAGGGAATTGTTTCATTGCAATTTGTTACCCTTAGAGCCTCAAAGCCAAATATTCAGGCAAATCAGCACTCCAGAAATGGTTTTGTGTTTGAGGGCATCACTGGCTCAGCTTTTGAGCCCTGTCATGGATGGGATCCTAAGCAGGGATGTGGATCTGCCTCAAAAACCAGA
The DNA here is from genome assembly GCA_910950805.1 of Acrocephalus scirpaceus scirpaceus. NCBI lineage: Eukaryota > Metazoa > Chordata > Aves > Passeriformes > Sylviidae > Acrocephalus > Acrocephalus scirpaceus. The sequence goes on from OU383797.1 coordinate 5,280,983, forward strand.
TTTTAGGAACTGAGATGAATTTCTGATCCCAGTTCAGCTGGCTCTGGAGTGGTGCTGAGTGGAGTTTCATGGACAGGGAATCATTTCTGGCTGCCAGGCTCTGCCAGGTCATTTTTTGAGCCAAATAGTGAATTCTGCTGATTTCTCTACCCCTGGAAGGAAGAGCTTCCAGAATTCAGCTTTGTTAAACAAAGTGATGTAAAGGTGTTGATATTTTTAAAGGCAGCACTGGGAATTTGAAATCTGTTTATTCATTCCTCCTGCTGCAGAACTCTAAATTGTCCCTTCACCAAAAAAAACTTTTCCTTTGCAAAAAGCCACTTCTGATGGTGCTAAAAGATGATTTTTTTTGCTGGAATTAAAGCCACCCCACCAGTGATTCAAATTAGTGGTACTTTTAGAAATAATTCCATCTCTTTTTCTGCTGGATGTGGCACTCAGGGCTCTGGCCTGGGTGACAAAGTGGAGATCAACCAAAGGTTGGATGATCCTGGAGAACTTTCCCAACCTCAATGATCCCCTAATTCCACATCCAAAGGATTGGCAGAATCTCTGCTTTTAGGCAAAGTGGATCTGGGTGAAATTTTTAATTTCTCTACACAAACAAAACACAGAGGGTTGTCCCAGCCTGTCATTTTTTTACCCTCAGTGAGCCACCAGTGCCCCCACACCAGAGCCTGTGGCTGCCAGAGTGGCACAAACCCATTAAAACCCCATTAAAACTGGGATTTCTCCCTCTGCTTTCTCTCCCTGCCAGCCCTGCTCTGAGTGAGAGAGGAAAAGCAGCTCCTTTGCATCTCTTTTTGTAATGATGAACGCCTGCTTTATAGTCTGAGCATCTGCAGGGCTGGGAGTGCGGGTGTGGGAATTATTCAGGCTGTTCTGTGGCACTGCCTGCACTCACATTCCCTTTCATGTTCAAATCCAGAGTCTCTTTGGATCTGGGACCTCTGCTGATCACTGCAGAGGGGGAGCACGCAGCCCACTGGGGTGAAATTGTGTTATGTCCTGGTGTAAAATAGCTCTAAACGGGTTTTCATCTGAAATAAATCAAATTATTCACAACTGGAGCTTTTATTGCTGTTGGAATGGGTGATTTTATGCAATTGTGCTTTTTTTTTTTTTGCCCCCCTGTGAGTGTTGTATCGTGTTTGGTTTGGTGTGGGATTCAAATTTGCTTTGCATTTATGTTTAAAAAACTGATTTAGCTGTCATGTCCTTTGGTTCTGTTTGCTTAACACAAATCTAGACATTAATATCACGTGAAACAAATGGGATTTTTGCGACTTTGAGTCACAAAAAAATTATTTATCTGTATTTACTTATAAAAAAAATATTTATCTGTATTTACTTATAAAAATGTGCTATAATAGAGGTTGTCAATACAGCACAAGGTCCAGGTGTCCCTAAATGCAAGAACCACACTTGTTTATTCATTTTATTTATTACAGAAGGTGCCCAGAAGTATTTTTACATCCCAAATTTGATTTGAACAAACGGCACCTGAGTGGTTTTCAGGTGCTGTGCCGAGCCTGGATTTCCACCCTGTGATGTTTCAAGCTCTGATTCAGGCAGATGAAAGAGCTCCCTGCAGAAACCTTACCTGCTGATGAAAAGCTCTCATTTTCCTGCCATATCACTTCCTTTGAACACCAAGGAGGCTGGATGGAGTCTGCAGCTTTCTTTTTGCTTTTCATGCCTCCTTGATTGGCTTGTGCAAGAAGGCACACGCCAAAGCCAAACAAAGCAGCAGCTGCAGAGTCACCCACTTTGATTTCAGATTCATTTTTGGAGCCACGCTGGCTCAGGCACCTCCTGCCCTGCTTGTCTGACGTGGGAAGTTTCCCTGAGTGGTTTTATTTATTTTTTTTTTTCTGGTTCAGGTATTTCAGGTCATTTTTTTGAGCCCTGCCTGGTTGGGTGTGGTTGTAGGGCATGAAAGAAAGATGAGAGACTTTAAATATTTCAGAAGGTAAAGAGTATGGAAAAAAGGCTTTATTGTTTAATTCTTATTACCTTTTATAAGGTGTTCTGATACAGATTTAACACAATTGGTGAATAGGAATGACACCTGTCTAATCCTATTGGTTAAACTGGAAAATCAGCAAAACAGCACCTGGAGAAAGATGGTTTGGAGAAAGAGTTGTTCACCAAAATTTTTTTGAGAAAGGAGAGTTGTTCACCAAAATTTTTTTGAGAAAGGAGAGTTGTTCACCAAGATTTTTTTGAGAAAGGAGAGTTGTTTGCCAGGATTGGTTTGAGAAAGAAGAATTGTTTGCCAGGATTGGTTTGAGAAGAAACTTTCTTGAGAAATTTTCCCTTTGGAAAAAAAAAAAAATTGGCAGCTTCTAGCAGGCAAAAATCTCTCAGACCCAGAAATATCAGACCCACAGTGTTGGTTTTTGTTGCCTGCAGGTGATGAAAACCTACCACATGTACAACGCCGACAGCATCAGCGCCCAGAGCAAGCTGAAGGAGGCTGAGAAGCAGGAGGAGAAGCAGATTGGGAAGTCGGTGAAGCAGGAGGACAAACAAACCCCACGATCCCCTGACTCCACCTCCAACGTGAAGTTTGAGGAGAAGCACGTCCGGAGGAGCTCTGTCAAAAAAATCGAGAAGATGAAGGAGAAGGTATTGAGATGAAGGAGCTGCTGGTTCCCTCCTCAAACCCAAATCTCATTTTTGTGCAGGTTTTATTCAGCACTCAGCTGGAGGAAAGGCAAACCCAGCACTGAGTTTCCTTTAGGTGCAGTTTGTGTTATCCCAGGGAATACAGACATGGCACAAAAAGCTGAAATCAGCTTAGAGTGGGAAAGCAGCAGTGGGAAAGCAGCATTGCCTGCTTGGAAGTCGTGGTTGATGGGATTATTTTTGTTGTGCAGAGCACAAGGTCTGTGCTCCAGGGAGCCCAGCACCCCCAAACTGCTTTGGGGGCCTCAGCAATTGGTCACTCCAGCAGCTCAGCTCTGAGGTTCAAGCCTGAGAGCTGAACTCTAGGAAGTTCAGCGTAAAATAGAAGAAAATGAGTTATTTTGGAATGGATTTAGGCTCTGGAAGGAGCAAGTTCAGGCTTTGGAAGAGATGAGGATACCCACATCAAGCTCTCAGACCCTCTTGGGTTTCTCTGGTGGTGCTGGAGCTGGGCCATAACCTCCTAACCCCCCTTGTCCCTTTATTCCTCCTTTAATCTTCCCCACCCCACAGTCTGAAAACTTTCAATGCAGTGCAGCAATACTTAAACACATCTAAATAATTAATCTGCATTTCAGGCCTTGGGAGTCCTGGCCAAACTGGAATTGGAGTGGGCAGAATCTGTGTGAGCAGAGCGAGGTTTGCTCAGTGCTCTCAGAGTGCTGCTCACCTCTTTTGATGCCACATTCTGGTTTTTTGTTGTGTTTCAGCGCCAAGCCAAGTACACAGAGAACAGACTGAAGGCAATCAAGGCCAGGAATGAATATCTGCTGGCCCTGGAAGCCACCAACGCCTCGGTGTTCAAGTATTACATCCACGACCTGTCTGATCTCATTGATGTAAGTGCTGCTGCTGTCCCTGTGCTCCCTCAGCATCCCCTGATGCACAGCTGGAAACCCCTGCACAGCTGGAAACCCCTGCACAGCTGGAAACCCCTGCACAGCTGGGCTGGCCAGCTTGGGGGTGGCAGTGGCTCCATAATTGGTATTTAGCTGTGACAGGAGCTTTTCTCAGGTGGCCACCTCTGTCACACACACAGAAATTGTGGCACTGGGAGGGGAAAGGAGGAGCTGCTCAGTTCGAGTGAAACCCAGCCTCAGTGTCACCCTGCTGCCTGACATTTTCCTTTGGCTGTTTTCAGCAAACCCACAAGATTTTAGCTCAGAGGCACTGAGGTATGAAAAAGAAAAAAAAAAGAGATTTTTAGCTGTAGAAACTGTAGAAGAAATTTGGCAGAAGAGAGGGAGTTCAGAAGCATTCCCTTAAAGCTGCTTTTGGAAAAGTCATTGAATTATGGAATATTCTGGGTTGGAAGGGATCACCCAGTCCAGCTCCTGGGCCAGCACAGACACCCCAAAATCCCACCCTGTGCCTGAGGGGGCTGTCCAAGCACTCCTGGAGCTCTGGAAGCTTTGGAGCAGTGCCCATTCCCTGGGGGGAGCCTGCTCAGTGCCCCAGCACCCTCTGGGGGAAGAACTTTTCCCTGATCTCCATCCCAAACCTCCCTGACAGAGCTCCAGCCATTCCTCAGATCCTCTCCCTGCCCACCAGAACATAGGTCAGTCTCCCCACTCCTAGGGACTATATTTTACTCCTAGGGGATATATTTTACTCCCAGGGACTATATTTTGCCCCCAGGGACTATATTTTACTCCCAGGGATTATATTTTACTCCCAGGGACTATATTTTGCCCCCAGGGACTATATTTTACTCCCAAGGATTATATTTTACTCCCAGGGATTATATTTTACTCCTAGGGACTATATTTTGCACCCAGGGACTATATTTTACTCCCAGGGAATATATTTTACTCCCTATTCAGGGGGCACCAATTCTGCTTTTGGTAAAATGCGCCTCAAAAAAAAAAACCAACCAAAATTCTGATTTTTGGGAACTCAGCAAAGGCAATCAGGAACCCTGAGGTTTTTACCAAGGGTGGAACCACCCCTGCAGCCTGGACCCCTGCCCAGCCACCCCTGCCCAGTGAGGGTTCTGGTGGATCCTGTTCCCCTCCCAGGGCCATCCCTGCTGGAAGCACTGCAGAGCTGGAGGAGCAGGGAGTGATGAGCACAAGAGTCTCCAGGCACGGGCAATAAAGAGCACTCAGATCTCTATTAATTACTCAGCTATTAGAATAACCAGCAGTCCGTAGGATACATTTATTCAGCTGCTGATAAACTCCTGCCTGGAGTGCTCTTGTGCCAGGTGTTGATTTAAACCTGTCCTTTGGAGGTCAGGGCTGTCACTGAGAGTGGGCTTGAAAAATGCTGTTATTTCCACAGCTCGTGGTTTGCAGGATTGCTGCTCTGCTTTGTTTATTCCTGCTGCCTTTTTAGGAGCCCTGTTTGGGTTAACATTTGCTCAACTTTAATTGCGTGGCCCTGGGTTTTTAACAAATTAGAACTCTCTGTATATATTCTGATCAAAGCTACAAGGTTGGGATTAATTTCACCAGCATCAGCCTAATTTAATTGATTTAATTTTTTTCATCTAAAACCTTGTCTCGTAAGTTTTTCCCCCAAGTTCTGCCTGGTTCAGTTGTCTGTTCTTGGTGCATTTTCATGAACCACAGGTAGCAAAGGATCCAGGTGGGTTTCACAAGCCCAGAATAATTTCTAAGCACAGGGATGAGGAGTTTGCAGCAGGACAGGACAAACCTGGCTCACCCAGGCTGGAAGGAAGGGCTGCACTCCCTGGGCAGTCCCAGCTGTGTCTGGGACATGGCAGAGGAAAAATCCAAACTTCTGAATTCCAAGGGTTTGTCTGTTCCTAGAGAGGAGCCCTGGTGGCTCTGGGTGAGTCCCTGCCCTTGGAATATTCAATTTAACTCTACAAATTCCCATCATCTTCAGGATAAGAGTGTTATCTGCTCTGTGTTCAGGCATGGAAAAATGTGGGGCTTGTCTGGGAGCACAGGAGATGGAGTTCAGTTATCTCATTGTTAAGACACAGGGAAAATAGATTTTTTAATGCCTTTGATCCTGAAGGATTGAAAATTAACAATTATAACCAGTGATGGTTATCTGAGCCATCTGACTGGAATAAAAATGTGATTTTTTAAGCCAGGCTGTAATGCCTTCCCTCGATCTAATCACTTGGTGGTATTGAATTTTGAAATATAATATTAAAGTCAGCTTCAAAGTTACTTACAAGGAGATTGTGTTGGGCCAAACAGCTTTAAACTTTTATGTTTGATGTCGTGTTTATGCAGCACGTTGTTCCCCTCAGTGTGCAGGGAAGGATAACAGGGAGTTAATTCTTTGTCCAGAGTTAAGAGCAATAAATTGTTTCTGCCATAGCCCAGTAGTTTTGAATTTCCTGACTTTGGGGACTGAGGCAGCTCTTTGATGCTAATGAAATATTACAGTAATGGGGAAGTTTGCATTAACTCATATTTATAAAAGGGTCACTAGGACAGGATTGGAAAAAAAAAAAAGATTAAAATGTGTGTGTGAGTGTCAGAGCTTGCTTTGCTTTTCTAGGAATAGGTGTTCATGGCTGCTTACTCCAGGGGCTCATCCTTCCCCTTCCAAATGTCAATTGCATTTTAAAACAAAGGGCTTTTCCCCCTTAAATCTTCTATTTTTGAGGCCTGTTTGAAAGCTAACTGGCAAAGGGTTAATCAGCTGTCATGTTGGGAAGTGAATTTGAATGAGTTATCATTAAGTTCTTATAAAAAATTGATTTCCTTTGAGAACGATTCCATCAAACATTTATATAACCCAGAAAAGGGACGGCAGGACTGGTGCATTTATAAACATGGAACACTGGACTTAAAAAAAAAATCCTTTAAAGTGGGGGAGTGGGCTGGGAAATGTTTTGTGTCAGTGGCTTCAGCAGCAAAGAGCCAGCACGTTCTGCCTGAGCGAGTGAGGGGTGACACAGGAACTCCCCTGGGGATTCCCAGTCCTCCCAGTGCATTTCTGGGCACACTGGGAGGACAAACTGGGCACACTGGGAGGTGCACAGGTTCCTGTCCCACAGCAGGAGTTTGTTCAGTTCTGGGCTCTGCAGCTGAGGGGTGACAAGGAGCTGCTGGAGAGAACCCACAGAGATGATTTGGGGTCTGGAGCATCTCCTGATGGGGAGAAACTGGGGGGGACTGGGGCTGGTCAGGCTGGAGAAGGGAAAGTTGAGAGGGGATCCCATCAGTCCATATAAATATCCATCCATACAAATATCCCATCAATCCATAGAAATATCAATTTATACAAATATCAATCCATACAAATCTCCTATCAATCCATACAAATATCAATCCATACAAATATCCCATCAGTCCATACAAATATCCATCCATACAAATATCAATCCATACAAATATCCATCAATCCATACAAATATCCATCAATCCATACAAATATCCATCAATCCATACAAATCTCAATCTATACAAATATCAATCCATACAAATCTCCCATCAATCCATACAAATATCCCATCAATCCATAGAAATATCAATTTATACAAATATCCATCCATACAAATATCCATCAATCCATACAAATATCAATCCATACAAATATCAATCCATACAAATATCAATCCATACAAATATCAATCCATACAAATAACAATCCATACAAATATCAATCCATACAAATATCAATCCATACAAATAACAATCCATACAGATATCAATCCATACAAATCTCCCATCAATCAATACAAATATCAATCCATACAGATATGCATCCATCCAAATATCCATTCATATAAATATCAATCCATACAAATATCCATCAATCCATAGAAATATCAATCTATACAAATCTCCCATCACTCCATACAAATCTCAATCCTTACAAATCTCAATCCATACAAATCTCAATCCGTACAAATCTCCCATCAAATCCACAGAAATATCCCCAGGGGGTGTCAGGATGGTGCCAGGCTCTGTTCAGTGACAGGACCAGGAGAAATAAACCACAGCCCAAGGAATTCCACCCCAACACGAGGAGGAGCTGCTGTCCATGGGGGTGGCAGAGCCCTGGAGGAGCTGCCCAGGGAGGTGCTGGAGTTTCCCTCTCTGCAGACACCCCAAACCCACCTGGACATGCCCTGTGTCACCTCCAGGTGACCCTGCCTAGGCCTGGGTGATCTCCAGAGGTCCCTTGCCACCCCCAGTGCCATTTTCTGTGCAAAGGATTTGGGTGCTGCTGTTAAATCTGAGCTGGTGCTGATCCTTGTCCCAATCCCATCTTTTCCCCACAGCTGCAGGAGGAGCTGTGAGTGCCTCTTGATCCAAGGCTGCCTCCACACGTGCACATTCTCAATCAAGCCTCTTTTGTTTTGCTTTTTTGTTTTGGTTTGGGTTGGTTTTTTGGGTTGTTTTTTTTTTGCTTGGCTGGTTTTGTTCTTTGCTGATTGAATGTAAAGTCCCTTAATTCTCTGCCTGCAGCCCAACCAGCAACTGCAGCTCTTTTTCCAAGGCCTCACACCTGCCACAGCTTGCTTGGCACAAGAGCCAAGCTTCCAGCACTGGGTGGCAGGAATTCTGTGGGAGCAGGGAATGGTCCAGCAGTTTCTCTTCCCTCTCCCCCCACCCCTTCTTCTTCTTCTTTTTGTTTTTTCCCCTTTTTTCCTCTGCGTTTGCAAACAATGACAGTGATGAGACCCGAATGATGGGCGAGGAGGAGTTTTCATGTGAATTTTGCTTACAGAGCAGCCCAGCAATGGAGCAGATGGTCTCTTTCTTTTCCTCTCTGGATATTCTCCTAGTGGATGTAATCCTGCTCGTGATTCCAAGAAGGTGGTGGGCTCCTTCTTGCTCACTCCATGAGATGGCTGAAAAATCCAGGCTGGTTCTGATCTCACACTAATGAAAAACTCCTTTTTTTTTCCCTCCCCACTTCTAAAACATGAAATCTTGGCTCTGCAGCCGTGGTGGAAATGAAGCTGCTTGATTGTCTCCCAGTGACATCATCCCAGTGTCAGCCATCGCCAGGAAATTCTTGACCATAACCACTTCTTGCTTCAAAGTTTTTTTGCTCTTGTGTTTCACCCCAGCAATGAAATCATCCTGACTGGTGGCTGCTGGGGTTTGGATGACTCTGTTTGCATGTCCAGGTCGTGCTCCTCCTTCCTGGAGTACATGAATGCAGCAGTTTGCTGGGATGATGGAATTATTTGGGTGCAGATTGGCCTTTCCAGATGATCCAAATCCTGTGCCTTGTCTCTCCAATAGCACTTCAGTGCTTTCCTCCCCCTTTGAGTGATGTTATTTAAGGATTTTGGAATGTGTTCATAGGAACACTCCTGAAAGTCAGGCTAGAACTGAGGGAAATCCACTGCCCTGCTGCTGAACTTCATTTTTGGATGAAGTGAGTCTCCAGTACTCCGTGAAAAATGAGTCTCTAAAACTCCAAGAAAACTCCACAAACTGTTATAATAATTTAAGCTATGTAATTATAACATGGTGATAAAGTTTGGCTGGGGTTACAGGCTGAGGTGCTCTGGGCAGGCAGTGAGGGACGTGGGACCTCCCTGCCACCCAGAGGGTGACCAAAACCCCACAACTCCTTCCCCATTCATCCAAATCCTGCCTTTGGAAGTGTTCAGATCCCCATTCCAGAGTTTCATTCCCTTTATTCACCTGGAACTGTGTGTGTCTTCCCAGCAGTGCTGTGACCTGGGCTACCACAGCAGAGCTCTCAGGATGTTCCTGATACAATCCCCAGGTTTATCCCCAGGACAGCCCCTGAATTTTGAGACTAGAAGGGCCAATTTAAGAAACTTAAATGTTGGTTTTATGCAGCATCTCAGTGTTCAACCTGAGAGCACAAATGCTTTGCAGTGGTGCTTTTTGCATCCTCCTTTATTCACCTGGAACCCTGTGTGTCTTCCCAGCAGTGCTGTGACCTGGGCTACCACAGCAGAGCCTTGAGGATATTCCTGATATAATCCCCAGGTTTATCCCCAGGACAGCCTCTGAATTTTGAGATTGGAAGGGCCAATTTAAGAAACTTAAATGCTGATTTTTTTGACTGTGCAACCGGGAGAAGAAATGTGCATTGTGTGAGCACGGATGCTTTTTGCAGTGGTGCTTTTTGCAGTGGTGCTTTTTGCAGCCTCCTTTACTCACCTGGAACCGTGTGTGTCTTTCCAGCAGTGCTGTGACCTGGGCTACCAGAGCAGAACTCTGAGGATGTCCTGATTAACCTCCAGCTTAATCCCCAAGACAGTCCCTGAATTTTGAGCCTGGAAGGGCCAATTTAAGAAATGGTGGTTTTTTACATCCTGCTTGCATCTGAGTGTGAAACTGGGAGCACAACTGTGCAACCCGAGAACACAAGTGCTTTGCAGTGGTGCTTTTTGCATCCTCCTTTATTCACCTGGAACCTTGTGTGTCTTTCCAGCAGTGCTGTGACCTGGGCTACCACGCCAGCCTCAACAGAGCCCTGAGGACGTTCCTGTCGGCCGAGCTGAACCTGGAGCAGTCCAAGCACGAGGGGCTGGACGCCATCGAGAACGCCGTGGAGAACCTGGACGCCAACAGCGACAAGCAGAGGCTGATGGAGATGTACAACAACGTCTTCTGCCCGCCCATGAAGTTCGAGTTCCAGCCACACATGGGGGACATGGTCAGTGTGAGCCCCTCCTGCACTCTCTGCCTGGTTTTCACCCTCGTTTCTGATAAATTCACCCCCTCCAGGGATGCCTGTTTGGCTTTTTTGGGAGCTTGGGAAGTGGGAGATGGTTTAAGGATTAAGCAGAGGCTCGTAGCAGAGGTGTTGAAATTTTGCTTTTTTGGCTGTCAGAGCTGGATGATCTCCAGAGGTCCCTTGGAATCCGAAAGATTCTGTGAAAAGGAACAAATGCTGCTCTTAAATCCGAGCTGATCCTGATCCTTGGCCCTTCACTGGAGGTGAAAATGCTTAATTAGGTTTAATATTAAATGGGAGTAGGAAACACTTTCATTACTCCCAGGTTAATCCCTGAGACACCTCTGAATTTTGAGGTTGGAAAGGCCAATTTAAGAACCCTAAATGCTGATTTTTTGCAGCATCTCAGTGTGTAATCTGAGAGCACAAATGCTTTGCAGTGGTGCTTTTTGCATCCTCCTCCTGAGCCGGGGCTGTCAGAGGACTCTTCATTCCTGGCAGGGCAAACCCTTCTCTTTTTTGGCTTTATCAAGATGTGGCTGCTCAGCTGGGAGCTGTTGGAAGTCCCACAGGCTGGAATTGGTTCTGAATGGGAGCACGTGCACAGTGTGACAATTTAGGTCACTTGGTTGGATTTCCAGCTTTTCCCCCGAGCACAGAGTGGAGGATGGTCTCTTACAGGCAGCCTCTTCTTTTGGGGCTGGGAATTACAGCCACTGCTCCAGGCTCTTCTTTGTCTCTCCCGTTTTAAGTGAAGCCTTCAGACTGCAAATGACCTTTCCTGGATTTTTCTCTGCTTCTGATGCTGTAAGATCGTGGGAAGAAAAAGAATTACCTGCAGAGACTCATTCAGGAGCAGCTCCCATTCACTGAATCATTTATCTTGCTGCTTCTCAAGGCTGGAGGAGTGTTTAGAAATGCAGCTGATGCTCTGGCTGCAACGGTGCTGCACGCAGCAGATTAAATCAGAGTGTGTGATCCTGTGTGTGCACGGGTGGGTAAAACTCCCAGTTTCAAGTTCTGTCTCTGAAGAAACAGCCTCAGGCAGTGAGGTCAGCGTTTTCTTGTAAAAACCCCCACAAAAACCAGAACAAAACAAAAGGGAAGAGCTGCCTCCTGCTGTGGATTTGGAGCCTTTCTGAGCAGCTCAGGGAAGCTCGGTGTTGTGGTGTCTGTGACAGGTCCCCAGGCTGTGATTTTTTTGTTTCAGCTGCCCTGGGTTCAGTCAGGAGTGACCTGTGCCTGTTGCTGTGCACAGCTGAGCAACCCCAGCCCCTCGTGCCAGGCTGAAGCACTGAACCAAATTCCTCATTTTTGATGTGATTTATCCAAATAGATGGGAACAAACACCTCCAAACTTCCAAAACACGCAATGAGCTGCCATCACTGAGAGCAGCTGATGTTTTCCAGCTCTTCTTTGATGTTGCCATCATCTCCTGCTCTCTGTTCAATCCCCACTCAGGCAGGGAGCTGCAGTTTGGCAGAACCTCCTCTGGTTGAAATCCAGGCTTACTGAGTTTTAAAGCTCAGCACTTCAGAGGATGTTTGTGTCTGGTAAATAAAGGAGTCATTGCAGTGCCCTGCTGTGCTGTTTGTCCTGCAGGAGTCCCAGCTCTGTGCCCAGCAGCCAGTGCAGAGTGAGCTGGTGCAGAGGTGTCAGCAGCTGCAGTCCCGCCTGTCAACGCTGAAGATTGAAAATGAAGAGGTCAGTGAATAACAAAATTCAAAAATTCAAAATTCAGCAACCCCTCTTAGCCTCTTCCAGTGGTTATTGGGCACTGATTATGGAAGAATCTGCTTGTTGTGATCCTTTTTTATTAACTCTTGTGGTAGTAAAATTCAAGGCCAAAGCATCTTGTGCATTAATTGCTGTGTGATCTCACTGGAAGGTTGGGTGTATGGAGAGAATCCCTTAAAATCCCCCCATATCTCTCTTCCCATCCTTAAGTTGATAAGATTGGCTGTGTTGACAAAATTGAATTTAGATAGCAGATGGAAAAGAAGGAATTCAGTGTTTTGAAGTGAGTTTGCATAACCTGAGTTAGAGTGATTTTTGTTTAATTTGCTATCAAAGATGAGAAGATGACAGGAGCAGGGATCTGATCTCTGCACCTCTGTGTTCAGGAACTTTGGGGCAAAATTTGCAACCCCTTTGATGTCTAGAAAGTTGATTCTGGCCTTGAGTAAAAATGCACAGTGCAGCAGAGTCCTGTCTGTAATTAACATCTGATGCCCAGTAGATGCAGAAGACAATTAGAGAATCTTTGTTCCAGCTTTCTTTGCTTTGAGGTTCAATTTCTCTCCATCTCCTCCTGATCCCAGCCCGTGAGATCACAGCTGCTGTCCTGGCACGGAGTCCTGGCAGGTTCAGGGTGCTGCCAGCTCAGTGCTTGCATGGACTGTGCTGTTAATGAGCCAAAATTAATTACAGCACGCAGGGTGTGAAACCAGTCATATCTGTTTATTAGCAAAGTGCTGCGGGGGACTTTGCTACCTCTGCTGTTTACTCACATCAAACCTGGAGGTTTTGAGTTCTCTGCTTCTCTCTGGGCAGGTGAAGAAGACGATGGAGGCCACGCTGCAGACAATCCAGGACATTGTCACCATCGAGGACTTTGATGTCTCTGACTGCTTCCAGTACAGCAACTCCATGGAGTCGGTGAAATCCACGGTGTCGGAGACGTTCATGAGCAAACCCAGCATTGCCAAGAGAAGGGCAAACCAGCAGGAGACTGAGCAGTTCTACTTCACAGTAAGGGGCTGATTTTTTGGGGTTTAGGAGGGGTTTTCTTTTTCTCTTTTGGGAAATTCTCCCCTGTGAGGTTGGTGAGGCCCTGGTAGAGCTGTGGCTGCACCATCCTTGGAGGTGTCCAAGGCCAGGAGAGGCTTGGAGCAGCCTGGGATAGTGGAAACTCTCCCTGCCCATCCCCTGGATGATCTTTAGGATCCTTCCCAACCCATTCCATGATTCTGTAATTTTTAACAGGATCTGTTCAGAATTATCCTCACACAGAGTGCAGAGTGATGCTCCTGTCTGACAAAAAACGCTTCTCTCTGATTTTGGGCAAGCAGAGGAAACATGTTAGGGTTTAAAAATGTGTGCTTGCAGTTCCCTGGAAATATTTTGGGATATCTCACTTCATTCAAACGTGGTCTGTGGGTAAATTGTGTCAAATTTCATTTCTTCTGCATCTGAAAAGGAACTTAATAGCTTGTAAACATGAAATTTCAAAACTAGTGCAAACTAAAAGAATGTTTAGCTCTTTCATTTTTTGTTATCATCTTAAATTTCAGCCTGCATAAGCTTTTCATTGAGTCAGTGTTTTTTTACAAGATGCTAAGAGCTTTTTTGATATTGAATTTCGTGCCAGACTTGTGTGTCTTTTTCCTCCATCAGATTTATGTTAAACCGTTGAATTTGTTTCCAGTTTCAAAATATTTCAGAGTAGCTGCTGAAAACCACGGGTCTTACCCTGGTTAATTTGTCATTCCTTTGGGCATCCTTCACCTTCTTCTTCCCAGAGTGTTGTTGCTTGTTGGAAATCTGAATTTTCAGTGCAATTGGCACTAACCTGGCAGGATGGATCATTTGGTTTTGACTTACAAAAATCAAAAATCCCAAATCACTGAAGGTGGATCTGGCTGTTGAGAGAAGTGGATGGAGAGGCTGCTTCAATTAAGACAGGATTGACCACCCTGCCCAGGGTTATGGAACTAGAAAAGTGATTTTTAATTGAACTCTGTGCGTTTCCTCTCTCAAGAGAGCTGGTTTGAGTTCAAACAGGAGAAGGAGGAATCCAGGGCTCCGTTTGGATGGGATATTTCTTCCTTTCATGTTGTTGCTGTGGTGTTAGAGAGAGACCCTCCTTAAGCAGCCTGATCAGATGCTGCATTGATCTGGCATTGACCAGGCTTATAAACAGCTCTGATAAAGATTTCCAGCTCTGCACCTCTGAGGAGCAGCTTTTTCAGTGCCTCACAAAACCCTCAGATGGGTGTTAATGAGCCTTGAGGGCAGAGCTTTGTGTAGGGGATAAAACAACAAAGTGCAGTGCAGAATTGAGATTTAATTCCCTTTTACCTCGTGATGTGCTGAGTGCTGGGGGATAGGAACTGCAAGAAAAACGCTGATCTAAAAGAATATTCCATATTAATGTGACTGGAGGAGGAAATTCCGTGTGCTGCACTCAAGGCAGAGCTCTGGGGTAAACAGGGATGGGAATTCAGTGGAAGGACACTCACTGGAGCACCCCCAGACTGGAATAATCTGTGTTTCCACTGGAAGCACATCCCAGCACTCCAGGGCTGATGTGTGATGGGTTTGGGCTTCTTTTTCTCTCTGCCAAGGTTGGGACAGAGACACGGGAAATGAAGAATCAAGTTCAGACTTGAATGTTTATTATATCTTATCTATTTACAATATTATAAAATGCCACCTAAATTATTTCCACTTCAAACCCAATAAGTAACTACTTGAAGTCTGCAATGTGGACTCCATGTACCAACTACAGAAAAACCCCCAAACCCATGGAGGAGAAGGAAAAAGGACAAGAGGAAGGACTCAGACAGCACCCAAAGCCTCTCCATCTTTACTCACATGCACTAAAACCCCAAATCTAAGCTGGGCTTTGAGGGGAGATTTGTGTGCAGGGTGATTGAGACTTCCCAGTGTGCAGGGAAGGATGGGCTGAGCCCTGAGCTGCTGCAGGGGCTGAGGAGCCAAAATCCAGGGATGAGCTCTGCTGCCATGGACACAGCCCTGCTCCCCCAGCCAGGGGTCTGGGCACAGCTGGGCACAGCTGGGCACAACTGGCACCAGCCCCACCTGGGCACTGGGATGGGGGAGAATGATTTCACACCTCTAAACCGAAATAATTTCAGCTCTTGGGCAAAATGTTGGAGTTTTTTACTTCTGGAATGAGGATCCTGGCACAGCTGGCACCAGCCCCACCTGGGCACTGGGATGGGGGAGAATAATTTCATTCTTTCACCTCTAAATGGGAATAATTTCAGTTCTAAGGCAAAATGTTGGGGTTTTGTGCATCTGGAGTGGGGATCCTGGCACAGCTGGCACCAGCCCCACCTGGGCACTGGGAAGGGCAAAAATTGTTTCATTCTTCCACCTCTAAACCAGAATATTTTCAGTTCTTAGGCAAAATGTTGGGTTTTTTTACCTCTGGAATAAGGATCTGGCACAGCTGGGCACAGCTGGCACCAGCCCCACAATTTCAGTTCTTAGGTAAAATGTTGCAGTTTTTTACCTCTGGGATCAGGATCCTGGCACAGCTGGCACCAGCCCCGCCTGGGCACTGGGAAGGACAAAAATTGTTTCATTCTTTCACCTCCAAACCAGAATAATTTCAGTTTTTAGGCAAAATTGGAGTGTTTTACCTCTGGAGTGAGGATCTTGGCACAGCTGGCACCAGCCCCACCTGGGCACTAGGAAGGGGGAGAATGATTTCATTCTTTCACCTCTAAATGGGAATAATTTCAGTTCTGAGGCAAAACGTTGGGGATTTTTACCTCTGGAAGGAGGAGGAAGCAGAGCAATGCTGGTTGTGTGAAATGCTTCAGGATTAATGGAGGTTTGGTTTTGCCAAGGCCTTTGGACATGGGGAAATGTGGGATAAAATCCTCCTGCAGCTGGGGGGTCCTGGTGGTGCTGATCCTGTGGGAAGTGGATCCAGTTCTCCCATCCTTCGAGTGCCTGGCTTGGAATTATTCTTGGAGGAGTGAGAGGGAGGAAAATCTCTGGGTTTTCCTGACTGGAGATCAGGATGCGGAGCAGTGGCAGAAATGTTTTTTCTCTCTATCCTGAGCATGGTCTGGGTGGGTTCTGCTTCATCCCCTGTGCATCCTGCAGGGATTTGGGCTCAGGGTTTGACCTGCTGGGGTTTGGGGGTGCAAAATGCTCCTGGCTCTGCCTCCCTCTGAATTGTCACAAAGGAGGTGACTCAGAGACGTTTTTGCTGCTTTGTTCTGGTTGCACTCAGCCCAACTCCAGCTGTGCTCTGCCCCAAATGAAATCCTCAGGAGTTCTCCTGTAGTTTGATTATTTTATTTTATCCTCTGACTGTTTTTATTACGCCAAAAATCCAGGGCTAATGGATCTTTGTAATTCACTGAGAAAAGCCTGAAGGTTTGTTTTGAACTTAATTTCTTTTTTTTTTAATTCTTCATCAGCATCCTCTCAACAGGCAGGGAACAGAATGTTAGGCATGAGGAAATAGTAAAATAAAATGAGATTCTGCAGAGCATGGGAACATCTTTTTCTCCTTTAAAGCAACCCCTGGTACCTGTTGATGTTTTTAATGACCTCAAACCTTGCAAGTCCCAGCGAGTGCCTCTGACCCACCTTAGGCTGGGCTTAAGTGTTTAGATCTGCTTCAAAGGGGAGCTTAACTCTGCCAGGATGAGTTGATCTGCTGGTCTTTAAGCTTCTGTTTGCAGCTCAGCCTTCCAACCCTCCTGTCCTTTCACCTGAGTCTCTGAGACCCCCCAGAACCAGATTTATCCTCAGCTCCCTCACTTCAGACTGGTTCTTTTTGCACTTTATGCTCATCATCTTTTCTTCTGCAAAAATTTAAGCCATTGAGCAAAATACAGTTAGGGTTTGGCAAATTCTACAGGGAAATTCCCCTCCCAAAAAAATATAAATAATTTTTCGTAGCAGTGAGGGCTCTTCCTGTTTTCTTCCAAAACAACAACCAAAAAAAATTTGAAATATTAATAAAGGAAGCAGGAAATGCTGAGACTTTCCAAAGGGGATTTAATTCTTGTGAAATGTTGCTTTCAATGTTGTCAAGCGAGGGGGGACATAAAACGCAGGCTTTTGGCAGTTAATTAAAGCCATTTTTGTTTGTTGTGTCAGTGCACACCAGGGCTGGGGAGCCCTCAGGGGAAGCTTCCTCAGTTCCTGGAAGGTTTTCCCTCACTACACTGCGTGTATAAATTTATTTCTTTATTTATTTATGTGTCTATTTCTGCTTGACTCTTTCCATCCTGCACAGAGGCTGCTCCTGCAAAGGCTGAGCAGGGTCCAGGCTTCTCCTGTTGTTAAAAATATCAATTTTTACCTGCAGGATTTGTAGTTTTATTGTGCAGATCAGAGCTGGAAGGAAGTGGATTGAATTAGGGGTCCTGGGCACCCAAAACCCTTTTGGGGATCTCCAGCACCCAAATTCCTTCCAAAGTTTTTCGGTGTCCCGGGAACCCAAAACTCTTTTGGGGTCTTTGGGGATCTCCAGCACCCAAATTTCCTCTGAGGCTTTTGGGGGTCCTGAGCATCCAAATCCCCTCAGCAGCTCTTGGGGTCCTGGGCACCCAAAACTCTTTTGGGGACTTTGGGGATCTCTAACAGCAAAATTTCCTCCAAAGCTTTTGGGGCTCCCCAGCATCCAAATCCCCTCAGCAGCTCTTGGGGGTCCTGGTCCCCAAATTGGGAATAATTGGCCCCCTTTACATTCTTCCTATTCCATCCCACCCCTCCTGGGGGATTCTGGGCTCCTTCCCAAGAAAACCCCCCAAAATTGGGAGTGGAAAGGGGGTCAGGGGTGCCTAAATCCCCTCAGAAGCTCTGAGGGTCCTGGGAACCCAAAACTCTTTTGGGGTCTTGTGGGATCTCCAGCACCAAAATTCCCTCCAAAGCTTTTGGGGGTCCTGAGCATCCAAATCCCCTTGGCAGCTTTTGGGGGTCCTGGTCCCCAAATTGGGAATAATTGGCCCCCTTTATGTTCCTCCTGCTCCATCTCACCCCTCCTGGGGGATTCTGAGCTCTTTGATAAGAAAACCCCCAAAACTGGGACTGGAAGGGCTGGAAGTGTCCAAGGCCAGGCTGGACAGGGCTTGGAGCAACCTGGGATGCTGAAAATTGTCCCTGCCCATGGAAGTGGATGAGCTTGGAGGTCCCTTCCCACCTAAACCATCTGAGGGTTTGATTAGAACGAGAACATTTCGTTATTAGATGAGAATCCTCTCTCTGTGCTCGTTCTGGCTGAATTTTTAAGATCTCTCCTCATTCCAAGGAGTGCTCTGTGATATTTGCAGAGTTCGTGGTTTGGAGTGCAAACATGTCCCATTTATAACGTGGGCAGCCCCTGCACAGCAGAGGATTTCACATGCTGCAGCTCAGGGAAGATAAATAAAACTGCTCTGAACTGCAAGATAAGACATGAAAGAGCTGCAAAAAAAAAAAAAAAATTAAAAAAAAACAACCCAGCATTTGCAGAGCTGTGGAAAATCAAGGGAGCAGTGGGAGAAGTGCCTGCGTGGCTGTACAATATCCTGCTGCCAGAGTAAATCTGAACTTCAATAATATCTTTATTTGTTTTGTCCCGTGCCCTCTGTGCAGCCCCTGTGCATCATCCAGCGTGGAGGCAGAGCCTGGGTTTGACAAGTAAAGTGGGGTGAGCGAGGTTAAGTGAGAGAATAAGCACAGTAGCAGCCTTTGAGCTGCTTCAAACAGATTGCTCATTCAGGGCATCCCGCCCTGCCTGCCTGCCCAGGGATGGATGACAGCTCCTCTGATGGCTCGAAAGATGCCAAACATTCAGCTGATCCTGCAGTGGAACAATGGAAATCGCCCTGCAGATGGAGAACTCACAGAATTTCGGAGTTGTTGAGGTTGGAAAAGGCCTCTGAGATCATTGAGCTGAGCTTGGTTAAGCTCAAAGTATGAGTGGCCTGAGCTTCAGGCTTGCCCAGATAAATAAGCCAGGAGTTAGTTCATGCTTCAACCAGGAATATCAGAGTTATTCTAGAATTGTAAATTTCAGTGTCGCTCTGCAACTGCAAATTCAGTGTAACTGCAAATTCAGTGTAACTGCAAATTCAGTATCATTCTATAACTGTAAATTTAGTGTCACTGTAAATTTGGTATCACTGAATTTGGGGTCACTCTGTAACTGCAAATTCAGTGTAACTGCAAATTCAGTGTAACTGCAAATTCAGTGTAACTGCAAATTCAGTGTCATTCTGTAACTGCAAATTCAGTGTCACTGTAAATTCAGTGTAACTGTAAATTCAGTGTAACTGTAAATTCAGTGTAACTGTAAATTCAGTATCATTCTATAACTGTAAATTTAGTGTCACTGTAAATTCAGTGTCACTCTGTAAATTTGGGGTCACACAGTAAATTCAGTGTCACTGAATTTGGGGTCACTCTGTAACTGTAAATTCAGTATCATTCTATAACTGTAAATTTAGTCACTGTAAATTCGGTGTCACTCTGTAAATTTGGGGTCACACAGTAAATTCAGTGTCACTGAATTTGGGGTCACTCTGTAACTAAATTCAATGTCACTCTGTAAATTCAGTCTCATTCTGTAACTGTAAATTCGGTGTCACTTAGTGAATTTGGTGTCACTCTGAATTTGGGGTCACTCTGTAACTGGTAAATTCAGTGTCACTGTAAATTCAGAGTTACTGTAAATTCGGGGTCACTCTGAATTTGGGGTCACTGTAACTAAATTCAGTGTCACTGTAAATTTGGGGTCACTAACTGTAAATTCAGTGTCACTCTGTAAATTCAATGTCATTCTATAACTGTAAATTCAGTGTCACTGTAAATTTGGTGTCACTCAATGAATTCGGTGTCACTCTGAATTTGGGGTCACTTTGTAACTAAATTCAGTATCATTATATAACTAAATTCAGTGTCATTCTGTAAATTCAGTGTCACTGTAAATTCAGTGTCACTTTGTAAATTCAATATCATTCTCTAACTGTAAATTCAGTGTCACTCTGTAAATTCAATATCATTCTATAACTGTAAATTCAGTATCATTCTATAACTGTAACTTTGGTGTCACTCTGTAAATTCGGGGTCACTCTGTAAATTCAATATCATTCCATAACTGTAAATTCAGTGTCACTGTAAATTCAGTGTCACTCTAAATTCAGTATTATTCCATAACTGTAAATTCAGTGTCACTCTGTAAATTCAGTATCATTCCATAACTGTAAATTCGGTGTCACTCTTCCCTCCTGTCCACAACCCAACATCCCAAAGCCTTGCCCAGAGAAATGAATTGTCCTCTCACCATCCTGGTTTTTCCCACAGAAAATGAAGGAATACCTGGAGGGCAGGAACCTGATCACCAAGCTCCAGGCCAAGCACGACCTCCTTCAGAAGACCCTGGGAGAAAGTGAGTGTGTGTCCCCAGCAAAGCCAGGCTGGTGCATTTATTGCTCAGCTGTTGCATTTATTGCAATGCTCAGCTGTTGCATTTATTGCATTGCTCAGCTGGGGGTGGCAGCCCTGCATTAGTGATGCCACGCTCATGTTTTATGAATTCATTCCTCTGACCTGCATCAGGGAGAGGCCAAACCTTGATGAATGATGAACATCAAAATGCTTAATGAGGCTTTTTTTTTTAAATTAATTCTTTTAAATTAATTTTTTTTTTAAATTAATGTGCCTCAGTGATTGCTGTGCTGCCCCCTCCTTCATCCTCCCCTCCCTCACACCCATCCTGGATCATTAAAAGATCTCTTAATTATCTTTGTTGGGCCAAACCTGATGATTTAGTGATTAATTCAGAATTATTGATGAGTTAGGCCTTCATTTGTGGGGCACTTTAGCTGCTCCTCACCTCTGTGGGTTCAACCACCACCAAACCCACGCATGGGAGCCCAGACTTTTGTTAGGAGAAGCACAAATAAATTTCAGAGCATGTAAAATATGTTGCCTGTCCAGAGGGCATCAGTCAGGGGGCAGCAGCCAGAACTGAATATTCATTTGCTGTCAGAGTCAGAACAAAGGCAGATTTCTTTCCCTTCATGGTATGGGCAAATCCTGTTGGCCAAAACTTCAGCTGTGCATCCAAGTTTCCATAGAAACCTCGTGTTTGGAGAAGGTTTGAAGAGTTTAAATGTCAGGTCAGAGCCTGGGCTGGGGCTGAGCTGGGCTCCCCCCAGCTCGTGGTGTGCCAATCTCTGCTGGATGAAAACTCAGGCAGCATGAGGGCTTTGAAGTGCTTTTCTCTCAGTTTGAAAATGCCCTGTCAGACTAAAACACTTCTGGCTGCAGTAATTAAGAGTTTGGTGTTCATCAGGCCCTGACTGCTGGGGTGCACAGGGTGGATGTGCCTCAGTTGTGTTGGTTGGAGTTGCTCATCTCTGCAGCTCTCCTGTAAGAAAGGATGGCTTAAAATCAAAGTTTTGTGTCCTCAGGACATTTATTTTTGTGTCTCTGAGTATCTGGGAGTGACAGCCGTGCTGCCCCTGTGGCTGATCTCATTCCTGGGTGACCTCTGCATTCCAGGCCCTGTTTGCTCTTAACCTGCCTGGCCCCTGAACCCAGCTCAGGCTGTGCTAGGGGGGAAAGGAGAGGAAATCAAAAGTGATTTCTGTGTTGTTGTGTGGATTTAAAAGCTGTTTCCTTCATTTCGTTTTTGTAAATCAGAGCTTTCTTAGTGGCCCTGTGAAGTGTCAGAGTGAGCCCCAAAAAAACTCCTCCTGTCACCTGTGAGATCAAAAAGAGCTGGAAAAGAGAGGAGCACCTAAACAGGAGCAGGTTAATGCTACAAACAGGGGGCTGTGCCTACATTTATCCATAAAATGTCACTTAATTAAGAAATGGGCAAATAAAATCCCCTTCACGTGTCCCCAGAGCACAGTTAGGAGCTTTACAGGCAAATGTGCCTCCAGCTGTTGTGTCTTCAGTGCCTGGGAAGTTCAGGGGGGTTCTTATTTTTTATTCTCCTCCCTGCCCCGTCCTCAGGTGACATTTTTTTAGTCGTGGTGCAAATTGCCTTAATTTAAAGATAAGTTCCAGTAATAAAAGTAGCAGCAAGTCCCCCTGTCTGTGAGTCATTACATCCCTGCCTCCTGTCCCCATTTGTCACCCTGCTGCAGGAGCCCCTGGGTGCTGCCACATTTCTCTGTGTGAATATTCCATGATGGAAACGGGGACAGATGGTTGGGAATTCTGCTGCAGAATAACATTTCCCTGCCAGTGATGCTTCTGTTTTGGCTTCTCGACGATGTGGGGAGAGCAGAAGTGGCTCTCAAGATGTGCTGGGTTAATTGTCAGCCATCAGCAATTAGCTGCTCCCCTCACTCCTCCTGCCCATCTCCCCAGGAGCAGGGAGACAACAGGAGGGGAGGAGGATTTTCAGCTGGTGGGGAGCAAAGTGGTTTCACTTATTTATTTTTTTTACACCAAAAAAAAACGTGTCTGTCCCATGCTCAGCAACACATCCTCCTTTTCCCTGCCCCTTCTGTTGTAATGTTTTAGGTGCTGCTGCTTTTTTAGTGAGTCCCGAGTTTGGCTGCTGCTTCCTGGAGTTGATGGGAGCGTTTTTTTTTATAAATATGTTTGTGGAAAACACCAGTGAACGTCTGTCTCTCAGAATAGCTGCGGTGCCAGCACGTTCAGGGCTGTGGGCTGACAAATCTGGGAATGTTTGCACTCCTCCTGAGGGGCTCTGTGAAGCAGAATCTCTCACCCCACCAGTTCCCCTGGGAAGAGGGAGGGAGGGAGGGAGGGAGGGACTGACAAGCCCAGTTTTTTGGCAGAAGTCAAGGATTAAAATGCTCAGGGAGGTGATTTCTATTTAAAAAACAAGAATTCACAGAGATAGCAATGCTTGGACAGCCTGAGCTGTTCCTGGTTGGGTTTGGTGGAGCTGAGCTGAGCTGGGATGGGTTTGGTGCTGTCCTTGGGGCTCCTTCCCCTCCTCTTTCCTCTCCTCTCCTCTCCTCTCCTCTCCTCTCCTCTCCTCTCCTCTCCTCTCCTCTCCTCTCCTCTCCTCTCCTCTCCTCTCCTCTCCTCTCCTCTCCTCTCCTCTCCTCTCCTCTCCTCTCCTCTCCTCTCCTCTCCTCTCCTCTCCTCTCCTCTCCTCTCATCTCCTTCCAAAATTCTCTGTGCAGAAATACTGAGAGCAGTTTCCCATCCCTCCTCATGTTGGGATTTCTCTGTCTCCTCTGCAGGTCAGCGGACGGACTGCGCCCTGGCCAGGTAGGTGTGGCTCAGGGAATTGTGTTTTTAAGGAAAATCTGATGCAAATTGGGCATTCCAGATCAGTTACCAGCCCAGGGCATTTGTGTCTGTTAGAAAAATAATCTGATTTAGGGTCACAGAGTGGAATCATGGAGTGGTTTGGGTGGGAAGGGACATTAAAGTTCCTCCAGTGCCATCCCTGCCATGGGCAGGGACATCTTCCACTGTCAAATCCCATCCAGCATGGCCTGGAACCCTTCCAGGGATGGGACAGGAATTTAATAAATTTAATAACATTTATAATAAATTTAAATTAAAAATTATAATAAATTTAAATTAAAATTTATAATAATTTAAATTAAAATTTATAAATTTTAATTTTTTTATTAAATTTGAATTAAAATTTATAATAAATTTAAATTTAAAGTCATAATAAATTTAAATCAAAATTCATTATAAATTTGAATTGAAATTTATTATAAAATTTTAAAATTAAATTTATTATCATTCTAATTAATATAAACAAATGGCTTTTCTTGCCCTGGTGTGTTTAGTGCAGATCAGGAGCAAGATGGGGAAGTGAGAGAAATTCCTTCATTTGCTGCTGTCACCCAGAGAATATTCTCCAAATTTAGGTTTTTATAACCAAATCCCTGGTCCTGGCAGAGAGGTGGGCCCAGGGTTTATCCACAGGGTCGAGAGCCATAAATTTGGAAACTCTTGATCCCAGTGCTCTGCTGGGCCTGAATTCCAGCAGGACGGAGAATAAACCTTTGAATTTAATTAGGACCAATCCCAGAACCAGCACGAAGCTTCTGCTGGGGCTTTATTTGTTCAAACATGACAAATCCCCAGCTCCAAACTGATGGATCCAGGGGGCTCTGCTGGGCACCAGGGGCTGGGGCAGGGGCTGTGCATCATCCTGCCTCGTTAACAAAAGGAAGGTGATTACCACCAGCGTGGACTCATTAACTGCTGTTCCCATTCCTCACAGCAAAGCAAAGCTGACAGGTCCTAATTAGACCCTGACATCTGTAATAATAAAATATTATTCATCATGAAACAATTTTAAATATCAAAGAATGGTGCATGCTGGCAGTTTAAAGCCCAGCTCGTTGTCTGTGACAGCCCATGGAATTGGATTTTTCTCTCATTTTTTTTATTTTTCATTCAGTGTTTTTGATTTTTTTTTTTTTACAAAAGGAATTTCCCTCAAATTAACACGTTGTACAGGCTTTTTAAAAATCACACTTCTAATCCCCTTATTTATAATTCAGCAGCCATCTGCCCTGGCAGGGAATTGGCTGGAATGATACATTAGGGCCTCTCTGCTGTTATCTCCCTTGCTTCATTTTTACAAGAAACTAAAGGAATTTTAAACCCCAGTAATAAATTTTGAGGTGAAAACCCTGGCAGGGCAAGGCTTTTTTTTTTTTTTCCTGTTTTTCTGCCATTAATTCTACCAACATCAGCAAATGAGAGCAGACAGACAAGGCTTAGCCTGTGGCTGGTGTGTGCTGGTGTTCCAGGGGGTTTTGTGTTATTTATTTATTTGAAATCTTATCAAAACTGTAATAAAGACTCCACGGTGGCAGCTGTTAACAGCACAGGGGGAACCAGCCTGCTCCCACCTGCTCTTCCCTGTGCCATTGATACCAAACTTCATCTCCAGCCCTGGATCACAGAATTCCTCCTGGTCAGAATTAAAATGTCAGGGGGGATCTTTTGGCAGGGCTCCCTGCAGGTTTTGAGGGATTTAAAGGCACTCCAAACCTTCCTGGAGTTCTGATTTAAAGTCACTCCAAATCTTCTGGAATTCTGATTTCAAGTCACTCCAAACCTTCCTGGAGTTCTGTTTTAAAATCATTCCAAACCTTCCTGGAGTTCTGTTTTAAAATCATTCCAAACCTTCCTGGAGTTCTGATTTAAAGTCACTCCAAACCTTCCTGGAGTTCTGATTTAAAATCACTCCAAACCTTCCTGGAATTCTGATTTCAAGTCACTCCAAATCTTCCTGGAGTTCTGATTTAAAGTCACTCCAAATCTTGGAGTTCCATAAATCCAACGAGGATCTGGCACTGGGATTGGCTGGGATATCTGGGATATCCTTCCCTGCTCCAGAATGTGCCTGGGAGCACTGCAGGGATGAGCTGGTGGTGGTGGAGGATTTTCCTGACTGTTCTCTTCTGTTTTTTTCCCTCCTGCACCCCTGGACCAGTGGCAGGCGCAGCTCCACCGTGAGGAAGCAGGTAATTAACATTGGCCTCGTTAATGAGGCAGGGATGAGGTGTGGGAGGAGGAGGAGTGGTGGAAAACAAATTTTTATCTGTCCCCTCCCTGTCTTCCATGGATCTTTCCAGTCTTGTCTGAGAAATCAAACCTGGATCCAAAACCTCACTCATCTTCCATGGCAAAATTTAAAATTGTTTTTACTTCTGTTTTTACACTGATCCCACTGACCTGGGATCAAAAATCCCAAACAGCCTCGAGCTGTTTGGACAATCCTGGTTTATGGGATCCATGCTGTTGTTTCTTTGTCTCCATTCCCTTTATTTTCCCTGGAAAATAAATTTTCCCTTTATTTCCCCCCTGTTAAACCTGTAACTGCTCTCTTGTTGCACCTTCCTGTAATAAAGACTTGCAAAGCCAGGCTTTGTGTCCCTGGCCTTGGGGATAATCTGTTCCTTTTTGGTACCCCAGTGAGCTAAAATGTGTTTCCTTGAGATAGAGAGGACCCAAAGTATCTCCTGTTGGTGCTGTCAGGTTCAAGTTTGGGAATTCCAGCTCACACAACCTTGGAGTTTCAGAATAAAGACAGCAAGGTGTGATCTTGGTGTGCACAGTCAAACCTTCCTCATTTTTTTCTAATTTTTAATTGTTTTTTTTATCCTCTCCGGGCAGGATTCCTCCCAAGCCATTCCCCTGGTGGTGGAGAGCTGCATCCGATTCATCAGCAGGCACGGTGAGTTCCTCGTGGGCTGAGGGTGTCCTGTGGCATTCCTATCAAATAATAAAATAAAATAAACCCTCGAAAGGATGTTCAGGGTGATTCAGTGTTCAGCCTCAGCACCTGCAGAAGCTGCCACAGAAGGAGAAGGGCTCTGATTTTCCTGCCTGAGTTGCTGCTGTTGTGCGTGGTGTGGCTGCTCCAAATTACTGACCTTGCAAATGTTGTTTTGCCAACAATATCCCTTTATTCCTCGCAGAATTAGCTTCCCATCCATCCACACCACTCGGGCCTCACCTTCCTTTGAGGCCTGAAGTGTGGCCTTCATCAGGAACAATCATCCTCTTCACGAGGAGGAGGAGGAACGCTCGGAGGGTTTGAATGTAGGAGGTCAAGCAGGGAATTAATTGTTCACTTGCTGCCACAGAGAGATGATTTATGCCTGTTTGGAAGGTTGACCTCTCCCAGCCTTGAATGCTGTACATTTCTTGCAATTTGTTTTCATTTTTAATGGATATCATTTGTTAGTGGCCTGTGAAACAGCTGTTAATTAACACGTGTAGAAGGAGGTGGAATCGATCTTCATTAACCAAGATGCAGGGCCGGGTTAGCAGGTCCTGTTTGTTTCCCTTCTCCCGTTCCTGTTTTAGGAACCATAACCTGGAGCCCCATTCTCATCATCACTTGGAATAACCAAGTTCTAGAATCCTTCTGTAAGGCCGTGCTTGGATATTTGCTGGGAAAATCCTTGAAACCACATTGAAATGGGAGATCAGTCGTGGCCATCAGGAGATGCTGATTTCACTCAGATTTCACAACTGGCTTCGATTTTCCAGCAGACTCAACTGAGCTCTTTTTAAGTGTTTTAAACCTTTTCCTCCTGGCATTGGTCATATTTTACTCCTGGCTGCTCCACTGCTGGTTTATGACTTCCTCTAGGTTGTAAAATCCTCTGGGGATCCCCCAGGGTGAGAGAGAACATGAATGGCTGTCAGAGCCCTGTTACCCTGGCAGTTTGGAAGGGTTAATAATTTTTCTGCCTGTGCTGAGTTCTGTTTTTTCATGTTCTGGACATCTCAGGGAAAGGTGGCTTTTACACCAGCATCCTTCTGCCTGTGTTCTTATTTATTCCTTTATTAAAGGTGCCATCTTCTCTTATCTAATCTATCTCACCTTGTTATCAGCATTTCTTGTTTTCCTCCAGGTTTGCAGCACGAAGGAATATTCAGAGTGTCTGGGTCTCAGGTGGAAGTGAACGACATCAAAAATGCATTTGAGAGAGGTAAGGAAGAGCTCCTCCAATATCCCAGGAATTATTGCCAAGTTCTGAATTTGGTGTGAATGCTCAGAACTGGCCCAAATGCAGCTCCCTCCTTTTTGTTCCTTTGATTTTTGTGTTCTCCTGAGTGAGGCTCTCCCAAACACCTCCCTGGTGCTCATTAACCTTGAGTTCTCAGCTGTTTGCTGTTGTGTTTCGCACCCCGTGGAGTGTCTGTATAATAAATACTCTGAATTCAATCTCCTCTCATGTCTGATAGCTTATTGATTGTTTGCAACACTAAAGGACGTAGAGGATTTCATTACGAGGTGTAACTGCAGTTTCCTCCCCTCTCCCCCAGCTCTTTGTGTGCTGGAGGATGAATTTCCATGGTTTTTTTTTCTCTGTTGTTGAGGAACAGCTTGGCTACATTTATTCCAAATACCAGCCAAGGAGAGAGGGAAATTTCAAGGGAGTGTTAATTCGAGGTAGCTTTTAATAGATTGGATTTTTCTCTGGGAAGAGCCATTCCAGACAAAGGCAGGGAGCAGTTGGGAGCCTCCTGACTCATCAGCTCCTCGCTGGGCTGTTCTCCCTGGCAGAGCAGGTTCAGAGGAGCTGCTCCTCAGGCAGTCCCTGGGTCACTGGGAACAACAGGGCTTGTGTTAATCCCTGGAATCCATCGTTCCCAAAGAACAGGATCAGTGTTTTTCTCTGCTTGCTGCTGCTGGAGACGGGCAGTCATTAATTAGGCACAGAGAGTTTAATTTGCTCTTGGGAGAGAGAGAGAGAGAGAGAAGTTTAATGAGCAGCGTGTGGTGGGTGATGTCACCTGTCCTCCATCTACCTGAGAGGGAAAATCCTCAGGAGCAGAGGCAGCAGGAATTTGTGTCACAGCCAGGAAAAACATCACAATCAGATTTTTATATAAAGAAATTCCAGCTTGGGGAAATACCCACTTGTTCCATGCAGAAATTAAAAAAAAGGATTTTTTTTTTCCTCCCTTCATCTCCCCTGTCTCTGTAAAATCTGTGATATAGAGAACAAAGTTAACAATAAGGTCCCTGCAGTTTATTACTTCACCCAGAGCCCTGGGTGGCAGTTAATATCAGGGAAAATGCTCAGGTTTGGAGTGGCCCATTTATTATCCCGTGTGTTATTAAGATAATAGGCAAGCTTTGGTAATTTCAGTCACATAATGGATATATATAGCTTCAATTTGAGGATTGCCCCATCATTAAATCTAATTATGTCTGATAGGGGAGTTTTCCCCGGGGAACAACTCCTTGAGTGAGCATCTTCCCTTTGGTAATGCAGACAAACCGTGGTGGATCTGCAGCAACAAATTATCCCAGGAGCACTTCCCCCACCCCATTCCCTGTGTCTGCACCCACCTGAGCCAGGTGGGGGATGCTCAGTGTCCCCCAGGTGTGTGATGTTTGTGTGTCCCCCTGTGTGTCCCCTACATCACCTGGGCCAGGTTTGTGATGCTTTTGTGTCCCTCTGGGTGGCCCTTGATCCACCTGGGCCAGGTATGTGATTCTGATGATGATTTCTGTCCCCCTGAATGTCCCCTGTATCACCTGGGCCACATGTGTAATGCCTGTGTGTCCCCTACATCACCTGGATCAGGTTTGTGATGCTCAGTGGTGTCCCTTGATCCACCTGGGCCAGGTGTGTGATTCTGGTGTGTGATTCTGATGATGATTTTTGGCCCCCTGGGTGTCCCCTGCATCACCTGGGCCAGGTGTGTGATGCTCAGTGTCCCCTGCATCACCTGGATCAGGTTTGTGATGCTCAGTGCCCCCCTGGGTGTCCCTTGATCCACCTGGGCAGGTGTGTGATTCTGGTGTGTGATTCTGATGATGATTTCTGGCTTCTTGGGTGTCCCCTGCATCACCTGGGCCACGTGTGTGATGCTCAGTGATGTCCCTTGATCCACCTGGGCAGGTGTGTGATTCTGGTGTGTGACTGATGATGATTTCTCC
This sequence comes from Acrocephalus scirpaceus scirpaceus, assembly GCA_910950805.1. Classification (NCBI taxonomy): domain Eukaryota; kingdom Metazoa; phylum Chordata; class Aves; order Passeriformes; family Sylviidae; genus Acrocephalus; species Acrocephalus scirpaceus. The sequence continues at coordinate 5,310,415 of OU383797.1, forward strand.
CCCTGTGTGTCCCCTGCATCACCTGGGCCAGGTGTGTGATGCTCAGTGGTGTCCCTTGATCCACCTGGGCCACGTGTGTGATTCTGGTGTGTGACTCTGATGATGATTTCTGCCCCCCTGCGTGTCCCCTGCATCCCTGAGCTGCAGGTTTGGGTTTCAGGTGGTGGAGCTGTGCTGTTCACACCTGCCCAGAACCCCTGGAGTGTTTGTGCTGCAGGAGCACCCCCACACCCCCGTGGGTGACACCTCTGGTGACATTTGGCTGGCAGGAGCTGTCCCAGGTGTCCCCACCCGGGGATCTCTCCCTGCCTCACTCCTGCAGTGCAGCTGGGGTGGGTGGGATTAACACAAATCCTTTTCTCCCAGTGTTTTATTTTCCCCAGTGTTCTGACTTTTCTCTCCTTGCTCCCAAGGGGAAGATCCCTTGGCTGGGGACCAGAACGACCACGACATGGATTCCATAGCAGGAGTCCTCAAGCTCTATTTCCGAGGCTTGGAGCACCCCCTCTTCCCCAAGGACATCTTCCATGACCTCATTGCCTGTGTCAGTAAGTACATGAAGGGCTGGAAAGAAATAGGATTAATTTTTCTCCCTTTCCCCATTTTTTTCCTGACTCCAGGATGAGTTTTTGGGCTTTCTTTGTGCTGCTGGGCTGGTCTCTGTTATCCAATCTGGGCAATCACCTTTTCACAGCCATCCTTGCTCTGACATGAATGAACAAGGAGATAGAAATTCACAGATTGGAAAGGTTTTGTGAGACAGTGCTCAGTGACAGAATTCTTTTAAAAGAGAATAAAGCAAAAAAAACCCTTCACTTGTGTAAAATAATCTTGAGCAGCTGTCATCAGAGGATGTCAGAAATGCCCTCTGCGAGGCAGGGATCACCAGCAGGGTTCCCTGCCTCGTGTGCTTTCCCTGGATGTGCTGGCCTGAGCTGACAAGGTGGTTTTTATTCATTCTCCTTTTAGCTTCACACCCACGAGGGACCATCCAGTGCATATCAATCACCAGGGCACTCACAGCAGAGCTGTTAACATTTCTCATGGTTTCTGAAGGTGCTTCTGCCGGGCAGAGGGTTGTTTGTGGTTTCTGTATGTGAACAACCTCGTTTTTAAGTGGCCTGGCTCTCGCTGCATCCCCCAGAATTGAAGAATGATTCAATTGTGCAAGCAGAGAAATGGCCTTTGCAGGGGCAGCCTCTGAGGAGAGGCAGGAGATCACAGAGGGGACAGCTTCAGAAATGGCCTGTGCTTCTGTGCTCCTGATAAATGCATTTCCAGCCTTGGATTCGTCTCATGTTGGGAAACAAAATCAGCTTTTCCTCTGAATGAGCTCTCCCTTGTGAGCTGATCTGTGCTGCCCACCTCTTTCTCAGCACACAGAGCCCTTTGCCTCAGCCTTTAACTGTGTTCACTGGAGTCTCTGCTTTTCCAACACCCACCTCTCCCTGCTGCCCTGAAGGAGCCCCTTGTGCCACAGCCTGGCCTTGCTGAAGGAGAACTGATTTCCTTTCCCCTTTCCCTTCCCTTTCCCTTCCCTTTCCCTTCCCTTTCCCTTCCCTTTCCCTTCCCTTTCCCTTCCCTTTCCCTTCCCTTTCCCTTCCCTTTCCCTTCCCTTTCCCTTCCCTTTCCCTTCCCTTTCCCTTCCCTTTCCCTTCCCTTCCCTTCCCTTCCCTTCCCTTCCCTTCCCTTCCCTTCCCTTCCCTTCCCTTCCCTTCCCTTCCCTTCCCTTTCCCCTTTCCCCTTTCCCCTTTCCCCTTTCCCCTTTCCCCTTTCCCCTTTCCCCTTTCCCCTTTCCCCTTTCCCCTTTCCCCTTTCCCCTTTCCCCTTTCCCCTTTCCCCTTTCCCCTTTCCCCTTTCCCCTTTCCCTTCCCTTTTTCCTTCCCCCTTTCCTTTCCAGGTGACATCCAGAGCTCCCACATGTTCAGGGACCTCCTCTGGCTCTGCAGCCAGCTCCCCTCCTGCTGCTGCCCTGCTGCCTGCCCAGTCTGGGGCACTGGTGGCCCTGGTGGCCCTGTGGGGGCAGCAGGGGTGACTCTGGGCTCTCTCTCTCTCCTCCAGCCATGGATAACTTGCAGGAGCGAGCGCTGCACGTGCGGAAGGTGCTGCTGAACCTGCCCAAGACCACCCTGATTGTCATGAGATACCTCTTTGCATTCCTCAATCAGTGAGTACCCCTGGGAGCTCTGATTCCTCAGTCAGGGAGTACCCAGGGCTCTGCTGCAGGGACTGGGATAAACATGGAATTATTGAGGGTGGACAGGGCAGGGACACCTCCCTCCATCCCTGCCTGCTCCCAGCCCCATCCAGCCTGGCCTTGGATATTCCAGGGATCCAGGGGCAGCCACAGCTGCTCTGGCACCCCATGCCAGGGCCTGCCCACCCTCCCAGGAAAGATTTCTTCCCAATATCTCATTTAACCTCTGCTCTTTCAGTTTAAATCCATGGCAGGGAGGTCCTGCTGTAACCCTGGTCTTGAGCTGGGCTGCAGCTGAGCTCTGAACAGCAACAGAGATGAAATAAAGTCAAATATTCAAGTCCCAGATCTTTCAAACTGCCTTTGCAGTTTCATTTCTCAGTAAATACCATCAGTGTCTCATTTCTCACCTGGATCCAAAATTGTGTCCCTGAAAGGCCAAAGCAAACCTTTGGAGCTCAGCTGTGTGCTCTGAGCAGAGGATGGTGATGATGGTGATGATGATGATGATGATGATGATGATGATGATGATGATGATTTCTGCTGTTCACCCTCCTTCCCACCTCTGATTTTTATTTTTTTTGCAGTTTATCTCAGTTCAGTGAAGAGAACATGATGGACCCCTACAATCTGGCCATCTGCTTTGGGCCCACGCTGATGTCTGTGCCTGAGGGTCACGACCAGGTCTCCTGCCAGGCTCACGTCAATGAATTGATCAAAACCATCATCATCCAGCACGAGAACATCTTCCCAGGAGCCAGGGAGCTGGAGGGCCCCGTCTACAGCAGAGGTGGAAACACAGAGGATTACTGGTATGATGGATGCTCTGAGCAGAGCCATGGCTGGAGGTTGATCCATGGATTAGGGTGCTGCACTTGTGTTGGCTAATTCAGGATTGCAGCATCTGGCCCAGCCTTTCTAAAATCAGTTTTATAGCAGCAGAGATGGCTCTGGTCTCTCTGGAGTCATCAGCTTAAAAGAAATAAGCTGGTATAAAGTAGCTATTCAGTTGTCAAAGCTCGCTCACTTATCTTGAAGGGCAAGGTTGTGGAGGGATTTTCTTGGATGTTCTGGTTTGGTAGCTGCCAAAATCAATCTCTTTTTGTTGTTTTTATCCTTTTTGGGTTTTTTTTTTTCCTTTTCTCTCTGCCTGTCTGGAGTGCCTTTGCTGCAGACACAGAGGTCACTTGCAGCTGAACCTCCAAGGCTGTGGCCCAGTTTAATTTCCAGGGCAGCCCCACTGGAGGCAAGGGGGGGAAGGGAAGAGGCAGGAATGCAAAATCACCATTTCCATGCAGCCTGGAGCTCCAGAGGCCCGGCCACGTGCTCAGTCTGAGAGCACATCTGGAAGCAATTCAGGCAGAGCGGCTCCTGTCATCTGGGGTGGAAGCTTGGGCAGTGGGGGAAGGAAAGGAGGGGTTTGCTTCCCTCCTGAGCCCTCCCTCTGAGCATCAGGAATGTTCATTTGTGTCCCACTTCTCCCCCCCATTGCTCCTGCTCTCCTTCAGCATCACAGCAATGTGAATGATCATTTTGGTGGACTAAAATAAATAAAATAAATTTTTTTTTTTTTAAAGGAAGTCACTGTGGTGACAGAGAAAGCCTTGTTCCCCTGGCTTGTCTCAGAGCTTGGGATCACTGCTCGTTCAGAGGCTCCTCCAAACTCTCTGCTGTGTGCAGAGGATTTGCCAAAACCTTGTGGAAATTCTCTTAATTTCACCCCTCTCTCTGATGTTTTTAGCTGATGTTACATGTGAAGGAATTACAGGAGAGGGGAAAAAAAAAAACCCAGCTTAATAATATTGATGGCCTGCAGGAAACACATTAATTTGGACAAGAGGTTTTGTCCCATGAGGTGAAGGGAATAAAAATGTGCTGAGTTCCCTCAGTGTGGGTGTCAGTGCACAGGGGCAGAACATCCTGGGGATGTTATCAGGGATATCAGGGATGTTATATGTGATATCAGGGAAGGGAAATGGGGGATGGCTGCAGCAGGAGGTGGAAGGGACCCCCAGGGATCATTGATGCAGCTCCTGGCCCTGCACAGACCCCCCAAAATCCCACCCTGGGCATCCCTGGGGTGATGTCCAAGCTCTCCTGGAGCTCTGGCAGCCTCAGGGCTGTGCCCATCCCCTGGGGAGCCTGGGCAGAGCCCCAGCACCCTCTGGGGTAAAACCTTTCCCAAATATCCACCCCTGACACAGCTCCTGCCCTTCCCTCAGGTGCTGTCACTGTCACAGGGAGCAGAGCTCAGAGCTCAATTCCCTGCTGGGAATTCCTCTGCTCCATTCCTCTGGCAGGATTTATTGCCATCACCTCCAGGGCTTTCAGGGTGAGAGAGAGAGAGCAGCACCCAGGGCTCAGGCAGCAGCAGGGAGAGGTTTTGAGGTGGAAAATGCTGCTTTGGAGGAGGCACAGTTGGCAGGAGGCGCGTGGCCCCCGTGCAGGGTTTGCAGCGCTCGACATGACTTCACAGTCTGGGTGAAACTTTAGCCCTCAGTGCTGCTTCCTCCTGGGGCCTCCAGCTGGCTTCAGAGGCTTCTGTGAACTTTATTAAGGAGCAAAAAGGCTTTGCAAAGGATGGGGAGGTTGATGGCTGAGGTGCTGGCTCAGGAGATGTTGGGCAGCCCGGTGTCCTGCGGATTAGGCAGAGTGAGACACCAGAGTGGCTCAGACATTTCACCCCCTCTCCTTTTTCTGTTTTCCTCGTATTTAAAGGAGCACAGGATTGCCAAGGGGAGAGATGTCCAACCATCATCACTTATTTTAACCATTGCAAGGCCAAAATGAGGGATGGAATTACTCCTGTGTGGAGAGGATTAAAAATGACCTTTAAGCAGTCACAGTGTGAGGAGGCAGCAGAGGAGTTTCCTGGTGGAAGATGAGGAGCAAGCATTGATTTTTAGCCCTTTTTTTCCTTTTTAGAGAAGCAGGCAGGGCAGGCAGGGCTGCCAGCTGGCAGCAGCTCTGTGGAGCTGCTTGGGAGAGGCCATGGATCCTCTTCCAGTTTCCTTTCTGCTCCTGTCCAGAGGGAATCTGCTCGTGGAGCTTCTTACAAAAACATAACCTTTGCTTGCCACTTGTTGTCTGTTGATCCTTTCAAAGCTTTTCTTCACACCAAACATAAATGAGCCCTCTTGGTAGTTTAGGTGCTCTGGAATCTTTATTTACAGGCAGCTAATTGGGCTGTGGGAGTTGTTGAGGGAAATGAATGGGACATTTAAGATGGTGATAAAAGGGATGGAGGGAGATGACAAACACAGACCTGGAAATATCGTTATAAATCGAGGAATGATTTCCCCCAGGAAGTTGCAGCTTTCTCATCAGCCATCTAATGAGCTAATTAGAGCAATGGAGAATGCAGCCAAGGGAATAATCCTGGCATGGCAGGGAGGAGCTGGACCCAGGCTGGCACTGCTGTCAGAGTGCTCAGCGTCTCCAGAGGTCCAGGCTGTAAGATGTGAAGTTGGACTTTGCTGATTGCACTCAGAAGGGGTCACCAAAACGTTTGGTTTGGCTGATCAAATAAGAATTCAGCTTGATTTTTTTACCCACAGCAACTTCAGCACGTGCAGATGCATCCACAAAGTGCCTGCAGCAGCAAAACCCAAATATTGACTCTTGATGGGGATTCCCAGTTCTATCTGATGACTTTTGAGGATGTTCCCAGTTCTGATTGTTTTCCAGGATGTTCCCAGTTCTATCTGATTGCTTTCCAGGATGTTCCCAGTTCTTGCTGGCCATGAGGGATCTCAGTTCCCAGCAGCTGAAGCTGTCCCTGTTTCCTTCTCTTGCAGTGAAAGCCCTCACGGGGAGAGAGCCCTGACAGAAGATTCGGTGCAGGACGTCACAGCTGAGCACCACACCAGTGATGATGGTAAGGGAGGGCTGGTGTTTACTGGGATAACTGGTGCAGCCAACTGGGGCTTGTTTAAGGATCCAAAGTGGAGTTAAAATCAGAGCACTCACTCGGAGCATCACACGGCAGAAAGTACGAAGGTACTTTCTGTACCTTTTTCTGTACTTTCTGTACTTTTTTCTGAGGATCAGTGGGAATCTCTGGGGTTACCTGACAATTTTGGACCTGTCCCTTCTTCCCGTGGGGTCTCAGCAGGAAATTGTGGTTGTGGGTGTGGTTCAATGTCCTCTCCACTCCCCTCTGCCTGTGCCAGGCATTTCCACTGTCGGGGGCTCAGGGAGGAGAATTTTGAGTGCTCCAAGCCCCAGCCCTCTAAGGGAGCAAACAAAACAAACCCCAAACCTGCTTGTGTTCCTCTGAGAGCTGCTTTAGAGCAGAGAATCCTAAGGGCCTCTCCCAGAAATAATTTTTGGATTTGTTTGAGGAAGCTCAGTTACGTTTTTTGTCTGATCACTGAAAAGAGGCACCAAGGCTGAGAATTCCAGGATATTTCCTAAGGAAAAGGTGACACTGCAGTGCTGAGCATCCTTGATACTTCCAAAGCTTCCACTGGGATGGGGAACATCCTGGGAGCCCCCTGGGATGGGGAACATCCTGGGAGCCCCCTGGGATGGGGAACATCCTGTGAGTCCCCTGGGATGGGGAACATCCTGTGAGCCCCCTGGGATGGGGAACATCCTGTGAGCCCCCTGGGATGGGGAACATCCTGGGAGACCCCTGGGATGGGGAACATCCTGTGAGACCCCTGGGATGGGGAACATCCTGGGAGTCCCCTGGGATGGGGAACATCCTGGGAGACCCCTGGGATGGGGAACATCCTGGGAGCCCCATGCAGAGCAGGGGAAGGATGAAGTGACTGCTGTGAAACGATGATCCCTGGCAGGCTGAGCACCAGGGCAGGACAGGGGTTTGTTCTTGGATTTGTTCTTGGGTTTGTTCTTGGATTTGTTCTTGGGTTTGTTCTCTTGTTTTCTTGCAAAATTCTTTTGCAGCTGTAGCAGTTCTGGGGTGCTCTTACTTGTCTGGCCTTGCAGAGGTGGGAAGCAGCATTCCCTTAAAATTAGGCTTCCTCTTTTTTGAGCTGGCCTTCAGGAATTTGCTCAGTGGCCCTGTCAGGTGCTCCTGTGCTGCCTCTCTGCTCCAGCAGCTGCCCAGCAAATCCTCCCTGGCTTCCCTGGCTGCCCCTGGCTTCACAGCTCGGTGATCTTACAGCTCTGTCCCAGCCTGAAGGACTGCAGTGAGGAAAGGAAAAAGGAAAGGAAAAAGGAAATGAAAGGAAATCAGTTCTCCCTCAGCAAGGCCAGGCACTGGCACTGCTCTGCCTTGGGGAATGAAACCCAGGATCACTGCCTTCCTCAAATAATGTTCTGTTTGACAAGTGGGAGCTCTGAAAAATGCCTGAAAACGTGTCCTGCTGGAGCCTGGATCTCTGAGAAAGAGCAGTTGAACATCTGGAAGGAAGGACAGGCCACCTCCACCCACAGCTGAGAGGGAATCCTGGGGTAAAGCTGCTGCACTGCCAGCCTGGGCTGTGTGTGGCTGGGATTTTTAGATCTTTTGGTGACTGGGAGGGCACAAGGGTGAGGAAGGAGCAGGGATCAGGGAAGGACACGGCTCTGCAGCTCTGGAGCTGGAGTGCGTGGGGCCCCTGAGCAAGGTAGAGCAGGGAGGTGTTTTGGATGGAGTCCTGCAGCCTCCCTGGAATATTCCACAGGCAGATTTTGGGAGGGAGCACTTGGCACTGAGGCAGAGGAGGCAGCTGGGGCTGGATCTGTTTGGAGGGAGCAGCAGTGTGTGGTTAATTAAGGAGTCTGATGCTAATTGGGCTGTGCAGTGTCACACCCTGGTCACACCCTCAGTGCAGGTACAGCTCCACCGTGGATCTGCCTGGAATTTTTCCCTCCTGTCCTTCAGATGGGCCCAAATCTCCTACAGCTCTTTGGGGAGGGTGGGATTAACCTTCCCAAAGTGGAGCTGTCACCCCAACCACCTCCACTGCAGGATGGGATTTTGGGCTGAGGGGAGAGGTCCTGCTTGGCAGAGCATCTGTGCAGCTCATCAGCCTCCCTGAACTGATCAGAGACAGGTAGGGGAGGTCAGGAGGGCTGAGAGAAAAGCAGATTGTGTGTTTGTGAAATTAGAAATACGAGTGGAAATGTTTTAATCTGCTGCTTGTCTCTGCCCAAGCTGTCAGACTGGCAGGGGGAATTGTTTGGCTTTGCCTTATTGCTCCTCATTCAGAGTTTTCTGCTCTGAGCAGAAGTGTAAGTAGGAAAAAGCTACTGGAAATTAAAGTCTAAACTCAGCCCTCTGGAGAAAAGCCAGAGTCCTAAAAAGCAAATTGGAAACATCAGAAACCTGAGTGCCACACTCATCTGGAACAATAAACACTTCTTAATGAAGCAGATGGAATTTACCAAACCTCACTCCCATCTCCTTCCTAAATGGAGGGGGACACCAAAAATCAGCATTGTTGGGGATTTTTACTGTTAAAACAAGCAGGAGGGAGGCAGGAGCCAAACCCAGACAACCACAAGCTGCCAGCACAGGCCAGGCTTTTCCCACCCTCCCAAATCCATGTCTGGGGACTGATAAATGGGATTTATGTGTGAGTCTGACCACAGCCTTACCTGGGATGGGGAAAAATAAAATTACAGTGGACTAAAAAGGCAACAAACCAGTGTGGCAATATTCCACCCTGAACAGATAAAAGAGTAATGCTTTGACTTTTTTGTAAAAATGAGAGAACTTTTACAGTTTGGGAGAACTCTGAGCTGCCAGGTTTGGTGGTGGAGGGGATTTGGGGGTGAATCTCACAGATCTGATTGCCCTCAGTCCCTTGGTGCTGGGTGATTTCAGGTGCTGGTGGGGTTTTTTGGGGGGAGATGCTTCTGCTCTGCTCCCTCAGCCTGGCTGAGGAGCTCCAGCTGGCTCATGTGGATTTATTATCATTATTTTTTTTTAATTTTTTTAATTACCATTATTATTTTCTCAAGCCCTGCAGCCTGCAGGCAGCTCCAGCCCCAGTTCTGGATATCCTCTCCCAAGGAATAACTGGAAAAGCTGAGCCTTGTGTTTGGCCTTTCAGCCCATTTCAGTTTTCTCTTGCCCTGTGGAAGCCTCCTGTGGTGCAGAGATCTCTGTGTGGAGCAGCAGATCTCGCTTTGATCAGGGCAGAGGAACCACAAATCTCTTTCTCCAGGAAAGAACTCAATTTCCATGGATTGCTTGGCTGCATTAAAGCTCCTTTAAAGTAATTAGAGGGAGCCCACTGGGGCTGTGTGGTTGAGCTCATCTCCATTTTCTGAGCCCTGCCCAGAACCAGGAGCTGCCTTAATTCACATTTCACACATTTTATTTTCAGAGCCTTAAAAATAATCCACGGGAATCCCACATTGATTTTCCTGAGTGTCTTAAATGCCCTTATTGTGCCTCTGCATCATCTCAGAGCCCTGCAGGGGCCTGGATTTGTGGCAGGGCTGCTGTGTGAGCCTGGCAGAGTGGGCACAGAGCAGCTCCGTGTCCTCAGCCCTGCACCAAGCCCAGCTCTGGAGGCACTGGGTGTTTTCCTTTGCCTCCACGGCACTGGGATGAACAGCAGGGCCTCCCACCGTGCCACAATTCCTCTCTGCTGGGTCAGGTGAGCCTCACAGGCAGCAGGAATTGCCTTCTGAATGGATGCTTTATTTCTGAAGCAGCTTGGAGTGAGAGGATGTTTCCCTCCCCTGCCCACCCAGGGGGTTCACTTCAGCTGCTTTTTTAAGGAAGTGAACCACGGGCAGATTTTTGTCTGGAACTGATTGCTTCCCACCTCTGAAACCCTTTTGATTTTAATGAAACTTTAATTCTGCCCTTGCCACTTGCATCATTGTTGGCTTGAATGGCTGTGAGGGGGTTTAGGGCTTGGAAAATACAAATGTGCCTTCTGTGTAGGGGTGAGGGAAAGGATGAAAGTGCAGCATCCTCTGAATTTTGCTGCCTTAAGACTTTATCCTCTTCATACATTGGTTTGTGGTGGATTTAAACTGCTGAATGCTCACCTGAGCCCAGGTGTTTGGTGAATTATTTATTCCCTTCTATCTCCTTTTGATTTTAACGAAACCCTTTTTATTCTAATGAAGCCCTAATTCTGCCCTTGCCACTTCCATCATTGTTGGCTTGAATGGCTGTGAGGGGGTTTAGGGCTTGGAAAATACAAATGTGCCTTCTGTGTAGGGAGGAGAGAAAGGATCAAAGTGCAACATCCTTAAGTTTAGGGGTTTCTTTCTGAATTTTGCTGCCTTAGGAGGGAAGGAACACTTTATCCTCTTCATACATTGGTTTGTGGTGGGTTTAAACTGCTGAATGCTCACCTGAGCCCAGGTGTTGGGTGAATTATTGTTTATTCCCTTTCTATCTCCTTTTGATTTTAATGAAACCCTTTTGATTTTAATGAAACCCTTTTGATTTTAATCAAACCCTAATTCTGCCCTTACCAAATTCTGCCCTTTTAATTTTAATGAAACCCTAATTTTGCCCTTACCACTTCCATCATCCAACATCCTTAAATTTAGGGGTTCCCCTGTGAATCTTCCTGTCTCCAACCCTCTGCTGCCCCCACTTTATCCTCTTCCTGCTCTGCTTTATGGCAGGTTTAAACTGCTGACTGCTCACCTGAGCCCCAGGGTAGGTGCTTCACCTTCCCAAAGCATCTTTTGAACCCCAAGAATTAAAAAATCCTTAATTTTTAAAAATAACCTTCTGTGCCAAATATGATTATACAGGAAAAATTTCAAGCTTTAGCCAAGGATGTTTCTCCATATTATATTATATTATATTATGTTATGTTATGTTATGTTATGTTATGTTATGTTACGTTATAGTATGTTATATTATATTATGTTATGTTATATTATATGGTTATATTATATTATATTATGTTAAATTATGTTATATTATGCTATGTTATATTATATATTATATTATATTATGTTATATTATATTATGTTATGTTATATTATATTATGTTATATTATATTATATAGTATATATATTATATTATATTATATTATTATGTTATGTTATATTGTTATGTTATATTATGTTATATTATGTTATATTATATTTATTATATATAATATAATCTAATATAATATATATTGTATTATATATTATATTATATTATATTATATTATGTTATGTTATGTTATGTTATATTATATTAAGATCAGACCTTTTAATATAATTACACCGCTTTAACGCAGTTTGCATTCAACAACACTTCCTATCTATGGAAACTACTGACAGGAGATAAATGTTCAGTGAATTATTTTTTGTTCCCTTCCATCCCTCAGAGTGTGAGCCCATCGAGGCCATAGCCAAGTTTGACTACGTGGGCAGGACTGCCCGGGAGCTGAGCTTCAAGAAGGGAGCGTCGCTGCTGCTGTACCAGCGCGCCTCGGACGACTGGTGGGAGGGACGGCACAACGGCATCGACGGCCTCATCCCCCACCAGTACATCGTGGTGCAGGACACGTGGGTGACCCCCCAGCCTGGCCTGCTGGGCTTCTTTTGTCTCCTGTTAGAGCCGGGGTTAAATGTTTGGGAGGTGGATTTTTGGGAGGTGGATTTTCGGGAGATGGATTTTCGGGAAATGGATTTTCGGGAAATGGGTTTTCGGGAAATGGGTTTTCGTGTTCAGGCTCGGATGTTTGTTAATTCTTACCTGTGTTACAGTCTTGTGGGTTCTAGCTAACGAGGTGAAAAATGGTTCTGTGTCTACTCTTTACAAGGTCTTTTAAGCACTAGTTGTCTAATTAAGAAATGGCACCTAGATTATTTTTGGTTTTAACACAATAATTAACCACCCATGGCCTGCAATGTGGGTTATTTATCCAATTACAAAATACCACCCAAACCCATGAAGAGGAAGGTGAAAAAGAACTCAGCCTGCACCCTAAATCCTCCTTCTTGCCTTATGTATATTACCATATTCTAAAACCTTAAAATCTAAGTTTTTCCACTCTGTGATAGCACACACTTCTATTCAAACTACCCACCCTAATCCCAGTGTTATCACTCAATTTTGGAAGTCTTCTCCTTGGCCTCAGGTCAAATGATTCTAAAACCTTTAAATTTAAGTTTTCTGCTGTGATATTACACACTTGTAATTCAAAATACACACCCACAATCCCTGTGCTATCACTCAATTTTGGAAGCCTTTTCCAAGGCTTCAGGTCAAATGCAGTGTTTGCTTGAGGGACAGTTAGCATAGAAAGCCTAAAATTCTCAGTGCCCAGGGTTCCAACATAGGCTGGCTCTAAAATCACCTTGGGGTGGGGCTTTGTGGCCACACACCACAGGAGAGCTCAGCTTTTCACACAGGGAGAGGTGGAGGGGTGATAAAAGAATTGTTCTGGAGTGTGGTAAAGGTGCACAGCTGGAATTTTCTGGGAATCAGGCACTCAAGAGGAGGGAGATTTTCCACAAGGAGTGATAGGAAAAGGGAGAATGACATTAGGATGCAGGAGGGCAGGGTTAGACTAGGTGTACTGGAAGGAATTCTTCCCTGGGAGGGTGGGGGGAGAGCCTGGCACAGGGTGCCCAGAGAGGCTGTGGCTGCCCCTGGATCCCTGAAAGCATCCAAGACCAGGCTGGACAAGGCTTGGAGCAGCCTGGGGAAGCAGAAATGTCCCTGCCCATGGCTGGGGGGTGGAAGAAGATGATTAAGATCACTTCAGTGAGTTGAAGGACACGTGGTGATTCTCTGGACCCTCACCCTGTGCTGCTGTGCCCGGTGTCCATCTGCACAGCACTGGAAATCCAGCCCTGCTCCTGCTGTGGTTGTGACACCCTCCCTGCTCCTTCCTAGGGAGGACGGGATGTCGGAAAGGTCCAGTCCCAAGTCGGAAATAGAAATCAATTCTGAGCCACCGGAGGAGAAGGTGACAGCCAGAGCTGGTGCCAGCTGCCCGAGCGGGGGCCACGTCGCAGATATTTACCTTGCAAACATCAACAAGTAAGAGCAGCCTTGCGTTGTTTCCCCCTGCCTGTCAAGGTGATGAGTCCAGTGAAATGTGCTTCCTAACCTGAAAATGTTCATTATTAACAAGCACTGCCACCATTGTTCTCTGCTTCACCCTCTTTTAACTCTCCCACATTTTGCTGTCCCCTCCCTGTCACCAGCGTGGCCATCGCTCGTTTGAAACCCCACTGGCTTCTCTTCCCTGTCCCCAAGGTGCCATCTGGCCCTGTTTTCCCAAAAATGCCCCATTTTATGCACTGAGCAGACAGGGGAAGGGAGGGGAGTGCTGGGATGAGCTCTCGTGTCGTTGTCCCCGTCCCTCCTGGTGTTCTGTGATCTGTCACGTCTCCTGCACATTTACCCCGTCCTGTTTGCCGGGGTGGGGGGACAGTTCCTGCAGGGAGCCGTGTCCCAGTTTGTGATAAATGCCATACCTGCAGCCCCACCATCTGGCCCTGCCTGGAGCACTCCTTTGTTTCTGCAGCACTCCTCACCTCGGGTTACTAACCATATGCTTGCAGTGGAACAGCACAACCCCCTGTTGCTCTAACCTTGCCTCCTCCACCAGAAATCGTTGCTTTAGCCAACACTCAACATCATAAAAAGCTGGAAAATCAAGCTAGTAGCAGACTAAATTCCATGATCTGTTAAATAATTTTTCTAGACAGGCTTATCCCCCGTATATTTCTGATTATTTCCTTCATGTTAAAAAGCCCCCAGCTCTCTCCATTGTGCAGTGGAGGTATTATGTGATAATTACAGTTTGATGGGAGGGGATGTTCTTAACCTTCAGTTAATTTAACACAATCTAGTCCATAAAGGCATTAGCACAAATGCATCCTTTTAAAAGGTTTGGACCCTGCTCATGGCCTAGAGAGCCTGGTCCTTCCTTATGGGATTCAGCAGAGCTCCACTGATATCTGGGAAGCCGTGTTAATCTGCATCAGCTTGGGATCTGGGCTTTCTTTTGTGATATTTGCTGTCTGAGCCACTGGAGTGGCCATTCTGCCAGTTATGGAGAGATTTGTGTAATAACAGACCTGGGCTGGAGCTTCACCATCTGCTGCCTTTGGTAGAGTTGTGGTTTTTAGAAGCCTGGGGAATGTCCACTCCAGTTTTGGGGTTTTTTTTTCCCCCCTTTTACTAGGGAACCTGATATTTAGCAATAAGTAGCATAAGACTCATTTTGTTGTTTTTTCTTTAGGAATGAATCTTCTGACCTATGTGTGAACAGACTTGAGCAAAATTAAATCAGATGGTTTCGCAATGACAGTTGTGCCACCCACTGAATTATTATTTGGATGCCAAAATCCTACTGGAGTTAACACTTTCTTGCAGTTATTCATGGGGCTGGTGCTATATATAAATGGATCCTTCCCTGTATAATGGATGCCAAGCTTCAGACCTATGGCATAAAGTGTTCTGCTGCATTGGCCTTCCCATGATTTGAGTGGAATCGTGCTGTCAGACCTCATGGTGCTGGGGTAGAAACTAAATTCTTTGGACCAGTTTTCATCCATTTGACATCATCCCTTTGGTTTTTTTTATCTGTAAACCCTGCATAGATAATGCCTTGTGGTCCTGCCAAAGCCATGAGAAAGAAGCACCTCCTACCACCAGCAAACATTGGAAATGATCATTAAACCCCAAACTGGGGGTCTTTGCTTGCTGATCTCTGAAAATAATAACTTGATGCCTTGGGCCAGGAGCTTAGTAGACTTATACTGTGTCCTCCAGTCAAAGATTGTAGCTCTGCTCTTGGAATGTAATAAAAACACATCATCAAAACCTGTCGATGGCACAGAGGGTTTGTTCTCTTTTTTTTTTTTTGTTCCAGTATAAATTCTTCTCCTCTTGACCAAGTTCCAGCCAAGTTTTCTGGTTTTGCTATGGATGTGCACAGCTGCCAGGACTCAGTCTCGTTGTTAGAAGTGTGAAATTATACAATGATTTATCATTTATAATTATCTTCACTGTAATCACCCCTCAACCCCTGGGTCTGTTTGTAATCTGGGTACCTCTGTGTCTCTTCCCATTGTCCTGTGTGTTGTTTTTTGGGGGGATATCTTCGAATGACAGCCCTGTACCTGCTTGTATTGACTTGTTTTGCTTTTGTGACTGAAGGCAAAGAAAGAAACCAGAGTCAGGCAGCATCAGAAGAGCGTTCCGTCAAAGTGACAGCCACGGCCTAGGTAGTTCCCTGGCAGAACCAGCCTCCCCCGGAGCCATAGCCGGTTCCAGGCCCTCATCTCAGCCCATAATGAGCCAAAGTCTTCCCAAGGAGGTTCCAGACAAATGCTCCATCAGTGGCCACGGCAGCCTCAATTCTATCAGCCGGCACTCGTCGCTCAAGAGCAGGATGGACAGCCCGCAGATCCGCAAGGCTGTCACGGCTGGCAGGTCCAAGAGCTTCAACAACCACCGGCCCATGGACCCCGAGGTCATTGCTCAGGTCAGCTGCAGCTGCTGCTGGGTTTGCCTGGGGGATTTGGGGGTGTGGGGTGCAGGGGGTGTTGGGGTGTGTGCTGGTTTGAAGGCAAAACCAGTGAGAGACTCCAAGTCAGAAACACGGTTTAATGAGAGGAAAAGAAAAGAAGTAGAATAAAGTAGAATAAAGCAAAATAAAATAAAATAAATGCAATAGTACAAAAAACCACTGACAGAGTCAGAACACAACCTGACCCCCTGTCAGTCAGGGTGGTGGCAGCAGTGCAGATGAAATGCTCTTGTCCAAGCAGTGATCCTGTAGAAAGCTCTGGCAGCTCTTGTCCTCTGGGGGTCCAGTGGGGTCAGGGCTCCCTGTGCTGTCCCAAATCCCAGATTCTATCCAGGTGGGAATGCTTGGCTCCTCAGTCACATCCTTCCTCCATAAAAACTTGGCCCTGTTGGTTACCCACAATTTAATCTCAACACTAAAAACACCCATTTCAGAAAGTAACACAGATTCCAAAGCTGTCAGCAGAGAATTAAACAATTGTAACTTCAAGACATGAGAGAAATGAAGTTTTTGGTGTGGATTTAACACTCTCCTGTCAGCCGTGGTGTGACAGGGGGAGCACAGGGAGCAGCACAGCCCAAAGAAAAGCCCAAAGAGAGGCAGGCTGCTGGCTTGTGCACAGCCCCAGTGGCATCCTCATCTTCCTGCAGGGCTCAGAGTGTGATCAGAAACAGCTCTGGACATAATCTGGTTTTCAGGAGTCAGTAATTTCCACAAGGGTCTTGAAGTCGGGGCTGGCACCAAGAAATGTGAAGTTACAGATTTACAGATTTCCCTCTCCCACCGGGGCTCTCGCTGGTGGATGTGCCTGCACTTGCATTTGTCTGTGCCCGTTTGCAGGGTGGGATGGATGGCTCTGGCTGGAGCCAAGGAATGCTCCGGGCTCGGATTACAAAGCCCTGGGAGCCCGGAGTGCTCTGCCTGCCTCGGGGCTCTGCAGGTTCCTAAGGAGCTGGGGGGGAAATACGTGAAAATTAAATGTAATTTTTATCGACAAAACAGCAGCTCCACGTGATAAATGAGGGGCTCATTGAAACCCGATGGGTTTAATGGTGATGGGAATTTGTGTTTTGCCGTTTTGAGTACCTTGAGCCCATTTGTTACAGTGGAAATGTAGTGTGCAGCTCTTGTTGTCTTCGTGTTTCCCTGTCCTTCCCAGGATTTGGCTGATACAAATCAGATTCTTTGTTTTTTCAATTAGGCTCTGACTGAAGTTGTTCTGTCTCCTCTCCCTGCCAGAACCTTCACTCCATTGTTTCACTGGAGAAGAGTCTGGGGACAAAAAGGAAAGAGGAGGGGAAAATAAATAAAAAAGAGGAGGGAGGAAAAAACCCAGGCTGTGTTAAATCAGAGTTTTTCTCTGTAGTATCTGCTCAAACACCATCCAATAACCATCTTACATATTTCCCCAACCTCATAACAAAAATCTGCCTGGCCTCAAGATAGAGTGGGAGGTGTCAGATTTCTGCCTCTGCTTTCCTCCACCATTCCTTGACTGATTTACCTTCCCCACCCCCTGAAAAAGCTCTGAGGAAGCTGCAGCCAAAAGTGTGAGTCACAGGCAGGCTGAGCTCCCCTGCTCCCCAGGGAGTTCTGAGCACCACTGGACTCTCCAGCAGACAGTGTGTAGGTTCTGAGACAAAACCCCTCTGGTTTTAGCTCAGCTCTCCTTATTTGTTAAGAACTGTAATACTTTTTAAGAGGAAGGAGAAGGTTTTGGTTTCTACACGTGTTTCTGACATATTCTGTCTTTTCTAAAATCCTGAGTGCTGTGGAATTCATTTCTGGGAACAGCTCAGCAGGAAAACCAGTGAGGCAGCAAGAGCCCACGAGGGTTTCAGCATTCAGTGTGTGGCCCATCAGGCAGTATCCAAACCATCAGTGCTCCCTTCAGGAATTTACTCTCCTGAACCTCAGAATGGGCACCAATGCTTTGGTTTCTGTTCACTGCTGCAATTTGGGGCTTTGCTTTGAAGTCTGGGCAGCATCAGGAGCAGTGAAGGGCCAGATTAGCATAGTTAGAATAGAATAGAGTAGAGTAGAGTAGAGTAGAGTAGAGTAGAGTAGAGTAGAGTAGAGTAGAGTAGAATAGAATAGAATAGAATAGAATAGAATAGAATAGAATAGAATAGAATAGAATAGAATAGAATAGCCAGATTAGCATCAAGGCAGTGCTAGAATTATTCTGCTCCCTGTTGCTGGAAAACTTTAGTGATTATTGGCTGCAGGACGCAGCGCTGCTCAGTTTGCTCCTTGACCCGAGGTTGGTGTTCAGAAAACAAAAAACGCTCTCAAAATCTGGCTTTTATCTGGTTATTTCTGTGTCTGGGCTGTGCCTTCACCAGGCTCCTCTGCTGTGCTTGCAGGACATCGAAGCCACCATGAACTCAGCCCTGAACGAGCTGCGGGAGCTGGAGAGGCAGAGCAGCGTCAAGCACACGCCCGACGTCGTCCTCGACACCCTGGAGCCCCTGAAAACGTCCCCGGTGGTGGCGCCCACCTCGGAGCCCTCCAGCCCCCTGCACACCCAGCTCCTCAAGGACACTGAGCCCCCGTTCCAGCGCAGTGCCAGCACGGCTGGGGACATTCCCTGCACCTTCAGGCCAGTCAAATCCGTCAAGATGGCCTCGCAGGTGAAGCCCCCGGCCACGCGGCCCAAGCCGGCCGTGTTCCCCAAAACCAGCGCCACCAGTCCCAGCGTGGCCTCCTCGGCACCTCAGCAACCCCCTGACAAATCCTGTACTGTCTGACACACCCCGGGCTGCCCTCGGGGTGCAGCTCCTGCTGTTCCAGGTGGGCAGACTCTGGCAAAGACGTTGAAATTCTTATTTAACCGATCCTTGGACTCTGGGAGCTGCTGGGAGCTCCTGAGCGGCCACAGCCTCGTCCCACGGCCCCAGGGCAGCTCCTGCCACGCTTGGGAAATCCACAACCCACGATCCACTGTGAAGCTGAGCAGGAAAACACCAAGGGATGAGTTGGATTTTTGGTTTCCATGCCTTGTTGGAGTGTTGGGCCGCTGGAAGGAACATTTGGTGGTGTCCTGGTTTTGGATGCTGGTGTAGTGACTTCTATATTCTGTGTTTCATTTATCACAGGGAAACAATAGGATAGATTTTAGTCTATTGCATGTTTTGGTGCCACTGGTTACGTGGAGCTTGGACATGCCTGTTTCTTGTGCATTATTATTATTATAATTATTATAATTATTATTATTATTATTATTCCGTCGCCCGCTGGTGCCACGGTGGTTTAAGGGTCTGTCTCGACTTCCATCACATCCTCTGGTTTTGTTTGTTTGCTCCCCATTCCTCCCCCTCAGGGCCAAAAGCCTTTGGCCATCCAGCCTCATGCTTCAGTTGTCATGGAAAAAAATAGTTTCCTCTGGAACACTCGTAGATTTTGTGGAGTTCTACGTAAGATGTGTCTGTGCAAATATAAACAAACATGTTCCTGAGCTCTGGGAGCACAAGAAAGAGCCCAGTTGTTGCTTTATGGACAATCTTCACTGGTTTTCCCTTTTTGCTCTCCCATATTTAAAAGCAGCTTTATTGTTTCCAGTGTCATTTTCAGCCCGCGGGCTCTGATGTGGTGTTTGCTCTCGGGAGATTGAATGTAAAAGAGAAAAAAAAAAACAACAAAAAAAGATAATTTTGAAGGCAAGCATCATCCTCTGCTGGGAGCCCATCCCCACCACACACACTCTGCTGGTTTGCCCAATTCCTCAGGACAGATCCTGACCCCGATCCCAGCGCCAAGCACTGTAAAAACTTCGCTCAGGAGTTCTCAAGCTCCCTGCCTTGTCCCTCTCTGCTCTGGGGACCTCTGCTCTTATAGAGCAGTGCAGGGAGCGCTGCTGGGGACAGGGAGGTGACAGCACACAGGGATGTGACAGCACGTGGCCTCTGGGGTGGCTTCCCTCCGTGCAGGACTGACCTGTGAACGAGTTCTTTGGCATTATTTGTATTTATCCGTACCCAGCAGCATCCACGGACTCTTTTTGTACTCCCCTGGGAATTCTCCGCGGCGCCCACGTTTATTTAATTTAATAATTAAAAGGCACGTGCCACTTAGGAGTGGAGACTGGCTGAGCCTCAGCTCATTCCTCAGCTTTTCTGGGAGTTCACATGAGCTGCACGTCTTAGGCTTCCATCAAATCATGAATTCAGGACAAGATATGAAAAGTCGTTTTTCTCCCCCGTTTAAGCTGAGTTTCCTTTCAGTTTGTGGGTTCCTGGTGACTGCAAAGTCAGTTTAATTGGCACTTAAAAATGAAGAAACAAAGAAGAGTTGCTGAAATGTCCTTTTTTAGGATGTGACTTGGAAAAACGGGACAGGGTCCTCCTGCATCCCTGCCCATCCCCACACGCACAACCCCCCCTCTCTGCAGAAGCAATCAATCCTTAATTAACGACTTCCCAAAAAAAAAAAGCTCAGCATCCTCTGGGCCCTGAAATGAGGACGTGCAGGAACTGGGGAGCACTGGGAAGGTTTTGGTGAGAACTCTCCTCGTGTCCCATTTCTCTGGTACGAGCGTGACTGTCCCTGCCCCTCCAGGAGATGCCACCGGCGCCACCAGCGACCTTTGCTCTCAGGTTCTGATGGACTTCTACCACCAAGGAATCACTTGTTCTTTTGGGGAAAAAAAAATAAATACATAGAGTGGTGAAACTTGTAATTTTTTGCTCAGGCAGAACTTTTCTGGCATTTCCTTTTTTAGTAAGAATTTTTGGGTTTTTTTTTGATTTCTTCTCCTTTTTTTTTTTGGTTTTTTTTTTTTGCAGGGGTGGGTCTCAAATGACCGAAGTTAATCTGTGTCAAGAGCAGGATCTCTGTAAATCGACTTTGCCTCATTTTAATGCCTTATTTTCTTTTTTATATTTTTATGCCTAGCACTCAATATTCCTAAGAATAAGTGTTCAGCCACGCACAGCACATTGGGAGGAGCTGCTCTTTTCCAGCTTCAAGGTCTGAAGTGTGGAATTAGATGGAAACACAAAAAAAAAAAAGAAAAAATTAAAAAAAAAAAAAAGACTTCAGGTTACTGTAACAGCAACTGTCTGTATCTGAATTATTACTGTGCTTCTCTAGCATCCACAGCTCTGGGACAATCCTGCTGCCAAGGGCAAGGTGCTTGGCAGGATCACCTGGATATGGAGCAACTCAACTGGAATTCTGGTGTGCACTGTGATTGACACAAGCAATAGGACAGGCTGGAGTCCTTCCTCTTCCTCGGGCGGGAAAATCGCACATGGGGGGGATGAGATGAGAAAATCACACCCAAAATATGGGAAAAAATGAGATTTTCAGCCTGTCCGCCTCACTCTGTGAACACACAAGGCTGAGGGGACGTTTGCCACGAGTGTTTTATGAGCAGTCGCTGCCGGAAAGGTGGGAAGGAGGACCTGGAAATGTTCCCTCCCTGCAGAACCAGGAGAGGCCGGCGTGGAGTGGACAGCTGGTTTGCTTGGGGAGGTGCCAATGTCACTCCACATCTTCATATCCCGAAGGAATTTTAGCTCTTCCACAGAAATCCTCTTTTCATGACTTTTCCCGTAACGTTTGTGTCAAATATAGAGACGAAGGAAGTGTTTGATAACTGGAATTACGTCTGTCTGTTGGATAGTGCTTTGTATGAACCTTGTTCATCAGGTGTTGGATTGAAATAATCCAAAGCAAAAAAAAAAAAACAAAAACAAAAAAAACTTTTAGAATGAAACACGGTTTTAGGTGATCAATCTGAATGGTTTCTGAAGCTCAGACCTTTTCTGAGTTATTTCCCTAGTTGGGAATGGAGCAGTGTGCTTTAATCATTGCTTAATTTCTGCCTCTCTGAGGTCGTCCAAAGTTTATGGATTGTAAATTTGTCCTTCATGTCCCAGCAGTGGGACACGATCAAACCCTCTCACTTTATCTGTGCTGGGTATTTTATTGCAATGAAAATGAGTAAATAATTAGAGTGCACTGTGACAGCAGAACAAACAAAAAAAAAAAAAGTTGTTGTATATGTCTGTATTTTGATACCTGTTCAAAAGGAGTCTTTGGGTTTCCTGTGCTGAATACCTCATGTGTTGGGTTTTGGGAGTTTTTGTTGATTTTTTTTTTTTCTTTTTTATTATATTTTTTTTTTTTCCTTTTTAAGGCAAGATTGTTCTTGCACAAAAGTAGGTTAAGATAACCGAGTTCTCATAAATTTATTTACTGAATCAAAAAACACTTCAGCTTGGCAAGAAATCCCATCTGTTGTA
The DNA here is from genome assembly GCA_910950805.1 of Acrocephalus scirpaceus scirpaceus. NCBI lineage: Eukaryota > Metazoa > Chordata > Aves > Passeriformes > Sylviidae > Acrocephalus > Acrocephalus scirpaceus. Next base: position 5,332,279 of record OU383797.1, read on the forward strand.
ATTCCCCACCTTGCACTCGGGACCGACCCGGCGCGCTTGGAAGAGCTCCAGCAATACTGGGACAGGAGAAGTTCCTTGCAGGTGCAGTTTGCTGCCTTATTTCTCTTCTTCTCTGTGTCTAAAACCTCAGATTCAGTGGAGCGTGGTGCAGGTTTGGGGATTTATGGAGCTTTTGGGAGATGTTCCTGTGCAAAAATCGATGTTTCCAATGCTCGGCACTTCGGATCCTTCCCGGGGGTGTGGACTGGGGGGGCTGGAACATTCCCTTGGTGGGATCCATGTGGAGGGAACACTTCCAGCTCTCAGTGAGGAATCAGGGATGATGGAAAAATGCCCCAAAAATTGTTGAGACAATTTGGTGAATTCCATGAGTGGCTGAGCTCAGGCCCCTTGTCCAGCACATCCGTGAGCACAGGTGGGAGGGGAGGAGCTGCCCCTGTCCCCATGGGTGTGGCACTGCCCTGGTGGCCGGGTGAGGGGCACCTGTGCTTGGCAGGACCAAGCCCTGGGTGTCGAGGGATGTGCCCCAAACACTCTGAACTCACCTGTGAGCCACAGGTTCAGTTTTTAAAAACGCTTTTAAAAATTACGATTTAATACTGTATAAGTACAAATATGTTGCCACCACAATCTGAACAGATTCACAACACTTGCTGTAAGAAGTCAAATTGAGAAGAGCTCCCACCAAATTCATTGAGACTTAGACTTGAACTGCTTCAAAAACTGCTTCAAAACCACAGGGAAATGGGAGCGTTGGGGCATTTCCATCACTCATGGGCCTGTCCAGAACTGAAAATTGAGTTTAACAAGCCGGGGATTTATTTATTTTCAGATTTTTAGCTTTCACAAAAATAACCAGCCCTTTTTTGGGCTTGTCTGGCCTTGGTTAACGCCCCACAAATGCAGCTGGGGACACGAAGCTGTTCCTTTAGTGGGCTGGTAGCACAAGAGGTGGAAAGGAGGGAACGTCCTTCCCCCAGGGACGCTCTGGGGAAACACCGAGCACTTCATGGACTGAACTTTGGGCTTTGAGCTCTTCCCACATCGCCTCCCTGCGTGTCTCCGTGTCTGTCTGACCACCTGGTACTTGAAAATAAGAAATAAAACCAGAAATACTTGACCCTCTTGCCTCGTGCCTGCGGGGCCGGGATGGCCCCGGCTGCGTCACGCACAAGCGGTTCCGCCCACCAGAAAGGCAGGTGGATTCTTTTCCAGGCTCGGTTCTAAACCATCCATTTGGGTGCCTCTAGAGATGCCAAAACAGCAGTTCAAGGCCTGGAAAATCATAAGGAGTTTGTTGGTTTGGAGGGGTTTTTTAATCCTGTTAAATTTTGTGCTTCCTCTAACGTAGTTTGGGATGAAAGCGTTTTTTTCAAGCATTGGGCCAAAAAGAGGCAAAGGTGGAGAGGGAAGGCAGCGTCCTGCCGTGCTGATACTTGATCTGAAAGCTTCACACAGGGCAAACACTCAGCACTGGGAATTGCAGGTGGGTTTGTCCTTTCTGAGGCACTGCAGTCTCACCTTCCTCCTGAGGTGGTCCCCACCCGCCTTTCCTCCAGGCACAGCCCTGAGGTGTGAAGAACAACCCCAGCCCGCGAGGGCTCGTGAGTGTGCCAAACCTCCGGAGCAATACCTGTGAGAGCAGCTTCCCCAAAAGCCCAGCTCGATGTAGCTCAGGCAGGGCAACTGCTGAAATCCACCTCTGATTCCCAAGGGTGGCAGCCACGCCGTGGTCCTGCTGTGAGGCAGGAAAATCGGGTTGCAAAGTGTAGGAATTGTGGTTTTCTGTCCGAGCCTGGGGTTGTCGACAGAAATCTTTCTCGTGGTGGGATGGAATGTTCTTGCTAAAAACGAGTTTCCACTGTTTCATGTCTTCTACACCAATATATATATGGTGTATATATTAAACTGTGTAAAATTGTACTTTGTACATAGAATTCTGTACAATATGGAGGTACAGCCTTTTTTTGTTTGTTTGTTTGTTTGTTTTTCCCCCCCAACCCTTTTGGTACAGTATTGTACAGTATTAGGAGTCGATGTGTTGGAAGTGTTAAATCCATACTGAGGCAACAAAATGTATCCATTGTCATTAGCAATAGTTTTGGAGAAATAAATGTTTTGGGTATGGTGGAAACACTGACCTGAGGGTGCTGGTGTGTGATGTCCTGGGTTGGAGTGGGACAGAGGGACAGCTTGGCCTGGGGATGTTTCTGGAATCTCTGGAATGGTGCTGGAGGTGCTGGAGAGGGGCTGAGGAAGGATCTGCAGGGCCCAGGAGCACACGGTGCCACAGAGAGAAGGGGGACACTGAGGATGTGGTGATGGGACAAGGGAATGGCCTTGAAAGAGAGCAGGGATGGATGGGATTTTGGGCAGGAATCGTTCCCTGGGAGGGTGGGCAGCCCTGGCACAGGTGCCCAGAGCAGCTGTGGCTGCCCCTGGATCCCTGGGAGTGTCCCAGGCCAGGCTGGAGCACCCTGAGATAGTGGAAGGTGTGGAATGATAAGATTTGAAGGGTCTCTTCCCACCCAAACCATTCTTCTGTGACCCCAGTGATTCCTGATTCCCCCACCCCGGGCTCTCACGCACCCACCGCAGGATTCCCCGGGGCAAACACTTCCCTGGCAGTGACCTGATTTAAAAATGTTTAATCTCCATCCTTTTCCTGCAGAGGATAGACCCCCAACTGGCTCAGGAAAGAGGATTTAAAGCTGAGATTATGGATTGGATCATAATTATTATCATTACCAGCTTTCCCCCATCTCGGATTTTCCACAGGCCTTTTTCAGAGCATGGGGGGGAACGTGGCAGGGCTGAGTGTGATTTTGGGTTCCTTTTCTTAAGATTCAAAGGAATTGTTTAATTTCAGTGGGGTTTGATGTTTACCTGAGGCATTTTGTCCTGCCTGTCCCTGGGGTGAGCATCCCTGTGCTCCTTGTCCCACATCTCATGCAGGGAACAGCTGGAAACCCGGGATGCTTTTACTCCAAAATCTCAGCAGCCTCTGTGGTGCCACCCTAGAGCCACCTGGGCACGCTGGGGGTGGATTTTTATTTTTAAAACATGAAATAAGAGTCAGAGAACAACGGGGTGGCACAGGTAATGAGGGGTTTTTGATTTTTGATCTTCCCGTGGTCACTGGCCAGCAGAAGACGCTGTGATTCTCTTCAACCCTCATCAAACCACAGGTGGGTCCCACCCTGCCTCACAAACCCCATCACGGTGATTTTTTTTTAACAAATAAACACCGTGGGGGTGCTGGGAGGGTTCAGCTCTCACAGATTTGTCACGGTGACACCCTGGGGACACCGCTGGGCTCGTGGGATTTTGGGATTTTCTGACCCCAAGCACGAGGTCCCTGCTGCACACCGAACTCGCTGCTTGTCCTTTATTCTCCGGGCTTTGCTGCCACCAGCTGGAACAATTAATTCTTGTCACAAATCGCTTTCAGGGCCGGGGTTTTGTCTCCCCCAGCCCGTGCCGGGCGCTCTCTCCCACCACACCAGGGTTCATCCCCTGTGAGCCCATCCAGTCCTGGGGTTCAGAGGGGACTGGGGAGTCAGCCGGGAGGAAAAACCTGCGGGTGGGGCAGCCAGGGAGAGGAAATGAGCTGGGAATGTTAAAAGGATGGCAGAAGAGAGGATAAGGGGGCTGGAAGAAGCCAGGCAGGAGTTGGGGATGAGTTCCCTGCACTCCCAGCCGCAGCCTTGGCCAGACCGTGGGGACAGAGGGCCCGTCCTGCTTTAAGGACGCAGCCCCACATGCATAGAAAATAAAACCAAACACGATTTCAAGAAGTCACCCCGGCCCTTTCTCTTCCTGTCAGCTGAGCTGCAGCAAAACTTCAATCAAAGCGATTTCAGGTTTCTGTGGTTAAACTGACATCACTGCACACCCGAGGCTCTGCCGTCCCTTCCAGCCCCGGGCAGCCCGGGATAACCTCGGGGAAAGGCCGGGCTGTGCCCTCAGCTCTGCAGGCTTCTCCAGCCTCAGTCACCGGCGGCTGGGAAAATGAAGCTCAGCAGGAATTAAGGAACTAATTAAGGGTGGAGTTTGTGTGCAGGCTGTGGGGTGGATGTCTGCGTGCCCCACACGCTGATGAACTCTCAGAGCTATGCAGGTTTTATTGGTGAGGATGGAGCCTTCAGACACATCCACGGCAGCCTGGAATGATTCCTGACAGCGGGACCCAGGTGCTGAGCTGGGCACGGTGAGGCCGGAGGGAGCAGGGACAGGAGCAGCCCCGCTCTGCCCTGTGCAATGTGAACCCCACATCCTGCCCTGAACCCCACATCCTGCATCCCACCCTGTCCCACATTACCTATTCCCACCCTATCCTGCATCCCACATCCTGCTCTGCACCCCATGTGTCACCTGCATCCCACATCCCACCCCGTCCTACACCTCACCCTACATCCCATATCCCACCCCATCCTACACATCATCCTGCATCCCACATCCCACCCTGAATCCCACATCCCACCCTGCACCCTGCATCCCACCCTGCATCCCACCCTGTCCTACACATCACCTGCACGCTGCATCCCACCCCGAATCCCACATCCCACCTCGAATCCCACATCCCACCCCGAATCCCACATCCCACCCCGAATCCCACATCCCACCCTGCATCCCCCGCCCCGGCAGAGAGCCCGCACAGCTCCCTCCAGCCTTGCCGGGTGTTTCTGTGTCCTGCCAGGGGTGCAGCGCTGACCCTGCGCTGGGCACCGACCCCGGGCACTGATCCTGACCCGGCTCCGCTCCCCAAATCCCGGCCCCGGCAGTGCCGATGGAGCCGGAGCTCAGCACCGGAGCCCGGCCCGGCGTGCCCGGGGCTGGCAGCACGGCTGGGAAGTTTTTTCTCGAGCAGGAAGCTGAGGCATTTCCTCCTGCAGCGTGGCCGCCGCTCGCCGGGCGGGTTTTGCAATCCGCGGGTTTCAGTTCCCGGCCCGGGGAGGCGCCTCCGCTCTCGCTCCTTCGCTCCCCAGTTCTGGCATCTCCCAAGGTTTTGCTGCCAGCCCCGGCAGGTCCCGGCCGGGCGGGTTCTGGCGGCGCTCAGGGCTCGCTCCATGCTCGGCCTTGGCCCCGGTGCTGCCGGGGAGGCTGCCCAGGGGAGCGGCCTTGGCCGGCCAGTCCCGGAGCGCTGCCGGGCACCGAGGGGTGAGCGCGGCCCCGGGGTGAGCCCCGCGCTTCCCGCCGGACATGCAGAGCACCCCCAGCTACCTGTGGAGCACCGAGGACCTCCTGGGCCAGGGGGCCACGGCCTCTGTCTACAAAGCTCGCAACAAGGTGAGCGGGGGATTGGGGGGGCAGGAACCCCAAAACTGCAGAGCTCCCGGGGACCCCCATCCCTCCCTGCCCGCGGGGTGCCCGTGCCCCGCTCCGCTCTCCCTCCTGGGGGTTCCTTGCCTGGGGAGCAGCCCAGCCGCTGCTTTGGGTTTTATTTTCATTTTCCGTGGGGCTCCTTCGCCTCTCTGCGGGTGGAGGGCGGATTTTGGGGGTGTCACGGCCGGGTCCTGCTCGCCGGGTTCCCGAGCGGCGCAGGAGGAAAAAGCTGCTTTCCGGGGAATGCCCAGAGGTTTTGAAAACCCCATCCCTGGCCATTTGCATACTTCATGCAAACACTTGCCAGGCTCGGAGCTGGCTCTCCTCCTCAGCAGCCTTTGAAGTTTATTGAGCAAACTGCGGGAGCGGACTGGGAACATCCATCCCATCCCATCCCATCCCCATCCCTCGGGGAGCCGCCAGCCCCGGCTCCGCACGGGAACTTTTCGTGGGGCCGGGTAAACACAGCGGCCCGCAGCCCTGGGTGCGGGGACAGGAAGAGCAGAGAGGTGAAAAGCCCCGGTTTGTTTGTGCACAGGAGCAGCCGTGGCACAGAGGCATCATTTGCATCCCCAGAGGGGTGTGGGAGCCGTGGCAGAGCTCCCGGAGCTGTTCGGCACGTGGGTGACATCGCCTCGTGTTTTCTTGGCCTCTTTTCCCCTCTTTTCCCCAGAAATCGGGGGAGCTGGTGGCTGTGAAGGTCTTTAACAACGTCAGCTACCTGCGGCCCCAGGAGGTGCAGATGAGGGAGTTCGAGATGCTGAGGAAGCTGAACCACAAAAACATCGTCAAATTATTCGCCGTGGAGGAGACGGTGAGTGGGGAACCCCTCTGGGTGTCACCATCCGAGGGAGGGGACCCGGCACTGCCCGGCTGCGGGGACACGCCGGCTGTGCGGGGACACGGGGCTGGCTGAGCCCTCCCCGCGTGTCCCCCGGCAGGGCAGCAGCAAGCAGAAGGTGCTGGTGATGGAGTACTGCTCCAGTGGCAGCCTGCTGAGCGTGCTGGAGGATCCAGCCAACGCCTTTGGGCTGGCCGAGTCCGAGTTCCTCATCGTGCTGCAGTGTGTGGGTGAGTGTGGGGCTCGGGGGCCGCCAGCCCTGCCACCCCCAGGGATGGGGTCACTCCAGCTGGGGACCCTGCAGGGCTGGGGGGACCCTGCAGGCAGCAGCGATGCAGTGAGGGGTCAGAAATATCAGCCCTGATTGCAGTTGGGGTTGCTCTGTGTTGGTTTCTCTTTGCTCTGGGAAGGAGCTGTGGCAGTGAGCTGTGCCCTCATCCTCTCCATCCTCACACTCACACTGGACCCATCTAAGTGCAACCACTGTGGGGTTTATCCCCTCTTTGTTTCAGGAATTTAAAGTGGTTATGCATTTATTTATATAACCAGCAAAACCAGAACACACCATTGGAATTAATATTTTAATGAAGTATGTGAAGGTGAGCGGACAGCTCCTTAGCCGGAAAAAAAAAACAACAAAAGCAACAAACCAATCCATAAACCTTCTTGAGTAAAAATAAACCTTTTTTTTTTTTTTTCTCTTTACTAATTTTATTTGCTAGTCTTGGTTATCCAAAGCAATTTTAATGCAAACATGTAAAACTCATGTAACAAGCAAAACCAGAACATGTCATTGGAATAAATAAGTATTTTAATGAAATATGTGAAGGTGAGCTGACAACTCCTTAGCAGGAAAAAAAAAAACAACAAAAGCAACAAACCAATCCAAAAACTTCTTGGGTAAAAATAATTTTTTTTTTTTCCTTTATCAATTTTATTTGCCAGTCTTGGTTATCCAAAGCAATTTTAATGCAAACATGAAAACTCATGATTTTCTTTGACCGAATATCAGAAATCAGATTTATTTTCTCCTTCCCAAACTCAAACTGAGCCCCCTGGAGCTCAGTGCCCCGGCCCCACACACGAATTTTGCCTCTCCCCGTGTGGGCAGTGGCAGGGATGAACCCAGCAACATCATGCAGGTTCTGTCTTTGACAGAAAATCAGAAATCAGAATTTATTTTCTCCTTCCCAAACTCAAACTGAGCCCCCTGGAGCTCAGTGCCCCGGCCCCACACACGAGTTGTGCTTCCCTCCATGTGGGCAGTGGCAGGGATGAACCATCATGCAGGTTCTGTCTTTGACAGAAAATCAGAAATCAAATTTATTTTCTCCTTCCTAAATTCAAACTGAGCCCCCTGGAGCTCAGTGCCCCGGCCCCACACATGAACTGTGCCTCTCCCCGTGTGGTCAGTGGCAGGGATGAAACATGATGCAGGATCTGTCTGACAGAAAATCAGAAATCAGATTTATTTTCTCCTTCCCAAATTCAAACTGAGCCCCCTGGAGCCCAGTGCCCCGGCCCCACGCACGAATTTTGCCTCTCCCCGTGTGGGCAGTGGCAGGGATGAACCACCTCCGGGAGAACGGCGTGGTGCACAGAGACATCAAACCCGGCAACATCATGCGCCTGGTGGGGGAGGACGGGCAGAGCATTTACAAACTGACGGATTTCGGGGCCGCCCGGGAGCTGGAGGATGATGAGAAGTTTGTGTCTGTCTATGGGACAGAGGAGTACCTGGTGAGTGGGGCACGGCCCAGGCTGGGGGCGCTGGGAGTCCTGGGGGAGGCTGATCCCTGTCCCTCAGTCCCACCCCTGGGTGACCTGGGGAGCCTGATCCGTGTTTTTGGAAAGGGAGGGGCTCAGTGCTTTGGGGCAGGGGTGCAGGGGATGGATTGGGGGGATCCAGAGCTCTGTTAGAGGTGATGATTTTGGGGAGCATCCAGAGCTCCATTACAGAGCATGGTATTTGGGGAGGACCCCAAGCTCTGTTTTGGGTGATGATTTTTGGGAGGACCCTGACCTCTGTTCCAGCTGATGACTTTTGGGGAGGACCCAGAACTCTGTTTGGGGTGATGATTTTTGGGGAGGACCCTGAGCTCTGTTCCAGCTGATGATTTTTGGAGAGGACCCCAAGCTCTGTTCCAGTTGATGATTTTTGGGGAGGACCCCAAGCTCTGTTTTGGGTGGTGATTTTTGGGGAGGACCCCAAGCTCTGTTTTGGGTGATGATTTTTTGGGAGGACCCCAAGCTTTGTTCCCAGTGATGATTTTTGGGGAGGACCCAGAGCTCTGTTACAGGGGATGGTTTTTGGGAAGACCCCAAGCTGTTACAGGTGCTGGTTTTTGGGAAGGACCCAGAACTCTGTTTGGGGTGATGATTTTTGGGGAGGACCCCAAGCTCTGTTTTGGGTGATGATCTTTGGGGAGGACACCAAGCTCTGTTTTGGGTGACAGTTTTTGGGAGGACCCCAAGCTCTGTTTTGGGTGATGATCTTTGGGGAGGACCCCAAGCTCTGTTTTGGGTGGTGATTTTTGGGGAGGACCCCGAGCTCTGTTTTTGGTGACGGTTTTTGGGAGGACCCCAAGCTCTGTTTTGGGTGACGGTTTTTGGGGAAGACCCCAAGCTCTGTTTTGGGTGATGATCTTTGGGGGAGACCCCAAGCCCTGTTCCAGCTGATGATTTCTCCCCCTTTCTCATCCCTCCCCACAGCACCCCGACGTGTACGAGCGGGCCGTGCTGCGCAAGCCACAGCAGAAGGCGTTCGGGGTCACCGTGGACCTGTGGAGCATCGGGGTCACCTTCTACCACGCTGCCACCGGCAGCCTCCCCTTCGTGCCCTTCGGGGGACCCCGCAGGAACAAGGAGATCATGTAGGTCCCGTGCCCAGCTGTGGGTGGGGAGCTGGGGCTGTGGCTGGTTTAACCCCAAATGGCCTCACAGCCCTGACAAGGGGAGGATCCCTGTCCCATTTTCCATGTTCTCCCTCCCAATGGGATGTTTGGATGGGGCACTGAGCGTGGGTGGCATCCCTGCCCATAGCATGGGGTTGGAACCAGATGATCTTTAAGGTCCCTTCCATCCCATGAAGGGATATCTAATTGTGTTGTATAATAATTTATATTATTTTGTATTATTTGTAAATAATTTTATAAATTGTATTTATTACAATTTAAATAATATAATGTTTTATACAATATTATATTATATTATATTGCAATATAATAATTGTAGGATTCTATAAATGCATTCCCATGACCTCCAGGCTGAACAGCTGGCAGGGCAGGCAGGGTTGGTGCTCACTTAGGAAGGTTTTGACTGTTCCTTGCAATATTTTTCCCTCCAGGCACTTCATTTTCTCTCAGTGAATCATTTCCCAGCACATCCACGCTCTGCCCTTTCCCTTCCACCCCAAACAGAGCTGGCTTGGCTCGAGTCAGCAGCGCACAATTCCCTTCCCACAGGTACAAAATCACCACGGAGAAGCCTCCTGGGGCCATTGCAGGGATCCAGAGGCAGGAGAACGGGAGCATCGAGTGGAGCTACGAGCTGCCCATCACCTGCCGCCTGTCCACGTGAGCCTCCCTGGCTGGGGCTGGGGCTGGGGCTGGGGCTGGGGCTGCCCTGTCCTCACAAGCCCTGGGGGGTTAACAAGGCAGAGAAACTTTTATTTTTTGGCTCTCTCAGCTTTCAGACCAGATCTTTGCTTTCCAGACAGGGAGAGGGGTGCAGGGCGGTGTTTGTGACTCAGGGTTACACCGATCCATGCAAACCTCTCTCCTTCCCTTGCTGCTGCAGGGGGCTGAAGGATCAGCTGATCCCCATCTTGGCCAACATCCTGGAGGTGGATCAGGAGAAATGCTGGGGCTTCGACCAGTTTTTTGCAGGGACCAACGACATTTTGCACAGGATCGTGGTGGACGTGTTCTCCCTGCAGCAGGCGTCCTCCCACCGCATCTACATCCACTCCTACAACACGTAAGGCTGTGCTGGAGGTAAATTTGGGAACGGGGCTCTGAACCTCAGCCCCTCACGTTAACAGGGGAACCTGGGGGTGGCACCATTCCCTTAGCACTGCCCCCAAGCCAGGTGAAACCACACCAGGCTCAAATCAGCCTTTGCTGGGAGTGCCCTAACAGAGCTGTGGGCACCAGGGATGTTTCTGCTGACCTTGTCTGATATGTTGCTAAGAGAAAAAAAATCAACATTTTGGTATTTTGGTATATTATTATATATATTCTTATTATTTTGGTATATATTTTGGCATTTTTGGTATATTTCCAGGTTGCTAAAAGGATGGAAATCCGTGTGCTCACCTCATTGCTAATCCCCGTCCTTTCACTCCTTTCTCCTTTTCAGTACCACCAAGTTTTTAGATGCCGTCTTCAAGCAGACAAATATAGTCCCTCACCACCAAGAGTATTTTTTTGAAGGACACCTGTATGAGCTGGATCCCAACCTGCAAGCTCGTAATTTCTGCAGAACCACAGAGAGCAGCCCCCTGACTTTGCTGAGCACCTCAGAGCAGCCCGAGGACGTGGTGGGGGTCCGGTACCGAGACCGTGAGTGTGGGGCCTGGAGCTGTGGCACAGCTGCTGGGAGAGGGATTTGTTCCAGTTCTTGTCCTGAGAGATTTCCCATTTCCCTGCTGGGTGATGGGCCTGTTTCATGCATGATCCCAGCTCTTGGTGCCTGGGCAGTGTTTGAGCTGGATCCCAGTTCCCAGTGGGATTCATAGATCACCAGACTGGTCGCTTTTCCCACTGCCAGGTTGTGCCAGTCCCCATTCCCAGCTGTGACCCAGTTCCAGCAGCAGGAGTACTGGTGCCCAGTGCCAAATCCCAACCCTGATGCCAGTTCCCAGTGCCAAATCCCAGTCCTGGTGCCAGTTCCCATTGCCAAATCCCAGTCCTGATGCCAGTTCCCAGTGCCAATTCCCAGTCCTGATGTCAGTTCCCAGAACTGATGTCAGTTCCCAGTGCCAGTTCCCAGTCCTGATGCCAGTTCTCAGTGCCAATTCCCAGTCCTGATGCCAGTTCCCAGTGCCAAATCCCAATCCTGATGCCAGTTCCCAGTTCCAGCTCCCAGTCCCCCAGGATCAGGGGATTTCAGGGTCAGTTTTCCCCTGCCTTGCACTGCTGCTCCATGGCCACACTGGGCTTTGCAGGGAATTCCCAACTTCATCCACGCTCTCAAAATACCTTGGAGGGCTCCAACACTGAAATCCTGAGGGGCCACAGGGTTTATCTGGTGGGTGGGAGCTGCCCACAGCGACCAGCTGGGGGACAGAGCACCCTGACCCTGTCTGTGTCACAGTAGGACACGAAATAAAGACCCAGAACTCCAATCTTCACAGAAGGCAAAGAGGATCAGAATGATTTTTTTACAATTCATCAAACTCTTTTTAAACCATGCTGTGCTAAAAAGCACATTATTGGTGCATAGTGTTGACACCTCTCAAATTCTGTTGGTTAAAATACAGAAATAGCAAACAACAGCTGGAGAGAGGTTGTTATGAGAAAAGGAATATTGGTTACTTAGCATGTTATGAGAAAAGGTCATTATTTACAGAAAGATGTTTTGAGAAAAAGGAAAGCTGTTGAAAAGTTTCCCTTGGGAAGGAGTTAGTGATTGTGAGCGAGCTGAAAATTCTCTCAGGCTCAGAAATCTCAGACCCACCCTGCCTGTCTTTGCAGCGGCGCTGGAGTTCCCCAAGCTGCTGCCCAGGGTGGACGTGGTGGCCGACTGCAGTGCAGCCAAGGTGGGTGTGTGTGCCAGGGGCTGGGGCAGCTGGGCTGGCAGTGCCCTGGGGCTGGCACAGGTTATGGCAGTGCCTGAGGGCTGGCACAGGTTATGGCAGTGCCCTGGGGCTGGAACAGGCCCTGGCAGTGCCCTGGGGCTGGCACAGGCCATGGCAGTGCCCTGGGGCTGGAACAGGTTATGGCAGTGCCCCAGGGCTGGCACAGACCCTGGCAGTGCCCATTGCTCTGACAGTGCCCTGGGGCTGGCACAGGCTGTGGCAGTGCCCTGGGGCTGTCACAGGCTCTGGCAGTGCCCTGAGGCTGGCAGTGCCCTTTTCTCTGGCAGTGCCCTTTGCCTGGCCCGGGCTCTGGCAGTGCCCCGGGCCTGGTACAGGCCCTTGCAGTGCTCATTGCCTGGCACAGGCCCTGGCAGTGCCCTTTGCTCTGGCACAGGCCCTGGCAGTGCCCTTTGCTCTGGCACAGGCTCTGGCAGTGCCCCGGGGCTGGCACAGGCCCTGGCAGTGCCCATTGCTCTGGCAGTGCCCTTTTCTCTGGCAGTGCCCATTGCTCTGGCAGTGCCCTTTGCTCTGGCAGTGCCCCTTTCTGGCACAGGCCCTGGCAGTTCCCTGTGCCTGGCACAGGCTCTGGCAGTGCCCTTTGCCCTGGCACAGGCTCTGGCAGTGCCCTGGCACTGGCACAGGCCCTGGCAGTGCCCATTGCTCTGGCAATGCCCATTGCCTGCCCCAGGCCCTGGCAGTTCCCTTTTCCTGCAGAGTGCCGTGGGTGCCGCTCACCAGACGCTGCGCGTGGGGCAGGCGCTGAGGAGGGGCCGGGAGCTGCTGGCCAGGGGCCTCCACTGGGTGATGTGAGTGACAGGGACACGGCTGGGGACAGGGGGAACACGAACCTGCCCAGACCCGGGGGTTTGGGGTGCACAGTGAAGGGTTTTCCAGCCTGGTGCCACCACTGGGTGATGTGAGTGACAGGGACACTGCTGGGGACAGGGGGGACACGGCCCTGCCCTGACCTGGGGGTTTGGGGTGTTCACTGAAGGGTTTTCCAGCCTGGTGTGGGATGGTGGGGTAGGGACTGGGGGACTTGGAGGGAGCAGGGCAGGAGGAGCAGCGTGTCCCCATGGGGCTGCACCTGGAGGAAAAACTCCTCGGTGTTGTGAGGATGCTGCTGTCCTCTTTTGTTCCTTTTGGGTCACTTTTTTTTCAGTTTAGGAGAGATTGAGGAAAAGAGCAGAATTATATTATTATTATTATTATCATCATAATTATTATTATTATTACTGTGTATATTATTATTATTATTATTATTATCATTGTGTGCATCTACTGGAAATGTTCCTGCCCAGGACAAGGGGTTGGAATGAGATGAGTTTTAAGGTCCCATTCAACCCAAACCATTCCGTGATGAATTTCCCTGCCCTACCCACTCCTTTTGGGGCAGGACAGCGAGCAGAGGGTGAGAGACCCTAAAAGCAGCAGCCACCCCCAATTTTAGGTCTCAGGAGCAGGCTGAGGGAAGCCCCCAGCTCCATCCCCACCCCCTTCCCGCACAGCTGGCCCCGGGATGGGTCTGTGCCCGCAGGGAGGAGGTGTTGGAGGGGCTCTTTTCTCTCCTGGCAGTGGGAACCTGAGGACGGAGTGCTCCAGGATTTTGGAGCAGAGGAGAGGAGCTCACTCCGTGCTCGCCTGCCTGCAGCTCACCGAGGGGAAGACACACGTGCTGTAAGTGAGCTGGGCTGTGGCTGATGAGACACGGGGCTCTCAGAGGTGCCTGGATAATCAGGGATAAGGAAAATGCCAGGAATAAGCTGATAGCTGGCAGGCAGGAGGTTTTTCACTGTAGGCAATGAGCCACTCTGGCTGTTTCTCCCTCTGTGCTTCAGTTTTTCATGATCAGTCCTTGGTTTTGCAGGAGCCCAGAGTTAGTCCTGCCTTGGCTCCTGCTCTGGGGTTTTCTCACTGTTAAACCCTGGAGCAGGAGGGAGCCAAGGCTGCTGCCAGCTCCAGGGAAAGAAAAATTGAGTTGGGATAAAATAAGGAGCAGGATGGCACCAGGTCCAGGGAAAGGCAAATGGGGTTGGGATAAAATAAAGAGCAGGATGGCACCAGCTCCAGGGAAAGGCAAATGGGGTTGGGATAAAATAAGGAGCAGGATGGCACCAGCTCCAGGACCCCGTGGGGGTCTGGCCCCATCACCAACCCCGTTCCCTGCAAAGAGCCCTGGAGAGCCGAGCTGCATTCCCAGGGATCCACATCCCACATCCCACCACCCATGAGGAGAGATCCCATTTCCTTCCAGGGGTCTCCACTGAATTATGGAGAAACCCTGGACTGCCCCCAAGCTTCCCCTTTCCCCACACCCCCCTTCCCACCCAGCTGAACCCATTTTATCTCAAGCAACCTCTGGATATTTTGCTTTTCTGCTGCTTTTTCCTTGTTGTTGTTGTTGTAGTGGAAAATTCTTTGCCTCTGGCTTGCTGTTCTTTCATTCTTTGCCATTTAGCAAAATCTCTTGATTTCCATTTCATCTGAAAAAAAAAAAAAATAATAGAATAGGGACACATGGTTCCCATTGAGTGCAGCACTCAGGGCTGGAGTGCCAAGAGCAGCGATGCTGCAGCTGGATGCTCTGGCTCTTGCAGCCCTTCCTTTCAGCATCAGGAATTTTTCTGCTGACTTAGCCAGCGTGCCACGCTCAGCCCAGCGCTCCCGTGCCAGCTGCAGGGGCACAGGCAGCATCCCAGCTGGCCTGGAGCCAGTGGGTGTCAAACCAACAATTTGGGAACAAATTGGACTCAACGGGGCGAGTTTTTAGCAGATCAGCACTTTGCAGCTCGTGGCTCAGATCTGGCGCTCTGAAATTTGAGCTGCTGCCCAACGAAATCACTTTGCAGCCCACGAGGTGGATTCCTTTGCCTCTGGATCATTTTCTCCTTCAGGAATATTCATTTTCTGTCTTCCCCCAGGAGCTCGGCTGGGGTGGAGGTGGTGAAGACAAGGCTGCAGAGGGTGAGGAGCATCCCCAGCCCCAGGAGCCCCCACAGCTCTCAGAGCAGCTGGTCCCAACCTCTCCCCCTTCTCTGCAGGTGGACGAGGAGCTCTCCCAGTGCTCCCACAGCATCTTTGACTTCCAGGGGGCACTGGATGGGATTTTGGCCGAGCTGGTGAAGGACAGACAGCAAGTGCACGAAGACAAAAGGTTTGTGATGCAATCCCTGGTGCTGCTGGGCTGGGACTGAGCTTTGCCGGGCTGTGGCTGATGTGATGCAGGGCTCTCAAAGGTGCCTGGATAATCAGGGATAAGGAAAATGCCAGGAATAAGCTGATATCCATCAGCTGGATGGAGCAGCTCCCCTGCCAGGCACAGCCCCTGGGGTGATGTCCCTGCTCACAGACACGGGCAGCACAGCAGGTTCACATCCCAGCCCAAAGCCTTAATTTCACTCCAAAATGACAATTTCACCTCGGTCTCCCCCCCTCCTCCCTCACAAGGGGCCTCACACCTCCTTCCAGTTGTGTCCCCTCAGTTCAGGATGGACACTCAGTGCTGTGTCCAGCTCTGTCCCTCAGTTCAGGGTGGACGTTGAGATGCTCGAGCACATCCAGAGGAGGCAGCGAGGCTGGAGAGGGGCTGGGAACACAAACCCTGTGAGGAACGGCTGAGGGAGCTGGGCTTGTTCAGCCTGGAGAAAAGGAGACTCAGGGGTGCCCTCATCACTCCCCACAGCTCCCTGAAAGGTGCCTGTGCTCAGCTGGGCTTGGGCTCTTTCTCCAGGCAGCACTGACAGAACCAGGGGACACAGCCTCGAGCTGCACCAAGGGAAATCCAGGCTGGATATCAGGGAAAAGTTTTTTACAGAAAGGGTGATAAAGTATTGGAATGGTCTGAGCTGGGGAGGTGGTGGAGTCACCATCCCTGGATGTGTTTAAGAACAGCCTGGATGTGGCACTGAGTGCCAGGGTTTAGTTGAGATTGGGTTGGGTTGGACTCCATGATCCTGGAGGTCTCTTCCAACCTTGTGATTCTGTGAATGATTCTGTGATTCTGTGAATGATTCTGTGAGTGATTCTGTGAGTGATTCTGTGATTCTGTGAGTGATTCCATGATTCTGTGAGTGATTCTGTGTGTCATTCCCTGTCCCCTTGCAGCATCCAGCAGATCGAGTGCTGCCTGGAGAAGATGCAGATGATCTACAAGCAGTTCAAGAAGGCCAGGACGTGTCTCAGTGAGTGCTGGGCCCGGGGGGTGCACAAGGCAGGAATGTCCCTGTGCTGTCCCAGTGGGAAATGGATGATTTTTGGATTGCTGGGATTAGCAGTTATTTCATGGAACGGTTTAATAAATTTTATTATCATTTATTAAATGATGGAACGGTTTGAGCTGGAGGGGACATTGTAAAGCATCAATTTCTGTGTCCTGACAGTGGCCCTGGGGGCAGAGCCAGGAAAATCCCCTTGAGCAGCCTCAGTGTTGTGAAATTGCCCATTTATTGGGCTGTGAGCAGGAAATGTGTGCTGACCTTGTCTTTCCTCCTCAGGGCTGGGCTACAACGAGGAACAAATCCACAAACTGGACAAGTGAGTGCCACCCCTGTCCCCTCCCTGGGAGCTGCCCTTGCTGGGGCTGGGCTGATGTTTGGTGGTTCTGAGTGATCCCAAAGGGTGTGAATTGTCCCTGATGCTGTCAGAGGGCAGCTGCAGGTGGTTCCTGGGCTGGTTCATCCTTGCAGGACCTCTCAGAGTGAAGGTTTTCAAGGCATGAACTCTTTCAGGTGAAGCTCTGCAGAGGTGGGGACAGGGACAGGATTTTGGGGACAGGGAGAGGCTTTTGGGGACAGTGAGAGGCTTTTGGGGCCACATCCCAGTGCTGGATGAGGGGATAAACTCATTCCAGGACTTGGTCTGAAGCCATTTATTCACTTTACTGCTGATTTAGGAAGTGTCCCTGCTTCCCTTTCTGCTTAACTTCCAGCGACAGGGAAGTGCCCGAGGGGTTTGTCCCTTTAAGAATTCTCCTTTCAGTTTCGCCCTGAACCAGGGGAATTTATCACAGTCGAGAAATAAAATTCCCCCTTCAGCAGGGAGGGTGGAATTTCACAGACTCCTTTGTCTCACTGAATGCTCAGCCCAACCTTGAATATTTGCCTTAAATTCTGAGGCAGAGGCACAGCCCTGGGGTGGTGACAGGGGACTGAACCCCAAACCTCCCATCATGGTTTGTTTTCTCTGCAATTCATTTCTGAGCATCCAGCCCCTCTTCCTCCATTCAGCTTTAAGCCTCCTGTGACTTTCCTTTTCACACATTTAAGGAAATAACGGGGTTTTCTTTCCTATTCTTGGGGTTTAGGCTGAATTTGGGGAGCCTGGCCAGGAAGGTGCTGTCCATTTTCCAGAACTGTGTCCAGCAGTACCAGGAGGCGCTGGCTGTGCACAGCAGCAGGATGAGGTACCAGCCCTGCCCTGGGGTTTGGGACATTTTGGGGTGATCGGGGCTCCCAGTGCTCTTTGCTGTGGGTGGAGATGGGAATGGGGATTTTGGGAAATGCTGAGGGGCTGCAAAGGGGTGATAGAGCCTCAAACAGATCTGAGATCCCACTGGAAATCCCACTGTGTGTGCTGGCTCCTGTCCCACAGCTCTGCCCTGCTATTTGAAGTTTATATTTTTTTAAAAAGCCCCAAAATTTGCAGCTGGATTTGGGGCTGCTGTTTCCTGTTTCGTAGGGGGAGAGGTTATTTTTTGGGGACAGGAGAGCTGCTTGCTGGGAATGATTTGCTGTTCAATCATTCCCAGTTAAATCATGATTTGCTTTGGGAATAACGGAAAGAGCAAATTAACCCTGCAGCTACTGAGAGCAATCCACTGCCAGAGGCAGGTGGGGAGAGGATGTTGCAAAAATTGGATTTTTGTGCTTTTAGAGAGGAGCAGCCTCCCCTGGGCTGCCGGTGTGGGTGGAGGGAGGAGCAGTTTCTGGAATACCTTGCAATTAAACCCATTTTTTTGACCCGGTCCCGTTTCTGGTGAGGAGTAGCTCTGGGCTGGATTTACAAGTGGAGGGGATTTTCAGGCTGGAAAATTCAGAATTTCTCCAGGAGCTGAGGGCAGGGTGTGCCCTGTGCTCCCCCTGCCTCCTCTTTGCCTTTTCCCTGCCCTATCCCAGGTTTTTCCCAGTTTTTCCCCATCCTTCTCCCATTCCCAGCTTGTCCCACCAGGGGTTTCCAGGCTGCCAACCCTCCCCAAAGGCAGGTTTCAGTCTGAGGACAAGAACTGTGTCCCTCATCACCCTGTCCCAGCACAGGCCATGAAATCTCCCTCAATTCCAGCAGGAATTTTGTCTTGGATTGGGATTCACATCCCCCACAAGTTCCATGCAGTGCAGGAGGCCAGGCTGCACTGGAGCAGGGTTTTACCTCAGCTCTCAGGGAGGGAAAAACTTTCTCCACCTTTTCCTGGGGTATTTTTGTACCTGTTTTCCTTGTCCTTATGGAGAAAGCACCATGAGTCACAGCTGGATATTTTTAATTTCTTATTCCTTCAGTTTTAATTGTCCTGTTTTGTTTCCTGCTGGGGTTTGTGGGTGGTGGTTGTTTTTCTGGGGATTTGAGGTGGATCATGCACCTGAAATACTCTTTCCTTGTTTTTTTCAAAACCAAACCAAACATGTTTATTTTTTTATACAACTCCTGATGTGCCTGCTGGGTGTGAGGAGCTTTTTTTGGGTTGATGCTCAATGGACCAGAGGCTCAGGCTGTGCTGGGTGAAATGATGGGCCTTTGTATTTTATATAGTAATATTTGTAATTTTTTGTAATTTTATATAGTAATATTTGTAAATGAGCTGCCTCATTTACAAACAACTTTCCCTAATTAATTAGGTTTTGGAGCTGTTGGGATAACCTGGCCTTTGGTGGCTGTTGGAGCTGCAGCTGTGATTGCAGCACTGCTGTGACTCCTTTGCTTTCCTTCAGGATTCTGAATGCAGACAGCAGCGTGCAATTAAAACACACAAAAGGAATCAATGCTGCCGAACCCTGACTGGCAGCTTTGTGTCATTTTCTCTTTCCAGGAAAGTTTGTGAGATCAGGAGGCACCTGAAGAGGCTCAGCAACCGCATCAGCAGCTGCAGTGTGGAGATGATGGAGTGCCAGGACTGCCTGCAGGCCGTAGGTGTCCGGGCTGCAGCTCCTGCTGCGCCCTGGGGATGCTCCAGGAGCACCCGAGTCCATCCAGGGAACCCCGAAATATTTTTAAACCCCTTGCTGTGTTTTTTTGTGGCTGATCCCCAAGCTGGAGGTGTTGTTTTGTTTTTGTGTGAGCAGGGGATGGGGAAACCTTTGGCACTGCTGGTCCCAAGGATTGCCTGGCATGGGGGATCTGTGCCCAATAAATGGGAATTACAGCAGGGGGAAAATGCTGCTTCACCTCCAGCTGCTGAGCACAATCTCCTGGGGGATGTGCTGGTGCTTGGGTTACTTTATTTAACATTTATTTAGCAATATTTTTATTTAATTTTACAATATATTTTAATTTATTTTTATATAGTAATATATATTTAATATATATTATATAGTAATATATATTTAATATATATTATATATATTATAATAATATATTTAATAGATTATATATAATAATAATATATATTTAATACACCTTTATTTAATTTTATAATATATTTTAATTTATTTTTATATAGTAATATATATTTAATATATAATATCTATTATAAAATAGATATTTAATATATTAAATATTATTATAATATATATTTAATATATATTATAAGTTATAAGAATATAACTTATAAATATAAGTTATATATAAATATCTATTATATTTAATATATATTTAATATATATAATCTTTTAATGTGTATTTATTATATATTTATTATATATTGATATATATGTAATATATATTTATTATATATTAAATATATCTTTATTAAATTATTTTATTTATTTTGTTTAATTTATTTGTATTAATTTAATTATTTAATTTTATAATATTATTTAATGTTTATTGAATATTTTGTCCTGGAGCAGTGCTGGGTGGCTGGCCCTGGGGGTTTGACCCCGCAGGCAGCCCCTGCTGTGGGCACTGCCAGGATTCTCCATCTCCACAGGCTCTGGACCGGCTTCTCCAGACGGAGAAATGGGATTTGGCCCCGGCTCCTCCCGCGCCTGCCCCGGTCCCGCTGAGCCAGGCACGGCAGGAGATGGCTCTGAGGTGAGTCCGGGGACACGGGCTGGGGACAGCCCGGCCGGCCGGGGAGGAGCAGAACCTCCCTGAGGCTTCCGTGGCTGCAGAGCTGCAAAAGTGCGACCGTGCTGGGTGTGAGCCCTGCCCGCTGTGCTGGGGACATCCCGGCCCTGCTGGAGGAGCTGCTGCCGTGGGGAGCAGGGACTGAGCAGTGCGGGAGTGAGGGCTGGATCTGCTCCTGAGGGATGCAGGAATTAGGGCTGGATATGTCCCAGAGGGATGCAGGAATTAGGGCTGGCTGTATCCGTGCAGGAATTAGGGCTGGCTGTGTCCCTGCAGGAATTAGGGCTGGCTGTATCCATGCAGGATGCAGGAATTAGGGCTGGATCTCCTCATGCAAGATGCAGGAATTAGGGCTGGCTGTGTCCCTGCGGGAATTGGGGCTGGATATGTCCCAGAGGGATTCAGGAATTAGGGCTGGCTGTATCTCCAGGATGCAGGAATTAGGGCTAGCTGTATCCGTGCAGGAATTAGGGCTGGCTGTGCCCATGCAGGAATTAGGGCTGGCTGTGTCCCTGCAGGAATTAGGGCTGGCTGTGCCCATGCAGGAATTAGGGCTGGATATGTCCCTGCAGGATGCAGGAATTAGGGCTGGCTGTGCCCATGCAGGATGCAGGAATTAGGGCTGGCTGTGTCCCTGCAGGAATTAGGGCTGGCTGTGTCCCTGCAGGAATTAGGGCTGGCTGTGTCCCTGCAGGATGCAGGAATTAGGGCTGGCTGTGTCCCTGCAGGATGCAGGAATTAGGGCTGGCTGTATCCATGCAGGAATTAGGGCTCATTGTGTCCCTGCAGGATGCAGGAATTAGGGCTGGCTGTGTCCCTGCAGGAATTAGGGCTGGATATGTCCCAGAGGGATTCAGGAATTAGGGCTGGCTATGTCCCAGAGGGATGCAGGAATTAGGGCTGGCTGTATCTCCAGGACTCAGGAATTAGGGCTGGCTATGTCCCTGCAGGATGCAGGAGCTGCTGCAGCAGATGAGGTCGGTCACCTGCGATCTGCAGTTCAACAACAGCATCATCGAGCGGTGAGTGAGAGCCCCAGGGCTGCTGCTCCGGGCAGGGATCCCTGCTCCTCCCACCAGGAATGGGGTGGGGGGTCTGGGTGGGCTCCCTGGGAGCCACGCTCCCTCCTGGGGTGGTTTTTAACTGCCCCAATTTGCATCATGGCCTGGCAGCAGCAGAATTTCTCTTTTTTGGAGTTTTATCCATGAACTTCTCCATCATTTCTTCACCCTCTTTCCAGCCTTTTCCCTGTGCTGTCAGCACTGGCTGCTGTTCACTGCCATGGGAAATCGATGATTTCTCTTGCTCTGAAAATCTCTACAAAACCCAGCGTCCACTGCTGAACCCCCCCGAGATTTTCCTCCTCTGCATCCTTTCCTGGAGGCTCTGAATGGGCAGCAGGATGTCCAGGAATCTTAAAAGCCAAACCCCAAGGAACCAGGAATTCAGCCCTGCTTTTAGGACCACATCTGGCCTAAATCCTTTGCTTTTTTTTTTCCCTGCAGGTTGGGTGGGGCTGCTCCCACTCCCAGCGTTTGAGGGACAGGGTGAATGTGCAGCTGCTGAGGCAAAACCACTTCCCACAGCAGGGAATTCACAGCCCCTGGAGCGATGGAGCCGTGGGATTTCCATGCCCTGGGAGCTCTCTGTGTCCTACCTCTGTGCTCCAGCACTTTGCACGTTCACCCCATCAGCTCCCAGTGCCCTGAGCCTTTGCAAGTTTGGTCAGAAAATTGAATTTTTTTGGCCAGAAGATTTTATCTTTTTCTTTTTAAAAAAATGCTTGAAGGACTCGGTGTTTTTATGGTTCCTCTGTGTCAGATGAGGAACGAGAAGAGGCTTTGCCTTTCATCCTCTTACATATTTAGGAATTATTCCCACTTTTAACGTGCTGGAGCAGGGCAGGGGCGATGCTGGTGGCTGTGGGTGCTCGGAGCTGCCCTGGGAGGAAATTCCCAACTCTTCCCTGCTGGGATGCTCCAGAGAGACAGGATGGAGGGGAAACACATCCCAACCACCTTGGGAATCACATGGAGAGCTGCTGACCCACACCAGGCCAGCCCTGTGTTAGGGGCAGTCATTCTGCTCCACTTTATCTGTCTTGGTTTTGAAAGGCAGGTGTCTGCCAGGGAGAGCCAGACTTCCCTTGGAATGGAGAATGTCACCCCTCTCCCCTCCAAATTATTTTACTTTTGCAATTAGGGGCTTTCAGGCAAAGATGTGGGAATAGGAGTAACAGTTCTTTGATAGGAATAAAAAACAACAACAACAACCAAAAAAAAAAAAACCACCAAAAAAAAAAAAACCAAAAAACACCCCAAAATACAAATGCAGCAGTACAAAGACAAGCAAGCCAGCAAAACAAAAGTCCTGGAAAAAAATTCCTGACAGGGTCAGGGATATGACCTGACCCCCTGTTGGACAGGGTGTTGGGAGCAGCCCAAATAAATCCTATTTGAGGTTCTGTGGGGTGCAGATAATGGAGTAGGAAAAGTCCAGTGGTGGCGAGATGGGTCTGGTCTTCCTCTGGTGGAAAAAACAGATTTGGTTTTTGTCCTCAGCGTTGATGAGGAGCTGTAATTCCCTGATTGTCTGTGTGTGGGGCAGCGATAGGGAATGTGGGATGTGGGGATGGGAGGAGGAGATGTTTGTGGGGTCAGCCACGCTGCCCCCCAGCCACCCCTCCTGTCCCCAGTGTGATTTATGGGCTGTCACCCCCATCCCACAGCCCCATCCCACAGCCCCATCCCACTGCCCCATCCCAGGTGTTGCTTGGGAAGGCTGACCTGAAACAGAGGCTGGACACAGCTGGACAATAAATTTGGTGTTTATTAAGAGGTCTCCAGGATCCACCCTGGGCATTACAGGAGCCCAAGCAAGGCTGCACCCAGGGTGGGCTGAGAGTGGTTACAAAACGGCTGAGCGGTCAGGAGATTTTACATTTTATAAGTTTGGGTCTATTTGCATATTGGGGTTTAATTGTCCAATTCCAGCCCCAGGTTGTGAGGTCCCATCCTTGTTCCACCCCTCAGTCCATCGTTGTTTGTGTCCTTGGGCTGAAAATTGTCCTTGGTCTGCAGCAGAAATGGATTTGTTTTGTCTCACTGGAGCTTCACATGGCACCGAATGTGAGGCTCCATCCCTGGGTAGCACAGAATGTGAAAATATAAAAGCTGAGGCAGCCCAGGGAGCAGCACCCAAACCGGGCAGGGTGAGAGATCCCAGCCCTCCCTGGCACCCAAACCGGGCAGGGTGACAGATCCTGGCACCCAAACCGGGCAGGGTGAGAGATCCCAGCCCTCCCTGGCACCCAAACCGGGCAGGGTGAGAGATCCCAGCCCTCCCTGGCACCCAAACCGTGCAGGGTGACAGATCCCAGCCCTCCCTGGCACCCAAACCGGGCAGGGTGACAGATCCCACCCTGCTGGGCTCATCCCACCCCTCCCTGGCACCGGGACCCATCCATCCCTGCCGGGGCAGCAGAGGAAGGAGCAGCAGAGGAAGGAGCAGCAGGGGAAGGAGCTGCAGGGCTGTGCCCGCCCTGATTTTCTTGTACGAACACGCCGAGGGTGCCCTGGAACCTCCCCCGCCCAGGAAAACCTTTTCCCCGGTGGAATTTGGCACCGGAGCTCCCCATTTATTTTAATTATAAAAACCAACATCCTGAATGTCCAACCCAACTGTTTGCTGTGGAGGGGTGGAATTAATCCATCGCTTAAAAGCTTTTTTCCCTGACGAATTGTTTTCTGGGATTCTGTGA
Organism: Acrocephalus scirpaceus scirpaceus; assembly: GCA_910950805.1. Taxonomy (NCBI): domain Eukaryota; kingdom Metazoa; phylum Chordata; class Aves; order Passeriformes; family Sylviidae; genus Acrocephalus; species Acrocephalus scirpaceus. The sequence continues at coordinate 5,356,222 of OU383797.1, forward strand.
GTTCTCTAATGGACGTGGTGTTGAATGCAGGCAGAATTCCCTGATTTTCCCCCAGGATCAGGGCAGGGAGCCCGGGCAGGGTCCCTGCTGCACCCCCCGGGATTCAGTGGAGCTGCACTGACTCGCACCAGCCGAGAATTTGACCTGGAACACGTTTGGCTTCAGCAAAAAAGGGGATTTAATTCTTGGCAAACAGAAAAAAGGGGTTTTTCTAACAGCCCTGGTCGTGCTCAAACTGCTGTAACGCAGCAGCTGCAGAGGGGACTTCTGGAATCCAAATGAAACAGGAATTTTCCTGCCAATGCTAATTACTCAGGGTTTTCTTTTTTGCCCCAAAATATTTTCACCTGTGGCCTAAGAGAGCTCCCTGTGCTGTCAGCTGTGAACACCTGAAGGGACAGCTGGGAGGGATCATGTCTGTCATGAGCCTCTTGTGCAGGCTGAGCTGTGGGGACAGAAAATATTACATTTATTTAGTGTTTTCATGCCCTGAGGCTGCAGAAAAGAGACTGGAGATGTCTCCTGGGATGATATTGGGAAAATGTAAATCCAGAATGGTTTTAGGATGTTCCCAGGCAGGTGCCAGGTACAGCTTCACCCTCAGAAATTTCCTTTATTGTAGGTGATCCCTGATACAATTAACACTTTGTGGAGGGCGTAGGATAAAACACCAAATTTTTGTGGAACAATTTACTGAGGAATGAATCTGTTTTCAAGCAGAAGCAGAGGAATATGAAAGCGAATCAGGATCCTGAATTGGGAAGGAAAAGACCTTCTAAAAATTAACTTGCTGCTTAGCACGGAACAAAACTCGGATTTTTCCAGCTTTGGGTTGAAGCTCTCATTAGGGGCTGCTTATGGCTGCTGTGATTCCGAGCCAGCGTTTTAATCCATCCTTCAAATTAGAATCCTTGGAATGGATTTAGATCTTTGGCTTATCCTGTCCTCAGGAGCACAGGGCAGACGTCAAATTCAGCTCCTCATAAACCCGGGTTCACCCGGGCCAGCTCTGCCCTCCCTTCCCTTCCCAAACCCGCAGGAATTCGGGGGTGATTCTGTCCGAACGAGCGCGGTTCAAACCACAACGAGAGCAGCGCAGAGGGGCCGCTGGTGACTCGGGGCTGTGTCACCGTGTCCGGCCAGCGGCCAGGGGGTGACAGGGACCTGCCCACCCCTGTGACATCCCGGGGCTAAAGGAGCGGGCAGGGGACACGCACCGGGTCCGGCCGGGGGAAGGGGTGACGGCAGCGCCCCCGGCACCGCTGTGCCCTCGATATTTTCCCTTTTCACCTTTCCCGCGAGCACGGGAACCTCAGCTGGGGGAGAGAATTCCTGCGTGTGGCGCGGCTGTCCCTGCAGAGGGGACAGAGGGGACAGAGGGGACAGAGCGCGGTGCCCCACGCGTGTCCCGCTCCCGCGGGGACAAACCCGTGACAAAGCGGGGTGGGGGGAAATGGATGCGGCTGGGGGAAAACCAGACCCGTGGGACCCCCCCGGGGCATTCACGGACCCCTCCGGGGCACCCCAGCCCCGCAGGGAGCGCCTGTCCGGCGGGGAGAGCCCCCACGGCAGCGGGGATTCCCGGTGAGAAGCGGCTGCGGGGACATTCCCAGGGCGCGGGCGGGGAATCCCACGGCCAGCGGGGAAACATCGCCCGTGGGGTGCGAGCGCGAAGCGTCCCCAACCTCGGGGGGGTCCCCACGGGAGGGGCCGGTGTCGGTGCCACCCCCCCGCCGTGTCTCCTCCCTCCCGGCCGGTTCAAGGCGCCTGCGCTGCCCCGCGCCCGCCGCTCCGAGCCCATGGCATCGCCGGCCGTGGGGCCGTGCCCCCGCCCGCTGCCGCCCCCCGTGCCCGGCTCCATGCGCCGCCGCCCGCCGGGCCCCGCTGCCATCTCCGCGCCCACCGGGAGCCCCGGCGGGGCCAGGGCTGCGCGGCGGCTGCGGAGGCGCGGAGGAGCCCCGCGGCTGCTGCCCGACGTGAGGAGCATCTTCGAGGCGCCCGGGAGCCCCCCGAGCGCGGCCGCGGTCACCGCTTCGCCCCGCGCCTGCCGCGCCGGGGATGGTGCGACCTGTGCGGGGAGGCGGTGCGGGAACGCGCCCTGCGCTGCGACTGTGAGTGCTGTCCGCGTCCTGCCGAGCCCGGCCTGGCCCCGGCCTGGCCCCGGCTTGTCCCGCACCCCTGGCTGTCCCCAGCCTGTCCCATGCCTGTCTCGCACCTCTGCCTGTCCCCTGCCTGTCCCCTGCCTGTCCCCTGCCTGTCCCCTGCCTGTCCCCTGCCTGTCCCGCACTCCTGCCTGTCCCCTGCCTGTCCCCTGCCTGTCCCCTGCCTGTCCCGCACCTCTGGCTATCCCCTGTCTGTCCCATGTCTGTCCCGCACTCCTGCCTGTCCCATGTCTGTCCCGCACCTCTGCCTGTCCCCTGTCTGTCCCCGGCCTGTCCCCCGGCTGTCCCGCACCTCTGTCTGTCCCCTGCCTGCCCCATGCCTGTCCCGCACCCCAGCCTGTGCCCAGCCTGTCCCCTGCATATCCTCTGCCTGTCCCCCGCCTGTTCCGCACCCCCGCCTGTCCCCCGGCCGCTCCTCGCTGTCCCGCACCCCTGCCCTGTCCCGCATCCCCACCCGGTGTTGCCGTCCCGCATCCCTCACCCAGCCCGGACTCTCCTCCCCGCATTCTCTCCCTCCCCTTGGCCCCAGCTCTGCTCCCCTCGGGTCCGGCTTTGGTGCCGCCCGGACCTGCCGGGTCCCCGCGCTGTCCCTGGGGGAGTCCCTGGGGGGGCTGCGATGGGGAGGGAGCGGGCTGGGATCTCCGGGTGCGGCTGCGGTGCTGCCGGGGCGGGTTTGGAAAATGAATATTTTCCAGGAAAATGAATATTTTCCAGGAAAGAGGAGATGATCGGCTCATGGGCGGGGTTGGCATCAGCGGCTCGCGGTGAGCAGGGAGGGTTCGTGTTTGTAGAGCTTTTACAGTGAGGGGTAAAGTCCTCTGGAATTTGTCAGTTTGCCTGAAGCTCTGCCCAAGCTCCCGGGCTGAGGGAGCTCGAGCCGGTGAGATGCATGAGATGCATTGGTACTGCTGCACTGGTGCTGCTGCATTGGTGCTGCTCTGCAGGGCAGATTCATCCTTCCCCTGTGTGGGAAGGGGCGCGGAGGGGCCCGAGGTGACCCAGCTGGGGACACCCGTGCCCTGTCCCCTGTCCCGGGTGCTGCTCCCGCTCCCTGGCCCGGTGTGACCCGCGGGAGGGGACACGAAGAGGTTTTATCAAACCGGTGTCACCGAGAACTCCTTTGAGTTATCAAAGGATAACTTGGAGCCTTTGAGCCCTGCTGGCTGTGAAACCGCTCCTGTCCTGCTCATCCCTCAGGCCCCCCCAAAAATCCTTTGGGATGCAGCTGCTGGGGCTTGAGAGATGTGAAAATTTGCTGAGCCTCTTGATTTTTAGCAGAAAGCACCAAAATTTTTGGCATTTTTGGCAGAAGGTGTTAACGCTGATGCCACCTGCAGATCTGTGCCAACAAAATCACCTGTGCGGGTGCCCTGGGTGTGGGTGTGGAGGGCAGGGAGGCGCTGCCGCCGCTGATTTGGGACTGAGCCGCGTCCCGCTGGGGTGGGGGACGCGTCCCTGCTCATTTTTGGGGTTGTTTGGCAGGGCTGTGCCAGGCCCGCGTGGCAGCACCGGGACAATTAGCACCGGGGTGATTAGTGCCCGGCTCAGCCGGTTCTGCTCCTGCCGCTCGGCTCTGCTCAGGTTAGGAATCAATTCCATGTTTCTGGTGGGGATTTGGGGGTGCCTGGAATCCTCCAGTGTGAGCCCTGGAGGATTTCAGAGTTCGAATGGAGGAAATCTCTGTTCTGCCACCTTGTCCCAGCTCTCACACACCTCTGCAGCCTCCTCCTGCTTTTGTCCCCGTTTCCACTCGGGTCAGGTGGAGTTGGGAGGTGCCCTGTGGGGTCTGTGGTGTGCTGGGGATGGGAATGGCAGGATTGGGGTGGGAGAAACTCTTCCCTAGGAGGGTGGGGATGCCCTGGCACAGAGCAGCTGTGGCTGCCCCATCCCTGGCAGTGTCCCAGGCCAGGCTGGAGCCACCTGGGGTAGGTGAAGGTGTCCCTGCCCATGGCAGAGGAGCTTTAAGGTCCCTTCTAACCAAACCCAACCCATTCTGTGACTGCACTGCTGTGTTTAGGCATTTATATGTGACTGGTTTTTATATTTATTTATATTGGACTTCATTTTATCCCTCTGAGGGACTTTATCTGTGGAGAAAGGGAAATTCCCTTCAGCCACCGAAGTTTTTCACAGCATCGTGACCTTTGTCTCTCTCTCCGTTGCCGTTTGGGATGAGGGGCGGCGGGCAGAGGTGGCAGCACCAGCTGGCCCTGCTGCAGCTCATTAAAGCTTTAACCCTGATTGCTGTTAATTAAATGTAACCCAGCCACCACCACAACGTGACACGGGGACACGTCAGGGCTGGCACCTGGCGGGTGTAAATCTGATTTTTAGGGTGCATTTTTGCTTTCTTGCCTGATATTCCTGATTAATTCCTTCCAAAGTGGTGATTCCGTGGGGCTGGGAGCTCCGGGCATGCAGCAGGGAATGTGTGAATGAGAGTGCTAAAAGGGTTTAGGAGAAATAAAGTTTATTTTGGGGAAAAAAAACTTTGTCAAGGCTCTTTCACCAGCCCCTGAAAATTGGGGTCAGGTGTGAGGTGAGGTCCTGGTTTGTGTGCTTTGAAATCCTGGCTGTAAGCAGAAATTCACAGAATTTTGCGGTGTTGTGAAATGCTGTATAAATAGATGTTGTGAGGGACTTCTCCTCTGGCAGGATGTCTCCCATACTTACATTGAAACAGATTTTAAACAACTCCATTTCCCTTTTCATTTCAGAGAATTATGCAGACTGTGGGAGTAGTTCTGCCTCAAAAACTCCCCAAACAGCCGGGATGGGGGGGAGGGAGGCTCCAGTCTGCGTTCCCTGTCATCCCAATGGAGATTCCATTAAAAATGCCTGAGAGCCGCAGACGGGCCGTGCTCTCCCCCCTCGGTGAACATTTATTTGTTTTCTCTCTGATGCAGAGTTGCTGCTTGTTTGTTTTCCACTTGCAGCCCGAGGATACTCAGGTTTTTGTTTGGACAGTTCTGGCCTATTTTTATTTGCGTCAGATCTGGTTGAGTTTAGCGAAATGGGAAAGTGGCATTTATTTATTTATTATAATTATTTACTGTTCAGTCTGGAGAAAAGGAGGCTCAGGGGGACCTTGTCTGATTTTAACCCGGGTGCTGCACCTGGGGCTGATGCAGATGTTGCCTGAGACATAGGAGCCTTTTTTTTCCCTGCTTTTATTATTATTTTCCCTGCTTTCATTTTATTTTATTTCTATTATTTATTTATAATAATATTATATAATAATATATTACATAATAATATGTTATATATAAATATATAATGTACATTATATGTTTATATATTATAATAAAATATAAAATATAATATATATAATATATTATATTATAATATAATATATTATATTATACATAATATATATTATATTTATTACAATATATAATATAATATATATTAAAATATATATTATTATATTATATTAATAGAATAATTTAATAATATAATATTATTTATAATTTATTATTATTTATCATTTAATATTATTTATTTATAATATTATTTATTTAGAATTTAATATTATTTATTTATAATATTTTTTATTTTTAATATAATATTATTTGGAGTGTCCCAGGCTCTGTGCAGGACAGACACCCAGCATCCTGCTCCCACTGATGTCAGCCTGAAAGGTTGGGGAGGTGGGAGCTTGGGAGCGAATCCTCCTGGCATTCCCTGAAAATCCTGATTTTTTCCAGCCTCGGAGGGGATGGATTTGGGTAGGAGGAGGGAGCAGCTTGAACGTCTCCTGTCTAACACTTTGTGTGGCTTTGTGCTGCTGGCACCTCTCAGAGCTGAGTCAATGATCTCCGTGTCTGTCCTGCTGCCGGGCTCAGCTTTTCCTGCCGGGACAGGAGGAGCAGGGGCTGGCTGGGCAGGGTGCACAGGTGCTGTGGGGAGTTTGGGGAGCTCTGCTGGGTGTCCCGGTGACTAATTCAGCTTCAAAACCTTTTCTGTGTGTTCCATCGGCCTCCGGGACAGCGCAAAACCAGCCTGGGAGCTGGGGCAGCTCCGTGCTGGGCAGGGCTGGGTGGGGATGCTCCAGTGCTTCCCTGGCTCGTGGTGTCTCTGATAACAAAAAAAATCAAGAATTTTTGATCATATAATCATGCAGGGATATAATCATATATCAAAATCATATAATTTTGATGTTTGCGTTAATTAAAAGCGCACATCCTTGGCTGAAGGGTTTCTTTGCAAGAAAACCCCTCCAGCCGCCCGTGGGCAGGGCTGAGTGTGGGGCAGCCCTGGGGGGAAAGCTCAGAGCGTGTCCAGCCCCTCTGCCAGCGCGGTCACACCTGGAGCCAGCTTTTGATCTGCACAGTTTGCCACACAAACCCAGCCCAGCATCCAAACGGGTTTTGTGCCTCTGCTCCGGGGCCGCCCTCATCCCCCGGAGCAGCTCGTTCTGCGCTCAGGCTCTGCGCTGAATCAGCCCCAATTTCCTTAAGGAGGGAGTTCAAACAGCATTTTTCTTTCTAATTTGTAGAGCAAACTTCGGTTCTACAGCCGCTGGCTCTCAAGGAGCCGTTTGCTTAAGATAAGGAGTTCTTGGTGAGTTCTTGGCTGAGTCCTTTGGTCAGTTCTTTGCCGAGATCTTTGCCAAATTCTTGGCCGAGTGCTTTGGCGAGTCCTTGGCCGAGATCTTTGCCCAGTCCTTTGCCCAGTCCTTTGCCGAGTCCTTTGCCCAGTCCTTTGCCGAGTTTCTTGGCCAGTTCTTGGCCAGTTCTTGGCCAGTTCTTGGCCAGTTCTTGGCCAGTTCTTGGCCAGTTCTTGGCCAGTTCTTTACCAAGTCCTTTGCCGAGTTCTTGGCCAGTTCTTTACTGAGATCTTTGCCGAGATGTTTGCCGAGTTCTTGGCCAGGCTCTGCTCTCAGCCCTGCTGCTCCCTGGGACTCTCCACGGTGCCTTTCGTGTCTCTCCTTCCACCGCCTCCTCCCACGCTCGGTCTCGCCGCTGTAAACAACAATCGCCGACAGGACCCGCGGCACTTTGCGTCCCTGTGCCATTTCGCTGATCCAGGCAGATTCCTGCAGCTCTTCCCGCTGCCAGGTGACTCCAACAGGTGCTGCCGGGGTTGGGTAAGGACGGGGTGGGGTCCGGGGGTGCCTCCCGCCCACCGCGGCTGCCCCAGGCAGGGCGTGCTCCTCGCTGGGAGGAGATGGAGCGCTGGGGAGGGACGGGGAGCTGCCCGGAGCGGTGGCACAGGCTCCTGGGGTGGCTCGGCTCTGTCAGGGTCATGTTTCCTGCTGCGTTCCGCTCCGGTGCTTTGGGAAGGGTTTATGGAGAGAGACACCAGCCCAGGCTCCAGCTCTCACCTCGCAGGTCGGTTTTGGGGCTTCTCCCTCTGCTACAGCTCGGTGGAGGTTGCTGGGCTGGCTGTGGGAAGGAGGGAGGAGCACGGGGGTTCTCAGGGGGGCTGAGAAACCCCCTGAGATGTCACACTGCTTCTGCTTGAGGGGCTGAGAAACCCCCTGAGATATCACACTGCTTTTACTGCTCAGGGTGGGCTTTGGGCTGGGTAAATTCCATCTTTGTTACTCCTCTGTTTTTGAGGGGGGTCCTGAGCAGAGTAGGTACAAAGGGGCAGATTTCAGGGCCGTTGTTAAATTGGTGTTTGTGTCCCACCCCAGCACCTGACACCTGGTACAGCTGATCCACCATGGAAAGGTTTGGGTGGGAAGGACTCAAAACCCATCCCTGCCATGGCGGGGACACCTTCCACTGTCCCAGGCTGCTCCAAGCCCCAATGTCCAGCCTTGGACACTTCCAGGGATCCAGGGGCACCCACAGCTCCTTTGTGCCCACCCTCACAGGGAATGATTTATTCCCAATATCTCATCTAAATCTCTCCTCTTTCAGTTTTAAACCATCCCCCGTGTCCTATCACTAAAATGTCACCTCCCTCTTCTTTAAAATGCCCAGATTTTAATGAATGCCATGAAAAGCTTTACGAGCCTCTCTTAACCACGTGCAGAGTTTAAATCAATATTATAAATACAGTTAATCTCAGTGTATCCCTTTAACCTCTGATTAAACACTGGGGACTTTTTTTATCCCTCAAACTTTAAAAGACTGCAGGGGAAAAAAGCAGCAAAGAGGGAAGAGAGGATGCCGGGAAGAGACCTCCCAGCACACGGCCGAGTCCTGCGCTTTCTCTCTCTAATCTCTTCCGTTGGGTTATTTTATCTTATCAAGCAAAAAGCCCCAGAAATAGAAAGTTTTCCATGGCTTACAGGAGATGCACGAGCCCTGAGCCGCGCTGCACTGCTCAGAAAAATAAATACAGAGCCCCGTCAGATGGCAGCAGGTTGTAAATGGACAATGTCAGTGCTTTATCTCCGTGGGGGAAAAGGCCTCTGGTGGGAGCAGACACAACTTGTGCCTGCTGTGTCCCGGAGCATTTGGGGTTGGGAAGTGCCTGGAGAGCTCCCGGGCCTCCTCTGCCGAGGATGACGGACGGGAAGGCGGGAGCAGCCGCTTGCTTCGGGCTTGTAACAAAGAGAATCCGTAAAATCTTCAGGCATTTCCCCAAATCCAAGCCCTGGCCCGCGGGACTGCGCCTGCCGAGGAGGCCCAGCAGGGAGGTGTTGCTGGTCAGAGGTAGGTGGTGGTGGTGGTGGAGTTTGGGGTTGGTTTTTTGGCTGGGTTTGCAGGTTTTCTGATGTTCTTTGGGGTGCAGGGTTTGGCTGGCAGGGTGGGCACAGGGATGGAATCACTCCTGTGGTGGCTTCACCTTCTCCTCTGGCTCCTCTGCAGCCCTGCAGGGGCACAGGAACATTTCCTGCAGGGGCACAGGAACATCTCCTGTCCTGCAGGGGAACATCTCCTGTCCTGCATAGGAACATCTCCTGCAGGGCCACAGGGCATCTCCTGTCCTGCACAGGAGCACAGGGACATCTCCTGCCCTGCAGGGGGACAGGAACATTTCCTGCAGGGGCACAGGAACATCTCCTGCCCTGCACAGGAGCACAGGAACATCTCCTGTCCTGCAGAGGAACATTTCCTGCCCTGCAGGGGCACAGGAACATCTCCTGCCCTGCACAGGAACATCTCCTGCCCTGCACAGGAGCACAGGAACATCTCCTGTCCTGCAGAGGAACATTTCCTGCCCTGCAGGGGCACAGGAACATCTCCTGCCCTGCACAGGAACATCTCCTGCCCTGCACAGGAACATCTCCTGCCCTGCACAGGAACATCTCCTGCCCTGCATTGGTGCTGTCCCACCTGCCCCTCCAAAGGAAATTCGGGGTTTTGTTCAGTAATGGCTGGGGCTGGGGTTGCTCTCCAGATGCTGCAGTGACACAGGGACCTCACAGAGGTGTGGCTGTCACCTGCAGTGACACAGGGACCTCACAGAGGGGTGGCTGTCACCTGCAGTGACACAGGGACCTCACAGAGGGGTGGCTGTCACCGAGGGGGCTTTGCCTGCCCTGGACAAACAGAAATGGCCCCTGGGGCTGTTTGCAAACAAATGAACCCAAACCACCTGGTTTAGACCTAAAGCTGCCAAGAGGAGACTGCAGTGGTGGAGCTGCAGGAGAACTGAAACCCTTCCCTGGGCTCGCTCTGTGGGTGCTGCTGTCACAGGGCCACGTCCTGCTGCCACCACTGAGGTCACCCCAGTGACGTCAGGCACAGGAGGAGAACCTCAGGCAGCACAGCCAGCAAAATCCAACCTCAGGTGCAGCCTGCACTGCTCAGGTGAGCTCTGGAGGATTGCAGAGTTTGAATGGAGGAAATTTCCGTCCTGCCACCCTGTCCCAGCTCTCACACACCTCTGCAGCCTCCTCCTGCTTTTGTCCCCGTTTCCACTCGGGTCAGGTGGAGTTGGGAGGTGCCCTGTGGGGTCTGTGGTGTGCTGGGGATGGGAATGGCAGGATTGGGGTGGGAGAAACTCTTCCCTGGGAGGGTGGGGAGGCCCTGGCACAGAGCAGCTGTGGCTGCCCCATCCCTGGCAGTGTCCCAGGCCAGGCTGGAGCCACCTGGGGTAGGTGAAGGTGTCCCTGCCCATGGCAGAGGAGCTTTAAGGTCCCTTCCAACCAAACCCAACCATTCTGTGACTGCAGTGCTGTGTTTAGTCACTGGATTGGGCATTTATATGGGACTGGTTCACTCATTTTATCCCCCTGAGGGACTTTATCTGTGGAAAAAGGGAAATTCCCTTCAGCCACCAAAGTTTTTCACAGCATCGTGACCTTTCTCTCTCTGTTTTTTTTTAAAGAAACTCCATTCCCAAGTGTCCCATTGTTTGACTGGAATGGAAATTATCTTCAAGCCTAAGTGGAGGCATCCTGCTCCTCTTGGCAAACTGGTCACGTGGCTGCTTCCTAAAGCTGTGCAGGGCTTCTAAAATTAGTGCTGCCCACCGGATCCTGGTGATTAGGTCTGTTAATAGGTGCCGGTGACTAAGGAGGTGTCACCCTTTAATCCCACACAGAAATGCCACAATGGGCCTGATCCGCAGGGAGTGCCTGGGCGTGGGCATTTCTGGGGTCCAAATTAACCTGGATCAGACCTTTTGCACGCTGGGGATGCCCAAATGTGGAAATTTGGACCCACATGGGCAGAGGGGATGTGGTGGTGGTGGTGGTGGCAGATGCTCAGGTGAACCCACAGCTGGAGCATTCTCCAGCTGGCAGCTCCAGCAAAGACTTGGCCAATGTCCCCCATTAAAAAGCTGTTCCAGTTTGCTGGAAAGGTCATGCATTAAATTACTGTGGAACTGCAGCTTATCTCTAATTAAAAAAAAAAAAGAAAAAAAAAGCCAAATCTTCCTGCTTTTCCCCCAGGCTTACTTGAAATAACTGACTTGGAATGGGAGGATGACAGACAGCTCACGCCAGATGAATGTTAAATGATAAATGATTTCCCTGTTTCCCCTGGAGATTGATGTTTCCCCCCAGCAGTGGTTCAGCTCCTCATTCATTCTCAGGTGCTGGAGAATTCACCAGAGCTGGGCAGAAATCAATTTCCAGAGCAAACATGGGATATTCCTTTGCTTTCAAAACCGACAACCCAGAAGCTAAAGAAAAACAAAAAAGGAAGAAAAAGGGGAAAAAGGAGGATGTGTATTTAAAATCCAAGTTCAGTGGCTCTTAGCATGGGGCTGGTGCAGGGACAGGCACTCACATCCCTCTGTGCAGTGAACTCTCTTGCCTTGCTTTTAGGATGGAATTATTTTTTTCCAGGTTGGTGACCGCTCTGGAATTTTTGGGCAGTGTAAAAAGTAAATGTGAGGCTGTTTGTACGGCAGTTAAAAATTAAAAGGCTCAGGTGGGCCCTTAAGGTGGAAGGAGGTTGTTCACTGATTCAGGAGGGTTTGGATGAGTTGGGACTTTGAGGGAAGGGATTCCAGGAGTGGGTATGGGATAACTGGAGCTGTGCCAAACGTGCCCCTCTGCAGCTGGGGGTGAGCAGGACCCTGTGCCTGAAGGGGTTAAAGCTGCTCACCTGGGCATGGATGGGTTAATGTCTGACATTGGGGCAGCATCCAAAGAAAACAGCTGCAGAAATGCCTCGCTGCACCGGGGCTGGGAGGTCACAGCCTCTGCAGGGGCTGGGATGTGTCCCTGCCCTCTCCAGGGGCTGGGATGTGTCCCTGCCCTGTCCAGGGGCTGGGATGTGTCCCTGCCCTCTGCAGGGGCTGGGATGTGTCCCTGCCCTGTCCAGGGGCTGGGATGTGTCCCTGCCCTGTCCAGGGGCTGGGATGTGTCCCTGCCCTCTGCAGGGGCTGGGATGTGTCCCTGCCCTGTCCAGGGGCTGGGATGTGTCCCTGCCCTCTGCAGGGGCTGGGATGTGTCCCTGCCCTCTCCAGGGGCTGGGATGTGTCCCTGCCTTCTCCAGGAGCTGGGATGTGTCCCTGCCCTCTCCAGGGGCTGGGATGTGTCCCTGCCCTGTCCAGGGGTGGCTTTGGGGCTGCTGGTGGCAGATCCACTGCTGTCACCACAGCTGGCCCTGGAAGTTTTCATGTTCAGGCCCTGGCACAGAGAAGCTGTGGCTGCCTCAGCCCTGGAAGGGACCAAGGCGAGGCTGGAGGGGCTTGGAGCACCCTGGGATGGTGGAACTGGATGATCTTTAATGTCCCTTCCAACCCAAACCCTCCTGTGATATTCAGTGACCTTAAATACTTTGACATCTATCCAATACAAAAATATTTCCCAGTGGTGGGAGGTGAAGGATCCTTTCCCCGTGCCCTGGCCAAGCTTTTCCTGCAGGTGACACCTCCCTGGAGCAGAGCTGGCACGGGGTACCCCATGATTTGGTGGGATTGGGGGAGTTTTTCCCTCCTTTACCCATCAGGGAGGCAGCGGGATGCATGGCAGGAATGAGGCTTGTGCTGCTCTGTTGCATCCAGGAATGGAGGAGTCCCTGGGGAGAGGGTGTGGGAGCAGTTTTTGCTCTGGGTGAGGTGTTCTGGTGCCTCTCCTTACCTGCAGGAGTGTGCCTGAGCTGGGACAGGTGCCTGAACAGGGACAAGTGCTTGAACAGGGACATTTACCTGAGCAGGGACAAATGCCTGAACAGGGACAAGTGCCTGAGCTGGGACATTTCCTTGAACAGGGACATTTGCCTGAGCAGGGACTTGTGGCTGAACAGGGACATTTTTCTGAACAGGGACAGTTTTCTGAACAGGGACATTTGCTTGAATAAGGAGAAATGCTTGAATAGGGACATTTTCCTGAGCAGGGACAAATGCTTAAATAGGGACTTGTGGCTGAGCAGGGACAAATGCCTGAGCAGGGACAAGTGCCTGAGCTGGGACAAGTGCTTGAACAGGGACATTTACCTGAGCAGGGACAAATGCCTGAACAGGGACAAGTGCCTGAGCTGGGACATTTCCTTGAACAGGGACATTTGCCTGAGCAGGGACATTTTTCTGAACAGGGACATTTTTCTGAACAGGGACATTTGCTTGAATAAGGACAAATGCTTGAATAGGGACATTTTCCTGAGCAGGGACAAATGCTTAAATAGGGACTTGTGGCTGAGCAGGGACAAATGCCTGAGCAGGGACATTTCCTTGAGCAGGGACATTTGCCTGAGCAGGGACATTTGCCTGAGCAGGGACATTTACCTGAACAGGGACATTTTCCTGAACAGGAATATTTGCCTGAGCAAGGACATTTTTCTGAGCAGGGATATTTTCCTGAACAGGGACATTTGCCTGAGCAGGGATGTGCCTGCTCCACCTCTCACCGTGCTGAAATCCCTCTGGTTTAACCCATCCCTTCCCGTGGTCCCCGCAGTGTCCCCCAGCCCCTGTGGCAGCCCCGCGGTGCCTCCCTGACGCTGTCCTTTCTGTCCCTGCAGACTGCAGGTACACGTGTCACCAGGAGTGTCGCAGCCTCATCCAGCTGGATTGTCGCCGGCCGGGCCAGTGGCAGAGCCAGCTGTCCCCAGAGAACACCCTGCTGCCACCCCAGAGCCAGGTATGCTGGGAGGGACCTGGGGGGACACAGCCCCGGGGGTGTGACAGTTGTGGCTTCTTTTTCTCTGGGATTAACACACAGGAAATGCAGGTTTTGTGTTCAGCTTGGATATTTATTATTTCTTACCTATTTACAGACTCACAAGCAGTGAGCTCTAAGCAGCAAGTTAGAGAAGCGAGGTAAAAGGGAGAGCTTCTCACTCTCTCCAAGATTATTTAAGTGCTAATTACCCAATAATGAGGTGACTCCTCTATTATTTCTATTTTTGACCCAATAATGACCACCCAAGGCCCTCAATGCCAACTGTCTTAACACAATTACAGAAAACCACCCAAACCCCTGAAGAAGAAGGTGAAGAGGAAGGACTTTGTGTGACCTCACAGCGTGAAAAACTTAGATTTAAGATTTTAGTATTTAGTAATATACATGAGTCAAGCTTTGGTCATTGTCTGTGTTTTTCACCCTGTGAGATCACACAATCCTTCACAAACTCCACACCCAACAGTGCCATCACTCAATTTTGGAAGCCTGTCCCAAGCCCTCAAGTCAAACGTGGTGCTGATTGAGGGTCAGCACCTTTTAGATCAGAAAGCCTGAAACTCTCAGCCTCCAGGGTTCCAACAGGAGCATTCACAGGGTGGTGAAAATGTCCTGCAGGGAGCTGATTTCCTGCTCCAGAGGGGTTTTCCAGGAGGGAGGGCTGGTCACGGTGAGTGTCACTGATGTGTCACCTGCAGCCCATAAGTGTTGTGAGTTTGTCTGGCTGGGTGGAGGTTTGGAATGTGGGCATTGCCCTCCCTCCCTGTAAAGCTGGATTGGACTTGATGATCCTGGAGGTCTCTTCCAACCTCATGATTCTGTGATTCTGTGAGCTCTGTCGTGTTCAAAACACCGCTGTCACCTGGAGCAGAGTCAACCCAAATCCCAGTTCCTGCAGGGAGGGATCAGTGCTGGGATGGGATTGTCCCAGCACAGGGCACACAGTGCCTGGAAATCAACAGCAGAAATGCATTTTCCAGGGCACCAGCAGGGATTTGCAAGGAGTGCAGGCTGGCAGCCTTGTTCTGTGAATTTCAGCACTCCTGGGGGATGGAGACACTTCAATCCTTGCACTAATCCCGGGGTTACTCTGGAAGGTTCAGCTTTGCTTTAATCCCCTGGGGTCCTGCCGTGTCTGGGGCTCCTGCGTGGGTGGCACAGGGGGATGTGAGGTGCTGAATGCTGCAAGCTCCAGGCAAGGCTGGGGACAGGAGCTCACAGCCCCTGCTGGGGCTGGGATGTGTCCCTGCCCTGTCCAGGGGTGCTGGTGGCACATCCACGCCTCTGTCACCACAGCTGGCCCTTGGAGTTTTCATTTTTAGGCCCTGGCACAGAGAGGAAAACACATCAAAAATTAATAGCTGGCGTAATTGGAAGTCATTAAATCATATTATCAAAATTAAGCAAAGTGGAAGCATCAGAGAAATAACTATTTTAATATCACCTATTTAAGGACTGTTACCATGTAACACCAGGCATTAATAATTTGGGCTTTGATCCAGTTAAGTATTTAGGAGTGTTTTACATTTGGGTCCCAGATCAGCCTCCCTGTGTTTACAGTGATTTTTTTAAAATTATGTTTTTATTTTGTTTTTTCATTGTTGTAGGTGGGTTTTTATCGTTGTGATTTTTATACGTGTTGAGTTATTTATGGTATTTGTATATGTTTGAAAGGGTTTTTTGTTATATTTAGTACAGGGGAGCTTTTGTGCTATTTTGGTTTATTATTGTTAAAGTAGAAGGGTATTTTTGTGGTTTAGGTTGTACAAGTTTTTGTTATTTTAGGGGTGTATGTGGTGTTTGGAACAGCCCCTCAGGGAAGCACTGGAGTCACTGTGCCTCCAAGTGCTCAAAAAATGAGTGGCTGTGGCACTTCACAACCTGGCTTGGTGGGTGTGGTGGGATTCAATCAAACATCTTTGCCAGCCTTGATAATTCCATGATTCTGTGTTCTCTCCCCATTTCAGCCCCCTCTCATATCCTTGTGTCCCCCTGTTTTTATCCCTTTGTGGAGGGCCTGGATGCGCTTGTGCAGAGCTGGAGCTGGGGACGTTTTGCACTTTTCCAAAGGCAGGCATAGGGTTTCTGTTTGGTCTGTGGGGTTTGGTTTTCATCCACCCTTTGCTGGGCAGCTGCTGCTCAGAATAAAATGATCAGGAGGGATCTGAAGTGAGCTGGGATTGATTTTCCTAAATTATTCATTGCCAAAGGGCTCAGAATGAGTTCTGCACTCCGGGTGTTTCTGTAGGGGGGTGAAGCTGAATTTGTGTGTGGTTACATCTCCTTTGGGTGTCCCTGGGCTTCCCCCAGTGCTGGGCTCTTGGAAAACCACAAAGGCTCGTTTCATTTTCAGGGCAATCACCCCAGCCAGGGTTATTGATGGCCCTGATAACAAACAGGGACACACGGGTGTTTGGTGGCCCATCCATCACCCTGCCACCGCCCCGCTGTCACCCTGGGGAGGGTGCCAAGGAAACAAAAATGTCCCTCCAATTCCAGCAGCACACAGAAATCCATCAGCCCATCCCAAAGCCCATTGGGGATCCTCAGCACAGCAAAGCCCTGGCAGGGATCCCCTCAAATTAACCTATTTGAGGGTTAATGAGGGTAAATCGCTGCAGTAAAACTCCATTTTTCTTCATGGATAATGGATGGTCAGGGAAAATCATCGCCAGGTTTGCTTGATGTGAGCACTCAGCCACGTTCCTAGAGGGTTTCTGTTGGTCAGGAAGGTTTGCTGCTGGAAAAGAGGAGGATGGAGGAAAAATGTCAATATTCCAGTAGGAGACTCACAGGATGCCTGAATACAATGGCAGGAGGGGAAGAGGCCTGAAAACACTTGAAAAAATTAATAGCTGGTGTAATTGGAAGTCATTAAATCATATTATCGAAATTAAGCAAAGTGGAAGCATCAGAGAAATAACTATTTTAATATCACCTATTTAAGGACTGTTACCATGTAACACCAGGCATTAATAATTTGGGCTTTGATCCAGTTAAGTATTTAGGAGTGTTTTACGTTTGGGTCCCAGATCAGCCTCCCAGGGCGACATCCAGACTCTGCCAAAAGCATCCACAGGTCTGGGCAGCACCAGGAATTTTGTCCCTGGGTTTGGCAGGGCTGGCTGTGTGCTGTGAGCTGCTGCAGGGCCCCGGGGTCAGCGGGGTTTTGGGGGGCTGATGTGCAGGTAACCATAACCTGGAGCTGCTGCTGAACAAAGGGGTCAAGGTTATTTGGTTTATTTGGCTTTGTGGTGCTTTTTGATGGAGTTGATGTCCCAGGTGGGTGGACTGCAAGGAATAAACGAGGGATTCTTGGAGAATCCCATGGAGCATCCAGAGGTTGCACCCTGGTTCCACCAGGAAAATTTTGGGGTTGAGGGTTCATGAAGACCCTGGTGCTGATGCTCCCAACCCTGACTTCGTGCTGGCGTTGCACATGCTCAATTTAAGCCTCTTTCTCCTCTAAATTTATCCCTGTGGAGCAGAGGGGGCTGTGCTGCCGCAGGAACGCGTTGCTGCCGTAAGAACGTGGCTTATTTATTCCCTCTGTAAATAAGGCACTTGGATTCTTGCCTTCCCCTCTCCGAGCTGCAGATGTTGCCAGTTTTTTCCATCTCCATCCCCGTTTGTATTCAGGGGGTGCTGCTGTGGGCACGGAGCTCTCAGAGCCTTGCAGCAATCAAAGTTCAGCAGATACAGCTGGAAGGGTTTGGAGCAACATCTGCAATGTGTCACGGGGAGAGGTTTTGGTGCTGGGTGGTGGGAAGGTCTTGGAGGAGCTGGAGGAGCAAGTTGAGATGGGATTTTGGGAAGAAATTCTTCCCTGTGAGGATGAGGAGGCCCTGGGTGCCCAGAGCAGCCCAGATCCCTGGAAGTGCCCAGGGACAGGGCTGCGAGCAGCCTGGAACAGTGGGAGGTGTCCCTGCCTTTCCTGTGGAAGGGGAGCAGAGCCCTTCCCCTGCCCAGCCCCACAAACCCCCGTGATCCTCACCAAGCAGGGAACTCACGGCTGCTGTAAAAGCAGCACCCAGGAGCTGAACACCTTTTATCCTGGTGCTGAAATTGCTCCTGCTGCTCTGGAATCAGCTGCAGGGCAGAGAGGTGCCCACAGGTGATGGCCAGGGGCACCCGCGGGGTGTTCGAGCTGCATCCTCACCTGCCTCCCCCCTTTCCACCACCCCGATCCCCTCAGGTGACGCCAGGGCAGCTCCGGGGGATGCCACAGCAGGCACGGGGCAGCCCCCAGCCCTTCCGTGGCACCGCGTTTGGCTCTCCAGGGTGGTGCCAGGGCTCTCCAGGGGTCTCCAGGGGCCAGGGCCAAGCCCAACACCTCGGCTGCGAGCGGGGTGTGAAATTTTGTAAGAGGAAGTGGCCGGGCTGCGGCGGTGCGAGGCGAGGGCAGGAAGGGGAGGCGATGCTGGTGCCGCTGCGCGGGCACCCCCGGGAGCGGCGAGCGGAGCGGGGGCGAACCGGGAGCTCACTGGGAGCGAACTGGGAGCTCTGCCCCTTCCATGCTGCCCCAGCGCCGCTGCGCAGGGAGGCGGAGGCGGCTGCGGGAGGCGAGGGAAGGGAAGGGTTACCCGGCACGGCTGCCTGTTAAGCAGGAGCAGCTCGGCAGGATGAGCAGAAGGAGCTCTCGCAGATAAGCGGCGAGCCGGGGATGTGAGCGCAGCGGGGACCCCCGATGGTCGCCGGCCCCCCGAGCCCCCCGGCTGGCCCGCAGCCCCCCGCCTCTGCCCGGCTCCCATGACCATCGGCAGCAGCATGAGCAGCGGCTACTGCAGCTTGGATGAAGACCTCGAGGATTGCTTCTTCACGGCCAAAACCTCCTTCTTCCGCAGCGCGCAGAGCAAGGGCCCCGCCAAGGTAACGCAACTCGTGCGCAGCGCCGGGGGATCCGCGGCTCCCGCACCTTCGGCTGCCCAAAAATGAGCGCTGGAGCCGGGCTCAGGGCAGAGCTGCCGGCCCGGAGGGGGTTCTGCCCCTCTCCTCTGCGGGGTCTGCACCGCTGCGGGTTTTTCCCCATTCCCCGGGCATTCCCGGCTCTCGGTGGGGTTTTTTTTTAGGTATTCGGTGAAATCCTTCAGCCGCGGGTCGGGCTCCTGTGGTTTGGCCTTACAGAATCTGCGCTGTGGGTGAAAATTGCGCCTGTGGGGTGGATGGGAAAGTTCAGGGCAGCGTTAATGTGTGGAATGATTAAGGCGGTGATGAACGCGGTGCTTTTCCGGGAGCCCGGGGCTGTGTGTGCCTGCCTCGGAGAAGGACACAGGGTTTTGCTGGGCAGTTTCACCCAGGATGAGATTTGTGTCTCAGCAGCATTGGCAAGGCTGCTTCACAATCTTTCAATGTCTGTTTAAAAAAAAAAATTAATTAAAAATCTCTGTCGTGAACTTTAGAGCCCCAACCAGAGCTGAGCATAAAAGGAGAAGGTGCTGCTGCAGAAGTGGGAGTTTCACAGGGGAACGAGAGCCCTGCAGCAATCAGAGATCAGATCTGGCCCTGGGAGCAGCTTTTTCACTTTAAATCCTCCTGTAAACCACCAGCACCGTGCTCCTGTTCATCCCTGCTGCATTTCCACCTGAGGCTGCAGAGCTGCAACCCTGCAGGTGCTTTGGGGTTCAGCTTCCTGCAGCAGCTCCAAGGGCTCTCCTTGGCCAGGGGGAGCTTCAGTCAGCTCAGGGAATTTTATTGAATTTTCTCTGCAGAAATGGTTGAGGACGGGATATTCCCCGCCAGCCAGCAGCTCCCTCTCGCTATGATTAACCGACACGTACTGCTGGTTTTTAAATGTCATTTGATGATTCATTTGTGGAGGAGATGGAGGAGATCGGGGTGCTGGTGCAGCCAGAGCTGCTCTGTTTGAGCCAGGGCACTGCAGATCCTGGGGCACCCCTGGGAATCAGCCTGCTGCTGTTGCTGTTTGGGATTTCTCCCTCTCAGAGGGCTCAGGAGCTGCTGCTGCAGCCCCTTTTTACCCAGCTCTCACCTGGACGTGCCCAGCGTGGGTGGCAGAGCTCAGGCTGTCAGAGAAGATGGAGCCCTTCAGGGGTTTGGCAGTGTGGGGAGGAAATGGTTCCTGTGCATGAAAAAAAAAAAAAACCCACAACGCAGGTTGTGGCTGAACCCGACCGGTGTCGTGTCATGGGGCTGTGGGAGGAGGTGGGTTCTCACAGAGGTGGAATCCACACTCAGGCCCTGGTGGAGGAACATTTTGGGGGGTTCATGGCTTGTTTGGGGTTGGTGGTGGGTGCAGGTCCTGCAGGAGGAAGAGGAGGTGGTGGACATTGAGGAGATTGGGGACATTGAGGAAATGGGGACATGGTGGAGGTGGTGGACACTGAGGGGGTGGTGGACATTGAGGAGATGGGGACACTGAGGGGGTGGTGGACACTGAGGAGGTGGTGGACATTGAGGAGATGATGGACACTGAGGAGGTGGTGGTGGACACTGAGGGCATGGTGGACACTGAGGAGGGGGTGGTGGACATTGAGGAGATGGTGGACACTGAGGGGGTGGTGGACATGGAAGAGGTGGTGGACACTGAGGAGGTGATGGACATTGAGGAGCTGGGGGACACTGAGGGGGTGGTGGTGGACATTGAGGGGGTGGTGGACACTGAGGGGGTGGTGGACACTGAGGGGGTGATGGACACTGAGGAGGTGGTGGTGGACACTGAGGAGGTGGTGGTGGACATGGAAGAGGTGGTGGACACTGAGGGGGTGATGGACATTGAGGAGCTGGGGGACACTGAGGGCGTGGTGGACACTGAGGAGGTGGTGGACACTGAGGAAGTGATGGACATAGATGAGGTGGTTGACATCTCTCATGGGTTTTGATTCCCTCCCTGTCCTCTCTTTTTATCTTGGCACCTTATCTAAGTGGTAATTACTGAACGTGGAACATTCCCACCCCTGCAGGAGCCGTGTGTGACAAGAACTCTGTTTGTCACCACCTGCTCCTGGCCACAGGGTGGAAACACCAGCAGAGACCCCAGAGTGAGTTCAGCTGGTGGATGTGGTTGGGGATGGAGCTGATTGTCCATCCCGGGGTGCCCAGGGGTGATTCCTGAGCCCAGGACAGGGCTGGCAGTGTGGCAGGGCCTGCTCTGGCAGGAGGAAGCTAAATATGGATAACTTAGGGATACAGGTCCTGAAAGACACAGGGAACATCTCTGGATGTTCCTCTGGGAGGAAATGAGGTGTGGGTGGGCAGGAGGGGACACAGGCTGCTGCATGGCACTTAACAGAGTGGGATTTGCTCTGCAGGATTACAAAAACAATTTTTCTGATTGCAACAACTGTATTAGTCTGAAGAGCCCCTTTCTAAGAATGCTATAATTCCTTTTTATTTTCAGAACCATCAGTGAAATCACTGTTCATTAGCAAAGAGCTGGTTTAGGTCTTAGATGTGACCTCAGCCATGGAGATCCATTACTTTGCATTTTTGGGCCTTTTCAGCTGAATGGCTTCAGTGGATTCTGAAGGGACAGGATCCTGATTTAAGCAATCAGGCCTGGAGCCTGATTGCTTAAAACTCTGCAAAATTCCTCTTGGAGTCCTGCATCAATGATGAGAGAAGGAAAGGAGCAAGGGAATGGCCAGGGGAGCACAGGAGGGGCAGAACCCAAGCCAGGGCTGGATGAAAGGATCTCCAAGATCCCAGCCAGCCTTGCCCCAGAACCCAGAGCTGGCTGGAGCTCAGGGCAGGTTTGGGGGCTGGCTGGGCATGGCCAGCCTGGTGCAATGCAGAGCAGCTCCAGCCTGGACCCCCCTGAGCTGCAGCTCCCTGTGAGGACCTCAGCTCTCAGTGCTGAGCTGAGATGTGGCAGGAAAATCGGTTTCTAAGTGAAATCTCCATGGCAATCAAAACACGGAGCCCGTCTTCACTTGCTGTAACCTCTCTGAAATGCAGCAGCCATCCCTCTCCCTGCTCTGGAGCAGCACAGCTCTCCTGTCTGCTGCCTTTTCCTCTGAACCCCAAAGTAAACCACAGCACCTCATCTGAATTGCTCGAAGGGAGGGAAATGTTGGGGGTATTTAAGGTTTTTTGGGTTTTTTTGGTCCAGATCTCTGGTATGATTCTCCTCCCTGCCTGTCTGTGCTGGAGCAGTGGATCCTTTCCCAGTTTAGTGCTGTGAACCTGGCAGTGGGTGTTGAAGGGGAAGTGTTGGGTGTAGTGCAGGGATGGATGGAGAGCTCTGTGATGTCCCAGAGATGTCCCAGCTTTGGTGACAGCCCTGTCCCCAATGACCCCAAGCTGCAGCTGCTCCCTGCAGCTGGATTTACAGATCTGAGCTGCTGGTTCTCACATCTCTGACTCAAATCTGAAGCATTCACATTTATTTCCAGTCCCCTTGTGCTGGGCTGTGTTTGTGGTCACAGGTGATGCTGCTCTGAACTGCAGCTCCAAAGCCAGGGACACTCAGATGTGCTTCCCCAGGCTTTGTGTTCTGGTGTTTTGAGACAAATCTTTCCTTAATAAGCATAAAAATTGAGAATTGGTGCCCCAGCTCATAAAATCCCTTCAGAGGAGATCTCTGAAATGCTCCTGAACAAGGAGCCAAAGGGAGAGCTTGGGCTGTGGGATTGGGAATGTGAGTTGTCCCAGCCTGGCTGATGGGAACGGTGATGGAGCTGTGCCCCAGCACACCAGGGAGGGCTTGGCCACTTCTGCCTGGAGCTCAGACTGCCAAGAATGTGGTGATGCTGGGCCGGACCCATCCCCAGTGCTCTGCTCCTCTAATTCATTCATGAAAGAGATGGTGAGGAGAACTGGCTGGGAACTGGCTGGGGCAGGGCTGGTGGCCCTGGGGCTCCAGGAGATGGCCTAAGCTCCAGGGAGTGTCCACCACCCTCAGCCTTTCTGCCTCTGCTGCTTTCCTGGTTTTTTTGCCTGGTTTGCTGGTGAAGCCAGATTTCCTGAGCTGCTGCTCCTCCAGGCTGTGAGCACACAGCAGCTCCTGTGGTGGGGCTGTGGTGGGGCAGCTCCTGGGTCCCACCTGGAGCTGTTATCCCCAAACCAGGGTCCCAGCGTGGTGCAGAGCTGCTGCCTTGGCTGCTTTTCAAAGGTTTTTGAGTTGGGTGTTGACTTGAGAAGGGAGAGGCTGTAGGGAGGGTGCTCTTTGCATGTGGGGTGTGTTTCTGCTGGCATCCTTGTAAATGGAAATATCCCTCACTGGAGGTTTCCTTGTTGCCTCCCTTGGTTTAGAACTCCTTTGAGAGCTGTCACCATCACCTCCATGGCCCCTGGGTTGTCCATAAGAGCCCGGCAGGAGTTTACAGCTCATTAGCTGAGTGCTGGCTCGCACAGAGGGGGTGAGCCCTGCCCTGCCCCGGGCCATGGGCTTTGTGTGCCACCTCCTGCCCCTTCCCAGAGCTCATCCCGGGCAGCCTTTGTCCCCTGGAGCATTAACCCGAGTGCCAGCTGCGGCCCCAGACATTCCTTACAATCGGCATTTCTTACAGCTGAGCAGTAACGTGGGCTGGGGAGGGCAGAGGAGAGTGGATGTCCCAAATCCCCGAGTGCAGACTCTGTCCTGGCAGTCTGTGTGTGTCCCTGTGTCACTGCAGCCACCACTGCTGGCGAGCTGGTTCATGGCAGTGTCACAGGGCTGGCAAAGCTGTCACCTGCTGAGTGTGGGCGATGCCAGTGAGCTGCCAGCCTGTTCAGCTCTGCCCAGCAGTGTGTGCAGAGGGTTTTGCATGGAGCAGGCGTGGAGCCCTCCTGGCAGCTCCGGGATTCCCGTGGATTTCCTGCTGTCACAAAGGAGGGTGGCACAGGGAATGTGCCCGTTCCTGTGGCTGTCACACTGGTGTCCTGTGCCCGTTCCTGTGGCTGTCACACTGGTGTCCTGTGCTCATTCCTCTGCCACACTGGTGTCCTGTGCCCGTTCCTGTGGCTGTCACACTGGTGTCCTGTGCTGGTTCTTCTGGCTGCCACACAAGTGTCCTGTGCTGGTTTCTGGCTGCCACACTGGTGTCCTGTGCTCATTCCTGTGGCTGCCACACTGGTGTCCTGTGCCCGTTCTGTGGCTGTCACACTGCTGATCTGTGCTTGTTCCTGGCTGTCACTGGTGTCCTGTGCCTGTTTCTGTGGCTGCCACACTGGTTCTGTGCCTGTTCCTGTGACTGCCACACTGGTGTCCTGTGCTGGTTCCTGGCTGCCACACTGGTGTCCTGTGCTGGTTCCTGTGACTGCCACACTGGTGTCCTGTGCCTGTGACTGCCACACTGGTGTCCTGTGCCTGTTTCTGTGGCTGTCACACTGGTTTCCTGTGCTGGCTCCTGGCTGTCACACTGGTTCTGTGCCTGTTCCTGTGACTGCCACACTGGTGTCCTGTGCTGAGGCCACTGGCCAGGTGCTCCCCAAGGGTGGCTGAGCTGTCTCATCCCTGTTTTCCCTGCAGGAAAGCTGCAGGCCCAGCAGGGTTGAGGCACAGATCTGAGATGTGGTTTTTTGTTACCGGCCCGTTTCATCCTGTCCCTATACAACAGGAAATGTGGCAACAGTTTTATGGTTAAAACTTCTGTTTTCTTCCTTTAGCCAGAACTGCAGATTATGCACCACAAACTTTACACAACCGGGGGTTGGAGTTGATTTGTGAGGAGCAAGAAGTGGCTGATGTGATCTGATCTGATGGTGCACTGCAGGAGGAACAGCACTCCTTCTTCCAGGGCTCCTGCACCACGGGGCTGGTGCTGTGGGCTGGGCTGGGTCTGGAAGCAGAAAAGCAGAATATTTAGGTGTGCAGGATTGGGATGGATGAGTGGTCCCTGCTTGGGGGGCTCGTGGTGTTGCCTGGGCTGAGCATCACTCGTGCAGCAAGAAGAGGGGAAGGGTTGAGGCCTTGGATCCCCAGTGCCCTTATGGATTCTCCCATCCTTAAACAGCTCCTGGGGCTGGGCTGGCCCCACTCTGGATCCTCTGGGACAGCTGGCTGGAGTTTGCCTTCATTTTCCTCCCACGACTTCACTGTGTGTCCCCAGGTTTCACCTGGACACTGTCCTGTCACTGTGCCCGTGGTGGGATGGATGCATGAAAGAAATTACCAAAATTTTGCATGAATTACCCAAATTTTCTTTCCCTGCAGGAGGAAGGGGAGCTGGCAGGGGGCTGAGCAGGCTGCAGGTACCCCTGGGCTGCCCAGAGTGGGGCAGGCAGGACAGCACAGCTGGGCAGTGTTTGTTACAGTGTGAGCGTGACACTGGTGACACTGGTGACTCGGTGCTCCCGAGCCAGGCCCCTCCTGCTGGGAGTGCTTTGGGTTTCTTGGAAGCCAGAGCTCTCCTCATCTCATTCTGGTGTGCTGTGAGGCCCCGGGGCACGGCTCCAGCTCCTGCTGCCCTGCTGAGCCGTGTCCCTCCATGGAAACAGAGCTGCTCCAAGGCTCCTGATTGCTGGCACGAGCTGTGGGATCGGTGTCCCTCCTGTCCCTTTGTGTCCCTCCTGTCCCTCTGTGTCCCTCCTGTCCCTCTGTGTCCCTCCTGTCCCTTTGTGTCCCTCCTGTCCCCCTGTGTGAGCTGTGTCCCTCTGTGTCCCTCCTGTCCCTCTGTGTCCCTCCTGTCCCTCTATGTGAGCCCTGTCCCTCCTGTCCCTTGCCTGGGAACGTCACACCAGGGGAGGGACCTGCCCTGCTGGGGAGAAGCCAACTGCAGTGACAGGGACAGGCAGAGCTGCTGGGTTTGCTGTTGGTCTGAGTGGATGGAGAGATGGATGGATGGATGAATGGATGGATGATGGATCCATGGATGGATGATGGATCCATGGATCCGTGCATGCTCTCTATGCTGGCATGTGTTTGTGCCATGGATGGATGGAAGGAAGATGGATCCATGAATGGGATACATGGATGGATGGATGATGAATCCATGGATCCATGCATGCTCTCTGTGCTGGGCTGTGTTTGTGCCATGGATGATGTTGTGGTGCCCTCAGCTCTGCAGCTACAACTCTCTGTGTGCAGGAGGGGACAGTCCTGGGGGTCCCCTGCCCTGGGGGTTCCCTGCCCTGGGGGTCCCCTGCCCTCCCTCACTGCATGGTTGGGATGGGGGCCAGCCCTGGTGAGGGGCAGCACAGCTGTGCCTGTCTCAGTGCTGTGACATGGGTGACATGAGGAAGTGCATGAGAGTTCATCTGTTAACTTACAGGGAAGGGGCGTGGGGTTTCTGTTATTGTGGTTTGGTTTTTTTCCTTCTTCTTCCTTTCCACCGTGCTACTTTCAAAATCTCAACCCTTGGCATGATTTCTAAAGATGATTTTTAAAGACTGCCCTGCCAGCCCGGCACCTGTGTGTGGGCAAGACTTGGTGCAGTGTGAGCCAAAGGACTCTGACAGATTGGGGAGTTCTGATAAAGGGAGATTTATGTGCAGTTCTCAAATAACCCAGGAGAGCTTTGTTTTTATTGTCATAGCATGCTTTGGGCTGGAAGGGACTTTAAAGCTCAGCCAGTCCCACCCCTGCCATGGGCAGGGACACCTCCCACTGTCCCAGGTGCTCCAACCTGGCCTTGGGCACTTCCCGGGATCCTGGGGCAGCCACAGCTTCCCTGGGCACCTGTGCCAGGGCCTGCCCACCCTCCCAGGGAAGGATTTCTCCCCAGTATCTCATGTAAATCTCCCCTCTTTTAGTTCAAAGCCATCACCCCATTCCTGTCACCCCATTCCTGTCACCCCATTCCTGTCACCCCATTCCTGTCACCCCATGCCCACCCCTCTCCCTCTCTTGGGCTGACCAAGGTGTCACTGCTGTCCCCTGGGTCCTGCTCCACGTGGGTGTCTGGGAGGTCTGGAGCTGCTCTGGGATGGAAATGAAACCCTGAGCTGTCCCTGGGGAATCCATGAGCCCAGGGCTCCCCAGTCTCTGCAGCTGCCCTGCCAGATTGCAACCAGGCTTTGGGTTTGTCCTCTGCTTGATTCTCCTCCTGAAAGAAATATCACGGGTGGCCTCGGGCAATATTGGCTTATTTACAGCTTGCTGCGTCCTTGTCCTGCCTGCTCTGGGGCTGTCTGGGAAGTGACAAGCTTTGCTCCCCAAGCTGCTTTTTTTCCCTTTTTTTTCCCCTTTTTTTCCTCCTCCTCAGAGGTCACAGTTTTCCTTCTGAGCCTTCCCAGCCTTGATGGCACATCCCTTCACGCTTTCTGCTCCCTGCTCCTGCCAGCTTCTGAGCAAGCCCACATGAAATCTGTGCAGGAGGCACTCCCAGGCTGTCACAGGGGAGGTGATGAGTTCTGGGAAGGCAGCAGAGCTCGGAGCAGGCAGATCCAGCCCACTGAGCATTGCCCAAGACACACAGAGGTTTGTTTGCTGCAGATTGAGCAGATAAAGCAGGAGGTGCTGCAGAGCAGACCTGCCCTCCCGGCTGCAGGGGAGACAGGGGAGGATTGGATTGGAGAGGAATTAAAATTTCTTCATTAAAGAGTGGTCAGGTGTTGGAACAGGCTGCCCAGGGAAGTGGTGGGATCCCCATCCCTGGAAGTGTTGGAAAGGCCGTGGATGTGACACTTGGGGACGTGGTTTATTGGTGCTGTGTTGACAGCTGGACTCGATCTCAGAGATCTTTTCTGACCTTAATGATTCTGTGATTATTCATTAATGACATTTCCATGGCTGGCCTCAGGCAGAGCCCAACTTCAGGCCAGATCTGTTGGTTTTGGAGGAAATTCCCCCAAACCTGCAGCTCTGTGCCCCTCTGGGTGAGCCCATGCAGACACTGAGCAGTTTCTGACACGGGCTGGGATGCCTGGGTTGGCCCTGCAGTTCCTGATTTATTATCAGTCACACAGCCAGCCTGCTGCTCAGAGCCAGAGCTTTTATTGCTCTGAGCTACAATTTCCCAAGCTTTGGACAAGAGCAGTGAGAGATTTAACTCCAGGTTCTGCCTGGGTGAACCCACTAGAAGCTGCTTGAGTTTTGGGGAGTCAGAGCTGTGAATACTGGAAATAGGATGGGATTTTTATTTTGTTTTATTTTTCTTGCATTGCAATGAGGAAATAAATGCTCCCAGGTGCAGGTGGCTTGGCTTTGAATGTGGGTTTTAAAGGCTGGATTTTTTGCCCTGGTTTGTACTGGGATGTTTCACTGCTGGTGCATTTTGTGTTGCTCTCCACTGCCTGTCAGAGGTGTCAGAGGTGGTTTGGGGTTGGGATGTGACATCCTGCACATTCAGGGGCCATCCCCACCTGCGTCATCACTGCTCAGGATCCGTCCCTGCTTTCCCAGGAAAACGTGGAGCTGAACAGATGGAGCCTTACCAGCACACACAGCAGCTAAAGCCCCTTTCCTCTGATTGCAGAATGCCACACAAACGGTAGAAGAAGAAAAACCCAAACCTCCGACTGTCCAGGAGATCAAACAGAAGATTGAGAAGTACAATGCAAAGGTCACCAACTGCCTGTTGATGAAATTGGTACGTGCTGGGCTGCATTCCCCTCACACACACAGACTGCTGCTGGTTTCTGTGGGCTCTGAACGGGGCCAGCCTGTGGGGAAGGTGTCACTGGGGTGAGAAGCTGCTTTTCCTCCTGCTTGGCTTCCCAATGTCACTGATGCTGCAGGTAACCCCTCCCTGCCTCCATCCCTTCCTGCTGGCACTGATCTCTGGTGAGGAGTTGTCACAAAGTCTCGTCCCAGATGGATGAGCCCCAGCAGGGATGAGTCATGGTGGATCCAGGGCTGTTCAGCAGCTGTTGGAAATGGGTTTTTAGGAGCACAAAACCTTTCTAGAGAGAGATGCTCTGCCCTCAGCACTGCCAGGCTTCCTGAGTGGACTATGCAGAACCAGGATTTTCTCCTGATTCCTGAATTTTGTTAGAGCTGAGGGTGGGTAAGAGATCTGTGGTGGGATCAGCTGATGTCCAGGGATGATTTGTTATGTTGGGATGTGAGAATCTCTTAAATGGGGAGTCAAACACAAGGAACAAGTTTGGGAGATCCTGCTGAACCAAGGCTTTCAAATCCTGGTTTGCAAGTGCAACTCCCAATTCCACGCAATGGAATTTCCATAAGTGCCTCACAGCGGAGCTGGTTTGAAGTAAAACAAGATTCCCACAGACGACAGGAAGGGATGAGTCATTGCCAAGAGAAAATCAGCAGTGACTGTCCCGAAATCACCGGGTGTTTTTGACACCATTAATGAGAAACGCCACAACTCCCAGAGCGGGGGCAGCTCCCGCTGTCACCCCACGCTGTCAGCCCCTTTTCAGCCTCCTGTGGTGGTGGGAAAGGGTCTGGAGAAGCTGCCTGCAGCCTGATCCTTGTGTGCTTTGCCCCAGAACGAGGATGGGACGTACACGGGGTTCATCAAGGTGCACCTGAAGCTGCGGCGCCCCGTGACGGTGCCGGCCGGGATCCGGCCCCAGTCCATCTATGATGCCCTCAAGGAGGTGAACCTGGCGGAGATGACGGACAAGAGGACATCCTTCTACCTGCCCCTGGATGCCATCAAGCAGCTGCACATCAGCAGCACCACCACGGTGAGCGAGGTGATCCAGGGGCTCCTGAAGAAGTTCATGGTGGTGGATAACCCCCAGAAGTTTGCACTTTTCAAGGAGATGCGGAAAGATGGGCAAGGTGAGTTCGGGGCGGTGAGTTTGGTTTGGTTGGTGTCCTGTAGGGTTTGTGGGGTGCTGAATCAACAGCCAGACCTCCACAGGAGGTGATGCTGCTTGGGTTAACAGGGAATTACATTTTCAGAAGGGGCTGAGACCACCTGAGACCTTACAGGATCCTTATGAATCTGTGATAGACTCAGCCCTGTGATCCTGAGCCTCCTTTTCCATGCTGACCTCCTGAGCTTCCTGCAGCCCTGATCTCACTGGGGGTGTGTGCTGTCCTTGCAGTGCTCTTCCAGAAGCTTCCCCTCACCGAGTACCCCCTGTACCTGCGGCTGCTGGCGGGCCCTGACACGGATGTGCTGAGCTTTGTGCTGAAGGAAAACGAAACGGGGGAAGTTGAGGTACGTGTGTGACTTTCCTTTGTTTTTCACACCAGTGTGGAGCATGTGGCTGGGAGATGTGGGGCAGAGGCAGCACAAAAAGAGCTGTTTCCCTCTAAGAGATCTTTTATTGCTCCTAAACAATCTGGGTTTTTAAAACTAATCAAATTTGAGCTGTGGAAATGTTGAGGGAGTTTTGATGGCCACTCCATAATCTGTTTATGGAACCCGGCAGTGCCGCCCCAGGGTTAATCCTCACTAATTAGATTAGCTGAGTGCTGTTATAAGTAATCCACTAATTTAAGTAAAAGCCAGGGACACTCAGGTAATAAATTCAGTCAGGTTTTGGTTGAAATCTTGCTCCCCACCACAGTGAAGCAAAGGCTGGGAGCTGCTGCAGGATCCTGCAGGATTCTGCTTCCTGTGCTCTGGGAATGTGAGAATCCCTTAAATCCCAGGAGGATTGGGACGGTCCTTCCTGCTGTAGCCCCTTCTCCCACCTCTCTCACAACATGAGGCTAAAATCCCTGGAGATCAGACACATTTAAATTTATTGTATTTTATTTAAATAAATTTAAATGTATTTTATTGCTCCTCCTCACAGATTGAGAGGTAAGGCCCCCACAGAGCCCAGCAGGTGTTGCTCACTTTGCCTCTCTGCTGGTTTTTGCAGTGGGACGCCTTCTCCATCCCAGAGCTGCAGAACTTCCTGATGATCCTGGACAAAGAAGAGAAGGACAAAATCCAGCAAGTGCACAGGAAGTACGAGAGGTTCAAACAGAGACTCCAACAGACCCTGAAAGAAGCCAGAGGCAAACCTGGATAACCTCCAGGCATCAGACTAAGCTAGAGACTGTTTTTAAATGAAAAGACTTCTCAGGACACCTTAGTAGTCATTCTCCTTTTTCAACTTTTCATAAGGACTGGCTCCCAGCACCCCTAAAATGATCCTTATTGCATCTTCTTCTTCTGAAACCTCTTCTCCCAGGACCAGAGTCAGTCCAAGAACGGGCAGGCTGTTTTGAAAACAGCTTCAACAAAGCAAACACAGCTGCTGGTTGGCTTTTCCAGCCTTGCCATCCTTGGAAAATTCTCGGTGTGACACCCCACAGGACCCATCTGCTGGCTGAAGTTTTGGAGCAGGGCAGCTCCTGCTGCTGCTGCTCCTCCCAGCGAGCTGCTTGTTCCTGTCTGGAGGTGCTGTGGCCCACAGTGCCCTGGTGGCCCAGTTCTGGTTTCGTAAGGAGAGCACGGGGGAACAGCAGGAAAAGGGGAGGAGGTTGTTGCACCAAACCACGTGGGTGTTGCAGCTCTAACCAAGCCCTGGGCTCGTTCAGGGCTAAGGCAGCCAGGGAAGTGCCAGGTTGTGACACCAAGGCAGCTGCAACACCCCAATAGTTTGTAAGTAAATATTATTGAAACTTGGTCAGAGTAATTCCCAGGAAAATAATTCATTTTTGATTCTGTTTGACTTGTAATTTTGAAGAGAGCTGAAGTACAGTAACTGTCCCTGATGCTTAGCTGAGTTAGCCAGTGTTTCCCCAGTTCTCTGTAGGAATTGGGACCTATGTTTCCAAAAACTCTGTTTGAAAAGTGTAAAGGTGATGGTTGGGGCACAGGCTGAGGGTTCAGTGTTGAAGGTTTAGCAATATGTGTCCATCAGAGGAACCCAGGAAAGCTCAAAACCTCTTCAAAAATCGGATTTTGAGCTGTGAACGTGCCTGGCCCTGAGGGAGAGGAGCCCCATCCAAGGCTGAGGTGTGGAGGTGGCACCAAGTAAGGGAATTTCTGTCCTTGGATGCTTCCTGCTCACCTCACCTGTGCTTCCTCCTGCTCCTGGCAGTGCTGTCCCTGTCACACCCTCCTCTCCCTCCCCACTCTCAACTGGTGCTGTCCTGCACGTCCAGGAAGCTTCCCAGGATTTGCTCTCTCCGTGGAGTCAGGAGAGGACAGCAAGGGTCTCTCTGTGCCTGTCTCAGGGCTCCCACCACGCCGAGCATCCCTCAGCAAATTCCTGGGTTCCTCCCCGGTGCTGAGGCCGTGCAGGGATCGCTGCGGGGCTGGGAATGCTCCAGGGATCCCAGGGAAGGGACAGATCCCATGTTTACCCTCAGTGCTTCCTCCTGAGCACTGCACACACCCAGGGCCAGCCCTGCTGCTGCTCCCAGCCCAGCAGAGCGCAGGGAACAGGGAATGGGATCGGGATGGAGCAGGGAATGGGATCGGGATGGAGCAGGGAATGGGATCGGGATGGAGCAGGGAAAGGTTTGGGGGACTGCAGCTGTCCCTGTGAGCTCACTGTGGCTGCTGTGATCCCACCTGCACCCGGTGGGAGAGCAGGCAGCAGGTTGTTGGAGGACGGGGAGGAATCTAAAATTTACCTCAGTGCCTTTTTTTTCCCCTAAAGTGTGAAAACTTTGCATTTGGGCTAAGGAGGAAGCTGTGCAGAGGCCTCATCCCTCCTGTCCCCACAGCCCTGGCATGATGAGTTGTGTCCAGGGAGGGATGAGGAACTGCTTTGTTTCCTTCTGGAAGGTGACTGCTTGGGAATTTTATTTTATTTTTCCCCTTAAGTGTGAAAACTGCATTTGGGCTAAGGAGGAAGCTGTGCAGAGGCCTCATCCCTCCTGTCTCCACAGCCCTGGTGTGACCAGGCCAGGGAGGGATGAGGAACTGCTTTGTTCCCTTCTGGAAGGTGACTGCTTGAGAATTTTAGGGGTTTTTTTTCCCCTAAAGTGTGAAAACTTTGCATTTGGGCAAAGTTTTCTTTGCCCAAAGAATTCTTCCTTGAGGAGGAAGTTGTGCAGAGGCCTCATCCCTCCCATCCCCACAGCCCTGGCGTGTCTGGGGAGGGGTGAGGAACTGCTTTGTTCCCTTCTGGAAGGTGACTGCTTGGGAATTTTATTTTTTTTTTTTCCCTAAAGTGTGAAAACTTTGCATTTGGGCTAAGGAGGGAGCTGTGCAGAGGCCTTGTCCCTCCCACAGCCCTGGCATGATGAGTTGTGACCAGGGAGGGATGAGGAACTGCTTTGTTCCCTTCTGGAAGGTGACTGCTTGAGAATTTTTTATTTTTTTTCCCCCAGATTTTGATTTTTACGTTTGTTTCTAAACCTTACGAGAGTAACTGCATCACTGGTGTGAAATCCACTTTGTGCCACAGCTCCTGGTGTGGTCAGTGAGGGTTTGCTCGCGGGGCTCTGGTGCACAGGAGCCTCCAGCTGTACTGTATCTACACCCAACGACCTTTAACAACTGCTGGCAGCCCCAGAGCAGCACTTGCCACGCTCTGGGGTTGTTTGTCCAGCTACAAGCAGGCTTAGCACTTCACTGTTCACTGGTGGAGTCATTGAAATATCATTTAATATCCTTTATCTGGTGCTTTGAGCCTCGGCAGCACCGTATAAATACTTCAGTTCCACCGTGGGGAAGAAACGCTGTAAAAACTGCCAGTGGCTCTCAGGAGGGAAGAGCCACACGCTTGGTTTAAAATCCCTTTTCTTTCTGGTTAATAGTTGTACAGGTTTCCTTTATTTTTTTATTTTTCATTTTTATTTTCAGTGAGTTTTGGTGAGTGTCCCCTCTCCCTTCCTGGCCTCAGCATGTCTTTGACAGTCTGTAGAAGGCATGGCTTCGTATGCAATCACTGTGGATGCTGCTGAAAACCTCCTGCCACCAGCAGGGCTCGCTCTTTTGGTTTATTTTTTTTGTTTTTTCAATACGAGGGGCATCTGAAGAGTCGGTGGGTGCTGAAACTCCAATTCTCATGGGTCAGCCGAGCTGTTTTTAGAAGTTTTTGCCCCTTCTTTAAGCGCAAACCTGTTGGCAGTGCCTTTGGTTAGCAATCATCTTGCCTAGGTCGTGTGAGTTTATTTTTCATGGCTACTGTAAAACTTGTAAAATAATGTGTATAGGATGGAATAGTAGAGCTTCTATGGCAAAGTGAACTGCATTTTTGCAATGCTGTAATTTATTTTTATTACTCCCTGGTGATTCTATGGACATTTTTACAAAATGTCTCACTCTCAGCTTTTTTTTTGGAGGTTCTAGAACTATTTGTTCATATGCAGACAGCGTAAAAGACAATGATAATAAAACTGTCAGTAATTAAAGAAATCTCTCGACCTTCTTTTTGTGGTGCCCTCCTATGGAATTTCAATGGATTAAGTCTAAAGGGAAATACAGAATCCTTCCTAGAAGGGAATTTAAATTTTCTAACCCACTGTTAAAGAGCTAAAGAACATCCACCCCTCTAAGACCTGACCAAAATTAGTATTAATTATTAATTTAGTATTAATTAGTAATTTAGTATTTTAGCTGGGGCTCACAGAACTGTTACCTGTGATAAATTACAGCTCATGTCATACATGAAAATATATTTTTATATATAAAAATAATATAAACTACAGAAGTCCAGGTCATACAGTTCATTCTCAGCACTGAAATGTCTGGTTTCCATACCTGTAAATGTTTAAAAGGATAAAATCTAAACCAGAGTGGGTTTTACTCAGTGGCAGAACACACTGCACTGTCCCAGGATTGTGTTGGAATGTATTTTTCTCATATTTCAGTGGAGTTTTTTTCCACATCTTTGATCAAAGATGCAAAGCAAGACTGTTAAACTACCCAAAAGCCACTGTAGCATCCAGTGCTTCATTATCTTCCAGGAAATAAATATTAATATATTTTTATTAATAATAAATATTAATATATTATTATTAATATATTAATATATAAATAGCTTTCAGGAAATTAAAAAAAAAAAACACAAAAGGATAATGCCAAGGGGTTTATTCAGCTTTTTATTTTTATGAAAAAATGAACACCTGGAGCAATATTATTATTATTATTTGAGTGAATTCCAGACCTTGTAAACATCCAGGACTCATTTTGGAATGAGCAGGGTCTGTACATGATCCTTGATCTGCTGGCAGCAAACACTTCTATAAATAATGAGAGCTGAGCAATCCTTGGGGTGGATTTTTCTCCTATTTCTTACGGCCAAGCTTTGGGGCCTTCTCCAGGCCCTGGATGTATTTCCGAGGTAGCTGATACTCATCTGCAACACAACCAGAGAGCTCGCTTCAGGTAAGGAGGAATTCAGTTAGAATTAAAATCTCAGTTTTGCTGCAGCCAGCCCAGTTCCAGAATGTTCTTACCGAGCAGCATCTTGGCCAGATGGTGGATTTGGTTGCCTTGGATCTGGACCTGCACTCTGTCCTTTGCTCCTGGTGCTGGGCTGATGGTGGCACTGGCTTGGACCTTCTGCTGGAGAGTGTTGGCCACACACTGTGGGTCCAGACCATACAGCTCCAGGTTCTTGATAATTGTCACCTGGGGGTTAATAATGATTGGAAACATCACTGGTGAGGGGTTAAAAATGATTTGAAATATCACTGCTGAGGGGTTAATAATGATTGGAAACATCACTGCTGAGGAATTAATAATGATTGGAAATATGACTGCTGAGGGGTTAATAATTATTGGAAATATGACTGCTGAGGGGTTAATAATGATTGGAAACATCACTGCTGAGAGGTCAGTAATGATTGGAAATATCACTGCTGAAGGGTTAATAATGATTGGATATATGACTGCTGAGGGGTTAATAATTATTAGAAATATCACTGCTGAGGGATTAATAATGAAATGATTGGAAACATCACTGCTGAGGGGTTAATAATGAAATTATTGGAAATGTCACTGCTGAGGGCTCAATAATGATTGGAAACATCACTGCTGAGGGGTAAATAATGATTGAAATATCACTGCTGAGGAATTAATGATTGAAAACATCACTGCTGAGGGTTAATAATGACACTATTGGAAACATCACTGTTGTGAGTTAATAATGACTGGAAACATCAGTGCTGAAGGGTTAATAATGATTGGAAATATCACTGCTGAAGGGTTAATAATTATTGGAAATATCACTGCTGAGTGTTTAATAATGATTGCCAAAGCTGCCCTCAGGATCTGGGATCTCATCTGCTCAACCCCCCTGATTGAATTCTCTTTTTTCACCTTCTTGTTTGAAGATCTCTGTGCTATGCTGATGTCGATGGGCTCAATGTTTCCTTTCCTCACCACGGGCTCTTGCCCAGAAAATGTCACCTGGTGGAAGGGCTGCAGTCGCTCCAGGCACCTGGACAATGCAATAATCTGTGTCATTCCAGGCAGGGATATTGAGGACAAGCACCTGCTCAAAAGGCTGTCCCATTTAAGGTGTGAGATCTCATCTCGTTCCCATTTATCTCCAGGAAATTACAACTCAGGCAGCTCCCACCACGGGGTTGGAGTTGCAGGCAATAAATCTGTGCAGTTCTGGGAAGGGATATTGAGGGAACAGTCACCTGCTCAGGAGTTCATCCCATTTAAGGTGTGAGATCTCATCCTGCTCTGATTTATCCAACAGGCAGTCACACAGAATGGCGTTCACTTTGACAAAGCTACAAAACAAAAGCACACAGAAGGAGCAAACCAGGTCAATTTTTTTTTTCCTCTAATTTCAGTGGAAGCAGGGGAGGAAAACTTCCACCTGTACTCACTTCTTGTTTGTTTCATCGACCAACTCGTTACTCTTGACGTAGTTAATGATGATGTTTCTCACCTCACTGCTTGAGAGGATGCTGCCTTTTCTGAAGACAAAGAGAATTTTTATCTCAAGTATTTGAGTGTTGGGTTCTGACACAAAGAGAGAAACACAAACTGCAGTTTTGTTGGTCTCTCTCCATGTTTTTTTGTGCTTACCTGTGTCCAGATTCCTGAAAGAGTGGGATCATTTTAGTGGAGACCCCATAGAGTGGAATGATTTCAGGAGCGTGGTACGTTTGTTCTCTGTCTTCACTTTTGCTGTCTTGGGCAGCAGAGGCTGAGGAAAATCCTTCAGGCACTGCAAAGGCTTTAATGCTGCCACAAGAATTGTTTGGTGTGAGTAAAAGGGATGGAAACAGAGCTGGGAGCAGCAGATTCCACTCCCTTCTTTCAGAGACTCACAATTCTTTTAAAGATTGTGAAATTCTACCTACTCTGGGTGCCTCCAGTCCACATCCACGATGCTCTCCACACCTTTGCTCAGCTCCTTCACTTGTAAGATCCTCTGGTGCTGCATGCATTGCAGGAATTTAGAGAACTGAAGGAAGCAACAATCAGAAATGTGCAGTCAAGCATTTTAAACTCCTGCTCTTGTGTTTTAAAATTAATTTAAAAAAACCCACCAAAACCAACAGAAAAATCTCACCTTCTTATAGCTTGATTTCTTTATGTCCAATTGTTTTCCAGCAGGGCTATAAATGGATTTTTTTAAAAGTTCTTTAGTTACAAGTCACCCTTCATTTCTTCTTAAATCTTGCTACTTATGCTAGAAGTTTCTTAACAGCAGGAATACAAATCACACAGAGAAAGAATTACTCCAAAGAAGCTGATAAATAGAGTGTGATGAGTGAAATTAGTGCTGATGTTCCTGTGGACAGGCAAGCAGCCACTCAGGTGACCAAACCATGGTGAAAGCAATGTCAGCCAAGTCAAGCTGGCTCCTCAAGTGCAAATCCAGGTCTGGACAATCCTTACATCCAAGTATTTAATATAAGGATTGGATTTGATCAAAGTACTTGATGGCAGATGTGAGCATAACCTTAGGTAAGAACTGGATTTTGTTTTTCACTCAAAACCTTCTTCCTAAATATCCCACACAATCTCCACGTTTTAAAGACCAAATCCCAGCATGCAAATCCCAATTCCAACTCCTTCCCACGTACCAGCAGGAGACCATGTGGCTGCCTAGAAATGTGCTGGTGAGCAGAGGGAGATCTGACTTCTTTACTTTGCATTTTAAGGCATGGAGAAAGCACTGATTAAACAATGCATCCATTTGCTCTGCAGGGAGAGAAAAGAACAGGTAAGGCACTGAGCTGTCTGTGGGCTTCAGCAAACCAAAGGGGCAAGGTTTGGTTTCACTGTTTGATCCAAAAATACCTTGTGGGGTCCTGCTGTCCTCAGCCTCGTTCTGCTGCTCTGTGCTGGCATCCTCAGCTGGTTCTGCTCTGTTCTCACGGAGTTCCTCCTTCCCCAGCAGTTCTGCACAAGTGTCTCTGTCCTTCAGGCTCAGATCCCTGAGCTCCACGTGCTGCTGTGGCTCAGGGGAGCAGCTGCTGCTGCCAGGCTCCTTCCCCTGCAGCTCCTCCTCGTCCTCAGCACTCTCCTTTGCAGCAGAATCCGTTACCAAGGGAGCTAAGGTAGGAGGAGAAGATTTGTCACCGTACTCCCTACAAAAGGAAGAAAAAGCAGAACACAGCTTTCCTTTTGCTGCTTTGAAGCACAGGACAGTGAACAGATGTCACCCTGGCACCTGCACGAGTCTTTTTCTGCAATCTCTGAACTGCAAAATTTACTTCAAACTCATCTTCCTCCATAAATTCTAAATTAAGGTCCTACCTAAGCTGTACCCAAATAATTCAGTAAATTGGCCTGACAGTTTAATCCTAGTGGGGCAGAGATTGGGATTTCAGTAAGTACATGAGACCTGTTGCAGGTTTTCCCCAAGGGCTGGCAGTTACCCACCACAGGTGATCCAGGTGAGTGTGCAGCACAGCAAAGCCCTTCCCTTTCATGCCAGCAGCCAGCATCTCCTCCGTGGACATGGTGGCAACTCCAACTGCCACAGGAGCTCTGGGAAAAGAAAAAGAAGGGAATGTTAGAGCAGGACAGCACAAACATGCTGTGCTATTGCACACAGGCTGTGCTACTGTCTTAGATGGAATTTATTTTACAACACCCTTGTTCTTTACAAATTGGGGGTTTTTTTTAAGGATCTAAATATTTTCTGTATGTAAGGTTTTCCAAAGAATCCCGAGGATAAGTGCACCCTGCATGAAGTGAAGGTTGTGCAGTGACACATTCTTGCTTTTAGTAAATTACCAGAAGCACATGCACTGCCAGAAGAGATCAGCAGTGAGATAAAACCAATGGTTTTAGCACTCCCTCACTCAGAATTTCCACATAGACAATTGTGCAGAATACAATCTCTTGTTTAAAAGATTGGTCCAAAAGAACCAATTTACAAAGCTTCCCACCTCAGCTCAAACAAATCCCAACCCAGAAAATTAAATTTTTTTTTCTGCTGTATTTTCCACTGCTGAGGTTCCCAGTGCATTAAATGATTGGCAACACTTCTGCCTTCATTTCCTTAAAACTCTTCACTTCATTTTTAGTTTCTGGAAATGTTCTGGACTGGAGAATCCTCTGTACCTGTTTCCCAGGAGGGTGACAGCACAGAGCGTGCCCCGTTGCACTTGAGGGAGGCCAGAAGGTGGCACCACAACTCCTGGCAGCATCAGGTCTGCGGGAAGAACGAAGCGCATCCATTTCTCAATGAAACGCTCAGGCACCGCCTCCTCCGCCCCCCTCCCTCCCGTTACTCAGCAAAAACGCGAGCTGAGCACACGCCAGGGAGAACAGATTCTCAATTTCTCCTCCTAAGGCAGCGCTTTTTCCCCGTGAGTGCGGGATCCAATCCATAAGGTGCTGGGCATATCCCAAAAAACTGCAGAGTGAAGCTTGCTCAGCCCTGTCAGACCTGAGGGATTGTTTTTAACCAGCTCCCAGCATCTCTTCATTAATGGCATGGAAAAGGAAAGGAACAAGGAGAGGTATCAGAAGGATTTTACTCTTCCCCCTTCCCAAGGGAAGATTATCTCCCAGCAGCTTTTTCACTGGAGAGAGAACTGCCTCAAAGTTGCCCCTGCTGCTCCATCCCTCCCAAATCTGCCACAGCCAGCTGGGAATTCTCAGGGAGCTGCCTCCTTGCTGTTCTGGACAGAAACTACACCCCTGCTTCCTTCTGCTTCCCACACCTGGGCTGACCAGACTGGGATGTGAGCAGAGCAGATTTTTCCGTGCTGCAGGTGTGGCAGGATGTCATCACCAAACAATGGGAACAGCAGCTGCTGTCCCTCACAGCAGCTCTCTGCACTCTCCTGCACTGAGCTGTTCCAGGGATTGGTTTTGCAGGCATCTCACATTTTTCTCAGCATCCCTGATTTAATGTGGAAGCTGAAGAAGCCAAGATTCTTCTCCCTATTCATTGTCACAACTATTTTTATCAAGGCTAGAATGAAGTCTGCAGCTGCCAGCAGAGCTCCACATGGCTGGGGACAGAAATCACATCAAGGCCTAATGTGACTACGTAAGCAGCATTAAATTATGTAAATTACCAGGGCAGACAGCAGGTATTTGAATTTATGGAAGAGATATCCCAGAACAGGCTGCTTTTAGGAACTGAATCTCCTCCAGTCTGCAGCACTGGAGAGCCTCGTGCCTTTCCTCTCCCTTCTGAGATGTGGCTCTACCTCTCCCCCTGCCTTTGTGGCCATTGTCTCCTGGCCAGCTCCTTATCTTTGGATCCTGCACAGAGGTAGCCTGGTTGCCAGGGGCGATGAATGACCCGCAGGCCCCTTTCATCCATGTCCTTCCCCATTAACAAGTCTTTTTCCCCAGAAACTGGGTCATTACAAGTCAGCAGCGAGGCTCGCTCAGATGTCTATCACAGCTACACACTGAGCACTTTCTTTTCCCCAAAAGCAAACAAAGCAGGGAAACCTGAGTTCCACTTTAGGTGCTGTGTCATGGAAAAAGACATCCCTTCCTACGTGAGCACTTCCAGGTAGAGAGCAAGGCTGCAGCGGCTGCAATTTAATCTTTTTCTGCTTGAGCACTTCAGCAATTTAAGTTTATAATGAGCTGATTCTCCTGAGTCTGAACTGCATCCAAAGCAGGTTCCAGAAAACAGAGAGCTCCTTTCCTGTTAGTCTTGATCCATAACGAGGTGGCAGAGCCAGTAACCCAGGCACTCAGCTCCAACCTCACCTGCACAATCCACGGTTTGGCTGACACTGATTGCACTGCAGCTTCCAAAATAAATTTCCTTCTCATCCACAGGATGAGTTTGTTCACCTGGGCACTGACAGGAAGCAGGGTGGCAGCAAAGGAACTTTCAAAGGGCACAGAGCAATGGCACGGGCAGTTCTGTGTCCCAGTTCAGGGCTGCTCATCACCCTGAGAAGGGATTTCCAAATCTGAGCCTCCCACACAGAGCAGCTTACTGCATTTAAACAGCTTCACCTACTTTCTTTCATTCACAAACTCTTTTTACAGCTAATTTATTTCCTCTTTAGGACACCACCATGAATTATTTTTGAGTACTCATTCTTTTTACTTGTTTCAGGTACGTTTTAGCCACTGTGAAGGAAAACACCTAAAAAAGCCCTGAAAGCAACTCCTTTTTGACAAAGTTCTGCTGCTCTTACCTGCTCCTCCTGCAAGTTTCTGTAGCACTGGGGGCCATGTTGCAAAGGCAGGGAGAAGATCTGGGTAGACCCACAGAGTGTACACTGTCCCAAAAGAGAAATAAATTTAAAAATCCATCATTAAGAACATTTCTAGCTGTTGTTTCTAAACTCTCCTTGGGTAATCATGGAGATTAAACTTAATTGGACAATAAAACACTTAATTGGATAATAAAGAAATGTGAAATCAAAACAATGCCACAATAATTAATTGGGAAGGTACGCAGAGAGGGAGGATTATTCCAGTCCCTTCCCCCCTACCTGTTGGATACAGAACTTTCTCAACTTCAAACAGGATTGGGTTCCTGTGGTTCATGTAAACAGTGATGGCCTCTCCTTTGTGAGAGTGTATTTTGATGACATTGAGCTCTTCCTTGTTTGGAATCAACTCAGCCAGTTGTTCAGTGCTCAGGGTGGGGAAAGCTGCTGCCACCTCACTTCGTAGCTTCCTCCTGGAATGATAAAATCCCAAATGTGTCACAAAGCTGTCTAGGCCTGCCCTCAAACTAATTCCTACATCTGGTACTGTTTTGTTGGCTGTTCCTGAATTTCTCACCTTTTCACAGGAGATAATTTGAAGCATTTGTGTCTGGGTTTACTAATGATGTAAGAATACCAGGAAAAGGTGGGATATACTTGCCCTGCTCCTATCTTCCTTAAACATCTGCCTTCAGCTTCTCTTTGCTGCCTGTGCCTCTGTTTCGTGCTGTGATTTCAACCTGGGAGTGCCACACTCGCTCTGCCCAGCCTGTCACCCACAGCTGGAGCAGGGGACAGCCAGATTTCCATGGCCCCCAGTTTTAATTGACATTTAAGCCCCAGTGACCAGCACAGGGTGGGGGCTTGTGGTCATTCACAGCAGTGTCCAGTGAACCTGAACAATCAGGAGGTCAGCCCAGCATGCTTAGGAACATAAAGAATTACAGAATTACAGATGGCTCGGGTATAAAGAGACTTTAAATCCAATCCAGTCCCACCCCTGCTATGGCAGGAACACCCTCCACTATTCCAGATGGCTCCAAGTGTCCACCCTGGCCCTGGACACTGCAAGAAATGGGGCAGCCACAGCTTCTCTGGGCACCCTGTGCCAGGGCCTCCCCACCCTCACAGGGAATAATTTCTTCCTAATATCCAGTATAAATTTATCCTCCCCCAGTTTAAAGCCATTCCCCCTATTCCTGTCACTCCATGTCTTTACCCCAAACCCCTCCACAGCTCACTTACAGTCAGGCACTGAACGCTGCTATAAATAAGCACAGAAGGCTCACCCAGGCCTCGGCATAACATTTCAATTAAACGTGGCTTAATTACGGCAGCACCTTCCAGTGAAACGCACACTCCGTGCTCAGGCCGGGAGTGTATCACAAGCAGGGGGTGGAAGCAGCTTCTCACGGAGGCATCGCCGCCCGCGACCGAGACCCCGGGACCGAGCCCCGCGCGTCCCCCCGGCCCGGCGGGCTTCCCTGCGGGGTCCCGGCGCGGCACTCACCGGTCCGAGCCCTTGATGTTGGTGTTGGCCCTCACGCGGAACGCCCTGGCGAACATGGCGGGCCCGCGCCGTCCCCTCAGCCCGCGGCGGCCGCCATGGCGCCGTCCGCGCCCATAAACCGTCCGGCTGGAAACGGC
The DNA here is from genome assembly GCA_910950805.1 of Acrocephalus scirpaceus scirpaceus. Lineage (NCBI taxonomy): Eukaryota > Metazoa > Chordata > Aves > Passeriformes > Sylviidae > Acrocephalus > Acrocephalus scirpaceus. The sequence continues at coordinate 5,398,763 of OU383797.1, forward strand.
GCCCGGCCCCGCCGAGCCCCCGCGACCCCCGCCCCGCCGCCCTCAGGGCTCCCGGTCCCCCTCGCCCGCGTTGGGGACCCCCGCCCCGGCTCCCGGAGGGGCTCCGGTCCCCCTGCCCCAGCTCCTTGAGGGGGTCCCGGTTCCATTGCCCCGGCTCCTTGAGGGGGTCCCGGTCCCCCGCCCCAGCTCCCTGAGGGGTCCCGGCTCCATTGCCCCGGCTCCTTGAGAGAGTCCCGGCTCCATTGCCCCGGCTCCTTGAGGGGGTCCCGGTCCCCCGCCCCAGCTCCCTGCCGGCGTCCCGGTCCCCCTGCCCCAACTCCTTGAGAGAGTCCCGGCTCCATTGCCCCGGCTCCTTGAGGGGGTCTCGGTCCCCCCAGCCCAGCTCCCTGACGGCGTCCCGGTCCCCCTGCCCGACTCCTTGAGGGGGTCCCGGTCTCCCTACCCCGACTCCTTGAAGGGGTCCCGGTCCCCCTGCCCGACTCCTTGAGGGGGTCCCGGTTCCCTTGCCCCGGCTCCCTGAGGGGGTCTTGGTCTCCCCACCCACCCGGGTCTGGGGTCCCCCCGTGGTGCCCCCCAGGCTCCTCCACACGAGGTTCTCAGAAATGTGGAGTTTCTTTTGTGCTTAAACTTCTGAGCTGTTTTCTGGTTAAGGTGCCCTGGCAGCTGGGCACTCTTGCTGTGATTTATACATTTGCTTGAGTGTTGCTGATCGATTTCTAGCTGGAGATTGAGGAGTGTGGAATGGGTGGGAGTATTACAGGAGTACTGGAGTAATTGCAGCCTTCCCAGGATCACAAAGTTATTGAGATTGGAAAATCCCACCAGGATCATCGAGTCCAAGCTGTGCCCGGTGCCCACTTTGCCCCCAGCCCAGAGCACAGTGCCACATCCATCCTTCCTTGGACACCTTCAGGGATGGACACTCCAAACCTCCCTGGGCACTTCCAAGGCCTGACTGCCCTTTCCATAAGGAAATTCCTGACGATTAAATTCCTTCTGATGCCCAACGCGAGCCTCCCCTGGCACAGCCTGAGGCCGTTCCCTCTCCCCCTGTCCCTGTTCCCTGGGATGAGATCCCAAATCCCCCCCGGCTGCTCCCTCCTGTCAGGGAGTTGTGCAGAGCCAGACGCTCACAGACACCACTTGACTTTTATTTTTTTATTAATTTCATGAAAGGAATAAATACACCTCCTGGACATTAGAGAGCCCTCATGTTCTGAAATGCCCTCAATACCTCCAGCTCTGTAACTCCCTCTCTACCAGGTGAAATCCATGCCTGTTCATGGAGAGCTGAACGTTCTCCTGGACTTTTTACACCAAACCAATTCCTGCAGAGGGGCCGGCAGGGTCGGGCAGCCTGTGCTGTCCCAGAGCCCCCCGCATGCAGCACTCAGCGTTTTGCCGCCATCCGCCTCTCCACAACCACGCTACCACTGAGCATTCAATGCACGCCTCGCTGCGAGGAGAGGAGGCCGAGCACCTTGAGGTTTGCGGGGGTCCCGCGGGGCGGGTTGGGCTGAGGGGAGAAGCGAAGCGAGCGCTGGAGCTCCGCGATCCCGCCCCGGTGGCCGCCTCTCCTCGCAGCCGAGCACCCCGCGGGGGTTCGGCTGAGGGGAGAAGCGAAGCGATCGCTGGAGCTCCGCACCCGCAGGCTCGATCCTGCCTCAGCGCCCTCCTCTCCTCCAGCCCCATCACCCCGCGGTTTTCGGGGGTCCCCAGGGGCGGGTTGGGCTGAGGGGAAAAGCGAAGTGAGCGCTGGAGCTCCGCACCCGCAGGCTCGATCCTGCCTCAGCGGCCTCCTCTCCTCCAGCCCGAGCACCCCGCGGTTTTCGGGGGTCCCCAGGGGCGGGTTGGGCTGAGGGGAGACGCGAAGCGATCGCTGGAGCTCCGCACCCGCAGGCTCGATCCTGCCTCAGCGCCCTCCTCTCCTCCAGCCCGAGCACCCCGCGGTTTTCGGGGGTCCCCAGGGGCGGGTTGGGCTGAGGGGAGAAGCGAAGCGACCGCTGGAGCTCCGCAGCCACAGGCTCGATCCTGCCTCAGCGCCCTCCTCTCCTCCAGCCCCATCACCCCGCGGTTTTCGGGGGTCCCCAGGGGCGGGTTGGGCTGAGGGGAAAAGCGAAGTGAGCACTGGAGCTCCGCAGCCCCGGGCGCGATCCCGCCCCGGCGGCGCTGCGCAGGCGCGGGCGGGCGGGCGGGCGGGCGGCGGGCGGGGGCCGTTCCCGGGGCAACGGCCGGGCCGGGCCGGGGCCGAGCGGCCGCGCTGGGCAGCGGCACCCGCCGGGCATGGGGCCCGCGCCGGGGCCCCCCCGACACGATGCTGCTCGGCAGGAAGCCGGACGGGCCTCTCGCAGCGGGTGAGGAGGAGGAGGTGGCGGCCGGGGGTCCCTCGGGGGCTGGGGGGAAAAGGGGGTGATGCGGTTTGGGTCGGCGGTCGCCGAGCCCCCCGCCTGGTCCCAGCCGTCTGTCGGGTCTGTCGCGATAAGCGTCGCGATTTTAAGTTCTTTAGCAGCCGACAGCGAGAGACGCCGCCTTTTCATTTTTTTTCCCTTCCCCACGTTTTTGCAGCTGTAATTCCCACATCTCATTTTTAAGGGATAACCTGCTTTAAAGGATAGTCCTATCAAGTGTTTAAGTGTTTGCTCGTTTTCTGCTCGTTTGGGATTATCCTGATTAAGGGGAAGCGGGGAGAATGGTGGTTAGTTCTTCTTAGGGATGTATTTTTTTGCAGTGCAGAAGTTGATTAACAAAAAGGAACCTCTAAATTAAAAGTATTTCGAATTAAGATTCCCCAGAAGCATTGCACTCTTGCTGTATGAAAATACAGTTAGATTCCAAAGATAATTTAATGAATGAAGGAGAATCAATGATTTTACAGATCAAAATGTGCTAAAGGGAGTTGCATTTCAGCATTTGGCTCTGTCTCTATCAGTGTGAGTTGTTGTGAATAACTGGTTTGTGTGTGGGACCTTTCCAGCCAGGATTGGAGATGGATTGTACGACTCCTATATGAGAATAGATGAATGTAGATACCCAGAGCCTACAAATGAAGAACGGAGCCCTTCAGGACTTCCTTCCCTTTCAAGAACTCATGTGAGTATTTTAAAGCCATCTGTGGCTTTACGTTGTGCTGTGTGGCAGTGAGAACTACCCGGGGCTCTGATACCTCCCTACAGAGAATTAAATTTTAAAAGTGGGATTTTGTAGCTTTGTAGTGGCTTCTTAACATTATTGTTTTTCCTGAGCGTAAAAACCATGTGCTGTGTTCACTGCAGAACTTGCTGGCAGCCTCAGGAATCCCATCTTACTGCCCTCAGCTCGTGTTTTAATCAAAAAAAAAGTTACTTTACAAAGCGTTGAAGCGTTCTGCCATGTCACCTTGTACTCTGATAAGTAAATCCACACACGCTTTGCTCTGCCTCCTCCTGCATGCTTCCAATTTAGTTTCCCTCATGAAAATTCCAACTGGTAAGTACGTAGGAGCAGCAGAAGGAGCAGTGTGAGTCTGTGGCTGCCAAAAATTTCACAAAAGTATCTTTCTGCTCTGAAAACTTGGGCATTATCTGTCACTTCTTTTGCTACCGAAATAGCTCCTTATGAACTGAAGGTGTTGCCGGGCTCTTTCATCAGGGCTCTGTTCCCTCAGCAGATGTGGAGTTGGGAGATTATTTTTTCCCTTTAATTGGTTCAGTGGTGCTCATGTTCAGCTGTACTTTTGTACACTGATCTGTCCTTTAGATGGGTTTTAAATGTGTTCTGGCTCTTGTTGAGTTCTGGCAGAAGGGAAGGAGCTTAAGCTTAAAAAAAAAAACACCTCTCACTCTCTAAAAATTGAAAATAGACATTGCCCTAAGTAAGATGTGTTTGAAAATCATCACCTTGTGGGATTTTGTTGTAACAAATTCGGTCTGTGCAAACTCAGGGGCATGAGTCTGGGTTTTTTTCCCTTTTTGGAAATGTTGATGGGGAGCAGAAGGAGTTTGGAGTTCTGTTGAGCAGGAGGGTTTGAAGAGCAGTGGGTTGCAGGGATATGGAAACGTTTCAGCTGCAGTGTTTTAACCTGTAGTGTGACTTCATTTGTACATTACTGAATATAAGTCAGTAGAGTGGAACTGCCGAGTAAAATACAAATCCATGACTGTTTCATTTGACTTGTCTTCATCTGTGTTTTGTCCCTGAATCCTGTTAACTTCTTAGGGCAAGATTAAGGATTTACAGCATGCCCAGTTTGCATGGTGATGTATCAATAAAATCCAGCCTCAGTGGTGTCAGACAAACAGGAGCTGAGGCTGAAAACGATGCTGCTGAGGTTTAATGAGAAAATACCTGGATTTTTAGTTTTCTTCTTGCAAGATGTTTTATTATGAGGTAATGTTACATGAGAATTGAGGAGTCCTGGTGACTGCAGCTGCCCATTCCTTCATCTGAGCCTCAGGAGAACACAAAGTCTCTCTGCTTTGAGAATACATGGGCTGAATTTATTCTGTTTAATTCAGTGTTCAGAACATCTCTGTGTAGGAACTGCAGTAACTGTTTCCTTGTCAGTGAAAATGAAGTTTTGTCAGGGAGAGTTTTCAACAGGGTGCCACTGGTGTTGTCAGTCTCATTTCTTGTCTGCACTTCAGCAATAAAACCCAAAGCCTGTGGAGCCTGGGATTTGTAAAAGAAAGCTGTTGATAGAAAGCTGGTGTTACCCAGGAGTCATCTGAGTGCAGCTCTCCTGAGTTCAAGTGAAGATGGAGCTATATTTGTGTCTCACCATCATGTGGCAACTGATTTTGGGAGTCCTCTAAGAATGAAAATTGAGACCTTACTACCGTTGAGTCAGGTTTGAAATCCAAAGCCATAATTCCTTCATTAAGAAATCGTTCCAGGATAAATGGAATCATGAATTCCTGGTTTATTTAGGGATTCAAAGGTACAAAATGTTTGCTATGAGCAGCAGCACCAGCAGAGCTGCCACTGCTCTTAGGTAGAGAATATTTAAACAAGTATGAGCCTGGTTCTGTGTTTAGATCTTCTGTTTATTTGTAAACTTTCTGTTTGGGTCTGCTGGACTGAAGAGCCAGCTCTGAAAAAATGTCATTCTTATCTCGAAGGTTCAGCCAGGCTCCAAGAAGAAGGCGTTTATTCCCAGTTAGCAGGGCTGGGCTCTGTTGTTTTTATTTCAGACTCTGGCAAGGCGTGTCCCTCCCAGCACGCTGCATTTTGGGGTTGATAGGAGGAGTGGAGCTTCATGGGATCTCTCCATGTTGATAAGGACTGCCTTCTACAGGGAAATGCCCATTTTTTGAGGCTTTGGAGCAAGAACCAACATTTCAGGGCAGCACCAACAAACAGAGTCTTTTATGAGCTGTGTGTAGTTGGCTTTGGCGAGAACATGCACTTCCCTTATTTGCTGACCCTGCTGAGATGTTGGACTGGATGTAACTAAAAAGGAATTTGGTTTTACTGCTGTGGGGCTGCAGGTTTATTTATATTTTTTGTTTGATTCCTGTGTAGTTATTTTGGTTTTCAGGGATTCGGTTTGGCATGTGTCTGAGATCTTTATTTTTAGATTAAAGGACAAAATGGAAAACAGATGTTGCTGCTCCAGTCAAGGCTTCTTCTGGGATGGGACAACACCTCTGTGCTGCCTCTCCAGCAAGCAGGAAAGGGAATAACTGCTGTGCTAGTGGGGAACTGACCTCCAGGGTGTTCAGCATTTACTAAATAGTAAAATTGACAAGCCTGGAGAATTTCACAGTGTTTTTCTCACCTTGTATGGGTTTGTTTCAGATGTAAATATTTTAGCACATGGTGATGAGAGGGAGTGCTGGCAGACTGCTCTCAGCCGAGTTGGAGTGGGAGGTGTTCTTGGTTATTCAGGTCTGTGTTAGGGGAGTTGTGCAGCTCTCTCTTCCCTCTGAGACAGTGACAGGACCCAAGAGAACGGCTGGAGCTGTGTCAGGGAGGTTTAGGTTGGATAAAAGTTCTTCCCTCAGAGGGTGCTGGGGCACAGGACAGGCTGCCCAGGGCTTGGGCATGGCCCAAAGGCTGCCAGAGCTTCAGAACAACTCTCTTAGGGATTTTGGGGAGATTTTGGGGGGATTTTGGTGTATCCTGTGCAGGGCCAGCAGTTGGATTGGATTATTTTTGTGGGTCCCTTCCAGCTCAGGGTATTCTATAATTCCACCACGATTTTAAAGGGAGGTGTGGATACGATGATGTTTTCCCCTTGAAATTAAAACCCCACAATGAATTTCTTTTAAAGGATGGTTTACCTTGCCTTGCCCTATCCTCCTTCTGCTCCTCGTGCAGCTGCCTCACAGCAGCCGTGTGTCACCTGCTGCTGTTGCTTTGTCTTCCTTTGGCAGCCTGGCTGTGCAATCCTCCTGCCACTTCTCCACACATCCACGTCCCATTCCGTGCTCCAGACAGGTGCAAGTTGCATCTGTTGATGGTTGTGCTGCTGCACCCACGTTTGAAGCTAAACATAGCTGTTCCCTGGCCCTTTGCAGACTGGAGATAGGTATTTTGTGGTTGTTTGAGGCTTTGGCTGGCTAGGGTTTCCCTTTCTGGATTTAAAAGCACAAGTGCTGTTGCAGGGAGTTGCTTTCTCTTTGTGTACCCTTCTATAACTATGCTTGTAACTTAATTTAGTCCAGCATTTTATATTTGTTCCTAATAAATGCCCAACTCATCCGTGTTACCCATTTTCTGTTGGTAGTGATTTTATTTTTAAGCCGTGCTTCAAAAGATAAACTAAACTTCTTTGTCCCTTCTAGGTTTCTATCAACAAACTCATGATGAAGGATCACTCTCTGATTGGAAATCAGGTCAAAGTGGAGCAGTTATTTGAGGACTCTGGCAACAGAAGGAGCACTGCTCTTCAGTCTGCAGGCCTTACTCCAGAAAGATCTCTCCCCTCCCTGACAAAAGAGAAAAGCCTGGAGACCCTGGGTGCTAGAGGCAATGGAAGCTCCTTGAAATCACATAAAGCCGTCTCCCAAGCTCCAGAGCAAGCTGTCAAACAGTTCAAACACCAGCTGTCAGCTTATGAGCAGCAGGAGATCTTTAATTTCTCTGAGATTTACTTTGTGGGGCCCTCTGCCAAAAAGAGGCAGGGGGTGATCGGCGGCCCCAACAACGGCGGCTACGACGACGACCAAGGCAGCTACATCCACGTGCCCCACGACCACCTGGCCTACAGGTATGAGGTGCTCAAAATCATTGGCAAGGGCAGTTTTGGACAAGTTGCTAAAGTTTATGATCACAAACTTCACCAACACCTGGCCTTAAAGATGGTTCGCAACGAGAAGAGGTTCCACCGCCAAGCCGCCGAGGAGATCAGGATCCTGGAGCACCTGAAGAAGCAGGATAAAACAGGCAGCATGAATGTGATCCACATGCTGGAAAGCTTCACCTTTCGGAACCACATCTGCATGACCTTTGAACTGTTGAGTATGAACCTGTATGAGCTGATTAAAAGGAATAAATTTCAGGGCTTCAGCCTCCAGCTGGTTCGGAAGTTCGCTCACTCCATCCTGCAGTGTTTGGACGCCCTTTATAGGAACAAAATCATCCACTGTGACTTGAAGCCAGAAAATATCCTCCTAAAACAGCAAGGGAGGAGCGGAATCAAGGTTATAGATTTTGGGTCCAGCTGTTTTGAGCACCAAAGAGTCTACACATACATCCAGTCCCGGTTTTATCGGGCGCCAGAGGTGATCCTGGGCAGCCGCTATGGGATGCCCATAGACATGTGGAGTTTTGGCTGTATTCTGGTGGAGCTTTTGACTGGCTACCCTCTTTTTCCCGGAGAGGACGAGGCAGACCAACTGGCCTGCATCATGGAGCTGCTTGGAATGCCACCTCAGAAGCTTTTGGATCAATCCAAACGAGCCAAGAACTTCATCAACTCCAAGGGTCACCCCCGTTACTGCACGGTGCTGACGCAGCCGGACGGGAAGGTGACCCTGAGCGGGAGCCGCACGCGCCGGGGCAAGGTGAGGGGAGCCCCGGGCAACAAGGACTGGGTGACAGCTCTGAAGGGCTGTGATGACCCCTTGTTCACTGGTTTCCTGAAGGACTGCCTCAGCTGGGATCCTTCCGCACGCATGATCCCCAGCCAGGCCCTGCGGCACCCCTGGATCTGCAAACGGATGCCCAAAGCAGCCGGCTTGGAGAAAAGCTCTGGCAGGAGGATTTCCAGCTATTCAGGTTCCTTCCAAGGAATTGCTAACAAGTTGCCTCCCGTGGCTGCAGTCCCCAGCAAGCTGAGGGCCACTCTGGCCCCTGAGGCCAGTGGCAGCATCCCTCTGTGTACTGTGCTCCCCAAACTGGTCAGCTAGTGGGGAGTGCTGGGTTCCCAGGATACACCCCGTGCGTGTTAACTGTTCGTGCTGTGGGAGGAAATTAAATGCAGAGGGTTTTAATGGGTTTACTTTTTATTAGGGGCTCAGTCTGGAATATTGGAAGATCAGTCAAAAAGGTGCACATTAAAGGGCTGATTTTATCCAGTTGCTTCACTCACACCTGGTGCATATTCCACTGCTGAGGGTTCAGCTCCCTGGGGGGTACAGGGACAGTTTGGCTGATGTGCTGTTAAAAAATGCTGGTTTAGAAATCAAACCATTTCTTATCATGGCTCAACAGGTTCTTTTGCTTAAGGCAGGAAAGGAACTTTGATTTAAACTCCCTTGTTTTCAGTTATCTCCAGCTGAACTCTTTCTGTTCCAGGGAAAGTTTTTAAATCTCTTGTCAAAAGCACAAATGCATTCATGTAATGCATTAGGAACTTACTTGCCAATTGCTTAAGTTTGAAGAATTTTATTTCTCTGCATTGCTTTTCCCTTTTCTATCCTGGGATTTTAAAAAAAATGTGATGGGATGTAGACACCAAAGGAATTTGTTGTTGGAAAGGAAAATACTCAGATGATAAAATTTTAAAGCAGCATAGAAATGCCATGAAACACAGGATATAGCTAAATAAAACTACTAATTTCTGTAACACTTGATACTTCCCCCTGAAAATCTATGGAAAGCTTGTAGGGGAATTTGGGATCAGGCCTGGTCCATCATGAAAATTTGGGATCAAGCCTGGTTCATCACAAGTGTGAGCCAGTTTGTTCAGGTAATGATTGAATTATCTGTTTCTTTGGAGCTCAGATTTCCATCATCACTTCTGCCAGGTGTGTGTCTTTGTTTTTCCTGTGTTTCTAAAACAAAAAATGTTGAACTTCAAGAGCTGGTTTATATCCATGTTTGAGATTCTGGTATTTGCAAAAAAAAAAATTATCTCTTTGTGTAGAGTGAATTCCATTGAATGATACGAAGCTCTTTTAATAAAAATGCAAACATGCCACCCCTGTCAGACAAGTAAAACTTTTTCAGGCCCAGGGCTGTGACTGGAAAATGAGGGAGGGGGGGGAACACACATTAATAAATGGGAGTGTGCTCTGAAATCTCAACAAAATCTCCAAAAACATAACCAGGAAAGACTGATAAGGTGCAAGAACTGGCGGATCCAAATGGAAATATTTTATGGGAAGAGCTGCTTTGTTTCTAATTGCCTTCTTTCAGGCCTTTGGGTGCCTACATTTTCTCATTCTTGAACTCTGTGAGCTTTTATTTCCTCTTCCTTTATCTCCCCAGGACATGCCAGGGTGGTGTGAGCTGTCACAACCACGGCACAGCTTGTTGGGGTTGTTCCTTCTGGCAGCCTCATGGCCTGAGTCCATCTCCAAAACCATCTGATCCCTTGCCAGGTGCCTGAGCAGGACTTTAAATGCAATTTAGAGCTTTTATGAACGGAAGGTTTTGAATGTAATGACTTTTCTCTGCAGCAGGTTTGGAATGCTGAAGGAAGGAGACTCTGGGTATGCAAACAAAGTTGTCACCAGGGTGATTTTAAAGATCAAGTGGGCAAAATATTCAGTAGGAGACCCTTCCCCTGAGGAGATGGGGCTGCTCTGCCTCCCTGGGTCATTACAGCACAGGGTGGAGGCTGCAGAAAACCTCAAAGAGACTCAGCCAGAGCTCCAGAGGACTTTAAACTGAGGTTCCCAGCAGCTGAAATGGAGGTTCTTGTGTGTGGAGCTTTTCTGGGTTGTTTTGTTTCACAAGTGTCGATTCAATGAGCTTAGAAATGATATTAAAATAACAGCCTGGCCCTTATCTGTGCAGCATGGATGGGCTGTGCATGGGTCACTTACAGCAGCACAAGGCTGGTATTTGTTATTTTGCTTGGCTGAGTGAAGTTTTATTTGAATGAAGAACCAGGGAAGTGGATTCTGGAGGGAAGTGGCAGAAGATACCATCGATTTTTGTAGGATCTGTCATAGACCTGGCACATCTTCAGAAGCCAAAATCTTCCTTTTCTGCCCTTTACATTTCTTTTTAACAAAATACACCAGGTGAGAGAGGAGAAAGGAACTTTTCAGGAGCAGTAGATTGGTAGGAAAGATGCATGGAAAAGGATTTTATAGAATCTTTAAGATTATATATAAAGGAGAAAAAAAATATATATCTTAAGGAGAATATAAGGTGTTGGTGGTGCTGGAGCCTGGCAGGAGGAGCAGTGGGGTTGTGCTGGGAGCTGCACAAACAGGCTCAGGAACAAACAGGGCTCAGGAACACACAGCAGGGTCCTGGTTCAAACCCATTTTGTCTATAAAAAGTGTAAAATAATGATGATAATTCTGTGACCTGTGGGAGGAAGTGACTGAGGGAACTCCTCCTGTGGCAGCCTCTGGTGCACACTCAGTAATTTTCCTTAAGGCTGAGGCTGTGAAGCTGCAGATGAAGCAATTAACTGGTAAAACTGTGGCTTTTCATCTAGAAAATGAAAATCTAGAAAATGTGTTCAGCATGCTCTGACTGCACAAGGTGTTTGTTTAAGGCTCTCACTTTCTTGGTGCTGCCATATTTGAAAATCAAATCTGAAGTGAATTGCTAATTTGGGTGAGATGGAAAAGCAGCCTCAGCAGATATTTCCTGGGCTGGAAACTTCTTCCTAAGCCAGGAAACACAGCTGAGAATATTGGGGTGTTGTTCCCAAATCCCCAATTTCTTCATAAAGCATTTGCTTTTGGTGAATTGTTTGAATTTTGCAGAATTCCCAAATTGGGAGATCCCTCTGGGTGAGCCAATAAATATCCTCTGAGGAATCATCCCTGCAAACCCTGGACTTGTTGAGCTCCCTGTGAATTGGAGCAGGAGTTTGGACAACTCCTGCCACCCGTGGGGGACCCTGGGCTGTGTCACTGTCATTTATCAGGGGTGGCCACGGTCTCGGTGTCTGTGCTCTCCAGATATGGCCAAACCCCACAGTCACTCTTGTTTTTGAGAAAGCCAAACCTTGGTGAGGTGAAATCACCTCATCATGCCATTAGCTGTGAGTGTTGGAAGCAGCCTAAAATGAGAAATGTCTGAGTAGATAAAGAGCAGTTTTTATTTCTGTGGAAGCTTTGCTTTGTTGAGCTGCCAGCAGTGGCACCTCAGTCGTGTTTTCCTCAGGAGTTACCACAGAGCACATGCAAATCCTTTGTGTTTACAGCAGATCAGGCTCTGCATTTCTAAAAGTCACCCAAACTTGTTTTAAAATGCTCCTTGTAGTGTTTTACTACCCTGGGAGAGGTGCAAATCACAACTGTTCATTGGCTCAGCAATATTTCATTCATTTCAGCTCTTAGGCTCAGCAATATTTTTATATAAATCCATGACAAGCATTGAGCAACACATCTGCAAGACCCAAACCTAAATCTGGAGATTTTCTGAGTACCACACTCCTCACTGGTGTTTTTTATCCTCCCAGCCAGCTGCAATGGGAATCCTGCTTGACCAGTGACCACAGCAGATTAATTGGACAGATTTAATACAATTTTTATGGAAGAGTGAGTGATTTCTTACAATCTTTTTTACCTGGTAGAGTTTTCATGCAGTTGAAAAGTTCTTAAGCAGTTGCAGAACTTCTTTGCAATGATCATCACCTTCAAAACTACCTCTCAAACCAACACAGGTCCTTTCTAAAGGGCTGCAGGCTACAGCTCTCCTGGGTTTTTTTTTTCTTGTTTAATACCCAAAGCTGTCCTGGCTGTGAAATGTATATATGATGATCTCAGCAATGTCTTGCTAATCCCAGGCACACAAGCAAAAGGCTGATGCTGCACCCAGAGATCTCTGCTGAAATGATACAAATCCCCTGCCTGCCAAAGTTTAATTCCCTTGTGGAAGTGGAGAGCCAAAATAATATGGAAAGATCTGTGGGACTTGTGTGCAGCAGCAGCTGAGACCGAAAACAAACGGTGCTGAGAGACTTTAATGAAAAATCCTGGAGCTTCTGCATGTGCTGAGTGCTCAGAGCTGTGGGTACTTGGCAGCTTTGGTGATTTTATAGCTGGTGCTTCACAGAATCCTGGAATTGCTGAGGCTGGAAAAGCCCTCCAGGATCATCAGTTCCAACCTGTGCCTGATCCCCACCTTGTCACCAGTGTCCAGCCTGGAAACCTCCAGGGGTGGGGACTCCAAACCTCCCTGGGCACTGCCAAGGCCTGGGCACCTTTTCCATGGGGAAATTCCTGCTGCTGCCCAACCTGAGCCTCCCCTGGGCACTTCCAAGGCCTGAGCACCTTTTCCATGAGGAAATTCCTGCTGATTAAATTCCTGCTGCTGTCCACCCTGAGCCTCCCCTGGCCCAGCCTGAGGCCGTTCCCTCTCCTCCTGTCCCTGGGAGGGATAAGATCCCAAATCCCCTCTCCTGTCAGGGAGTTGTGCAGAGCCAGAAGCTCACAGACACCACTTGATTTTTATTTTTTTATTAATTTAACAGCAGTTTGTGGAAATAAATACATGTCCTGCATCCTATTAGAGACCCCTCATGTTCTGAAACACCATCAACACCTCCAGTTCTGTAACTCCCCCTGAGCCAGGTGAAATCCGTGGCTCCACCACGTTGTCCTGGATTTTTTATTCCAAATCAGAGGGGCTGGCAGGGTCCCAGGCTGTGCTGTCCCAGAGCCCCCACACACAGCACTCAAGGTTGTTTTTTTTTTCAGCCTCCATCTGCCTCCTGCTCAGGGGTTCTTACACACTGCAGATGTTCCAAGTCAATGTCAGCATCCTCAGAATCTGCAGGTTTGCATTTTTATTATGAATATTGTGATGAGGTGTGATAGGGTGGGGAATGTGCAAAGCGTTGGAGGTGCATGTGGATAAAACCATGGAGGAACATTCTGGAAATCAGTCTCAAATTATATACCTAAATGTAATGAGCAGATTTCTTCAAGTTGTGCTTTGGGTCATTTTTAGAAGGAAATAAATGCATCGTTTTCTTTAGAGAGCGAGCGTGCTGATTCCTAAAAATCCTCGATTAAAATGAAAAAAGCAAAAATATTAATTATTTCCAGCTGGTGGGATTTACCTTGTGCTGGCAGACACCACCTCCTGTGGCATCTGCCTGGAGAGGAGAGAAAATTGTCACTGGGTGAGTGGGAGGTTTCTGTGTCTGTGCTGAACGTGATGAAGCTCTGGCCTGACAAATGTTCCTCTCGTTAACAGAGCTGTAATTAGAACACACCAGAGTTTTTGCCATGACATTCTTCAGTTGTCACTTTCTTATTCAGCCCACTAGGGAGCTTTTTAAAGCCCAGAATCCTGCTTATCCCCAGGCTGAAAGGAGAAATCCAGTAATAGCCACTTAGGGAAGATTTGCTTTTATTAGAAACTTATAAATGGGGAACTTACTGTACACAAGTGGATATTGGGATGGTTTGAAGATGAAATCATGCTCCAATAAAAGATCTCCAGCTACAACCTGGGTGATTAAACCATGTGTGTTACACACACAGGGTGTGCAGTCAACACAGCGAATTTTTACCTTGTTTTAATGTGGGTGAACGCCAAAAATCTGATTTTTTAAAAAGTTTGCAAGCTGAAAAAAGTAAAAAACCAAAATTATAGAGAGATGTAGGGGTCTTTGTTTGTGGTGTATGTCTATAAATCTGTGTAGCTCTGTGTTCAGCCTGCCATGAGTCCATGGGGCACTCTGAGTGATATTTTCTCAAGCACAGCACCTCAGATTAAAAATATATATATATATATATATATGTATTATCTGCCCTGCTTGTTGATGTAACATGGTAAAGGATTGGCTCCCAAATTCTGCTGTCTGAGCTGCACTGGGCACTGTGAGGGGAAATAATATTTGGGGAATCCAACCCCAAAACTGAGCCCTTCTCCTTCTGCCCTCGTGCTGAGGGGTGTTGGTAAAAACCTGAATTTGCACAAGGATAGGGAGTGGAAACCTGGAGTTTGTTAATTAAATATTATTAATAATTATTGTAGTGATAGGATAGGATGGGAGAGCTTCAAGCTGGGAGGGAGAAGGGTTAGGTTGGATATTAGGGAAAAATTCTTCACTGAGGATGGGGAGCCCTGGCAGAGCCCCTGGAAGTGCCCCAGGCCAGGCTGGATCGGGCTTGGAGCCACCTGGGGCAGCGAAAGGAGTCCCTGCCCATGGCAGAGACACCAAAAAGGAAAATTTTGTCCCTAATTCTGTTTTTCTTTAAGCATCAGCGAGGATGATTCATGGAATGGTTTTTGTAAACTCCGGCTCCTCGTGGCACAGGCCAGGAGGGAGCGGTGGCAGCTCTGGGTTTGTTTTCTTTCCTCCTGTCAAATCACCCTGAAGGGCTTTGCAAACATTTTTGGGGACAGCCACGTGCACTGATGCTCCAAAACGCCTTTTTCTCTGCAGACTGCTCTCCTCACTCGGATTTTGGGTGTAAAACCCAGGAATAAACATATTTTTGAAGGGATTTTTTTCCTGTGCTCCCAGCCCTCTCTCCCCAGAGTTTATAGGGGATGATAAATGTCATTTCCTGGGTGCAGATTGTTATAAATAATGAGCTTGACTCGGCCAATATCTCAATCACCAATCAATTTATTAATTAATACAGAATGGTAAAATGTGAGCAAAGCAGTGCTGGGTACAGTGGAGGTTTCCCCTCCAACTGTTGATTTTCTGCTGGGATTTATTGAGATTTTCCATAAGCATTTCTCAGCAGTTTTTTTTTTCTAGTTTCCTCCTAATTTCTAGTTTTGAAATCTAATTTCTATACCCATTGTGATCAAGTTCTATTGGTGATGTTAAATTTTCTATACTTCAAAAGGTGTGAAATCGGTGAGATCAGAAATAACATCTTGTGATGCTGAGGTTCTCAGAACATAAATCAGTGATGGTGAAATCCAAATTTCCTTCTTCAGAAGAAAACACCAGAGATGAGAGATTCAGTCTTCCTTTTAGGACTATAAATCAGTTTTGTTGGTGAGGTCCAGCTTCCATCTCCTCTTCCCAGGATCATTAATTTTAGTTTGGAATAGCTCACTTCCTTCTATTTGGGTGATTACAATTCTTTATATATATATTTATATATAAAATATGTTAAATATTTTATATAACGTATACATAAATATATGTTATATATATAACATATTCTATATTAAATATATGTTAAATATATATATAATATATGTTAAAGCTATAGTTCAAACCTACTCACTACAAAGCAGTTCAAAGCTTATAATAATTTTATTTCTAAAGCAAATAACAATAATATTTCTGCATTCCTCTATCCTACATGTTAAAAAGCCATAAAAACTCAGAATTGAAAAAGCCTAAAACTTATATTGTAAAAACCTTATAGATTCAAATGGTTCACATATAAGCAAGTAAAATATCAGTTCAAACCCTTTCCGTGCTTTTTCAGTTTTGTTGATTAAAAAGATGTTTTTATAATTATCTTATGGCCTTTTCCATAGGGTAATCATAACCATAACCACAAAGTTCATCTTTTTCTACCTGACACCAAACACAATCCCACATTTCACAAGATTCGATATCTTGGGGGAAAGCTGAACTTATAAGGAGCAGCAGGGAGAGTTTGGGATGTGGCAGGGAGAGTTTGGGATGTGGCAGGGAGAGTTTGGGATGTGGCAGGGAGAGTTTGGGATGTGGCAGGAGAGTTTGGGATGTGGCAGGGAGAGTTTGGGATGTGGCAGGGAGAGTTTGGGATGTTGCAGGGAGAACTTGGGATGTTGCAGAGAGAGTTTGGGATGTGGCAGGGAGAGTTTGGGATGCGGCAGGAGCGTTTGGGTTGTGGCAGGGAGAGTTTGGGATGTTGCAGGGAGAGTTTGGGATGCGGCAGGAGAGTTTGGGATGTGGCAGGGAGAGTTTGGGATGTGGCAGGGAGAGTTTGGGATGCGGCAGGGAGAGTTTGGGATGCAGCAGGGAGAGGGGATATCCTACATGTTAAAAAGCCATAAAACCTCATAATTGAAAAAGCCTAAAACTTATATTGTGAAAACCTTATAGACTCAAATGGTTCACATATAAGCAAGTAAAATATCAGTTCAAACCCTTTCCATGCTTTTTCAGTTTTGTTGATTAAACTCATGTTTTTTATAATTATCCTATGGCCTTTTCCACACATTTCACAACCATAACCACAAAGTTCATCTTTTTCTACCTGACACCAAACACAACCCCACATTTCACAAGATTCGGTATCTTGGGGGAAAGCTGAACTTATAAGGAGCGGCAGGAGAGTTTGGGATGCGGCAGGGAGAGTTTGGGATGCGGCAGGGAGAGTTTGGGATGTGGCAGGGAGTTTGGGATGCGGCAGGGAGAGTTTGGGATGTGGCAGGGAGAGTTTGGGAAGTGGCAGGGAGAGTTTGGGATGCGGCAGGGAGAGTTTGGGATGCGGCAGGAGAGTTTGGGATGCAGCAGGGAGAGTTTGGGATGCGGCAGGGAGAGTTTGGGATGTGGCAGGGAGAGTTTGGGATGCGGCAGGAGAGTTTGGGATGCGGCAGGGAGAGTTTTTTGGGATGTGGCAGGGAGAGTTTGGGATGTGGCAGGGAGAGTTTGGGATGCGGCAGGAGAGTTTGGGATGCGGCAGGAGAGTTTGGGATGTTGCAGGGAGAGTTTGGGATGCGGCAGGAGAGTTTGGGATGTGGCAGGGAGAGGGGATCTTTTCCAGCTTTTCCACCCCTCCGAACCTCTGGCAGACAGGAGGATTGAAATAATTGCTCCTTAAGTGCGCTCCGGTTTGTTTCCTTTGTCTGCGGGGATGGAATAGCTGCCCGAATTAAGTCGGGCCATTCCTAAACGCTCAGAGGAGCTTTGTAAAGGGCAGGGAGAGGCAGCCCCAGAGCCATGTAAGGGTTTGCATTCCTCCCGCCGCCTCGGAAGCTCTGGAATTCGGCTTTACAAGCGCGGCAGCACCGCCCGGGATTGCTTGGCCGGGCGGATGGGGTAGGAGGTAGGAAGGCAAAGACCGTGATTACAATAATTAAAGGTAATTAAGCATAGCTGAGAAAGGATTAAGAGCCATAAAGCACATGCCTGATTAGCCCGCAGAAGGGTCTGCTGGAGGTACACAAACCGGGCTGGATTTAACAGGAATTTTTTCACGGTTTTTATTGAGGTGTGAGAACACCTCAGCAGTGCTGGACAGGGGGATGTGAGCAGGGGGCTCTGCAGGTGAGAAATAACGCGGCCAGGTCGTGCCCTGGGTGGGTTTTTGGCTGCTGAGGACGTGGAAATGCAAGAATTCATAACCAAGAAGCTGCTGGGAGAGTGGAATTCATCTGCTGTGATCTCCAAGGGCTTTGAGGTGGGCACCCACTGAGGATGAGCTTGTAGGGCAGGGAAAAAAGCTGGAAAAATGATTTCACTCAGCAGGAGCCTCAGAGCTGGTTCAAAATGGGTGAAAAATGAGAAGACAAAAAAAGGATTTTACTCAACCCTGTGCCAGGTCTGAGTGAGAATGCCCAAAGTCCTTGGCCGTGTCCTGCAGTGCCCAGGGCAGTGCCACCTCCCTGTGTGCCCGCCCTGTGCCACTGCCACAGCCCCGGTGACAGCAGCGCCAACCTCCGGAGCTGCCAGGCTCTCCAGCAGGTGCTAATGATGGATGGCATAAATGGAATTATGTTGGAGGTGCGAGCAGCCAGCTGTAAAGTCATGGAACAGGAAAGGTCGTGCGAGTAATTTACACCAGAACTCCTCTGCTCGCAAAGCCACGAGCACGAACGAACACAGGCAAGGCAGCAGAGAGGGATTATTTGTTTTATTTGTTTTATTTGTTTTATTTGTTTTATTTGTTTTATTTGTTTTATTTGTTTTATTTGTTTTGTCTGACTCCCTGGGACAGGAGCTGTCGATGCCCCCTGGATCCCTGCACAATTCCCTTCATTTCTGTTCTCCTGTGCTCAGCTCAGCCCCTGGCACGGTTTGGTCTGGATGCTGTCGAGTCCTGTGTGACCCAGGACAGAAAGAGGCTGGAGCTGGGCAGCTCCTGCAGCTCCTGGGACTTCTGAAGGGGCCTGGAGAAATGTCCTGCCCACCTTTTCATGCTCTGTTTCTTCTTCAGACGAGATAAAAGCAGAAACAATGGGGGTGGTTGGAGATGATTTTCCTCCTCCTCGCTGGATGTGCCCCACAGCTCCTCACAACCTCCACACTGGGCACTGGGAGGGGGGAAATTTGTTCTCCAACACTTTTCAGACCTTTGCAGCCTGGTGATCTTTAAAAATTCCCGTTTAACGTGGTGGGGCACAGGGAGCAGGAGGCTGGGCTGTTAGCTGGGGGTGTGTGTGGTCACGGGGGGCGAGGAGGGGGAAGCTGTTGGTTATTTTGGGAGGTGCAAGAGGGGAGCAAACTGCCCGTCTTTCATTTTCCAGCCAGCTGGTGCTGATTCAGGAGGTTTGAGCAGTGCCAGTTGTGTGGAGCTGAGCTCTCCAGGCCTTGGTGACACGGCCTGGCTGCAGCTTTTCACCTCCCTCATCTCATTCCTCACTCAGGGGGGCCTGGCTGAGCTTTCAGCAGGAGCAATAAGGTGACAAGAGAGAACCAGAATCTCCAAGCTGGATTTTCTTCCTCTTTTCCCCTGCCTGATGGGTCACATGCTTTGCTAGAACTATTTCCAGGCCCTTCTTCAGCCCTTGCAGGACTGAGCGTTGTCCTTTGACGCATCCCCATGTGATGGGAGTGACACAAACCTTTCTAAATATTCTTTGATGATTTTTTCCCCCCTCTATTAAACTAAACCCAGAGCTTTGTGCATCACCCACACTGCTGGCTCCAGTTACACACCGTGCAGGAATTGCCCTTTCTGAGCTGCTCTCTCAGGTTCTGCTCTCTCCCCACGGCCCCTCCTGGCAGCGTTAACAAAGAGGTTTTACCTTCCCACAGGGCACAGCAAATGCAGAATTTACTGGGCCCAATTTCAGCCTTTTTTCCCCGTCTCCAGCCCCCCCGATGCCATTTGCAGAGCTCTTCCCACACGGCCCTGCCAGGGGATTAAGCAGCAGCAGCAGCAGCAGGGCTGGCAGGTGTGGGAGGTGGGAGCTTTGTCACCGCTCTGTCCCAGCCATGGGGTGACCTTGGGTTTGCCCCGTGCCTGCAGGAAGGATATTTTATATAAAATGGTTTGGAGACTTTAACCAGCCCATCTCCCCTGTTTTCTGTCTGCTCTGTCCTCCTGGATCCTGCTGCTCCAGGGGTTTGTGGGAATAATCCTGGAGTCCATCTGAAGAAGCCAAAACCATTCCTGACTCCTTTTCCCTGTCCGCAAGGTGCAGGAACAGCTGGAAGGGGACAAAAACGCAGCAATGTCACTGGTGCCTCCCAAATATTGGGATACACCTGGTTCCAGCCTGTCCCTGCATCCTGCTGGCTCTGCTCTGCTGTATCCAGCATTTCTCCACGAATTCCAGCATCCCAAAGCCTGGGGCATGTGAAAGGGCAATGAAAATGCTGCTGGGAGTCCCAGACCTCCATGGATGCATCCTTGCAGCCTGTGGATGCTCCAGGGAGCTCACATCCCAAGCAAAAAACTTTTTACAACAAATCTCTCCCAGTCAAAGAATTAAGTTATTCTGGCCTCCCAAAACAAAAACAGACACAAAAAAAAAAAATAAAAGAAGGAAAAATATAAAAAAGCCCCGAACAACCCTCCCCAAAAACAGAGAGTCCCACCTCACCTCGGTGCCGTTGCTGTGTTTGCAGTTGCTACACAAACAGGTTTATTTCTGGCCGCCCCGCATGCCAGCCCCGGGCTCTGCAATGCAATCCCGGCCTCGGGCCGAGCACGCCGGGGCGGCTCCGGGGCTGGCGGAGCTCGGCCCGTCCAGCACGGCCCCGGCAGCTGCTGGCCCTGACCCCCGGCCCTGACCCCGGCCACTTTTAGCCTCGAGCTCGGTGGCCCGAGCGTTTTTCCACCCCGTGCAGAAACCTCGAGAAGGCGCAGCCAGCCCCGCACGGCAGCACCTGCGGCAGGGAGGGCGGCGCTGGTGGGGACAAATCTCTGTCACCCCTCGGATTGTTCCCAACCCAGGGCTGTGCTGGTGTCACTGCCACCCCTCGATTGTCCCCTGACCCAGGGCTTTGCTGATGGGGTGAGGTCACTGCCACACCTCGGATTGTCCCCATCCCCAACCCAGGGCTGAGCTGGTGGGGTCACTGCCACCCCTCAGTTGTCCCCAAGCCCTGACCCAGGGCTGTGCTGGTGGGCTGGGGTCACTGTCACCCCTCGGATTGTCCCCAAGCCTTGTCCCAGGGCTGTGCTGGGGTCACTGCCACCCCTCAGACTGTCCCCAGCCCAGGCTATGTTGGTGGGGTAACTGCCACCCCTCAGATTGTCCCCAAACCCTTGCCCAGGGCTTTGCTAATGTGGTCACTTCACCCCTCGGATTGTCCCCAACCCAGGGCAGTGCTGGTGCAGTGGGGTCACTGTCACCCCTTGGATTGTCCCCAACCCCTGCCCCAGGGCTGTGCTGGTGCAAGTGGGGTTGCTGCCACCTCTTGGATTGTCCCCAAACCCTTGCCCAGGGCTGCTCTGGTGGGCTGGGGTCGCTGCCACCCCTCAGATTGTCCCCAAACCCTGGCCCTGTGTGCCCAGCCCCTTGCAGGGGCTGAGCTGGGAGGATCTGGGTGTCCCTGCCAGCACAAGGTGCCCACCCTGACACGGGCACAAGGGTGACATCCGTGTCCCCAGCTGCCACAGGCCCTTGGGGACAGCCAGGGCAGCAGCAGCAGCCACGGGCCGCATATGTCCCCCTGGATTAGGGCCAGCCCAGGAGCCGTTTATGCTAATGGGGCTGATCTCCATAATCTCGTCACACAAACGCCTCCTCTGCTGGCAGGGCGGGGACCGGGGCTGTGCGGGGACGCCAGCCGGGCTCTGGGGTGGCACCGAGGGGAGGCACACGCAGGGCTCGGGGGGGCCGTGCCAGGCTGGGCTCAGCTGGGGCTGGGGGGAACATCCTCGTCCTGCTCAGGTCCCACCGTGTCACCCCTCTGCCACACAGGGACAGGGTGCTGGCCTTAAAGCCAGGTCCCTTTGCCCCAGCCTGTGCCTTAGGGTTTTCCCGGTGTGGGATCTGTGGTTTCCCCTGTCAGCTGGGCTCCATCCCTTTAAAGCCCGATTGTTTCAGGGCCTGCACATTTCTGTATTTCCGATTGGTGGTTTTTGTGACTGTGACTTAGGGAAGTACATCTGACATCATCTGGTGGGCACTGAATCAGGATTCGTTTTCCAGCTGGAAAAATCCTTGTGTGGGGAAAAGCAGAGTAAGGGGTCAGTGCTGGGGGATTTTGTGCACTTTGAGTGTTCTCCTTCCTTGTGCTAAACCCTCCCTGTGCCCTGTGCCCTGTCCCCTGTGCCCTGTCCCCTGTGCCCTGTCCCCTGTGCCCTGTGCCCTGTGCCATGTGTTCTGTGCACTGTGCACTGTGCCCTGTGTCCTGTGTCCCCTGCCCTGTGCCCTGTGTCCCTTGCCCTTTGCCCTTTGCCCTGTGTCCTGTGTCCTGTGCCCAGTGCCCTGTGTCCCCTGCCCTGTGCCCTGTGTCCCCTGCCCTGTCCTGTGCCATGTGTCATCTGTCCTGTGTCCCCTGCCCTATTCCCTGTGCCCTGTGCCCCCTGCCCTGTGCCCTGTGTGTCCTGTCCCCTGTGCCCTGTGTCCTGTGCTTTGTGTCCCCTGCCCTGTGCCTTGTGCCCTGTCCCCTGTGCCCTGTGCCCTGTGTCCTGTGTCCCCTGTGCCCTGTCTTGTGCCCTGTGCCCTGTGCCCTGTCCCCTGTGTCCCCTGCCCTGTGCCCTGTGTCCCCTGTGCCCTGTCCCCTGCCCTGTACCCTGTGTCCCCTGTCCCCTGTTCCTGTCACCCGGCTGGCCCGAAAGGCGCAGGACACTCCTCATCCCCTGCGGGCAGCCCGCTCTAATCCCGGGCAGCGTTTCCTGCCGTGTCTCGGTGTGTCAGCCCGGGAATGCCCGGCGGGAAGGGGCCGCGAACCGTCCCGCTGGGGAATGTCAGCAACGCCGGAGCCCGCGGGCGATAATCCCCGCCGGGAATCCCGGCCCTGGAGCTGCTGCCTCTCCCCTCCGTGTGCCAAGGGGCATCGCTCCATCTCCCGTGCCGCGGGAGGGCGATGCCCTGGTGGCAAAGATCCCTGGCGAGGAGCTGGTGCTGCCAGCCAGAGCCATCCCACGGTGGGAGAGAGGATCTCCGTAAAAACGCGATTGCTCAGGCTCCCCCTGAGCGCAGCAGTGTGAGAAACTTTGTGTTTTTGGGAAATAAATCCGAGTTAGAACAGCTCCTTTCATCCCGAAGGATCCCACAGCGCTTTATAAATAGATTCGCAAACCATGCACAAGGATCACTTCCAGGCACTGGGATGCAGCCGCTTCCTGGGAGAGCCGAGCAGCTGCTGGGAGCTGAGCTGGAGCTCCGGGAACGGGGAAAAAACCTCGGTGCAGCTTCCAGCGCTGCCTCCTGTGCTTATTTCAATCCTTCCCCTGATTTACAAACGGCACTGATGGTTGTAATGGTGATTAACAACATCTTTTCAACTCTGTTACTCTCTCCTAAAAGCACGTGGGATTGTTTAAAAGAATTTTAATTTTTTAGGAGGGATAGATTTTCACCAGCCTGGTGCTGCCACAAATCCACCCAGGGAGAAGAACAGGATACACAGAGCCGGAATGATCATTATCCTCATCCTCGTGGTCTGTTTTTTCCTGGTAACTCTGCTATAATCAAATAAAATCTGGTTTATTATTTGCCATGGAGAGCACGTCCATGGATCAGCCACTCCTGTCACGTAAAGGCTGAGCCTGCTGCCAGCCAGTGATGGTTCCCGAGTGGAAATGGGAGTGGAAGGAGGAAAAAAAATCAGTTTCCATTCTCATCCTGGGTGATTTTTCTCCTGGCTGAGGATTGGAGGTCGCTGCTGCTGGGCTTGGTGTTCATAGAGAGTTTTGGGGGGTTTTGTTTTGGTTTTTTTGATAAAAAGGGAGCAAAACCTGGTGGGTTGTTCCCATGCTGGACCCCACATGGTGGTTCTGTGCTGTGTGGAGTTGGGGATGTGTGGGAAGGGGAGCGGGTGGATGTCGGTCCCATCCACACCGGGGAATGTTTTCCTCTGGGGGCAGAACCTTCCCCTGACATCCAGCCTAACCCTGCTCCGGCACAGCTCCCCCGGCAATGCCCGGTGCGGACGGATCCCTTCGAGGCGAGGGCAGAGGCGGCACTTCGGGGTCGCCCCCTGAGCAGCCCCGGAGCCTCCGCGCCGCTCCCGGACCGGAGCGGGGACATCGTCTCACCCCGCGGGCGGAGCGGGGCTCGGCGGGGCCCGGGGGCCACCTCGTGGCGGTTCGTGGCGAGGAGCTGCGAGCCGGGCAGGGAGTCCCCGACACCCCGGAACAGCGACCTCCCTGTCCCCTCTTTAACACAGATTGGATCATTTTGGGGAAATCTCTCTAATTCTGCCTCAGCGAGGCTCTGCTCAGTGAGCTTTGAGTGCTCAGGTTTGCTGTAAGGGGCACAGAACTGCAAATCAAATATTTATGGGCACGCTGGGCCATCCCTTGCCTGCCCCTCCATGGTTGTTTCTTTAATCAATTCTTTATTTCTTAATAAATTCCCACCGAAGGGCTCATTGCTTCCCACTGAGTGCAGCAGAAATTGTCATTGCAATTACCTTGTAAAAGGTGTAATGATGGAAAGAAACATCTGTCCCCATGGCATGAATTTCATAAGAGAAAATTCAGTTTATCAACAAACACGGCTTGGAACAGAGCAAGGACAAACTCCCTGTGAGTATCAGATTTACCCCGGAAATAGTTAAAAGGTGCTAAAGAGATTTGGTGAGAGGGCAAAGGGGAATGGTTCTAAATTAAAAGATGGGATGTTTAGATTGGATATTGGGAAAAAATTCTTCCCTGTGAGGATGAGGAGGCCCTGGCACAGAGAAGCCGAGGCTGCCCCATCCCTGGACGTGTCCAAGGCCAGGCTGGAGCCACCTGGGGTAGTTGAAAGTCCTTGCCCATGGCAGGGGTGGAACTGGATGAGCTTTAAAATTGAAACAATTCTATGATTAATTGATGTGGTTTCCTGACTCCCCCAAGAATGAAGGCAGAGGGAAGGGGGGCTCTGCTCTCCCAGCTCAGGGGGCCCAGGCGGTGATGGAGGAGCCGGCACAGCCCCGGCCTCGGGTGAGTAACCAAGGAGGATTCCATGGGAAACCCAGGACCCCAGGCTCCCAAACCGTGCCTCCCCGGGACTGCTGTTGTTTATCTTTGAAATAGCTGAAGGCTCGGGTTACAAAGCAAATATGAATGAAACCAAAGGAAACGCAGCACCGAAATGGGTCAATCGTTTTCCTTTGACCAAATTCCTCAGTGGAGAAAAACTTGGCTTGAAAAGCTCCTTTCCCCAGACGTGCCGAGACCAGCCCGAGCAAGGGGACGCCAGAGCTGGGAAAACCCCACAGAGCAGCGGCTTTGAGGCAGCTTTGATCCGTGGTTACACGGATTTAACTCCCACCCCAAAGCCCCTCGTGGGCTGGGGTGAAGGGTGCAGGGTCAGACTCTGGGAGATGCTGCAAGCCCAGAATAAATCCATTTTCCAAGTGGGGAATTTCCTTGTGGCCAACGCTCAGCCAGGAGCAGGCAAAGGCCTCTGCTGCTCTCCAGGTTCCTCAGGGAAACTCAGGACTCAGCGAGAGAGGCACGGGGAGCTCCACAAGAGTTTTATTTATAAAGCTGCCAGCGCCTGGTGTAGGTTTACTCACTCTCCCATCTGGTGACTGTCACTGCCACCTCCTGACAGACGCTCAGGCTCTTGCTGTTAATGACGTATTTTGATTAGCTGGATCCGCTGCTATTGATCAGCCACGGCGTAAGAACTGCCTGTGTAAAACTGGGAGCAGTTTTATTGGCTTCATTAAAAAAAAACCTGAGAGGATTTTATTGATCTCTGAAGGTGCTGAGGTGGCAGAGGTGGAGCAGATGCCTCCTGCTCCGGGGTGGCCTTGCCTGTGTGTAGGGACAGAGCGTGCCTGCCCTTCCCTGTCCTGCCCTTCACTGTCCTGTCCCTTTTTAGGACCTGGATTCTTCTTTCTTGTGGTGGCAGCTGCTTGTGGAGGACGTGGTGCAGGTCCTGTGTCCTGTGGTGCTCCTTCATCCCCTCCCCAGGGCACAGTCCCTGCCTTTTGTGGGACAGCTGCATGTCAAAAACCACATGTTCACTTAGAAAACAGGGATCACCAGAGTGCCTTTTGTACCCATAAATGAAATATCTTGATTTCCTCCAGCAGAAGGAATGCTCACGGGATTTTACTGGATGTCAGGCAGCTGAAGGGCAGGTTGGACCCCAGTGTGGATCTCTTCTCTTTTAGCTCATCTTTGTTGGATTCTGGGATGAACATGGGAGTTAATTTATTATCATCAGGGCAGGTTTGGACTGGCTTCCCATCCCCTGCTGCTCTTTGTGCTGTGTGGGTGACATCTCTTGGTGGCTGTAGATGGGTGATGGTGGATGAGCTGCTGGGTCCAGCAGTCACCCAGCCCTGCTCAGAGCAGCCCTTTGTCACCCCAGGGTGCCCTCAGGACAGCGGGTGGGACTCTGTTACTGCTTGGATTGTACAACCACAGAAAGGGGACAATGGGTTTGTGTTGAAGATCATCTCATTCCACCCCTGCCACGGTCAGGGACACCTTCCACATTCCCAGCCCGGAAAGTGGACACCTGGACACCTGGACACCTGGACACCTTCCCCTTGCTCCAGCCTGGCCTTGGACACTTCCAGGGATGGGGCAGCCACAGCTTCTCTGTGCCAGGGCCTCCCCACGCTCACAGGGAAGAATTTATTATTTATTCCTTAATACCCAACCTAAACCTCTCTCTGATCCCATTCCCCCTGTCCTGCCGCTCCGCGCTCCTGCCACCAGCCTTTCCTGTTGTCACCGCGGGCTCACCGGGAACCTGTTGCCATCCCACCGCCGGCTCCAGGGCACCGGGGACACAGGCGGTGGCGGGGCCGGGGGTCACTCGTACCCCCAGGGGATCAGCGCCCCCCGGCACCCCTCGGGCAGCGGCGGGGCCGGTCCGGCGGGCGCAGGCTCAGCCCCCGGGGCCGCCCCGCCCCGTCCCTCCCCCGGCGGCCGGGGCGCTGACATCAGAGCCGGGCCGGAGGGAGGAGGAGGAGGAGAAGGAGGAGCCGCCGCCGCACCGGAGCCATCGCTCTTGTCGGGGCCGGGGCGCACCGGCGGGGGGCGGCGGCGGCGGCGCTGCTGCTTCACCCCCCGCACCCCCGGCCCATCCCGCTCGGCCCGCGGGGCTCCACCGCCCTCTCATCCCGCTCGGAGCCTTCCCGGAGCCTTCCCCGAGCTCTCCCGGAACCCTCCCGGTGCTCGCCATGCTCTCCGGGGCGCCGCCGCCGCCCGCCGGCTTCCCCAGCCCGCCGCCGCCGCAGCCGCCGCCGCCGCCGCCGCCCGCCGCTCCCCCGCACGGGCCGCCGCCGTTCCCGGGGAAGGGCGGCCTGCAGATCCGGAAGAATGCCATCACGGACGACTACAAGGTCACCACGCAAGTGCTGGGGCTGGGCATCAACGGGAAAGTTTTGGAGATCTTCAGTAAGAAGAGCGGCGAGAAGTTCGCGCTGAAGGTGCGCGGGGACCCCCGCACCGGGGACCGGGGGGGGGACGCGGGGACAGCGCGGGCGCCGGGCCGGGAGGGGCCCGGGGAGCGGCGGCGGCGCTGCTGACAGTGATGGAAGGTGTCTGCTGCGGGGGGAAGGGGGTCCCGGGGGGGCCGTGGGCGGCAGCGGGGCCCGCCGGACAATGAGCTGCCGCCCGCCCCTCCGGCCGCGCTTTAATCTCTGTTTTTTTCCCCCTTTTAAAAGCAGCGAGACGCGGTTTTCCAGCTTTGTAGTGGGAAACGAAGCGAAATGACATCTTGGTAGCCCGAGGCTGGGGAGGGGGGGTCAGGAGTGGGGAGAACACCGTGGCCTGGCTGTGTCCCCCCCGGGGGATGCACATTTGGGATGCATCCCCGAGTATGGGGGGGGGGGTTCCCTCCGTGGGGCGTGGGTGGTGAGCGGTGCAAACCCCGGCAGCTGCTCCGTGTCCCCGCTCCATGTCCCCTCCCGGCTGTAACACCGAGCGAATATCGTCCCTCGGCTTCCCACAGGGAATATTTCAGCGTTACGATGTTACCCCTTGTCCTTAACTCGCTTCTCTTTGCCAGGCGTGGATAAACCACCAGGTGTGCTTGAGCGGGCTCTGGGTGATGCTGCCCTTCTCCTGGTTTTCTAACGAGGTTTTTGAGCGAAGAGGGGAGAGTGTGTCCCTGTCCCTGTCCCTGCCAGCGAGGCTCGGGGAAGTTTGAATGGATTCCTGACTCGCCGGGCTGGCGGCTGGGTGGGAGCGCCGTGTTCTCCAGCATCCGTGCAATTTGCGCCCACACATGAGCTGTTCCAGTCCTTGGCGTTACCCCGAGAACTGGGAAGGCTGAAAACACCCCACCTAAACCCATCACCCTCACCTCAGCCTGTAACTCCCACCTAAACCCGGAACCCCACTTCTTTTGTGTTTAATTTGCCCTTCTGTGGTGTCTGGGGTTCCTCACCTGAGTGAGGGAATGAACGTGGGGCTTTGGGGGTACAGATTGTGCTGCAGAGGTGATGAGGTGGGCAAGGTGCAGTGCTGAATGTCTGTGGTTAAGGAAAGGGGGTCAGCTAGGCAATAAAAGTTTGGCTTTTCCTTCAGAAACGCCAAAAACCTTTCTCGTGAGCCACCTGGAGTTGCACTCCAGGGTGACATTGTGTTGTCATCTCGTTGGGTTGAAAATTAGCGAAATCCTCTTCTGTTTTGACAGACGGGCTCCTCCTCGCCGCTGAAGTTGAGTCACATTTTGAAAGCACAGATCCCAGCACTTCCCTCTCGCAGCCCTGAAAGGGGAAGGATGCAGGAGGAGGAGGAGGAGGCCGGAGGTTCCTGTGCCCGGCGTGGCTGGGGCACGGGACTGGGGCTGTCACCCTGCCCGTGCCACAGCCAGGGGTCAGGGGTTGTGTCACACGGGTCCCTTGGCTGGCTGGAAAACCTCCTGGAGTTCAGGACTGCGAGCTGGGGTGTAGGAGGGTGACGCAGAGTGGCTCCTGCGGGGTGAGGTGTATTGGACACTGAATCTCTTGCAGGAGAAGGGATTGTCTTGCCTGTCCCCTGTCCTGGCCTCTCCTGGCGTCCCTGACGGGGAGGGACAAGTTCAGCCGAGTGCTTGGACGCGTCCCTGGCTTCTCAAAGAGCAGCACAGCTGCTACTGTAAGTGATTCCCTCCAGCACCTTCCAAGCTGCTGCGCTGGGAGTTTGGGCTCTGGGACCAGCCCGTGGGTACTCGTCCTGCCCTGTCAGTGTGAGCTCCAGGCTTGGCTTACTTGGGATGTTTGGACTGAGCTGCAGAGCCCAAACTTGGTGTGGGTGACTGCCCCAGACATGATGTGTGCTGACTTCATTCCCTCCCCGCGTACGCAGCTGGGCTGACGTCTCTGCTAGAGACCTGTGGAGAGGTATTTGGCTCCAAATTACTCATGGGCTGCATCAGAGTGGAAAGATGACCTAAAGCAGGATCCACAGAAGTGATTGCATCGAGTTGTCATGTTTCAGATGATGCTTAAAAGAATCCTGATGGCCCATGGCCAGGAGCCACAGCTGAAATCTGTCTGCTGCCTGCTTTGGTTGTGCAGTGAACCTTTTCCCTTTGGAGTGTCATCCTTTAGGTTTGCTGTTCCAAAATCTTGTATAACAATGCAATCCTTCACTGGAGGGTGAGGCGCAGTCGTGTCTCTCCCTGATGTGAGCGGTGTCTCCTGGTCACGTTGTGCTTCCTCTTGGGTCACGAGCAGCTCTTGTGTTGTTAAAGCTCCTTCTCCCAAATCAAGAGATGGTTTTGGTGAGGGTTTTGCTGAGAGTCACTTTGCTGAAGAGAATTTTTCAGTGCTCCAAGAGGGTTTGAGCTTGGGGATGGTGTCCTAGCAGCAGTGAAAACGTGAAGGCCAATTTTCTTCTCCTTCCAGAGCAATAGTCCATGGCAGAGACACATCATTAAATAAAATGATGCTGTGTGTGAGTTAATGGGTGGTAGTTCTGCTTGCTGTGTAGTATCCAGGTGAAAACAAGAGATTCCTCTACTTCTCTTACAGATTCTTGTTCATCTTTCTGTTCCCCACCTCCAATTTTATTGTACTTTTTGCTACCTGAAGCGTGGCATCCCTGAATTATCTGCTGTGAAGCAGCCACGGATGGTCCCAGTCACCCGTGAGCTGACCCTGTTTGAGGCAGGATGATCTGCAGGGTGGGAACAGAAAGCCTGGGCAGAGGTGATGAATGGAGCTGAAAATCCTGGCTCCTTACCCTGTTCTTCCTTGTACCTTGGTGTGATTTATTATTAGGCAAAATTAGGCTTGTAATTTCTGTGGAGGCTGCTGTATGTAGGTCACTGCTGGCCGGGCTTGGCAGGGCTGGCTGTGGTCAGGCTGCAGTGGTGGGGCTGGCAGCGAGGGCTCTTTGCCTGCTGCAAATTCCACTTTTAAGACTAATCTTTGGGCTGGCTGCCTTCATTCCACGAGGAAGTGGCAGCTAAGCCAGGCTGGAGAGCGGGGCTGGTGTTGCAGGTGATGGATTTTTCTCTGTTGCGTGATGGAGCTCTTTGTGGAGCAGGTTTTCTTTAAAAGAAATGAACAAACCTTGCTGAGTTCAGCTTCAAAGCAGGAGATCCTCACCTGGACTGGAGCTGGAAGGGCTGGAGGAGCTCAGGGCTGTGGATTTGCCCATTTCTGGAGCATCCTTGGTGCTTTGGGGAGCGTTTGTGAAATGCTCTCAGTCTCGCTCTTGGCCTCATCTGATAATCTGAGTGATGGTTCCCCTGATGGAGGAGGAGGAAGGAGGATGGTGTTGTGGTTTGCTGTTCTGGGAAGGTGCCTGTTGTGGAATTGGGGCAGGCAGCTCAGGGCTGAGAGCTGAGCAGCTCTGTGGACGAGTGAGCCAAAGCACCCTGTGTCCCACAGCTTCGTGTGGGATCAAATGCTGGGTCCCTCCAAAAATCCATCTGGAAAAACATCCCTGGAGTGAGGGAGTAAATGGAGATCCTGGGCTCGTGCTCATGGGGAACAGCTTGCAGTGTCTGCTGTTCTTCTGTCCCTCTC
The DNA here is from genome assembly GCA_910950805.1 of Acrocephalus scirpaceus scirpaceus. Lineage (NCBI taxonomy): Eukaryota > Metazoa > Chordata > Aves > Passeriformes > Sylviidae > Acrocephalus > Acrocephalus scirpaceus. Next base: position 5,429,271 of record OU383797.1, read on the forward strand.
TCAGTGGAGAGATGTTTTTTTAATTAGCTCTGCCACGTATTTTATATAATCAGAAATGTCTTTGCCGTGGCCTTCTGTACGAGCTGTGGTTGAAAAGCTGTGGAAACTGCAGTGACATCACTGGGACTTTTCCAAAGCAGTGGTTTATTATCTCATTGACCAAAGGAGCCTATTGAGTCGGGGTTTGAGTTTGTTCAAACGATTTAGGATTTGCCATAATCTCTTTTAAACACTTCACACGTTCTGAGCAGTCAGAGCTGACTGTGATGGGCTGATAAAGCCCCGGAGCAGGGGTTTTCTCTTTGCTGCGTGCTCAGGAAGTGGCGGGGCTCTTCCTCTCAATAATAATCTAATGCCATCAGCCGTGGGTCTTGCAAAAGACGTTTCCCATGTTTTCAGAGGCGGGGAACTGAGCTGCAGTGATTTACTGAACGTCAGAGGCGGCACTGGCTGAGCAGCTGAGCTGCCTGTGGCACGCAGGGTGAGAGCACAGCCCTGTGTGTGTGATTGAACAGCCAAATACCACCAGGTAAAATGATGATTTTACCATTCACACTGAGCCCTGCTGGCCTCTGGCAGGATTGGTGCCTCCTGTGCCATCACTGTCACACAAACACACCGGGAAAGGCTGGTTCCAGGACAGTGCTGTCCATGGGGCTCTGGAGGTGATGGCTCTGCCTTGGGTACTGAGTGATGCACAACAGAGGCTGGGCTTTGGCAGACACTGAAACTCTGAAACAGCCAGAGCAATGTGTAAATAATAACTGGGGATGTGCAGCCTGAGAGCCAGGTCTGGTGGTGATGGGTGGGCACAGGTGATGGAAACTCCCGGAAGGTTCCTGCCGAGGAAGCCTTGAAGGATCAAGTTGGGGACTTGTCTGTTCCCAGACAGCTCTGGGGTGTGCTGTGGTATCTGATGAGATGGAGGAGCTCGTGCTGGGTGGTGCAGGTACGTGGGAGGCATCCTGAGGAGTGGCTGTTGGGCTGATCCTGTGGCACGGGAGCAGCATCACTCCAGGTTTATGATCTGCCATCTCCTCAGCCTTCCTGGTGCTCTCCTGTGCCTCACACAGGGTGCTCCGAGGGCTTTGCTCTTTTCAAACCCATCCTTTTGCTGTGGTTTGGCTGTCTGCTGAGAAGCTGAGAGGGAAGAGCCCTCCTTGCTTTAGGAACCCTCTCCTCCTGCTCGGAGCACAGGCGGCCTCCGGACCTGCAGACGGCCCTGGCTGCAGCAGGCAGGCTCCTCTCCAAGCACAACTGGCCCCGCTCGTCTGGCCTCAAGTTGCAGCATTCAGGCAGCATGACCTCACCTCCTGGTTTCCAAGAATAACGTGCAGCCTCCCCTGCTGCCTCCCCTGCTGCCTCCCCTGCTGCCTCCCCTGCTGCCTCCCCTGTGCTGGGGCTGGCTGTGGGGCCAGGGTGACTGCCACAGCCTGGCACGGGCCGGCCCCAGGGCTCTGGCTTGTGCCAGGTAGCCCTGTGCCCACCCCAGGGCTCTGGTTTGTCCCAGGTAGCCCCGTGCTCATCCCAGGGCTCTGGTTTGTCCCAGGTAGCCCCGTGCCCACCCCAGGGCTCTGGCTTGTCCCAGGTAGCCCCGTGCCCACCCCAGGCCACCCCAGGGCTCTGCCTTGTCCCAGGTGTCCCAGGTAGCCCCGTGCCCACCCCAGGGCTCTGATTTGTCCCAGGTAGCCCTGTGCCCACCCCAGGCCAGCTCCAGGGCTCTGGTTTGTCCCAGGTAGCCCCGTGCCCACCCCAGGCTGCTCAGTTCCCCTGCCCTTTGTGGGCTGCAGAGCTGAGGCAGCAGCTGGGAGAGGTTATTCAGGACCTGGCTGATCTTGCAGGCCGGTTTTGGAGGAGGGAGGGTTTGAAGCAGGACCAGGGTGATCCCTCCAGCAGCTCCAGAGGCTGGCATGGGAACACAGCTTGGCCTGACACTTCCCAAAAAACCAGTTTGGAGCCTGGGCAGTCACTCTGAGTGGGGGGGTGACATTGTTGAATTTACCAACCCATGTCCCACTGAACGTGGGTCCCATCTTCATTGCTGCAAGATGAAAAAACCATCCTGCTGTGGTGGAAGGTGACCCTCAAAGTCCCTTCCAACCAAACCATTCCGTGATTCTCTCTCTCTCTCTCTCTGAAAATATCTTCTCCTTTCAGCCCTGGCTGGCACGAGGGCTGTGAGTGAGCCCTGGAGGTTCATTTTGGGGAGGACTCTCAGCCCTGTGGCCAAAGGAGATGGACGGGGAGCAGTGCGGGGGCTGCACGGTCTGAATGCAGAGAGCTTTAACAGCCTCTCAAACCCTTCTTCCTTTGTACCCCGTGGCTGAGTCATTTCAAAGATTTCAGCCTTTTAAGATGTTACCGATTCGAGGTGGGGATTGCAGGCTGGCAGCTTTAATGGTTGCATTAACTCGCTGCTCCTTTGTGGCCTGGGGAGGGGACTGATAGCCCCGAGTCCCTGAGTGCTGCTGGACCTGACATGACCTGAAACAAAAAGTTTTTGCTGTGGAGATGCTGTGAGCCACAAAAAAAACATCACGTGGCAAGTGTCACTGGGAGGGGGACACAGGATCCGCTCTGGGGGCTCCCCAGTGGCTCCATCCTCACTCTGGTGCTGCTGAGGAGGATGGTGGCATCTTCTTGTGCCCTGTCCCAGCAGGGAGGGCAGGTGAGCTCCGTGGCTCAGGGGTGGTGCAGCTGGCACAGCCTTTGCCTGTGTCAGATGTAATGAGATTATTCAGGCCGTTGGCGTCAGGGCCGCACGTGGTTCTGTGCCCTGCGAGCTGCAGCCTAAACCAGAGATAAAGTCCAAAATACAAACCCAGATCTGAATGTTCCTGAGGCGCCCGGCCAGGCTGGGGCTTTGCTGCTCTGCTCTTGGTGTCCTTATCCGGTTTGGGCTACGGAGTGGGGATCAGGGGAGGGATTGGATTAATTTCCTTTGTCACCATAATTAAGTTTGCTGCTTTGTGCCCTTGGCTGCAGGTGGGTGCCTGTTTGGAGCTCAACCTCTCCAGCTCTGCTGGTGCCAGAAGATGGAGGTCAGGCAGGTTTGGGGTCACTGTGTGGTTCATAGTCTGAACCAGGCTAAACCTGTGTCACAGCAGGCTGGGGCTGTGCTGTCCCTTTCCCAGGGGGTGCAGCACCTCCGGGCTTGGGAGCATCTTCTGAGCTTTCAGGGCTGGAGCAGCACCATCCATGCCCACCATCCATGCCCACCATCCCTGCCTGCTGTCCTCCCACGTCCTCCATCCGTCCCTTTCTGCTGTCCCCTTTCTGCTGTCCCTTCCTGCCGTCCCTTTCTGCCATCCCTGCCCACCGTCCCTGCCCACTGTCCCCTGCCGTCCCTTCCCGCTGTCCCTGCCCGCGGTCCTCCCGTGTCCTCCCGCGTCCTCCGGCCCTGCCGAGCCGGGGCAGCCTCTCCAAAGGCTCCTTGCATGTCCTGCCAAGTGTGTGTGTGTGTGTGTTTTCAGGGAAATGCGGCTGGAACGCAAGCCGGGGCTGCTGTGGAAATTTGGCAGCTCGTCCCAGTCAGGCTGCAATTCCAGTAGCGGCGGCTCATCACCATCATCCTCCTCCTCCTCCTCCTCATCATCATCATCGCCGCCCCTGGGTGCGGGTGGGAGCTGGCACCAAGGGGTGTTGCTTGGGAATGGGGCTGGAATCCTGGCTATCTCCATGGGCTGGGGGAAAAGCAGATGCAATCAGCTCCAAACAAACCCGAAAGTACGCGGGTTATCCTCGGCTCGATCTAACAAAAGCAGTAAATAAAATAAAGAGCAGGGGAGGTGTCCGGTGGCAGGGGATGTGTTTGGAATTCCAGCAGCAGTGAACCCTACGGCATCTCCCAGCCAATTTAAATTTGTTCTATTCCCACTCACAGGCAGGGACCACTGCGGGTGTCACTGAGCTGTCACTGAGCTGTCACCACTCAGCTGTGACTCCCAGAGCCAGGCTGGAGGAGCCACGGTCACCTGTGCCAGCCTCCTGCAGCCCTCCCTGTCCCCTCGGGGCTCCCATGTGCCTCTCTCTTCCTCCTGAGCCATTTCCCAGCCTCTCTGCCCCTTGTGCTGGGCAGATTTGTGACAGAAAAGGGCCCCGGGCGGGCGGTTCTTGCGCAAGAGGCTCTGGCAGTGCTGGGAAGGGCGGGCTTGCCAGGAAGTTTAAACTCAGGTTATCTCCTGGAAGTCATCAGAGCTGTGAATTTGGCATTTTGGGCCGGGTGCCTCCCGTGCCTCCGGCAGAGCAGTGCTGGCTCGGGCACTGGGCTCTTTTGGGGAGCCTGGAGGTGCTGCAGCCCTCGCTGGACGCCTGCCCAGGCTCCTGGAGAAAAAAAAAATCGTCCCCTTGCTGGCCCAGGAGCTTGGGAAGGGCTTGGGAAGCCCTTTGGTTTTGTGCTCAGTGTTTCCCACGAGGAATGACCCTGATTTGGGTGAGGGGCTGTGCAGTTCTGGTGGAGCTGCCACCTCCTCTCCATCCCCTTCCACCTCCAAGTTCAGACTCCCAATCTCTCGTTGTAAGGAAGAATTGATATAATTGATATAAAGAACAACTCTGCCAGGACCTGAGATGTTCTGTGGCTGGTGGGATTCAGCAGGGGAGCACCCCATGTCCCTGGGGGTTTTGGAAGTGTCCTGGTGGTCCCATTCCCCAGCCCTGTGTGTTGTTATGGTGTAAATGCTGGGCTGATGGAAGCTGGGTGAGGAAGATGCTGAGGCGGTTCTGAAAGGATTGAAATGTGGTCGTTGGGTGCTGCTGAGCAGCAGTTCAGGCAGATGGGAGCCAGAGCTGCTTTTTCCCAGGAGTTTGGAGCAGCTCTGAGGCTCTGCCCCAGTCCGGGGGGCTGTGGGAGGTGATGTCTGTGTGCCTCAGTGCTTTGGGGGGATGTTCCCATTCCTGGGCCTCGCCTGGAGGAGCTGCAGGGCAGGAGAGAGCAAGGAGAGGCTTTGGGAAGCTCAGAGCATCCCATGAGCTCAGTTTTGCCAGGCTCTGGCAGCGAGGGCAGCGTGTTCTCAGCAGGTCAGGAACCTCTGGCTTTAACCAATGCATTCCTTCCATGTTTCCTTCTCCTCAAAGATTGCCCTGAAACATCCAGGAGGGTTGGCCTGGGACGTGGTGCTGATGCTTTGAGGGTTTTAACTGCTAACCATCACTGGAAATCTGGATTTTGTACCCACCTCAAATCCAATCCCCCCAGCAGCCCTGGGGAAATCCTTGCCCTGTGTGTGAGTGCAGTGTGGGTGCTGCTCACAGCGGCTGCTCCAGGCTTCATTTCTCCCTCTGGCTCAGGAAATGAGGCTCTGCTGCCTCCAGGGGTTGCTCCAGGCTCTGTGGGGCCGTGCCAGCCCCGGGTTGTGTGGGGGGGACGCGGGGGCTGCCCCAGCCCCGGGGTGGGCGGCAGAGCCACACAAAGGCTGCCCTGTCTGCTCTTTGGCTTCCCCCAGCCCTGAGCTCTTCTCGTGAATAAGTGGGATTGAAAAAGCTTAAATTCATACAAAGCAGGGCCCAGGAGCCCCCGGCTGACCCGGAGGGAGCAGCTGCCCCCTGCTCACCCCGCACCCAAAGGTCCCAGGGAACGCTGCCCTGGGATGAGGGTGTGTGCAAGGCTGGCTGAGGGAAAAGGTTTCTTTTTAAAAAGCTGGCTCTGGGAATGCCCAAGGAGACCAGGCTGTTTGCCAAGGGAGCAGCAGTAGCTGCAGGAGGAGATTTTTCTGTTGGTTTGTTTAAATATCCGTGCGTTTATCCTTTTAGCCCATCTCCATTTTAATCTAGCGGGCAAAATGAGTCCAAACCACTTGGTGCCTGTGGGATTTGGGAGGAAATCAAGGAGCCTGCTGGTGAACACTGACAGTCAGTGGGGTACTGAGCATCCATGGGAGGATCAGTGACTCTTCCCTGTGTGTTTTCCACACTTTCCTGTGTGTTTTTTGCTGTGTGTTGAAAAGATGTGAGAGCACAGAACCTCTGCTGTCAGCCCAGGCTGGGGCAGGGTTGATGGGTCTGGGGGAAGGTGTCGCTGCCCATGGCAGGGAGCTGGAATGAGATGAGATTTAGGGTTCTCTTTGGTTGGGCTCTTTCTCCAGGCAGCACTGACACAACAAGGGGACACAGCCTCGAGCTGCACCAAGGGAAATCCAGGCTGGATATCAGGGAAAAGTTTTTTACAGAAAGGGTGATAAAGTATTGGAATGGTCTGACCTGGGGAGGTGGTGGAGTCACCATCCTTGGATGTGTTTAAGAACAGCCTGGATGTGGCACTGGGTGCCAGGGTTTAGTTGTGGTTGGGTTGGGTTGGACTTGATGATCCTGGAGGTCTCTTCCAACCTGGTGATCCTGTGATTCTGTGTGAGATTGTGTGATTCTGTGTGATCCTGTGTGTGATTCTGTGTGATCCTGTGTGTGATTCTGTGATTCTGATTCTCTGTGTGATTCTGTGATTCTGACTCTCTGTGTGTGTGATTCCCGTGTGTGATTCCTGTGTGATTCTGTGACTCCATGTTCCTTTTAACCCAAACCACTCCATGACTCAGCGACTCCTCGCTCTGTGTTGAGCCCAGCCTTGGTTACACCACCAGGGAGAAGATTTCCCCTCTGGGATTTTTGAAAGTTTCTGCACCCCAGGCACTTCACAGTGAGTTTTTCACACTTGTTGGCCGAGGTGTTTTGAGGTGATGGTGCTGACTGGGACATCACTGCTCCGGGCTCTGTCCCAGCTTCACCAAACCTCCCCAGCTCCGGGGCCACACGGCTGCTGCTGCCAACAGGTGCTGTGGAGGCTCCTGGGGCTGCCAAAATCCTGCAGGGAGCTAAGAATAGCCACCGTGTCCTGAGAGCTTTAATGTGGTGCCAGCAGGATGCAGAGAAAGGCTTTTTTTAAAAATAGAAGCACAACTGTGTTTTCCTGCCTGCTGAAGGAGTCTCGGGGTGGCTGCTGGAGGAGGGGTGCCCTGCTCAGGGTTGGCAGGAGGCTCTCAGGTTTTCAGTGCTTCAGGGCCCAGGATTTCCCCTAAAATGCTGCCTGCTGTGGGTAAAGCACAGCCTGAGTGCTGGGTCTCCTGTCTGGGGTGTTGCTCAGCTCTTCACCCACGTGGGTTTGTGACAAATGGGGGTTTCCAGCAGCTCCTCTGCAGGTCCTGCTGGGTGCTGGGGCTGTGCAGCCTCAGTGTGGTGGGGGAAGGACGAGGAGTGGGGCAGGGACAGCCTGGAGAGTGCAGTGAGAGCCTGGAGAGTGCAGTGAGAGCTTTGGGGGTGCTTGGGGGGATGGCAGGGGAGAGGCTGGAGGGGGATGTGTGCCCCTGACCAGCTCTGGATCTCCCAGTGGGGTGCAGTCCCCTCTTGTCCCTTCGTTGTCATCCCCTCTCCCTGCCCTGGGCATTGGGGCTGGTGGTGACAGAGGTTTGTGTCTGCTGTGCCGTGTGAGGGGAGCAGGAGGAGGAGGAGGAGGAGGAGGAGGAGGAAGGGCTGTGGTGGCCGTGGGGCCCCTGCCTCGCTGAGCACCTGCGCAGACAAAGCCCTGTTACGAAATCCCTGAGCTGCTCCTGGCCTGGCCTTTTCCTGCTCCCAGCACCCCGGCCTGGTGTGCCCCCGGTGCCTGGGGTGGGTTCTTGGTGTGCCCACGGTGCCTGGGGTGGGTTCTTGGTGTGCCCACAGTGCCTGGGGTGGGTTCTTGGTGTGCCTGGGGTGGGTTCTCGGTGTGCCCACAGTGCCTGGGGTGGGTTCTTGGTGTGCCTGGGGTGGGTTCTCGGTGTGCCCACAGTGCCTGGGGTGGGTTCTCGGTGTGCCCGTGGTTTCTGGGGTGGGTTCTCAGTGTGCCCGGGGTGTGTTCTTGGTGTGCCCATGGTTCTTGGGTGGGTTCTTGGTGTACCCGTGGTGCCTGGGGTGGCTTCTCTGTGGTTCCAGCCCCTCTGGCACTGCCCAGGTGCATGGTGAGTCCCAGCACCCTGGGGATGCTCTGCCCTGGATCCCTGCAGAGCTGGGCTGCACGTCCTGGGCTTATCTGAGCAAGGAGTTTGCTGTGCCCTGCTGTTGACAAAGGGGTGAAACTGTGTTAAATAAACAGCTGAGGAAGGACAGGATGATGCAAAGCTGTGCTGTCGTCACCGAGCTTCAGGGGTGCGTAAATGAAACCCTGCTCAGGCTTGGCACTGCTGGAGGAAACATCCCGAGGCCGTCCTGCTGCCAGGGCCAGGGGCAAGTGGTGCTTCAGGAGGGGCTGGCCTTGATGCAGGTTTCTGTTTGAAGCATTTCAGTTTGGTTTTTTTCCTTTCTTTAAATATGTATGTATTTATTTATGCCGCACTAAGATCTGTGTTGGCTCCCTGTGCTGGGGGTGTGGGTGGCAGCCTCTCCTCTGTCCCCTGGGGGCCCTGCCCATGGGCTGAACCCTGAGAAATTTCATTTTTTGGGCAGAGCTCAAGCCTTGGGAAGCACTGAGTGTTGTGGGGCTTCTTCTGGCAGGGCTTCCCGGCTGCTCCTCTTGCAGGCGTGGGTCTGGGCCTCTCCCCAAAAATCACTTCCAGCTGAAACCTTCTGGGAATGGGTGGACACGTGCAAAAATAAATAGTTCTGGGATGGAGGTGTGGGGAATGCAGAGCTGTCAGAGGTAGCAGGAAGGTCAGGCAAGGCTGTTCCCAGCGTTGGTGTGAGGCTGGTGGGGCAGGGGACCCAGGGAGATGCTCTGGGTGCTCTGTGGTCCCTGTGACACCCAGGGGAAGCTCCTGGCTGTGGCTGCAGGGCTGCTGGAGGCAGCTCCATGCAGGGATGGTGATAAGGGAGGGTTTTTTTTTTCGAGCTCTGCCTGTGGGAGGGAAGCACAAAGGACATAGGTCAGCCCCGAGTTAATGGTTGACATCGGTGTTTACTTCGGTGTTAATCACACCTGCAAATATCAACCACTTCCTATGATAAAAGCACGTGTGTGCTTTTCCATTCAGCACCGTCAGCTCTGATTGCCAATCTGGCACGGACTGGGGGTGGCAGGAGGGGCTGACCCCGGCCTCAGCTCCGCACAGGGGTGGAAGGTGAAGGTGTTGAGTGTGGCTGGATGTGGCTGGGAGGATCTCCAGCCTTCCCACGGCTCCTTATTTCCCTTTCACTTTGTGCTGTGTGGATGAAAAGCCCCAGCAGAGGTGTGTGGGCTCAGGGGTTTGGTTTGCAGAGAGCCTCTGAGCATCCCTGCCCAGAATGGCTCCGTTCAGAGCTGGGCTGTGGCTTCTTCTGGTCCCTTCCCTGCTCAAGCTTTGCTATTATTAAATATTAGAAAACTTAGGGCAGTAGGTCTTAATTTCCTTGAAGTTACATGAATTACAGAGAATATCCAACATGTTCACCTTGGATCTAAGGCTAGGACAGGTGTAGGAAATATTTAAAATAGAATAATTTGCTTCTTTTGGCAACATTAGTAGACAAAAGTAGAGCAGTGGAGAGTGCTGTGGTGGCTCCTGGTGGGCAGTGATGACTTGGATGTCTTGAGGAATGGATGAGATGGAGAATTTTGGCTGTTGTGACCCCGTTTGTCCCTGTGGGATTCCCGGGGAGGCCCTGGCAGGGCGGTGGCTCTGTCACTGCAGGCAGATGTGGCACAGCAGGACGTGGCACCCGGTGACCGTGGCTCGTGCCTGGGCTGCTCCTGCTGCTCATCCTGCAGGGATGAGCGTGGGGTGAGTCAGCCAAACCCAGCGCTGCTGCAAGGAACAGGAGGCTCCCAAAACAAACACGTGGGACTGAATGGGCCCCTAATTGTGGTTTTTTTTTCTCAGATAAATGAAGCCGGCACTCTTTATTTCTCTCCTTTAAACACCAGCCCCGGCCTGTTGCTGGGTGTGACTCAGCGGGGATGCTTCGTGCTGCTGCCTCGCTGCCATTTACCTGCTCTGACTTTTTCCTGACAGTTTTGCAGCCCCTTCCCGCCCACCTCCATCTCCTCCTCGATGCCTCCACCACGCTGGGACCCTTCCCTCGGCATCCAGGGCGCTGCTCCCGGTTACCCACTCGGACTCTTCATCCTTCAGGGTGTGCCCAGAACGTTTTTGCTGCCCTGAAATGGGTTCTGCGGTGCGGGGCTGGCCGGGGGGCAGCGCCCCGACCGCCCCGGGGGGGCACGGGCCCCTGGCAGGTGGCTCTTATTTAAACCCAGGCCTCTCTTCTGCTCCTCGCCTTTGTGAGCCTCGAGAGGCTTTTGTTGCCGCCTGAGAAGGCTGAATGGCTGCCGCATCTGTCGCAGGGGGAGAGGGAGGCAAGGAAATGCTCAGCAGATGCCCCGGGCTGGGGGGGGAACTGCGGGGCGGGGGGTCCCGAGCATCGCCCGGGCAGGGACCCCCACGAGCAGGGGACCCGAGAGCACCGGGGCTTGTGCAACGCTGCCCTTGTGAAAGCGGCGTGTAAGAGCTGCTGCCGCCTCTTCTTCCCTGGCCCCATCTCCATCCTCCGCCCCGTTGCGACACCGCCCGCAGGAGCGGGGACGAGAGCGCCGCGACATCTGCCCCCGCCGCGACATCTGCGACATCTGCCTCCCTCCGAGCTGCTCCTGGCAGGGCTCTCAGCTCTCGCCGAGCTCATGCAGCCTCTTCATGCCTGGCTGGCTGCTCGTCTCGGGCAGTGCGGTGGGGAGGTTCGGGCAGAGCCTCCCCGGGTGTTCCTGCGAGCGCTGCGATCGTTCGGGCTGGGAGAGTGCGGCCGAGAAGCTCGAGCGTGTGTGTGAGCCTGTGTGTGTGTGTGTGAGCGTGTGTATGTGAGTGTGTGTGTGAGCATCTGTGTGTGTGTCTGTGTGCGTGTGAGCATGTGTGTGAGCATCTGTGTGTGTGTCTGTGTGTGAGCGTGTGTGTGTGGTGTGAGAGCGTGTGTGAGCGTCTGTGTGTGCGTGTGTGTGCGCGTGTGCCTATGTGTGCTTCTGTGTGTGTGTGTATGTGTGTGAGTGTCTGTGTGTGTCTGTGTGTATGTGAGTATCTGTGTATGTGTGCGTGTGAGCGTGTCTGTGTGTGTGTGCATGTGTGTGTGGTGTGTGTGTATGTGTGAGTGTCTGTGTGTGTCTGTGTGTGTGTGTATGTCCCTGTGTGTGTGGTGTGTGTCTCTGTGTGTGTATGTCCCTGTGTGTGAGCCTCTGTGTCTGTGTGGTGTGTGTATGTGTGTATCTGTGTGTGTGTGTGTGTCTCTGTGTCTCTGTGTGTGGTGTGTGTATGTGTGTATCTGTGTGTGTGTGTGTCTCTGTGTCTCTGTGTGTGGTGTGGTGTGACTCGTGTTTGCTCGGCCTCGCTCGCCTCTCCTGCCTCGCTCTTTCTAATCTAAAGAATTCGATTCTTTAGAATCTAAGGTTTATAAGGTTTATAATTCTTTAGAATCTTAGGTTTATATAAGAATTAGATTCTTTAGATTAGAAAGCGCTTGGGATCCTCTCTCTTGTTTGGGATCCTTTCTCCAACCTTTCCATTCTCCCCGAGGCGAGAGAACGTGGAGGATGGAGCTCATTGAAGGCTCAGCATCCACCCGGCTCTGGTGGCCTCCCTCCCTCTGGACGTTGGGTTGATGATGCCTGGTGCTGTCCTGCCTTGCAAACAGCCTTGGATGGAGCCACCTGCACCAGGACAGGGCCACCCCTCCACGCAGGGCTGGCAGGACGGGGCACGCCGAGGATGCTGCCGGACCCACGCACGGCTCCTCCTCCGGACACGTCACCCCTGCTCTCTGCCTTTCCCCGGGCAAAACAAACGTGAGGATGAGGTTTTTGCCTCTTCTGTTGGGCCTTCAGACTTTCTGTGGCTCTCTGGGTGTGGGCAGAGCAGAGATGAAGCCCAGCATGGGAAAGTCCCGTCAGCAGGGCAGGTTGTGGTGGGTGTAAGCAGCGGGGATGGGGTTAATGTAAAGGTTTATATAAGAGCCATGGGGATGTGGGGGAGGCTTCCTGAGCTGCACCTTTAATTGTTGAACCTCATGGTTCAGCCATGAATTTCCCTCTGTTTGGTAGCACAATTCCTCCTAGGGGCTCTGAGACTCGTGATTTTATTTCTCTTTCGTAGCTCATAAACACCGAAAGCGGAACCAAGCTTTGTTTTTCTGTGTCCTTCTGCTGCCCCTTCCCTCCTGGCAGGGACTGGGCCGGCTTTGGGCTCATTACCTGTGAGCTCCCCAAATATTCTGGCATTACAGGCTCAGCTCAATCCAGGGAGAGGTGGGAACAGCCTGTGCAAAGCTTGGCCCTGTGAATGTGTAAAGCAGCTGATGCCAGTTGGCAGCGAGGTTGCAGGGGAAGATTAGAAGAGGAAAATCCTTTTGAAGAGAAACCCTTTTGCTTTATTAGGAAAAACTGTTCCTTGCCCTGTGCTAGCCGGGTCAGGGGAATCCAAATCCTGTGTGTGTGATCCAGGCAGGGGGAAGCTCTGCTTTGCTTTGGGGGATGACAGCCTGCGTCTCTTCGCTGTAGGTTCATTCTTACTGCAGCTCAAGGAGAGTTTATTTTAACCCCTGTGGTGCAGACAGGTCCTGAGGGGAGCTCCTGGGGGTGGTTTGGGGCCTGGGGACACCCCTGCAGGTGCTGTTGGAGGGGTGGGTGCTGCATGGCCTGTGCTGTTCTCCTGGGGACTGAGGAGAATTAGGTGGGATCAAAATACCCACGGAAATAAACCCACCCTGCCTGCAAGAGCAGCTCGGGGTGAGCAGGGAGCAGCCCTGGAGGACGGACAGCTCAACACCCCAGAGTGAGCCTGATCCTCACTTTCCATGGAAATTCCCTGTGGGAGGTGAGTTTTCCCCCTTGGGCAGGGATATCTTGTCCATCTGGGTGTGCTTGGGGCAGCAGCGCTTGGGGCTGTGGTGGCACCCACAGCGAGGAGGGACAGTGGGACAGGAGGGACAGTGGGACAGGAGGGACAGTGGGACAGTGTCCTCAGGGACCTCCTGCCGTGCCAGGGGAGGAGGCAGCTTCCTTTTCCAACCTGTCGTGACTCATGGAACATCATCCCAGGAGGAGGCGGCGGGACTGAATCAGTGGTGCCTGAGGACACAGAGGGAACGTGGGCAGCTCCAGCCCCTGCTCTGCTCCAGACCTTTCCTTCCTTCCTTCCTCGTGCCCACCCACCCGTGCTCTGCTTGTCCTGAGGTGATGGGGGGGAAATTCAGCTCCACGTGGTGCTGAGCTCTTCCTGGGAGCTGAAGCTCCTTTAGGATGCCTGCAGGACCAGGCTGGAGCCTGGGTTTGTGTTTGCTCAGCGGGTGCTGTCCTCATTCAGAAGCCCTGATGAGCTGTTCTGTTTTCAGGAGCTGCTTCCAGGGTTTGTCTTTCCAAGGTGGGGAAGGGCCCAGAGGTGCTGCTGGAGCTCCTGGGGAGCCTTGGCTGCTCTTGGGGTCCTGAGCAGGCCAGGCTGGGCTGTGCCATCCTCTGATGGGAGCACTTGGGAGCCCTCGGCTCTCTAATGAAGCCAGTGAGGGTGTTTAGAGCAGCACAGAACTAATTTCTCTCGCAGCATGGAAAGGCTCCTGGGGGAGCTGGGCTGAGCCAAGGCACAGGATGGCAGCAAACGCTGTCTGCCCAAATCTTGGAGGTGTCAGGCTGCTGGGAGGGGAGCAGGAGTGCGGCTGAAAGCTGAATTTCCTCCCTCATTGCCAGCAGGGTGGAGTGAGTGGCTCTTTCCCTGCTCTCCCTCCTTTCCTGCAGGGAGGTGCCCTCTGGGGCAGAGCTCTGGGCTGGCTCAGCTCTCGTGGCTGTCCCCTGTCCCCTGCCATGCTGAGGGGACCCAGGGGTGCTCTGTGACCGTGAGCTGATATTTGGAGATGAGCTGCAAATCTGAACACCTGCAGCACCCAACAGCCGCCATGGCAAAGGGAGGCAGCTCCTCCTGTGTGAATCCTGCACGGATTTGCTCCGAGGTGGTGGCAGAGCTTCCTGTGCTGCCCTTGTGCCCTGCCCGGGGACACTTGTGTAACTCGGGGATCCGGTTACTGCCCGCCCCAGCTGCCGGAGCCCTCCTCTCCAGCAGGAGCAGGCAGGTACTGCAGCGTTTTCCAGCTGAAATAATGAAGTTTGCTCTCCTAGGAGATCAGGGAGATCTCTTCTTTCCAAAGGGAACAGGAGATAAGAGCTGGAAAAGCTGAACTGAGAGTGGGAGCTCAGCAGCTCGTCCTGGATGCTGCCATGGAAGGGTTAACCCTGGTTGTGTTCCACATTACCGGGTTGCAAAATCAGCTGCTGTGGGATGGGGGCAGTTCATCCTTGCCGAACCTCAGGGGAAACACGAGGTGATTTTCCCATCCCAGCCTCCTTGTTGGGAGCCAAGAAATACAAATCTCGCTGTGCTTGCAGGCTCCTGGACCCCGGAGCTAAATCAGGACCGTGGGCAGCATTGCCAACCCCAGATACACTGGGTGAGGAGTTCTGTGAGCAGAGCAGGGCCAGGACATCACCCAGCAGAGGTTTCACTGGGGATGAGGATGGGAGGGAAGGTTGGCAGCTCTGGGAGCTGCTGGCTGCCACCTAAAGAGGACAAACAGCTGGAAGTGCTGCTCCTGCCCCAGCTCTGTGTCATGTTTGGCACACTCTGAGCATCCCAGGGAATCCCTGTGCTCCCAGGTGCTGAGGGCAGGAGTTTTGGGGTGATGCTGGGGCTGTGGGCTGCCTCTGCCATGGCTTGTCCCTCCTGCAGCAGCAGCAGCCATCCCTACACAGCCTCCGTGCATCTGGCCTTCAGCTGCCAGCCAGGAACATTTCCTAAATTAACCAAATCATTCCCTTAACGAGGCTTAATCTGCTCCTCTCCAAGCCTCTCCATCACCTCTCCATGCAAAGCCAGCGGGGGAGCAGAGGGAGCAGCTGGATCACAGCTGGGTGTTCCGAGAGCACCGGGGCAGCTCTTTGCTCCCGGAGGTTGTGTGGGTACAAAAACAAATGTCAGGTAATGGAGGCTGCTGCCTCCTACTTCATTAGAAATCCAATTAATTTCCTATAAAAGCACTCGCAGTGACCTCTAAAAAACGGGCTGTGTTTTGCTGTACCTCTGCTGTTTGTCTTGTGCAGAATGATGTTAACTAGCTGCTTCCTGCTGGTCCATTTTCCCGGCGCATAATTACAAATTGTTTTGTTTTTCTCTTTTCTCTTCGGCTTCCTGGCTCCCCACGCCAGGCTCTTCAGAGTGGGGCTGCAAATAGCCAGGCTTTTCTCCACTCCCCTTTGCAGGGCTCCTCGGGGGGCTGGTGTTATTTTCATTTATGGTTTTGGCTTTTTTATCCAGTTTTTAGGATAATTAAGCAGTAGAGGAGCAAGAAGGGACTGTCCAACATCCAGCCCTGCCTTCCTTTTGCCCTGAGGCTGTCGATGTGAGTGATATCAAGGTGCAAAGGTTGGCTTTGGCCACTTTGCACCTCGCTGATGGTTTGGTGCCAGCAGCCTCCCCAGCTGCACAGGTTCCCCCAGGTTTCCTCTGCCTGGGCAGGCAGGAGAGCTGGGGAGGTGGGAGAGGTGTGCCCAAAGCCCGGGGATGTTTGGGTGGGTGGCTGCAGGGCACATCCTGTCTGTGCCTTTCCCCGTGGTGAAGGATGCCTGATATTCCAGGCAGGAATGCAAACTGCCAGGGTTACTGTGCCAGGGCAGCCCCATCAGGCAGTGTTTTGTCTGTGAGCGGGCAGTGTGTGTTTTTTGGGAATTAATCCTTGTTCCTGTGAGATCCCCACTGCTCTGGGCACCTCCCCAGGTCCTGCAAAGCATCCCAGGGCTGATGCTGCTCTGCTCCTGGAGCACATCAGGGACAGGTCAGAGGGGTCAGAAGGACTTTTCTGACTAAATTTCTGTCTAAATTCTGTCTAAATTCTGTCTAAATCCCAGTAAAATGACCAAACCTGCTGTTTCCTGCAGGGTGAGGTTTGCACATCCCCCTGCTCACTGCTGCTCCAAGGGGCAGAGCTGCTCCAGAGGCCGAGCCCGGCCCCAAAGGCTGCTGGAGACAGGAAGGAAAATGAGCTGAGCTCAAGATAGACACGTTTGTTGTTCTATATTTAGGAGCACAATAATTAAGGCTGGATGTTTATCCTGACAAGCATCATAATTAATAGTCTATGGCAGACAAGCAAATCCTTCCTGCACCTGGGAACTCGGAGTTGTCTTTGGGAAGGGCAGGGGGCTCGTTAAAGAGCTGCAGTTTAGGGAACATCTGGATATTTGCTTTGTCTCCTCCCCAGGCACGGGTGCTGGTGGGCTCTGAATTTGTGGTGAGGGAGCTTTTGTGGTCAGGAGGGTCCCATGGAGATGGGGAATGATGGGGGACAGCAAAGCGAAGGGGAGGATGCTCGGTGGCACCCAGGGGTGCAGCGCTGGAGGTATCAGGGTGCAGAAATGGGCTCATAAATTCAGTACATCTCTCTGGTGGGGCACTGGGAGGTGGCAGGAGGCCAGAATAAGCTTTCAACAGCCTTGGGAGGAAGGGCAAGCTGAGGGCAAAAGGCTTCTCAGAGTTCCCACTAGATGGGGATGGAGGCACGGGCAGAGCGCTCTCCCCGCGCCCGCAGGGAGCACCCGGCCCTCGCCCCCGCGTCCCCTCTGGTGGCCACGGTGGCAGCCGGGGGTCATGACCCAGCTCCCCGCGGGTGCCTCGGGGCTGACGGGCTGTCCCTTCTCCCGCAGATGCTGCAGGACTGCCCCAAGGCCCGCAGGGAAGTGGAGCTGCACTGGCGAGCGTCGCAGTGCGCGCACATCGTGCGCATCATGGACGTCTACGAGAACC
This sequence comes from Acrocephalus scirpaceus scirpaceus, assembly GCA_910950805.1. Taxonomy (NCBI): domain Eukaryota; kingdom Metazoa; phylum Chordata; class Aves; order Passeriformes; family Sylviidae; genus Acrocephalus; species Acrocephalus scirpaceus. The sequence goes on from OU383797.1 coordinate 5,445,971, forward strand.
TCTACCAGGGGAGGAAGTGTCTGCTCATCGTCATGGAGTGGTGAGAGCCTGGCCCAGGGGCACCTCGGGGTGCTGCTAAAAGTGGGGTGGGCACCTTCCAGCCCTGGGGATGCTGGGGATGCAGCCTGTGAGCTGTGGGGATGGGGACACAGCGCTGGCTCTGAGTCATCCTGAGAACGCTCTCGGCTCTGCTCTGCTCGGGGCCTGTGGTTCTCACAGGGTCATACCCAAACTGCCTTTGGCCATCGAGAGGCAGCGGGTTCCTGGCAGCTGTGGTGGGGCAGCAGCCAAGCCTGGCTGGCACCTCTGGAGCTGCTCTGGAGCTGCCCTGGAGCCTCCTGCAGCAGCAGCTGAGCGGCTCCGGTTTGGGAGCTTGGTATGAACCTGGGGACGAGGAGGAGGGATGAAGGGGAAAGTATTGAAACCACATCCCAACCGCAGCTGTGATTTGATGCAGCTTCCTTGCCAAAACCTCTCCTCTGCCAAGCTGGTAGGGCGGCCGGGGGGGCGGCGGGTGCAGGAGCAGTGCCAGGACAGGGGGCACAGCAGCCCCCAGAGCAGCTCAAATGGGAGAACAGGCAGCTGAGAGCCAGCCTGGCACTCTGGGCAGCCAGGGATGGGAAAGGGGTGTGGTGGGAGAGAAAGGGTGGCTGAGGGGTAGGAGGAGAGTGCCCAGGACTGGCTGTGTGACCCAGGGGTGCTCTGGGGGTAACGCCCATCACAAGGCAGGATCTGACTTCCAGAAGGAGCGGGGTGTGTATCCATCCTGACAGGCTCTGGATCCATCCTCACAGGCTCTGGATTCATCCTCACAAGCTCTGTATCCATCATGAAGGCTCTGGGTCCATCCTCACAGGCTCTGGATCCATCCTCATGGGTTCTGGATCCCTCCTTTCAAGCTTTGGATCCATCCTGACGGGCTCTGGGTCCCTCCTGGCAGGCTCTGGGTCCCTCCTGACAGGCTCTGGGTCCCTCCTGACAGGCTCTGGATCCCTCCTTTCAAGCTCTGGATCCCTCCTGACAGCCTTTGGATCCATCCTGACAGGCTCTGGATCCCTCGTGACAGGCCCTGGATCCCTTCTTTCAAGCTCTGGATCCCTCCTGACAGGCTCTGTGCAGCAGAGGGCCCCGAGGGCTGTGGGCTATTGCTATTGCAGATGTCAAGTGAATGTCAAGGAGATGCTATCAGCGCTGGGAAAGCCAAACTGTTCCTGCTCTAGTCAGATAAGGCAGGGGCAGGAAATGCCATTATTCCTGCTGTCATGGAGAATTCTCCCATTTCTCAGCCCTGATCTCTCTGTTTTCCCTGCGGGTACCTGGGGAGGGAAGCCCAGCAATGTTTCTCCAACACCTCCAGGGGCCCTGCCTGTGCTGCAGTGGGCTCCAGCCTCTGTCTCACACCTTGGGGACCTCCCTGTGACACTGCTGACACCTCACCCGTGCCCTGAGCTTTGCTCAGCATTTCTGTGCTGGGTCATGGTGCTGCTGAGGCAGTTGGCTTGTGGGCAAAAGGAGGCCACAAGTGCTGGGAGTGCTCTCACCAACTTCAAGCCACACTGGCTGCCTTTACTGTAAACGTGTTTCTGTGGGCTGCTGGGGTGACCACGTCCGCCCGCGCCTCTGCCCTGCCCGTGGTGGGAAGGAGGAGGCTCTGAAACGCCCCAGGGGCACCCACCCAAGGGCTGGGATGGAGCAGGGCATGGTTCCAGCAGAGGGTTGGGGTGTGGGATGGACCCACGGCGTGTAACAGCTGCTGCTTCTCTTCCAGCTTGGATGGCGGGGAGCTCTTCAGCCGGATTCAGGACAGGGGAGACCAGGCGTTCACAGAGCGGGGTATGGAGCCCTGCTGGGCTTTCAGTCCACTCTGTACCCTCAGTGACTCTGGGCTTTCAGTCCACTCTGTACCCTCAGTGACTCTGGGCTTTCAGTCCACTCTGTACCCTCAGTGACTCTGAGCTTTCAGTCCCCTCCATCCCCTCAGTGACTCTGGGCTTTCAGTCCCCTCCATGCCCTCAATAACTCTGGGCTTCCAGTCCACTCCATCCCCTCAGTAACTCAATTTTCAGTCCCCTCCATCCCCTCAGTGACTCTGAGCTTTCAGTCCACTCCATCCCCTCGGTGACTCTGGGCTTTCAGTCCCCTCCATCCCCTCGGTGACTCTGAACTTTCAGTCCCCTCCATGCCCTCGGTGACTCTTTTGAATCCCCAGCAGGGTTCTGCACTCAGGGAATGAGGGGTGTGGGTGCAAGGGACCCTGTTTTTCATGTTCATTTGAGAACAGGGTTGAGAACAGCTGCTCCCACACTGTCTGTCCCACTCCTGTCAGAAACACCCACCTCCCTCAAAAAATTGAGCTCCTGGGCTGTGGTTCTCATTGATCTAATTTAAAAAATCCCATTCTCTTTAGTCCTCTGGCCAGGAAAAGCAACCACACAACCCAAACTCTGAGCCTGTTGCTCCCTTGACTTCCCACCCTAAGGGGAAACCTTTCCCAGCTGGATTCCTTGCTGCTGGGGCATCCTAAATGGTGCAAGGCCCTCCTTGGTATCAGGGTCAGGGGCTGGACTCTGCCCCATCCCTTCCCCTGGAGTTTCTGGGAGCTGCAGGCTCCTTACCCAGGGATGGGGAGTGGCAGAGACTCCGTGGAAAGGGGGACCTCAAGCAGACAAAACCCCTTTGACCTCAGCCAGGCTCTTTGACTCCTGGTTTGTAGAGTTACCCAGGGAGTGGTGCCCTTTTTAACTGGCTTGTGAAGGCTTCTGATGTTTTCTTTGCTGCTTCAGAGGCCTCGGAGATCATGAAGAGCATTGGGGAAGCCATCCAGTACCTGCACTCGATCAACATCGCTCACCGGGACGTGAAGGTACCGCCCTGAGCCCTCCCCTTGTCACAGCAGGACACAAAATAAAGATAGTTTATCTCCAGTTTTGACAAAGAGAACATCAGAAAGCTTTATTTACAATCTTTCTGCTTCTTATATAGCGTACTTGGCTAAAAAAGGGATTCATTGGTCAATAGGACTGACACTCTTTTTATTGGTTAAGTAATAGGAAACAACAGCTGGGGAAGATTTGTTATGTGGCTCTGTATTTTCTTAAGCTTTAGATTTTTACTGCCAGGTATTGCACGCTGATCCCCATGGGAACAAATTCCCATTCTCATAACAATGTCTTTGTTATTTTGTAAATACTAAAGAGAGCTCTGCTGTTCTCACACAAAATTCCCAAAACAATCTCTGTCACCTGGTGTTTATGAAAGGGGAGAGAGTGAGTCCTTTTCAGACCCATCTCAGCCTCTTTTGTGGACCATGTTATAAAAAGGCAGAGATTCAAAAAAGTAAAAACCTCCTGATCATCAAGAACTGCCTGTGTGTATTTCATCACTGTTCATCACTGTAACATTGTGATGAGAAAAAAGCAGTGCTTACCTAGAGATGTGATGAGAAAGTTATTTTACAAAAGGATATTTTGGGAAGAGAAAACTGTTCACAGCTTTCCCTTGGGAAAGGAGCTAGCAATGGTTAGCAAGCTGAGAATTCTCTCAGGCTCAGAAATATCCAGCCCACACTCCCCTGGCACTGCTGAGCCCCCCTTTGGCTGTGCCAGGCCTGGGCTGCCCCAGCCCTGCTGCTCACCCCTTGTTCCCTGCGTGTTCCCAGCCTGAGAACCTCCTGTACACCTCCAAGCGTCCCAACGCCGTGCTCAAACTCACCGACTTCGGCTTTGCCAAGGAAACCACCACGCACAACTCGCTGGCCACGCCGTGCTACACGCCCTACTACGTGGGTGAGTGCCTGGGGGAGCTGGGATTGGGGGTTAGTGGGGCTGGGGGCTGAGCTGGGGGGTTTGGAGGGTGCCATGGGCAGCTCAGCACCTTTGGGGGTTTGAGGGTGCCATGGGATGGGATGGGGCGGGATGGGATGGGATGGATGGGATGGATGCCCATCACCTTTGGGGGTTTGAGGGTGCCATGGGATGGGGTGGGGCGGGATGGGATGGGATGGATGGGATGGATGCCCATCACCTTTGGGGGTTTGAGGGTGCCATGGGATGGGATGGGATGGATGCCTGCCCATCACCTCTGGAGGGGTTTGGAGAGTGCCATGAGAAGCTCATCACCTCTGGGGTTTGGAGGGTTCCATGGGATTGGATGGAATGGGATGGGATGGGGTGGATGCCTGCCCATCACCTTTGGGAGGTTTGGAGAGTGCCATGGGCAGCTCAGTACCTTTGGGGGTTTGAGGGTGCCATGGGATGGGATGGAATGGGATGGGGTGGATGCCTGCCCATCACATCTGGAGGGTTTGAGGGTGCCATGGGCAGCTCAAAACCTCTGGAGGGTTTGAGGGTGCCATGAGAAGCTCATCCATCTCTGGAGGGGTTTGGAGGGTGCCATGGGCAGCTCTGCACACCTCTGCATCCAGCCTGGAGCCAGAGCTGCATCGGGGAGCTGTGGGCAACACTGCCCTACTCCAGAGTGCCCAGAGCTGCAGGTGGCTCATGGTGTTTCCATGGGGTGGCAGAGCCCTCTCACCCAACGCTAACACTTGGATTTAGGGTTTTCTTTCTGTCTTTACCAGCCCCAGAAGTGTTGGGCCCGGAGAAGTACGACAAGTCCTGTGACATGTGGTCCCTTGGTGTCATCATGTATATTCTGTAAGTCTGAGGGTTCCTCTCCCTCCTACCTGCTCCTGGCACTGCCTCGTGCCCTGTGGGTGCTCCTGGGCAGGTTTTTGGGGTGGCACAGTGACTCTGTTCCCCCTCCTGGTGCAGGTTGTGTGGGTACCCCCCCTTCTACTCCAACCACGGCCTGGCCATCTCTCCTGGCATGAAGAAGCGAATCCGAATGGGCCAGTACGAGTTTCCCAACCCGGAGTGGTCCGAGGTGTCAGAGGAAGGTAAACGTGGTCCCTGTGGTGGCTGTCCCTGGGCTGAGGTCTCCTTCTGAGGGCTGGGGGGAGCCTGGCTGTGTCAGGGGTCACCTCAGCATCCCCACCTGTGCTGAGAGGCTTTTGCTGCGGGATTTGTGTGGGGTGTGGCACACAGGAGGTTTGTGTGGGGTGAGGGGTGTGGCACACAGTGGGGCTGTGTAGGGGTTTTGGGGCCGGGGTTGGAGCTGCTGGCTCCTGAGCCTGCCCAAACCCTGCAGTGAAGCAGCTGATCCGGAACCTGCTGAAAACAGACCCGACCCAGCGCATGACAATAACGGAGTTCATGAACCACCCCTGGATCATGGTGAGCGTGGGGGCAGGATGGGGTGGGATCCATGGGACCCATGGGATGGGACGGGGTGGGATCCATGAGATGGGATGGGATCCATGGGATGGGATGGGATCCATGGGATCCATGGGATGGGATAGGATACATAAGATCCATGGGATCCATGGGATGGGACAGGGTGGGATCCATGGGATGGGGTGGGATCCATGGGATGTACTGGGATGGGATGGGATCCATGAGATAGGATGGGATAGGATACATAGGATCCGTGGGATGGGATTGGGATGGGATGGGATGGGATCCATGGGACAGAATGGGACGGGATTGGATGGGATCCATGGGATGGGGTGGGATGGGATCTGTGGAATGGGATCTGTGGGATGGGATCCATGAGATGGATGGGATGGGATGGAATGAGATCCATGGGATGGATGGGATTGGAGAGGATAGGATGGGATCAATGAGATGGGATGGGGTGTAATGGGATGGGATGGATTGGAATGGAATGGGATGGATGCCTGTGGCTCCCAGCTCACGCTCCTCCCCTCTCCTGGCAGCAATCCATGCAGGTGCCCCAGACCCCGCTGCACACCAGCCGTGTGCTGAAGGAGGAGAAGGACCTGTGGGAGGATGTGAAGGTAAAACCTCTCTGTGTCCCATCTGCAATGCCCTGCACCCCTCTGTCACCTGGGGAATGCCCTCTCCTGTGGTACTGCACACCAGGCTCGTTCGCTGTCCCTGGAATGTTCAATAACTGCCCAGATGTGGCACTGGGGACGTGATTCAGTGGTGGGGTGGCTGTGCTGGGTTAACCATGGAATCGTGGAATGGTTTGGGTTGTCCCTCCAATGCCAGGGCAGGGACACCTTCCCCTGCCCCAGGCTGCTCCAAGCCAGCCTGGCCTTGGGCACTGCCAGGGATCCAGGGGCAGCCAGAGCTGCTCTGGGAATTCCATCCTAGGGCAGCACAGGGCTGGACTCAATCTTGGAGAGCTTTTCCACCCTGAACAATTCCACAATTCCAGTTTGGTGTGTGCACGTTGCCTCTGGGACAGATCTGTGCTCGGGAGGGAGCTGGAAAATTCAGCAGTGGCCACACTCAATTTATTCTCAGCTGCTTTGGGGGGACCCTGGGGGGATTTGCTGACAGCTCTGTGCCCCCTGCCCACAGGAGGAGATGACCAGTGCCCTGGCCACCATGAGAGTGGACTACGAACAAATCAAGATCAAGAAAATCGAGGATTCCTCGAACCCTCTGCTGATGAAGAGGAGGAAGAAAGCCAACGCCCCCGAGCCCGCCGCGCTGCCCCACTGAGGGCCCCCGCCCGCCGGCCCTCCAGAAAGCAATAACTATATATATATATATATATTTTTTAAGGAAAAAAAAAGACAAAAAGACAAAACAGACTGTTCTATCGAGCGCATGGAATTCAGACATTTATACCAGACTAGTTATTTTTAGCTACTCACCTGTGTTTTTGACCTTTCTGGGGCAGGTGGGGAGATTCCCCCCTCACATCCACACCTGCAGCCAGGGATTCTTTTTTTTGTCCTGTAGGTGAACGCCACCAATAATTGGAATTTATTTTTCTTTTGTGAAACCGTTTTGATTTATATATATATATATATTTTTTTCCCTCCCTCCTCCTCCTTCCTTCCAAAGACACGGAAACTCCTGTGGCGACCTTTTTAGGGTATATAACGTATAAATATTTTTTAAAAACTACTGTAGAGCTGAAACGCAGACAGCGTGTTCCCCTGTGTGTGGATGCTGGCTAGAGACAGGGCTGCAGCTTTGGGGGTGGGTCAGGGAAGGAGAGCTGCCCTCCTCCCTGGGGAGGGTCCCCTGTGGCCACCAAATCAATCCCAGGAGCCAAAAAAGCAGCGCCTTGGCCCTCCCTGAGCTCCCTGTCTGTCTGTCTGTGTGGGCTGTGTGTCTGTCCGTGGGCCTGGAGTCGCCCCTGGGGTGCAGCTCTGACCTCAGGGGTGGGCGGGGGGGGTGGGAGGCTGTCCTGCCCCCCCAGCCCTGCAGGGATGTGTCCCCCCCACCCTCAGCCCAGCCCCACCCCGGGGAGCTGCTGCCCTCCTGGGGACAGGGAAGGGTGGAGGTGGCACAGTTGGAGCCAGGGTGGCAGCACTGACCCCTCCCTGGCTGGGTCTGGGGGTGCTGCTGCCCCCCCAGTGTGGTTCCTGCGGCTGCTCTGAAGTCTTTAGTCCATGGATGATTAATTATTATTATTATTATTATTTGTCACGATGTTTCACTTCGTTAAATGTGTTTGAATGGGGAAAACCGATTTTTTAAGGCGATGTTTAGTTTTTAGGCGATCTTTTAGACTCTGTATGGAATTTTAATTTGTTTTGAAAACTGGTTTTTATCCCTTTTTTTTCTTTTTTTTTTATTTTATTATTTTTTGCCTGTTGGCTTATACTAATCTTCCCAGTCTGCTCTTCAGTCCTTTGGATTAAAGACACTTAAAAGAGTCACCCAGTCTCTCCTGTTGCTTGCGTGGCTGTGAAGAACCCCCCCAGTGCTCCAGCTGCTCTCCCTGTGTCCTAAAATTGCTCTTTTTTCCACCAGAAAGGCTGAGCTCCCCCTGGGTGTTCTCTGGGGACACAACATCCCTTGTTTGGGGACAGCTGCTCGAGCTCCGGGGGCTGCTGCACAGGGGCTGCCCTCCCCAGCACGGGTCACCCTCAGGGCTTGGGGCTGGGGCTGTGGGGTGGTGTGATGGTGGTTTGGGGTAGTTTGGGGTGGTGTGGAGTGGTGTGGGATGGTGTGATGATGGTATGGGGTGATTTGGGATGCCGTGGGGTGGTGTGGGATGGTGTGGGATGTTGTAATGATGGTGTGGGGTGATGTGGGATTGTGTGGGATGCTGTGATGATGGTGTGGGATGCTGTGGGATGATGTGGGATGGTGTGACGATGGTTTGGGTTGGTGTGGGGTGATGTGATGATGCTGTGGGGTGATGTGATGATGCTGTGGGGTGATGGTGTGCGGTGATGATGTGGGGTGATGTGGGATGGTGTGACGATGGTTTGGAGTGGTGTGGGATGCTGTGGGACAGTGTGGGGTGCTGTGGGGTGGTGTGGGATGCCAGAGGAGCTCCAGTGACCTCCTGCAGCCTCCCCTGCCAGCCTGAGCCGAGAGGAGTTCATCCCTGGCCCTGCCCCAGTTCATCCCTGGCACTGCCTGGGTTCATCCCTGGCATTTCCCAGGCTCATCCCTGGCCCTGTCCCAGTCCAGCCTTGCCCACGTTCATCCCTGGCCCTGCCCCGGGGCTGCTGTTCGATGCCCGCTGTCCTCAGGAGAGGAAATGCGGCTGCTGCAGACGGGCAGAGGTGTGAGGCACGGGCAGAGGTGTGAGGCACAGGCAGAGGTGTGAGGCACAGGCAGTGTCTGAGGCACATTTAGAGATGTGAGGCACATTTAGAGGTGTGAGGCACAGGCAGAGGGATGGAGCACAGGCAGAGGTGTGAGGCACAGGCAGGGTGTGAGGCACGGGCCGTGTGTGAGGCCCAGGCCGGGTGTGAGGCCCAGGCAGTGTGTGAGGCCCGGGCAGAGGTGTGAGGCACAGGCAGAGGTGTGAGGCACGGGCAGAGGTGTGAGGCACAGGCAGACATTTGAGGCCCAGGCAGGGTGTGAGGCACAGGCAGAAGGGTGGAGCACAGGAAGAAGTGTGATGCACAGCCAGAAGTGTGAAGCACGGGCAAGATTTTCCATCCCCTTGAGGTCCTGTGGGCTTGCGCAGGTTCAACGTTTTGGAAAAAACCAAAAGATTCTCTAAACAAACAAACGTAATTCTGGTCATGAGCCCCAAGTCTGCCTCGGGTGGGATGAGGCTCAGGTTTCTTTTCTTACCGAGATCCTGTTTTGGAAATTAACAGTGCTCACTGACACAAATCTCAACTCCGGGTAGGAAGATTTTGTGGCTTGAAATGTTTTCTGTGTGTGTTTGGGGAGGGAAGAGCAGAGCAGGCACCCATGGCCGATTCCCTCGCTCTATTCCCCTCAATTGAAGCCATTGGTGGCCAGCAGCTCTCCCGGGGTGGTCCTGAAGCTTCCCAGGCTTTCCTGAACATCCCAACCCCTGGAGAAGGTGACGTGCTCATGGTGTCACCCCCTCCACTCTCCACTTTCCCTCCCTCCCCGGCAGAAATGTCTCTCCGGAGGGGTTTTGCCCTCAATGCAGCACCCAGGCTCTCTCTCTCTGTCACTGCTTTCAGTGCCGGGGTGGATGAAACCCGGGGCTGCTTTCTGTGAAGCTGTTGGTGCTAAAAGGAATAGCTGGGGCAGTGTGGGTGGCGGGTGAGAACGGGCTTACTCACACGGGGCCGCATTCTGTTGCTTTTAGGTTTGAAACCCGAATTTCGGGGCAGATCCGCTGGCAAGGTGCTGTAAATAAATCGGCTGGAGAGGGCAGAGGAGAGGGGCTGGAATTCTGAGGGCTCTGTGTGCTCAGGGATCAGGTAAGGATGGGAAAAACAGCGGGAAGAAATCCAGTTTTGTTTGGGGAAGATGAGATGGAGTCACACAACATGGCAGGGATTCAAGACCCCTTCCAGAATCATCATTCTGGGGTTCTGTGGTTCCATCACCTTTGGGAAACACAACCCCAGGGCAGGCAGGATTAAAATCTTAGATTGAGGTGCTGGTCTGGGGCCTGTGGGAGGTGCTGGCCACAATTATTTGCACAAATATTTTATTTGCAGCTGCAGTGAGAGCAGAGCGTGGAAACCTGGGGGCACCCCCGACCTGCTGACTCCAAAGGAATTTGTGAAAGAGATTCAGTGCAGCATTTGAAATTTTTTAGTAGTTAGTAGAAAAATAACCCCTCTCTCCTCACCCCACCTGCTTTATTTTTAGCAGCAAGCTTCCTGCTAAGGGGAAAAAAAAATTATATATATATATATATATATATATATTTCTTGCTTTTGAGGTGATTTTGATCAAAAGTCTGGCTCTGCTCCAGGCCGATCATCGGGGAGGGATGAATCACGAAGATCTCTGCTCTTCTCTGCCAACACAAGAAGTGTCTGCTGCTCTTGCAAGGATGGAGGTGTGAAGCCCCTTCCTCCAGCTGTGGTTTGCTGTGTTCCCGTGGTGTTGGTCAACTCTGGACAGCCCCAGGAGCACAAAATGTCCCGTGTGGAAGGGCGGGAGGAAGGCGCGTTGTGCAATGGTGCTCAGGAGCCCTCAGCTGGTTGCTGTTTCACTCCTGCCCTTGGGTTTGTGATGGTGAGGATTATTTACTGTTTGTTGCTCTGATTTACCACAGGGAGAAGTTGTTTTTCCATGCCTGGGAACTCTCAGGATTTGCAGGATCTGCTGGCAGCCAGCTGCCTCCTTCTGCTGGCCAAGGAGGTTTTGGCTCAGTGGCCTTTCTGCCCTGGGTTGGGTTGTACCTCCTGGTAAGCTGGGCAGCTCAAAAAAGGCAAAAATTCTGTGCAAAATCAGTGGCTGGTTGTATTTTTCTAAGAATTAGGGCCAGGCATATCAGGGGGATGTCAGGATTTCCTGGTGTGAGGCTTGGCCTGAGCACGGCTAAATTGCTTAATGCTGAGAAAATTTGGATTTATGGAAGATCCCGTTGGCATCAGGCTGGCTCAGACCTGGGGCTGCAGGGATCCTGCTGAGGGCTGGCTGTGAAATGACAGCTGGGGATGGAAATCCGGCTGTACAAGCAGAGGAACAAGATGTGATTTTTTGCTCAGAGTAATGTTCTCTGCAGAAATTGCTCCATCGGGGTGTTAAGAGGCCCGCAGGAATCCTGCTCTAGGCTTTTGTGGTGGCTTTTCCAACCAGGAAAGGCAAAGCTGCTCCTCAATGCTCTGAAAATCAGACCCAGCAGGTTGTGGAGAGGGTGTGTGAGATGTGCCAGTCACAGCAGCTGGGCTCAGCATTGCAAAAGAGTCAGGAAACCAAGTTTCAGCTCAGAAAAAAGAGTGAATTCGGTGCTACTGCCAGGAAAGGAACCTTGTGGTCCAGCTCTGGAGCAAAGGAGATGGTTTGGTTGCTTCAGGGTGTGATGAAATGGTGGAGAGACCCTGCCAAGAGGCCAAAGGCAGCAGGTCACAGGGCAGAAATGAGAACTGGTGGTGTTAAACCTTTAAATCGTCACCCCTGAGCAGATGAGGTGTGCAGGATGTAAAATCTTGGATTGAGGAGCTGCTCTGGGACCTGTGGGAGGTGCTGGCCACAATTATTTGCAGGAGCCAGCAGCAGTGGGAGCAGAGCATGGAAACCTGGGCTGGAATCTCCATCTCCTTTCTTGGAAAGCCCAGAGGAGTCTGTGAGGGAAGCACCCAAAGGTCTGGCAGGGCTGGGGAGCAGTTCCAGGCCCTTCCTCACCCCACAGCTCCAGGGGTGGCAGTGCCTGTGTCCCACACGCTGTCACACACTGTCACCAGTGCTGGCTGGGCTGGGGCTCTGAAATGTCACAGGGTTCCTGCAGCTCTGTGCCCTCCCCTTGTCACTGCTGCTGCTGTGGGGGCTTCTGATACTGAAAGGGGCCTCCAGGGAAGTGGGGATGGACAGCTCAGGAGAGCTTGTGAGATCACAAGGGATAATGGGTTTAATTAAAACAGAGTAGATTTAGACTAGATGTAAGGGAGAAACTTTTTAAAGTGAAGGTGGCAAAACACTGAACCAGGCTGCTGAGAGAAGTGGTGGCTTCCCTGTCCCTGGAAATGCTCCAGGCCAGGTTGGATGCAGCTTGGAATGCTCTGGGATAGTGGAAGGTGTCCCGGCCCATGGCACAAGGTGAGAACGATATGATCAATAAAGTCCCTTCCAACCCAAACCATTCTGTGATCTTGAGCCTCCCTGGGGTTTGATTTTGGATCTGAACCTCTGCAGAGCTCCAGGCTGTGTGGGCATGTGGAGATTCAGGGCAGAGGGGACAGCGAGGGCTGCCTGCTCCTGCTCCTGATCTGCCTCAGCTCCTGCCCCAGGTCCTGATTCTGTTCCTGCTCCTGCTCTGCTTCTGATCTGCTTCTGATCTGCTCCTGCCCCAGGTCCTGATTCTGTTCCTGCTCCTGCTCTGCTTCTGATCTGCTCCTGATCTGCTCCTGCTCCTGATCTGCTCCTGCCCCAGATCCTGATTCTGATCTGCCCCTGCTCCTTCTCTCCTGCTCCTGCTCCTGTGGGTGCCTCTCCCCCAGCCCACCCAGGCTCTGCTTCTCTCAGGCAAACCAGTCCTGAGTCATTGTGAAACCTGCAGCTCCGGGGCTGCCGGGGGCTCAGCCCCTGAGAGAACAGAGCTTCTGTGAACCTGGGCACCTTGCTGAGAACCTGCTGGGAACCTGGTGGGAAACCTGGTGGGAATCTGCTGAGAATCCACCAAAAACCTGTTGAGAATCTGATGGGAACCCGCTGAGAACCTGCAGACAACCTGCTGGGAATTGGGCATCTTCCTGAGAACCTGCTGGGACCTGGCCCCTCACAGCCTCTGCCCCACCTGCCAGCCAGCCCCGAGGGTTGTGTGGCTTTGCTTACCTCCTGACCAGCATTTATTGGTTCTGTTTCTGCTCTGGACAGGGTCTGGCAGCAGCAGGGAAGGGGCAAGGCTTCTGCCAGGTTGGTGTGGCAGGATTGAATCCCTTTCCTCCCTTGGATTCATCCTGCTGGGATGGATCTCCAGTGCCAGCAGGGTAACCCAGGGGCTTTGGTGATGGGGAGCTCTGGGTGCAGTCTTGGGGAGCTCTGGGTGCAGCCCCAGGGGGGCTCTGAGTGCAGTCCTGGGGAGCTCTGGGTGCCCTCCCAGGGCTGCTCAGCCCCAGCTGCCCCTCGCCACACCCCTGGAACAGGAGCTGGGTGACTCCAAATCTCCTCTCTGGGATGCTGGGCCTGAGGGCTGCTGGCCCTGGGGGATGCAGATGAACATCGCTGTGGCTGTGGCACCTCCAGCAATCCCCACCTTTGGTGATTACTCAGCCTCTCACTGCCTGAGGGAAGGAATTGGCAGCTCTGCAAAGTTGGGGCTGTGCCCCACACTCCCCTCAGCCCAGGTGAGGTTCACAGCTCTGTTTTTGCCGCTCCCCCTGGCCCCTTTCACGACAAAAAGCCCCAATTTCTGTCACGTGCAGCTGAAATCTAGGACACAGAGAGCAGGAGCTGCGTGGGCCTGAGCATGCAGCCAGCTCGAGTTAAGTCACAGGCGTTAACTACAACCACAACAAAATGAGGAAAGTTCCGAAAGCTTCTGCAATCCAAAAGAACTTATAGCTGAGTTGACTCGTTTTAATTTCCCCCGTTTTGTGCTTAAGGTTCCTCATATCACCTCAGGGGTTGTCCCTGGTCTTTGTGGCACCCTGGGAGGCTGAAGGGTCATGGGGAACATGCTCATCTTCCTTGGGACAAGAGACAATTTCTTTTCCAAGAAAGACCCCAATGAGGTTTGGTTCCTCAGCCCCAGTACATGACAGGAGTGCCTGTCTGTCTGTCTGTCTGTCCTGCTGTGTTCAGGAGACACCTCCACCCTGGCGCTCCAGCTGGGATTTGCCCTCCTCATGCTGCCCAACAGGAGATGATGAGGAAAGTTAATCACTTTCCTGACAGCATGTGCAGCACTGGGTGGGTGCTCATGGCTTTGAGGGAAGTTTCTGAAGAGAGAAAAAGCAAAAGCAGAAGCAGCAGAAAGCTCCGAGGCAGCCCCAGGTGGGTTTGGGAAGCTCAGCCCTGGGGCAGAGCAGGAGCAGCGAGGTCGGGAGGTGATGGAGGCTCTCAGGCTGCTGAGCAGGCAGCGCTCTCAGGGCGAGGATACCCAGCAAGGAAACCCAACTTCTGTGGGACAACAAACCCAGAAACCACCGCCTTTGATCTCTGCCACGCCTTCGTGCTCTTACTGTAACACCCAGACTGCCACTGAGATTGGCAGGAACTACATCAGCACTGGGGGTGAGGAGCCGTGCCGGGGCTCACAGCCGCTTTTGGGGAGACAGGAGGAGCAAAAGGCCGGGTTTGGTGGTGGTTTTTTCCCCCAAACACTGATATTTTGGGTTTAGTTGATGCTGGGACCTCAGGGATGTGCAGAGCTGCTGCCCACACCCAGCACAGGGCAAGGTGCAGCCTGCAGAGATGCAGGGTGATGCTGGTGCCAGGATTGTGGCTGGAATTAGGACACTTGGATGACTTGTGGTGGTGCCCTGGATCTCCCAGCTCTCCAAGCTGCCATTTGGGCATTTTTCCCTGTTTTTTTAAGCCGTGCATCCTGGCACTGTTGTGGGCAGAGCTCCAGCAATGCAAAAACGCTGCTGGAGGATGCGGTGTGGAGGATTCAGGTGATTGCTCCTCCCGTGGAGTTTCTCTGCTGTGAGAGGTCAGGGACAGGTATTTGGTGAGAAATTTGCTTTTGAATCTGATGGCCTCAGGTTTTCTCACTTGCCCTGGTCGTTAACACAAGCAAGGCATCCCTGGTGGTCCTTCCCACCCGGATCTGTGCCCGCTGGGCACAACATCCACACACTGGAGCTGATTTAGAACTGATTTACAGCCCCGCTAACAGCCCGCAGGAACACGACAGAGGCTGCCTTCATTAGGAAGTCTTTATTAACAAAAATAAAGGATTTCTTTTCATACAGATAAATAGGTGAGAGTTCACCCATGACAGAAGCCGTGGGACCCCCAAGCAGTGGAGCTGATGCTGTCCTGGGCTCCAGGGCCGTCCTCGCTTGTCCCGTGACATCAAAGGCGTTTGAAGGGGTAAAACAAGCACGGAGTTGGCTCGACTGGAGCTTAACATGCCCTGGTAAGGATCTTAATTGAAATTTTACAGTCTTTGGCTGCCCTTGAGGCTGAGCTTTGAGCAGGAGGAGCGACCCACGGAGCAGCGTTGCTGTCCTGCCCTGTGATGTGGGATTCCTGTGCGGGCAGGCTGCCAGCAGGAATTCCCTGCCGCCACCAGGAATGTCCACAAAGAATAAATCCGCTATAAATAACCTCCCCTCAGCCAGGACTTGCACAGCCAACACCAAACTGGCGGCGTTTCATCGGCTGGGGGCCTTTCCACTTCTAAATATTAGAAGTGAAAGCCTCTCTTGGGGTTTGTGGTGCTTTTCCTCGGGCTCGGTATCCACCACAAGGGTGAGGAGGAAGCTGAGCCCGAAAATCAGCCACTTTTGGGGGCACCGAAGCTTCTCCCACTTCTCGTGGGGATTAAAAAATCCAACCCCACCATCGGGAGCAGCCTCGCGGATTTGAATGCAAATTACCCGAGCCACCTTAAAATGGTGGTTAATTAAATATCCTCTGACTTCTGAAAGAAAAGTGACAGCATTAAAACAGTGAGTGAAACCCAATCAGAGACTGGGAAATAGTAAAGGTAACTTTGGAAAGTGCAGAGTGGCCAATGCAGCAGCTCTGGAAGGCAGACACTGAGCAGTATTTCAGTCAAGTTCTATTAGAACCAAACATTTCATTCCTATTTTTTTTTTTTCAATTTAATCTGGGCTAATCTACAGGCTGAAGTCTAAAGTGGAGTCAACCAAGCTGTTGCTGTAGCTTTTTCTCCTCCTAAACATAAAACCACCTGCTTGAATAAATAAATAGAGATATAGGCTATGAGGAGAGGGTAATTTGCCTAAAATTAAATTTTGTTGAACTCAGATAAGCTCAGCTCAATGTCTGCCCTCCAGAAAAATGCTGCTTTGGATGTTTTGAAGCTATGAATAAAATAGCACTACGATAAAACATATTAAAATATTGAACAATAAATAGTAATTTACAAGCTCATCATTCCTTTCTTCAAAACATACTGTAAACATCAACACTGAGGTATTAGAAGTAATAAATAATAAATTCAACTATTTAAAAAATAACTCTTAAATACAATATTAAGCTGGAAGTTATTGACCTGTAACTCATGACCTGGACCTTGAGATAACTCAATTTGAGCTCTGGCAGCCTAAAGTGATTTTTAAACACGCAGCAGGATTTGGTGTGGAAAATGCAGACCCAGGGGCGCTCTCAATTCCTTCTCCTCATGGTTAAATATTTCTCGATGTAGTTGATGAAGATGTCGAACTCTCCCATGGCCTTGTAGATTCCGTTCTGGTCCATCTGCAGGGGAAAGCCGGGAGTGTTCAGTGTGACTGTCACAGACCTGGGACAAATTCCCCTTCTGGGACACCTCCAGCTTCTCTGCCCCATCCCCTGGGAATTCCAGATCTCCCACCCTTCAACCATTGTGGGCATGGTATTTCTGAGCCTCAGAGAATTTTTAGCCTGCTAACAGTTGCAAGCTCTTTCCCAAGGGAAAGCTTCTCAACAAGGTTTCCTTCTCATGACAATCTTGTAAAAACAATATTATTTCTCAAAACTTTTTTTGTCAGGTGTTGTTTTGCTGTTTCTCTAATTTAACCAATGGGATTAGAGAGGTGTCGTTCCTATTCACCAACCATGTTGGGTCTGTATGGGAACAACTTACAAAGTAGTAAGAAGAATTAGACAATTATTCTATTCTATTCTATTCCATTCCATTCCATTCCATTCCATTCCATTCCATTCCATTCCATTCCATTCCCTTCCACGCTTTGCCTTCTGAAAATTTCCTAGAGTCGACCATCTTTGTTTTGTGTCCAACAGTGACAAACCATCGCTCTCTGCACTCCTCTGCCTCAAGATTTTGTGTGATTAAAGAATTTTTGGATTCTCTTCTCCCCTCCAAGCGGCAGCAGGTCCCAGCCCAGCCCCTGAGTGTGTGGGCTTACCCTGGTGAAGGTCTCCTTGATGTGCTTCATGCTCCTGCTGCTCTCCTCGCATGTGAAGAATCTGTGCTGCAAAGGGACACCAGCCTCAGCGCCAGGTGTGGCTGTCCCCTCCTCCTGTCCCTTGTCACCGCTGCTCCCCCACCTCTGTGGCCACAGGGGCAGCAATTCCAGCTGATGGCAGGAGCCTGGAGTGACCCCAGCCTGTCCCCAGCCCCGTGTCCCTGCTGCCAGCCCCTGGGGACAGCAGCTCTCTGTGTGGGACAGGGTTTGTCCCATCTGACTGCAGTGACGGGCTCATGGCCACGCCAGGTGGGATTTCAGCACCCAGGTAAGGGACAGAACTCCTGCCCTCCCTTTGGCTCTTTGGCCAGGCTCTGATTTGCAGGGCTGGCTGCACGTGGAGCTCCTGAACCATCATCCCTGAACTGAGGTGAACGCAATCCCCATCCTGGATCCCTGCTCCATCATCCCTGAACTGAGGTGAGCACAAATCCCACCCTGGAGCCTGCCTGAATCCCTGCACCCCATCCCTGAACTGATGACAGCACAAACCCCATCCTGAATCCCTGCTCCATCATCCCTGAACTGATGAGAGCACAAATCCCATCCTGGATCCCTGCTCCATCATCCCTGAACTGATGAGAGCACAAACCCATCCTGGAGCCTGCCTGGATCCCTGCACCCCATCCCACCCCCATCCCTGCCCCTGGGCACCCTCTGCCCACCCCTGCAGTGCCGACCCCACTCACACAGCGCCTCATGGTGGCTCTCAGGTTCAGCAGGAGGTTGCCCAGGTCGCCCACGCTGTGCTGGTGCTCAGTGCTGCTCCTCATGGCCCCGGGCAGCACCTCCTCCATGTAGAATCCCATCATCTCCGACACTGAGCGGCAGCCCAGGCTCCCCTGGGGACAGCGGGGGAAGAAAGCCTGGTTGGGGACGGCCAGCAGAGCTGGAGGTGGGTTTGGACAAACCAGAGAGGGGTGTGGGGCTTTGTAAAAACCAGAGCTGGGCTTGGGTTTGGACCAACCAGAGCCGGGTGTGGGGATTTGGACAAACCAGAGCCGGGTGTGGGGATTTTGACAAACCAGAGCTGGGCTTGAAGGTTTGGACAAGCCAGAGCCAGACTTAGAGGTTTGTACCAGCCAGAGCTGGGCTTAGGGGTTTGGACAAACCACAGTCAGACTTAGGGGTTTGGACAAACCACAGCTGGTCTTGGGGGTTTGTACAAACTAGAGTTGGGCTTAGGGGTTTGTACAAAGCAGAGCCAGACTTGAAGGTTTTTACAAACCAGAGCTGGGCTTGGGGGTTTGGACAAAGCAGAGCCCTTGGGGGTTTGGACAAACCACAGTCAGACTTAGGGGTTTGTACAAACCAGAGCTGAGTTTGGGGCTTTGTACAAACCAAGACAGCCTTGGGGCTTTGCACAAAGCAGAGCTTGGGGGTTTGGACAAACCCCAGCCGGGCGTGGGAGCTGTGCTGGCTGTGGGGGAAGCCGGTGCCAGCCCCGCCACAGCCACACGTGTCCCTGTGTCCCCGCAGGGTGGCACAGCCAGCCTGGCGTGACAGCAGCACATGCCCCAGATTCCAGCCGGCTTCCCTTCTTACGAAACGCCTGCCCAAGGCTGGGGAAGGAGGAGGAAGGCGCAAGGGAATGAGATTCTTACCTTGAATTCCTCCAGCAGGTCAGAGCTGAGCAGTTGGATGCTGAGGTCCTCATCCTTTGATTGCTGAGGGAGGATGGAATTGAAAATTGAGCTTTTTCAGCCAACCCTTTCCATTTGCCCTAACAAACAATCCTTCCCTTGTTTGCATTTCGGGTTTCCCTGCAGCAAAGGGCACTGGGTGTAAGGTGTGAGCAGAGCACGGTGACCCCAGGCAGAGCAGTCACTCTGACCCACAACCTCAGCACAGGGGCTGTGAGGTCAGGCCAGCAAGAAAATGAAATCACAGCCTTTGGTGCCATGGAATTTGTTCATGTGAAACTCCCAGGGCTGAGCTGGAGCCGCTCTCTCTTGCGGGGTGTTGCTGTCTGAGGGTGCAAAGCTCTCCAGGGAGGTTTCAGAGCCCTGGCAGCCTCTGGGAGCCCCCCCAGCCCCTCTGCCAGGGCAGGAGGGTTCAGTCCCCCCAGTTTGGTTATCCCTGTAAGCCTCCAGCTGATGGGGAAAAGGGGAGTTTGTTCTCATGGTGCCTCTGTTGCACCAACTGCGGTGGGATGGGCTGGCACCACCCAAAGCATCACAGGCTTTAAAAGCTGCCCTGAGAGATTAAAAATATTCCTCCCAACGTTATCTGGGAGATAGACAGCCAGCTCTACATCTAAAATCTTGGCTGGGTTCGTTTGATAAATACAAGCCATGACATTAGCTTGAGATGAAAATCTGGAGAATTATCTTGTTTTATTGCTGGAACACATTGGCTGGACTAAAGCAGTAACAGGGCTGTGGCCGAGCTCCTCTATCAAAAGATGCTCTGAGTGCTGCCCTGAGGCTCCTGTGATGCAGAGCAGGGACCTTGCACAGGCACCAGGGCAGGCGTCCACTGTGCTCCCCACTCATGAAAAACCCTGTGCAGGTTTCGTGATTCTTTCAAAGAAAAAAAAAAAATCTGTACAAAATATTTCCCTTTTCACCTGGCACTGACTTCAGCAGGGCTGGACCTTGCTGCCCTGAATTAATTAAAAACGATTTCCTTCCTATTAATTGAGTGATTAACTTGGTTTGCAACATTTCAGGGGAAGCCTGGCTCGAAAGATTTGCAGAGGTTCATGATGAAATCTCGAGTTCTTTGTCATTGAAAGTAGGAAGAAAAGCCTGGCAGATTTTTCTCTCAGTGAGCAGCCAGCCCGAGCTGCTCTTGCTCACCCGTTAACACAACCCAGCCAAATCATTTCAGCCGGGAGGAAGCTCTTCCCCCTCCTCCAGATCCCAGCGCTTTGCAAGAAAGGCGAAACGAGAAGGCAAAAAAAAAAAAAAAAAAAAAAAAAAGCGACGATACTTACAAAATAATCCCTGATTTCCTCAAACTTGACCCTGAGCTCTTTGAGCTTGGTGGGCAGGAGCTCGGGGAAGTGCAGGCAGGAGGGCTGGGCTCGGGTGGGAGCGGTGCCCAGCAGCAGCAGCAGCAGCACGGGCAGGGCTGTGCCCCTGGAGCAGCTCCTCATGCTGCGGGCCAGGGCTGCTCCCCTCTGTGCAGCTCCGGGGTGCATCCCACGGGAGGGTAACAAGGCAGATCTGCAGCTTTCACCTTGATGGAGCCCCTAATTTATACTCTCAAAACATCGCTCCATTTCCTCTCCCCATTTCCTGACGAGCAGTATTGGGGTTTTAAGTCATTCATTAAGCCCAAAATGTCACTTGGGTTCCCGTCAACTTGGGTTTCCTGTTCTTTGACCCCCCTCCTCTCCTCACACCCCATCAATTTTTTTTGTGCTTAGACTCTGCATTTTTTTCTTTTTTTTTTTTTTTTTTTTTTTTTTTTTTTTTACATTGCTTGTTTCTTGTAAATTTAGCTGTGGCTGAGGAGGAGAGCTGCAGAGACACACGAAGAAGCCAAGGTGCTGTGTGAGGTTACCTTATTCTAACAGTTCCATTTTTTATTTTTAGATCAATGTTGTATGGTTAAAGGGGGGGTAAAAAAAAAGTGTTGCTACTTTTAAATCTCGGTATCAAACCTGCAGAGAGCATCACTCAGCAGAATTGCTTTTCATGAACTGCACAAATTCTCTGTCTCTTCCTTTGCCATTCTGATCTGCGAGCACACATCATCACCTGAAATCTTCATTTTTAATTCATTTGGAGTTTTTCTTTTTGCAGTTAATGCACATGTCAGCTGAAGCCAATGTGAATTTTGTTCAGCAAGCTCAGTTTGTGCTCCCAAATATCAGCTGGATGCCAATGGGATCAGTGGAGGATTCCAGCCCTGCTCTGGTCCCTTGTGGATCCTCCAGGGGCAGGATCAGGGTTTGTGCCACCCCTTTGATGCCTGGTGTTAAAGTGCACGAGCAGGTCACAAAATTTCATTTTCCAGGCTTTTAAATCTTATTTGATTTCCTAGAAATGGACAGGAGCCTCATCCAAGCAGCAGCGTGTCCTGTCTTAGCAGGGACTTATTGTCCCAGCTGTGATAAAAGTGTCCCTTTGGAGCCACCGAGAATTCCTGTGACGTCTCCCATTTTCCGCTTCCCTCTCTTTTCTCCTCTCTTTCTGTATCTATTTCAGCCCACACCCCCTGCTTCCTTGGGATAAAGATTTCACTTATTTATTCAGGAATTTGGCATCCAAGAAAGTGAGAGGAGAGATAAATTTGGCTTTTCTGAAATCAGGGGGTTTTCTTTGAAATCCCTCATGTTATTTTAAAACAGTAAATGGAAATAATAATCTCCATTTTTCCCAGTAGGGAACTTTTCCTCCTTTAGGGAACAAATCCCTTAAATTTTTATCTCCTTCATCACAATGATCTTCTTTCAAGTTGAATTTGTGAACCTCTGAGAGGGAATTTATTGCTGGAAAAAAAGCTGGAAAAAATGCAAAATATTGTTTGTTCCTGCATACTGAGAGTTTTTTGCTTTATTTTTAGTGGCAGGAGAGAGGAATGGTTGGCATGCACACATGTAAGAGCAGAAAGGATGAAACATCAGCAACTGGAGAGTCCGAGGCAGGGAAAGTGTGGGATTTTGTGATTTATTTCCTTTTTTTTCTGTTGATGTTGCCTCTTCCAGAGGTGAAGGGGAAGCTGCTCCTGGGGAATCACTGCAGGGACATCAGTGCAGCTGAATCATGGCCTGGGTTGTGTTTTTGGTGGCCCATTTTGCTTCCACGGGGTTTTTCCCCTTGACTGTCAGCAGAATCCATCTGAAAGGAGAAGGGCAGAAAGCTCGGACAAAATTATCTTAAATTCAAATCCCACAGGCAGGATCCCACCTTTCCCACGCAGGGACAGGTTTTTGCTTCTTTTGCATTAATTTGAACCTGCCAGGGGTCGACAAATCTTCAGTGCCAAGACCTGGGTGGCCGCTGAAGCTCCATCAGGGCATGGAAGGTGATGTGTGATCCTGGTTTGTGTGATCCTGGATCCTCAGATCCTGGAGCTGATCCCGCTGCCTCCAGGGAAGGATGCAGCCCCAGGCTCTCCCCTGCAGGGCAGGGCTGCTCAGCCTCAGCTGTAGGTTTAGGAGCTGGTGTTTTTATGGGATCTGTGGCAGAGGGGCTCAGAACAGAACAGAACTGAACTGAACCACCAGGTTGGAAGAGATCTTCAAGATCTTGAAGAAATCTTCAAGATCACCCAACCCAAACACCTCAACTAAACCATGGCACCGAGTGCCACATCCAATCCTTTTTTTAAACACATCCAGGCATGGTGGCTCCACCACGATTCCAGCACTTTATCACTCTTTCAGTAAAAAACTTTTCTCCTAACATCCAACCTCGGGGATGTAGGCAGGCAGGAGATGGAGCAACCCCACGGCACTGGAAACCTCTTTTCACAGAAAAGAGTGATAAAGTTCTGGAATGGTCTGCCCATTCCAGGGGAGGTGGTGGAGTCACCATCCTTGGATGTGTTTAGAAAAGCCTGGATGTGGCACTCAGCACTGTGGTTTAGCTGAGGTGTTGGGGCTGGGTTGGACTCGATGATGTTGAAGGTCTCTTCCATCCTGGTGATTCTGCAATTCTTTCACCCCGCCCAACAGCTGAGCTTTCATTTCCAAACTCCTCTGGTCTCGAGCCACCCATGTCTCTCCATGAAGTCACACCTGACACCTCGGGCGTGCCTGGCCTCTCTGGCTCTCATGCAGTTCCCTGCTGCCCGTGGTGGAAGCTGCGTTTTGGGGTCGGCAGCAGCGTCAGGCAGCCGTGCCCGTTCCGCAGAGGAAACTCTGGCGTGCGCAGGGCCACTCTGGGCTGTGTTTACCTGCGTTTCCTCTGCCTCGTCAGAGATCTTGACGGTGCAGTTTCGCTGTGACTCAGCCCTGCTGAGCGTTGTGGAAAGGCGGCGGCCGCGCTACTACAGCCCCAGCTTCATCAATGAACAAAACACCTTTTCCTAAAGAGTGTCCGGGGGCCGTGGGCGTAGCGCTGAGCCTTTAGGAAACAGCTTTCGTCTCTGCCAAGAAGAGCGCTTCAGGAAGGAGAACGTGCTGCTCAAAAGCCGTTTGTGTGATTTTACCACACCTCCCAGCAACTTCTGGGGCAGCAGGTTCACCAGAAACAGCGGGGCAGCGAACGCTGCCTCGGCGCTAAAACAGAGTGGGCCAACACTTTCTCTCGCAATGTGCCACCAGGGAAGGTTGGTCCTGGACATGGTTGTGGGTCAGATGTCCTCAGGGTGCCATCACTGGAGCAGGGTGGTGCCTCGCTCTGATAATTGAAGGGGCTTTTCTTGTCTTGGCAAGGTTTGAGGTGATAAATGTTTACTTTTTTTTGCCTTCTTGGTCTGTGCATTGCTTTTGGATAGAGGGACATTGTGTAGCACCATCCCTGGAGGGGTTTCACCATTCCTGGAAGGGTTTCACCATCCCTGGAGGGGTTTCACTGTCTCTGGAGGGGTTTCACCATCCCTGGAGGGGTTTCACTGTCCCTGGAGGGGTTTCACTGTCCCTGGAGGGGTTTCACTGTCCCTGGAGGGGTTTCACGGTCCCTGGAAGGGTTTCACCATTCCTGGAGGGGTTTTGCTGTCTCTGGAGGGGTTTCACCATTCCTGGTGGGGTTTCACCATTCCTGGTGGGGTTTCATGGTCCCTGGAAGGGTTTCACTGTCCCTGGAAGGGTTTCACCATCCCTGGAGGGGTTTCACTGACCCTGGAAGGGTTTCACTGTCCCTGGAGGGGTTTCACCATCCCTGGAGGTGTCCAGGGAATGCCTGGATGTGGCACTGAATTCTCTGGTCCTGTAACAAGGCAGGGATCAGTCACAGGTTGGACTCAATGACCTCAGAGGTCTTTTCCAGCCCCAGTGATCTGTGATTCTGTGATTTTCTGCACTGTCTATTCCAGACGTAACTTGGAGGATCCCCTACACTTCCAGGCTGTCGCGGCGGTGTCGTTCTTTCTTTCCTTCACAGAAATTCCCCATTTCTCATCCCTCCAGATCTGGACACTCTGCTGCCAGTGACGCTGGTGGGGGAAGTGAGGACTTGGTGGCCTTTCCTTCACCCTGTGTTTGAAGCCATGGCATTGCTCTCTCAGCAGCCCAGCGCTGATGACTAACAGTTCCTGCTGAAGCACCCAAGTGCTCTGCTTTGTGCTTTTTTCAAGAATTTTTCCTGCTGGCGAGGCGTGACGTTCATATTTCACATGTGGGGGCCTGGTCAGAACTCACGGCGTGACTCACATCGACCTCAACAGGTAAATCCCAAATTGCTCTTTGGAAATTTAACCAATGTCACTGGTTTATCTTGTCCAGAAATGGGTTATTAATCATGGATTGGTGTCATTGGGACTTTGATGTGACTCCCAATGTGACACAGAGGGAGCGTTACATAAGAAGTTCTTAGAAGGTCCAGAACTTTCGCGTGATCTAAATTAAGCTGGAACTCTCTGGAATTGCCACATGAAAGAATCAAGTGATGGAGGCTTTCTCCCTTCTGCAGATTCAGCTTTGGTGATGAACTTAACTGAGAAATATTTGCACTTTTGAATCGCACACACAAACCTCCCAATGTTTGTAATTCTGTTGCAGCCTAAGGCAGAGATGGAGTAATATCCAAATTTAATGTTCCCCCTGGCATTCCATGGTGCCCTCTGCCAACCCAGAAGAGCCAGCTGTGCTTTATTCCCTATTTTCCACCTGTTTTGCCATTTTAAGCCCCTCTCTGAGGCATGTGAGGAGTTGTGGGTGAGATTGTTGATGCTGCCATCACCCACACGGGGCTTTTCCCACTCCACAAAACACACAGAGGTGTTGTTATATTTTCATCTCTTTATTCTCCCTTGAAATCAGATATTGACAGGAATTTTATGATGCTCACAGAACTGTCATTAGAGAAACCAACGGGATCTTGGCACTGGAGTCTCAGGAGTGGGGACTGTGCTCTCCTAGTGAGGTTTCCCCAGGTGAGTTTCTTTGCAGACAGCCAAAAAGTATAAAAGTATTCAAAAAAAACCCTGAATATATAATCCATTATACATTCAATATAAATATCACTTGTACTGCCTTTTTTTTTCTTTTTTTGAGCCTTCTACAGAAACAATTTTGAGCAACTCCTGCCCTGAGCAGCTCATTGCACAAGTGCTGCTCTGAGGAGTTTCTTTTTTCTGGTTCTGGTATTACTTTGATGGGTGGAGGGGGGAGAACGTGTGGATCTTGTGGAGAATATTGACTTTGTCATGATTTATCCCCAAAACTCTGACCAATAACACAACCCCAGCCTATTTATAGCGCGGAGGGGTCATAAGACAGAAACTCCTTATCACGGTTTGGGAAATCAGATAAGGCCCAGCCACTGCTGGGAAGCTCGGGGTGAATTTCAGAGCCAGCTTCACTCACTTTCCACAGCAGCACCAGGCCCTGCGGCCAGCACTGGCCTGGCAATGCCCTCCGTGGGGTTTTGGGGTGGTTTTTGTGCAGAGGGTTTGGAAATCCTGGGTTTTCTTTGCCACCCCCCAAAGCGCAGCCGGGGATGGGGACGGTGGCTCATCCTCGGAGCTCGGGTGGTGCTGCCAGGGGATTTTCCACCTGCTCCCACTGTGTCTTTCTGCTCCAAAAGCTTTGCTGTGGTTTTTTTGATTAAAAAATGATCGGCCAGATGAGTTTTTCAGAGGTTTCAGAGGGTTTTAAAAGTGTTCAGATACCCCTTCTGTTTTCTCTTTTTTTTACAGAGGGAACAGGTGATCCAACCTCCTTCTCCTGACAGATATCTTAATATGGAGACCCCAAGAAAATCATAGAATCATAGAGTGGTTGGAGTTGGAAAGGACTGCAAAGATAATTTATTTCCAGCTCCCTGCTGTGGAGGCAGAAGTTGAGTTATAAAAGCAGTAGAGTCCAATTGAAATCCTGCTGCTCCCCATGGGGGCTCAGCTCCACTCCTGCTCAGAACTGCTCTCCTCGAGCTGCTCCAACAATTCCCCTGGGATTTCTCTTTCTGTGGAAGCCTGAAGAAGATTTCCTTCATTCACAGCATCAGGCATTTCTGTCTCTGTTTGGTTGTTGCTCTCCCCGTCACTTTTGAGGACCGTGACTAGGAAGTGGAAGATGAAGTTGAATGGTGGAAAACCCCTCTCAGTGTTTAAAAATAAGAAGACAGAAAAAAGAAAACAAACTGAAAAAAAAAAAAAAAGAAAAACCATGATCTGAAGCAAACTTCCTCTGCTGTCGGGAAAGGAGGGATGGGAACCTCATCCCTGCTCCTGGGCAGTGTCTGCTGAGAATGCAGAGTCAAATGAGGAGCCCAAACCCTCGCAGTGCCCCTGATTTATATTGGTGGCTAAAAGGGGCTGTGCAGGGAGGAAATGCTCTGCATTTTCCAGATCCTTCAGTGGCCTTTCAGGTCAGGGGGCAGAAGGCCAAGCTGGTGCTCCCTGTGTGTGCCAGGATCAGGCAGAGATATCCAGGAGGATTGGAGAAGCTTCTGGAAAAATCAGCCTTTCATCAGAACATGATTTTCCAGGAATTTACACCTAGAGGCCAGCACACAGTGCCCAATTTCCCTGTTTTTTCCCCCTTCCCACGGGAGGTGTTATCAAATCAGGCAGGAATGGCTGGGGCCCAGTGGCTGTGACGTGCCAGCCTGTCCTGCTCGTCCCTGACTGCCCCTCTCTGTTCCCCAGGGCTGGAGCAGAACTCCCCGAGCTCATGTGCATCCATCCTGAAACCAGCCCGGGCTCCTGGGGGTTGTGAAATGGAGAGGGGCAATATTAACCCAAAACCGAAACCCGGTTGCGTACAGAGCCAACAGCGAATTTACTGAAACACAGCTTTCAGTTTTGGTGAAAGCTGAACCCGCCTGTCTATTGGAGTGATTCATTTGCTCCCTGGATCGCTCAAAAACGGAGCTGATAGCAGCCAGCTCTCAGTTTCTCCTTTATTAGGTGTCATTTATTGCCTGCACTGTCAGCACGTTTCACCCTCGGGGCAAACCCTGGGGCTCTGTGGGACTGTCAGATCCATTGGCTGAGCTCCAGCCTCAGGCCAAGCCTGGTTTTCCATCAAAACATATTTTTGAGGACTTGGTTTGGGGGTGGTTGTGGGGGTGCTGTGGTTGGTTGTTGGATTAGGTGATCTCGAAATTCTCCTCCGAGCCGGGTGATTCTGCATTTCTGTGAAATGTCCCCGTGGCTTCTGCTGCCACAGCAGCTTCCAGCTCTCCAGAAATGAGGATGGGAGGAACAGGAGAGCTGGGTGGTGGATTTGGGAAACCCAGCAGATCCAGGGGATCAGCTGGTGGCACCACTCCAGGAATGTGATGGATGATTCCCTCCCTTTTTGGGACAAGCTGTTGCAGTTTTGGGATGAAAAGTTCCCAAGGGCAATTTAATTCTCCAGTTGGTCCCTGAGGTGGGCAGGGATGAGTTGGGCTTCCCTGGGCTGGTCCTTGGCATCACAGAGAGCAGGAACAGCCTGAGTTTGGGCACAGGGACACTTGGGGTGGACTCATGGTGGATAGTTGAAAAAACAACCCCTTTTTGGGCTGAATTATTCAACTCTAAAAGCCTGAAATATGCATTTCCCTGCGAGGAAGATGCCATTTATGATAACCAAAACACGAGTTCACGTTTTGCCAGAGCAGGGGAAACAATTATCTAACCTTCCACACCCCCCGCCCTGGTGACTAAATGAATTTTCTGCAGAACAGCTGTCGATGCTCGAGATCCTCCACCACGCTTTTCCTCTTCCTCAAAGGTGAACCTTAGAGGAGGAGGGGAAAAAAAAGAAAATCAGCTTTTTCTGATTTTTTTTGGCAATTTCTTTCAGGGTGAAATCTTGTCTCAGCAGCAGTGCCGGCGGTGAGTCACAGGCCGAGTGTCACATCTGTGCTGGGCAGGAGGTGGCACTGGAGGTGGCACTGATGGGACGTGTCCCTGAGCTGGCCAAGGACGCCCAGCCAGGATTAGGGGAGCCCAGGGTCACCCCCAGCCCTGGGGTGATGCTCCCTGGGGGATGTGGCACTGTCCCCTTCCTGCTGCACCTGGGGACACCCTGGGCTGGGCTGTTCGTGTGTGACAGTGGCAGGAAGAGCCCCAGAGGGACAACCATGGGTGATGTCCTAAATCAGGAGGATTCAGGAATTGTCTTGGGGTGAGGGACATTGTTTTGGATAAGGGACATGGTTTTGGGGTGAGGGACATTGTTTTGGGGTGAGGGACATTGTCCTGGATAAGGGACATATTGTCTTGGGGTGAGAGACATTGTCCTGGATGAGGGACATTGTTTGGGGGTGAGGGACATTGTTTTAGGGTGAGGGACACTGTTTTGGGGTGAGGGATGTTGTCCTGCATGAGGGACATTGTTTTGGGGTGAGGAACATGGTTTGGGGTGAGGAACATTGTTTTGGGGTGAGGGACATTGTTTTGGGGTGAGGGACATTGTTTGGGGGTGAGGGACATTGTTTGGGGTGGTGACATTGTTTTGGGGTGAGGGACATTGTCCTGGATAAGGGACATATTGTCTTGGGGTGAGGGACATTGTTTTGGGGTGAGGGACACTGTCCTCCATGAGGGACATTGTTTGGGGTGAGGGACATTGTTTTGGGATGAGGGACATTGTTTTGGGGTGAGGGATATTGTTTTGGGGTGAGGGACATTGTTTTGGGGTGAGAGACATTGTCCTGGATGAGGGACATTGTTTTGGGGTGAGGAACATGGTTTGGGGTGAGGGACATTGTTTTGGGGTGAGGGTCATTGTCCTGGTTAAGGGACATTGTTTTGGGGTGAGGGACATTGTTTTGGAGTGGAGGACACTGTTCTGGATAAGGGACATTGTTTTGGGGTGAGGGATGTTGTTTTGGGGTGGAGGACACTGTCCTGGATGTTGGACATTGTTTTGGGGTGAGGGACACTGTTTTGGGGTGAGGGACACTGTTTTGGGGTGAGGGACACTGTCCCAGCTCTCCAAAGGTCCCCGAGCCCCCCAGAGCTGGGAGAGGAGCTGCTCTGCCCACCCTAAATCTGCTGGGAATCCTGTGAACCTCTCAGGATAATCCTGGAAAGCAGCTGAACTTTTGCTCTGGGTGTCTCTTGTAGCTTGGCTGGATAAAAATCACATTTCCCTGAGGCCAGCCACGCTCAGCTCCCTGCGAGGCAGCACCCAGTGTTTGATTTTCAGAATTATTCAAGTGGTTGTGGCTTGAAACGTGACTGAGGAGAGGGTACACGCTGTACCTCTCCGGCAGCACCTCCTCACTCTGTGTTTTCTGACTCATTTGTCGAGCTTACCGAGAAAAACAATTTTTTTTTTTTTTTAAATACTTCTGTCAGCAGCACTGCAGAGCTGGGGCTGGAGCTGGCCCTGGCCAGGCTTTCTGCCCATAATGAGCTGCGCTAATTAAGAGGGAGAAGAGCAGTCAGGGCTGGCAGAGGGCGTTTGTGTGACAGAGAGCGCCGAGCTCGTGGCAAGAGTGACATCAAGGGTGGCACCTGCAGGGTTTGGGAGGATGGCGCCAAATTTGAGCTCGTTCAAATGAGGTTTTGGGGATTTCTTGACAATTCAATACTGATTTTTTAGGAGCTGAGAACTGCGTTTCACCTCTCCATTGACAGCCAGCTCCGCAGAGGGCAGGGCTGGCCACAATTTACATCGCTTCAGGTGTCAAAGGAATTACTCCAGTGCAGAAAAACCAAGCAGAAACGTTTTCTTCTGCTGCTGGAAACAGAATTACAGCTCTTTGACATTATCAGGGCAGGTGTAACACCCCACAATCATTTCTGTTTCATGTGGCTGAGTTGGTTTTTGCAGCTCTTTTCCCGAAGGAGATCAGGAAGGGTTCCTGAGCCCAGACATTGCTGCTGGATGTTGTTATTAAGGCTCAGCTCTTCCTTTATGAAAATTTCTGGGAGCATTTCTCTCCCTCACGTTCTCTGGCTCTGGGGAGCTGAGAAAAACCATTATCAGGCTCATATCTGAAACGATGGTTTGCCTAAAGCTGCCGTGAAACAGCGGCGATGACAAAGAATGTCAAACCAAGGCTGGGCTGTCGAGTGTTATCAGAACTTCTTAGAGCACAAAAAGTGCCTTGAAAGGCGCTACTGAAACGGGCGCCTTATCACCCTGAGACACTTTACTGGAAATCTGATGTTCAGTGTGGGCTGGGAGCAGTCCTTGAGAGCGGGGTGCCTTGGGATCAGAGCAGCTCGATGACAATTTTTTTTTTAGGATTTTTTAGGTGATTTTAAGGATTTTTAAGGGTTTTTTTAAGGATTTTTAAGGGTTTTTTAAAGGATTTTTTTAGGGTGTTTTTAAGGATTTTTTAAGGGTGTTTTTAAGGATTTTAGGTGTTTTTAAGGGGCTTTTTTAAGGTGATTTTAGGGATTTTTTTAGGGGTTTTTAAGGATTTTTAAGGGTTTTTTTAAGGATTTTTAGGGTGTTTTTAAGGATCTTTTTAGGGTGTTTTTAAGGATTTTAGGTAGTTTTTTTAGGGTGTTTTTAAAGATTTTAGGTGTTTTAAAGGATTTTTAAGGGATTTTTTTAGGTGATTTTAAGGATTTTTTAAAGGTTTTTTTTAGGTTAGGAATTTTTTTTAATTTTTTTTTTCTTTTTTTCTTTTTAGGGTGAAAGGAATTATTTGAAACGAATCATTGGGGTTTTAATGAAGCTGGCTGAGGGCAGGCTCAGCACTCCCAGTAACACCAGTGGGGTGCACGGGGGATGGAGCAGGGCTGAGTTTCCCCATGAAACCAGCCGGGGGTGACTCAGTGCCGTGTCCCCTTTGGGTGTCTGGTCCCTGTCACGCTCCCGGGCTCTCCAGGACCGTGTCCTGTGTTAGTCACTGCCCCAAGCCCTCAGTCTGCTCAGCCCTGGAGATGTTTTGTCACCAGGGCAGTGACACTGACAGTGGCAGGGCTCAGCATTGTCCCCTGGCAGCTCCGAGCTGCTCCTTCCTCCCTGCGTGGCTTTTCCAGCTGCTCTGGGGAATGTGGGTTTGGTATTTTTAGGCTTTAGGAATTCTGCTGCTAACTTGCTGATTCTGATAAGAAACTGCTCTACAAGTTGTCGTTCTCAAAACACATTCTCGTTGTTATTGTAAATATAGTAACAATAATATAATATAATGTAATATAATATAATGTAATATAATGTAATATAATGTAATATAATGTAATATAATGTAATATAATATAATATAATGTAATATAATGTAATATAATAATACATATAATATAATATAATATAATAATATATTATTATATTATATTATGTATATAATATATATAATATAATAATATAATAATATAATAATATAGGCTCAACTCCTCTCAAGACTTTTCTCATAGCATTTCCCTTCACCTACAAAGGAGAGGAGAGTCAGCCCTTCCTTGACCCATCACTGCCCTTTCAGCCAACCATGCTGTAAAAGCAGCAAAGAGAGAAAAGTGAAAAAAGCCTTTCTGATCAAGAACTGGACTCTGCAATTCTTCATTGCCATTCCCTGCTGTGACAGGGGAATATTCCCTGAGCTCCTGGCTCAGCCCCTCCTGTGCCAGCGTGGTGTGATGTGTGCTGTGCACCGTGGGCTTGGCAGAAAAAATTCCTCAGATGAGTTAATATTATAAATTAAATCAGCCGATTTCATGATTGAAGGAATTTATTGAAAAATCAAAGTAAACTTGGAAAAAACACATCAAAACAACGCCGAACCGGGCAATTTGTGCTGGGTGAACTGGGATTGGATCATGCAGCTCCGTACCCCTGGCAGCTCACAAGGTACTGATTTCACAGGGTCTGTTTTGTACTGATTTCACAGGGTCTGTTTTGTACTGATTTCACAGGGTCTGTTTAATACTGTTTTAGTGGGATTCCAGGGGGTCTTCCTGTTTCCTCTCGTTGATCTTATCCCTTTTTCACATATTTCTTTGTGGCCTCTTCTAATAAGAGTTTTTCCCGGAATATTCTGATTGATGAAATCCTGTTAGATGGTAATCCCTTCGAATATCTCGTTCTGGTGACAAATATTTATCTTATCGTTCGATGCATATTTCTGTGGTTTCAGTAGATGGAATAATCTTTTAGAATAACCATCTTTTGAGGCAGGAATTCATCCTGTGCGTACTGCTCTTTCTCATCACTTGGTTCCATTTTAAAAGATACTGTATTTTTTAGTCCTTAGCACGAATTTATTCTAAATCATAAATTGCAGTTAATGACACCCAGGGCTGGGTTTGGGTTCCTGAGCACCGTGGCAGCTGAGGCAAAATCCTTTCTGCTGCCCTTGCTTGTTTTTTTGGATGTCACCACCCTCGGAGTGCCCTGTCACAGCCTGCCTGCCATAAATCCCGAGGGAGGAGCCCTCCCCCGTTAGCTGGAAGCGTTCCCGGGGACGGGAGCGCTTTCCCGGCCCCATTCCCGGCCCTGCAGTGCCCCAAAGGTTTAACCGTGCCCGGAGTGCCCGGGGGAATCACTTCCCATTTTACTGAGCTCATCTGCAGCGTCACAGCGCCGAGTTTCAGGAATTTCTGTTCCTTCTTTCCCTGTTCCTTCT
Organism: Acrocephalus scirpaceus scirpaceus; assembly: GCA_910950805.1. Taxonomy (NCBI): domain Eukaryota; kingdom Metazoa; phylum Chordata; class Aves; order Passeriformes; family Sylviidae; genus Acrocephalus; species Acrocephalus scirpaceus. The sequence continues at coordinate 5,478,530 of OU383797.1, forward strand.
TTCCCTGTTCCTTCCCAGGGCACAAGAGGGATGATTTGCTGTTTTGTGAGGGTATTTTCATGCTGCTGGAGCTGGCGGGTTGGTGACAGCCCAGGGAAAGCCACTCTGGGGTGATTTGCTTCCATCTGGGTTTGGTCCAATGTGCTGATGGCTTCAAACTGCTAGAGAGTGAGAATAGATGGGATTTTGGGAATAAATTCTCCCCTGTGAGGGTGGCAGGGCCTGGCACAGGGTGCCCAGAGCAGCTGTGGCTGCCCCTGGATCCCTGGCAGTGCCTAAGGCCAGGCTGGGCAGGGCTGGGAGCAGTCAGGGACAGTGGAAGGTGTCTCATGGGACATGAGATGGTCTGTGAGGTCCCTCCCAACCTGAACCATCCCGGGAACCCTGCTGCTCCCACCCCAGCTGCTCTGAAACGAGAGGATTTTGGCCACATCCATCACTTGGGGTGCCCCATCACCACCATTCCGCAGACAGCAAAACCCCAAATGAGAATCCTTCTGGGTTCTCCCTCACCCTGGTGGGATTTTCCTCCTCCTTGCCCTTGTGTGAGGGTCCTGCTGTTCCTTTTGTTTTGCAGGAGGTCGGTGACAGCACAGAGAGGCTGGGGAACACCTGCAGAGATCAGCACAAGGCCCTGGATCCCAGCAATCCAACATTTCCCTCCTGTTCCTGCTCATCCCAGCATCTCTCCTCCACCTCCCACATCTGCGTCTCTCCTTTGCCTCCTGGCACTTGGCTGACCCATCCTGGGCGTCAGTTCAGTTACCAAAAGGAAAAAAAAAACCCAAAAAGAAAGAAATCCTTTCATGTCTTCTGCCATTTACATAATGAAGTAAGAGCTCGCTGCCTCTTCCCTCGTTTCCTCACCCGGGCTGGGCGTGCACGGCGCTCCCGGGAGCGCTGCCACTTCCTCTGCTTCCAAGAAACTTCTGCTGCAATTCCAGGCAGCGGCTGGGATTTGGGGGATGAGCAGCCCTGCGCTGTCCCAGTCCCTCCAACACCTCAGCCAGGGCAAATCCCACCTGCTGCAGCCTGGGCCTTGCCCTGGGGCTGATCTCCAGGGGGTGAGGGAGGCACGGCGGGCACATCTGGGGCAGTGCCAGCAGCCCTGGGTGCAGCACCCTGACCAGCCTGGGCAGAAAATCCATCCAGGAGCCCTGTGAGCAACACCTTGACTAGCCTGGGCAGAAAATCCATTAAGGAAACCTGTGAGCAACACCCCAACCAGCCTGGGCAGAAAATCCGTGCAGGAACCCTGTGTGAAACACCTCAACCAGCCTGGGCAGAAAGTTCATCCAGGAACCCTGGGTGTAACACCCTGACCAGCCTGGGCAGAAAATCCATCCAGGAACCCTGGGTGTAACACCCCAACCAGCCTGGGCAGAAAATCCATCCAGGAACCCTGGGTGTAACACCCCGACCAGCCTGGGCAGAAAATCCATTAAGGAACCCTGTGAGCAGCATCCCGACCAGCCTGGGCAGAAAATCCAATTTGCCTAGCCTGCCCCTGGTGATGGATTTCCACTCAAGACTGAGCTTGGTTATCAATAAATTAATTAGTCACCTATTCATTAGTCATTAGCAGCTCTGTGCAGGACAACCCTGGCCCACAGGAACCCGCTGCCTCTGGCATCAGAGGGGTGACTTTGCCACCCCAGTGCCCTCCGAGCCCGTCTCACCATCCCTCCTGGCCCCAGAAACTCCAGGGAGTTTATTTAGCTGCACATTTTTGGTTTTTTAGACTGAACAAAGCTCTCTCCAAAGGTGCTGCAGAAACATCCGAAACAACCTTGGAGCCGACAACACATGGACACGGGATGGAGAAGTGTCCAGGAACTGAGGAGATTGGGAACAGCGTGCCCAGAACCTGGTGGCAGGATTTCTTAAATTCGGGGGCAGGACTCCTTAAATTTGGGAGCAGAATTCCTTAAATTTGGGAGCAGGATTCCTTAAATTTGGGAGCAGAATTCCTTAAATTTGAGGGCAGGATTCCTTAAATTTAGAGGCAGAATTCCTTAAATCTGGGGGCAGGATTCCTTAAATTTGGGAGCAGAAATCCTGGAATTTGGGAGCAGAATTCCTTGAATTTGGGAGCAGAATTCCTTGAATTTGGGAGCAGAAATCCTTGAATTTGGGAGCAGGATTCCTTAAATTTGGGAGCAGAATTCCTTAAATTTGAGGGCAGGATTCCTTAAACTTGAGGGCAGGATTCCTTAAATTTAGAGGCAGAATTCCTTAAATTTGGGGGCAGGATTGCTTAAATTTGGGGAGCAGAATTTCTTGAATTTGGTGGCAGGATTCCTTAAATTTGGGAGCAGAATTCCTTGAATTTGGGAGCAGAAATCCTTGAATTTGGGAGCAGAAATCCTTGAATTTGGGAGCAGAATTCCTTGAATTTGGGAGCAGAATTCCTTGAATTTGGGAGCAGAATTCCTTGAATCTGGGGGAGCAGGATTCCCTGAAAGCAGCAGGGGAAATCCACCCGTGCCAGGACAATGATGGAGAAACCCCTGGAGTTTCACCCCTCCCACCAGGCCCAGTGCCAGCACCCTTGGGTGCTGGGGCCACGGGCACCCCGTGGGGCGATGCCACCGAGCTCCCACATCCCAACACCTCCGTGAGGAGCTGGGAAGGGCCAGGAGGGGATTGCCAGCATTGCTCCATTCTGGTGGATGACACCCATGGCAGTCCCAAATTTTGGTCACATCCCTCTTCCCAAAAGGAAAACCAGGAGTTCCCGCCTCCGTAGGTGAGGGAAACTCCTGTGGGAGAGAGAGACAGAGCTGGTCCTGTGCACGAGCTCATTAATTCAGCAAATTACAAAGGGAAATATGTGCTGGGAAAAGCAAGAAAAATCCCAAAAGTTACTCCAGGAGTTATTTCCTCCTGGTACCGGGATAAAAACGCATCCAGGAGCTCTCCAGGTCAGATGTGGGTGAGGGAGGTGAAGCCACACTGAGGAACAAGGTGAGATTCTGAATTTATCTCTTTGCTCTGTGTCCTTTTGGCTGTCTCCTTGTATTCCCATCTCTGATTTTTTTTCATTAATAACCTTAATTTTCAGCCTGTATTATTATATTATTATAATATAACTTTAATTTTTGGCTTATGCTGTTCCAGAGGGAAATTGTTTTCTTTTGGGATGAGGCTTTGGGATTTGTTACTTTCAGTCAGTTCCCTCCTGTTCCTTCTGTGTCATTAAACTTAAAAATTTAATTTCACTGTATTTATTTTTTCTGACAACATTTATTTTTTCAGAAGAACTCTATTTACTTAGATGCATTTTTAACTGATATTTTATTTATTTTACCTTTTCTTTTTGAGCTATTCTGTTAAATATTTGATTTTATTTGATTTTTTTTTTCTCTTGCTCACGAGGAGCGAAAAAATAAATGGGTAAGGGATACAAGTTTGGGGGTTTTTAATACAGATGTACAAGTTTTCTATAAAATTTGTGTAGTTTTGTATGGATTACAGTTGTGTTATTCAGGAAAATAATGAGGAATATTCTGTTCTTTGGGCAGGTCTCCAGGGCAGCTGACATGAGAGGATCCCCCTTGTTCCTCTGCCTCTTCTCCACGTCCTGCTGGGTGAATTTGATGCCGACAGCTGGGGACAAAATCTTCCACTTTGGAGCCTGCAGGGTTTCCATGAGCATGACGGAGATCAGGGCTGGTTTCACAGCCATCAAAGCCAATATTGTGAGTATTGCCCGGGCTCCTGGGGGGCTGGGGGAGCCCCTGGGAGCCCAACGGCTCCGTGCCCATCTCTGATCTCTCCTCAGCAATCCCGAGATCCCATCCGGACCCTGAGCATCCTGTCCCACCCTCACTCCCTCCACAAGGTCAAGGTAGGTGGCCCTGGCTGGGGAGCCCCTTGCAGGACCCAAAACCAGGTGAATGTGGCCCTGAGAATTGTAATTTATCATAAATCAGTAATTTTCTCACACCCCAAAGCACCAAGGGCCTCTGTTCGGGTCTCAGCCTCTGATATCCAGCTGCAAAATCAGCTGGTTTCATTTTTGTGAGACTTGCTGAGGATGGATCTCCTGGAAAATCAGCCAAAAATGGTTTCACATCTGTTTTATCAGCTTCAATCAGGCCCCACTGAGTCTTTCTCTGAGTCAAACTGTGCTGCTGTGCTCAGCTACCAAGAGTTTCCTGTCAGAGATGCTTTATCCAAGAGGGTGACTGCAGGCTACGCCCTTTGGAAGAACTTTTAGTCATTAAATTCATTTTTTAAGTCCTCAGACAGATGCTGCATGGCCCATCAGCTCTTCACCTTCTACGTGGACAAAGTTTTCAAGCACTGCAGGACCGAGGACTGGTTTGTGAACAGGAAAATCAGCAGCATTGCCAACTCCTTCCTCAGCGCCAGGAGGAGGCTGGGGCAGTGTGTGAGTGCTGCAGCTCCTCGTATTTCATCCCCAAACCAACCTGGGACATTTGGGTACCAAATCTCTTTGTCCATTTCCAACCTGAGCAGTTTCATCTGTTCCAAACCTGGGTAAAGCTGCAAAGTCTCTATTTATCAAAGTCTCTATTTATCAAAGTCTTTATTTATCAAAGTATTTATTTATCAAAGTCTTTATTTATCAAAATATTTATCTAAATGGTTTTAAGGAGAATACAGAGCAGAGTGAGGAGTGTTCTGTCCACTGAGAGATTTTTATGTTTGCCCACTGAGCAGCAAACTAAACTCCTCTAACCCCAATATTTATCCTGTCCTGGTGTCTGTCAATTCAGCTGTTGAGAGTTAAATCCTGATTTAGGGACCTGCAGCTTTTCCCACAATGTCTCAGCCACTGATGGCCAGCAAAATCAGAAACTGAAATCTTATTTTCAAAAATTAACTGCCCAGCAAAATCAGAAACCAAAATCTTATTTTCAAAAATCAACTGCCCAGCAAAATCAGAAACCAAAATCTTATTTTTAAAAATTAACTGCCCAGACTAATGAATTATTCTTGCCTTCCCAGCATGAGCAGGATAACTGCGTGTGTGGGGAGGAATCCACGGAGAAATTCAAGCAAATCCTGGCAAACTATGAAGGGGTGAGTTGGTAATTCCCAGAGATATTTAAATTCCCTTTGTGTCGGGTTGTACTGATGGTTTCTGCTCACAGCTCCTTCCTTTGTGTGGTTGCAGCTGAATGTCACATCTGCAGCCATGAAATCCCTGGGGGAGCTGGACATCCTCCTGGACTGGATGGAGAAACCTCGTTAGCGGGTGGTGTTAATTACCCACGGCCAGCCGGGGGCTCAGGAGCTGCAGGGGCTTTGCAGAGATGGGAGGGACAATAAATCACTGTATCAGCGGTTTATTTATTTGTTATAAATTTATTTGTTATAAATAAATAAATTTCTACGTTTATTTATAAACAAATCTCTACGTTTATTTATAAACAAATTTCTACGTTTATTTATTTATAAATAAATAAATTTATACGTTTATTTATACATACATTTATACATTTATTTATTTATAAATAAATACATTTGTACATTTATTTAGAAATAAATTTATACATTTATTTAGAAATAAATTTATACCTTTATTTATTTATAAATCACTGTATCAGTGCAGTTCCTCAACACTTCCAGCTGCAAACGTGGAGGGCTTTTACCAGCCAGGGACATCAGCAGAGTCTTTATTAAAACAGAAATAATGAGTTTGATTAAATAATGAGTTTGATTAAATAATGGGTTTGATTAAATAATGGGTTTGATTAAATAATGAGTTTGATTAAATCAGCATCACCCTCACTGCTACCAAAGGATGCTCCCAAGGAAAACCCACCTGGGTTTCTCTTGCTGGCAAACAGAAGCTGTGATCATGTAATAAAATTATTGTTTAAATTGCAGATTTTTATTTTCTAATCTAAGGAATGTGGGGAATGAGTGCTGGGAGGGCTCTGGTGCAGCTGATGTTGCTAAACCTGGGCTGGCTCTCAGGGCTGCTGGCCCTGATGGATGTGGCTGAAATGAGAAGTACAGTGTGAGAAAAGCTTCCAAGAACAGGTGCTAGCAGGTATGTCAGGCCCTAGAAATCCGTGTTTCCTTTTGACATGGTATTTTCTGCCCTATCAGTAAAAATAGGTTTTCGTGCAAGATATGTGGTTGCTGAATAGAAAAAAGATTTTTGAGTGTGTTGTGCAATTTACTGACACTCAGGAGTGAGTTTTGTGGAAATTGGTTGTGATGACTGTAAATAAACCCCACTTGAAACTGTGCTGAGTCTGTGTGTCAAAATTCTCAGGAATTATATGATTCTTGCTGCTGAAACTTTCTGAATTCTCCGTGGTGCCCTTTTACAGTAGATGCTGTCACTCAGGCGTGCCAGGGCTGATGCATCCTCCCAGGCACGCCAGAAACACCAAACTCAGACCTCAGTGCTGCTAAATCCGCCTGGTTTGTCCCCAAAAGTGAATTATTTATAGCTCTGGGCTGTCCTCTCCCACTTTGGGTGTTTCTGGTACCAACTGTGTGCTCCAAATCCCATCTGGGGGACAGCGTTTCTCTGTAACACCGGTGTCACACTGGGTGGCAGCTGCTGATTCACTTTCGAAGGAAAGGTCTCTGACTGCTCCCTGCCCTCCCTCAGATGTTTGCTCATGCCAGAGGAAAGCTCTCAGGGCTTTGATTCTGTAAATTCACTTGCTCAGGGGTTTCATTTGTCCAGGTGTCAGGGCACGAAGGGGTGAGCACATCTCCCCACGCTCTGCAGTGCTCAGGAGAGCTGAGTTTTCAGCTCCATCACTCCTTTAGGAAGGTCTGGGATGTTCCACAATTCTCTGTTGAAGAACAACCCCTGGGAATGATGCAGTGAGGTGCCACAGCTCGTCCCTGAGCACAGGAAATCAGCTGGCCTGGGGAAGGAGCAGGGGCTGCCTGGGGAGCTCCTCATGGACCTTTGTGGGCTCGAGGGTTTTATTGCACAGCCTCAGCTGATGTCAGAACCGTTCCAGTCCATCCCATCCCATCCCATCCCATCCCATCCCATCCCATCCCATCCCATCCCATCCCATCCCATCCCATCCCATCCCATCCCAGCCATGGATCTCAGCCTGTGTGCTGCACCCTCAGCCCATGCCTGGCTCAGTGCTCTCACCTAAACCTGGGATTTTACAATTCTCAGTGCAGGTTCAGTGCTGTCACCTAAACTGGGATTTTACTCTTCTTGGTGTAGGCTCAGTGCTTTGATCTAAATCTGGGATTTTACAATTCTCAGTGCAGGTTCAGTGCTGTCACCTAAACAGGGATTTTACTCTTAGTGTAGTCTCAGCGCTCTCATCTAAACAGGGATTTTATTCTTCTCTCTCCACTGCAGGTCACGGACACAGCCCGGGGCCGTTCCCCTTTGGAAGCGAGGTGCCAGCTGGAGGTCCTGGTGGCGGGGGGGGCACGGCAGGCAGCACGGGGGGCACGGCAGGCAGCCCGGGGGGCACGGCAGGCAGCCCGGGGGGGCACGGCAGACAGCCCGGGGGGGAGCACGGCAGGCAGCCCTGGGGGCACGGCAGGCAGCACGGGGGACACGGCAGGCAGCACGGGGGACACGGCAGGCAGCACGGGGGACACGGCAGGCAGCCCCGGGGACCAGGGGGGCTGCGGGGATGCTCAGCCCAGCCACGCCCGCCAGCCCCTGCTCCTCTCCCGCAGCTCCGCTCAGCTCATCCCAGCTGCTCCCAGCCCAGCGAGGGAGGAGCGGAGCTGGGGAAAGGCTGAGGAGGAAGAGGATTTGCAAAGGGAGAGCGAAAGGGGTTTTCTCCTCTCCGAGATTTCCAAACCCGAGCGTTCTCCTGTCGCTGCTGCCCGCCGGGGATGCTTTCCAGGCTCACGCCTTTCCCGTTGTTCCTGAGTCAGGCATTCCCGCCCTTCCAGCGGCTCCGGGCGGGCGCGGACCTGTCCCGGTCCCTCCACAGAATTGTCCCTGCTCACACACGGGTCTGTCCCGGTTCCTCCACGGATGTGTCCCTGTCTCTTCACGGACCCGTCCCGGTCCCTCCATAGAATTGTCCCTGCCCACCCATGGATCTGTCCCTGCCCTTCCATGGACCTGTCCCGGTCCCTCCACGGATCTATCCCGGTCCCTTCACGGGTCTGTCCCTGTCCACCCACGGATCTGTCCCTGCCGCTCCATAGAATTGTCCCTGTCCCTTCACGGACCCGTCCCGGTCCTTCCACAGAATTGTCCCGACCCCTCCACGGATCTGTCCCAGTCCCTCCACGGATCTGTCCCTGACCACCCACGGACCTGTCCCTGCCCCTCCACAGAATTGTTCCTGCCTTTCCATGGACCTCTCCCGGCCCCTCCACGGATCTCTCCCTGCCCCTCCACGCCTTTCCCGGGATCCAATCCCCTTCCCACCGCTGCTGCGGGGACGCAGCCCCGGGGATGCGGCAGGCGAGCCCTCAGCTCCCTCTGAGGGCAGGCAGGAAGGTGCAATGTGGGTGCGAGAACGGCTGAGCAGGAGGGAGATGCTGCCCCGCTCATCCCAGCACTGAAAGTCCTCAGTTCAGGAATTATTTGTGTTTTGTTCTCAGTGAAATTCTGGAATCTACAATTCGGGAGTAATTTCTGTTGATCCTCAGTGAAACTCGGTGTCTGACAGCTCAGCCAGGCTGCCATTGTCACCTCCTTGTCACCACAGCTTCCCACACTGTTTATCTGTGGAATATTCAGCTTTTCCCGCCCTTTCTGTGCCCCTCGGGGTGGGCTCTGCTGTGATATCCCACAGACCCTGAGTTCCCCAGTCTGCTGAAAGCCACCGGATTCTTTATTGCTCGTGCATGTGAACACTCCAGACGTGTCTGGCGTGCAGGTGCTGCCCTCAGGTCAGGAAAGCTTAGAGGAATCAAAAGCATCAGATCTGTTCTAAAGGGTTTTCCAGGTGCCTTTAAAAGAAAACGGGATTTTTTTTAAAAAAATTTTTTTATAGTTTTGAGCCCAGTGTAGGAGCTGGGGCTGCTGGTGGGATGAGCCACTCGAGTTCCTGCTGCTTCCCAGCCCAACCTCCTCGCTCAGACCTGCACTTCCAGCCCCCTTTGGAATCAAACCATTCCTCCTAAATCACCACTCGAAGCTGAATTTAAGCAAAAAACAAAAGTTCAAGCTACAGCGAATTGTGGGAGTAATGAAGAGAGTTGCTAGCTGACATTGTGGTCCTCAAGGTGGAGCCGGTCCCAGACCCGGTCCTGGGGCGGGGACACATCCAGGACAGCGCTGTCCCCCCTCAGACCCGGTCCTGGGGCGGGGACACCCCCGGGCCAGCGCTGTCCCCCCTCAGACCCGGTCCTGGGGCGGGGACACCCCCGGGCCAGCGCTGTCCCCGCCGGAGCTGCCCTGGGCGATGCTGTCCGAGGTGGCGATGAAGGAGGAGTAGGCGAGCTCAGCGTCCTCCTTGGAGCTCTGGGAAGGAGCGGAGGGCACAGTCAGGGGTTTGTGGATATCCCGGGATAACACTGGGACAACCCAGGGGGTCTCACTGGTGAGCATCATCCTGGGAGCACCCCAAGAGCTTTTAGGTTTGGGATTCCTTGGCAAGTCTGTCCCTGGGTGTTGGATCCAGCTCCCCTATCCTAAAGCTGCTGGGCTGTCCTGGTGTCCTGGCAGCTTCTTTGATTGCTCCAGTTCAGTTCCTGGTGCTTTTAACACCCATGGTGAGCTCATGGTGGGGATTTTGAAAAACACCGGCTTGGATCTGGCTTGAATCTGGCACCTGCAGCTACTGCCAGTGGTGCCACTGCACCACGACCTTACCCGAGGGCAGGGGAGGCAGAGGAGATTGGGGAAAGGCAGAGGAGATTGGGGAAAGGCAGAGGAAATTAAGGAAATGCAGAGATCACAGCAAATCTCAGCCCCTGCATTGGCAGAGCCCTCCCTGCTCCCCTGGAACCACAGAGAAGTGGGATGTGATGGTTTCCAGGCTTATCCCAGCGATTCACATTTCTGCAAACAAACCAAACCCTCCTGACCTGCCTGGGGCTGCCTGGGTTTGTTTCTTGAAGCAAAGGGACCTCTGTTAATGTCTGTGCTAATCCAGGGGGTCAGGACAGGGTGAGACCCACCCACGGGGGCTGGGCCCACCCACGGGGGCTGGGCCCACCCACGGGGGCAAGACCCACCCACGGGGGCTGGGCCCAGGTAAAATGAGGAGCACCTGGGTATAAATAAAGCCCCGGGGAGGATCGAGCCCCCTCGGGACAGACTGCAGGGCTGTGGCCACCTCTCCCAGGTCAGTGGCCTCTCTCCTGCCTCCACTCACCCTTTTTGCCTTGGTTGTGTCTGCAGCGCTTTCCCGAGTGCCCGTGGTGGTGATGAACTCTGCAGGTAGAGAAGGGAAGGTGTTGGGGAGGGGGCAGTGGCTGGCAGGTGTTTCTGGGGCTTTTTTGGGGTGTTTCAGCAGGGAAGGGGCTGGGCTGGGGTCAGCCACTCACCGTCCCCTCCCACGGGGGTCTCCTGGATCTCCTTGGCGCCGTTGGTGGCACTGAAGTCCCTGACGCTCTCAAAGTCTGACATGCTGATGTTGGTCCTGTAGCTCCCCACGGACACCAGGTCTGGGGAGAGGGAGGAGGAAAATCCCTCAGGTGTGGCTCAGAGTGGGTGGGAGCTCATCAGGACCCAAACCCTCTGTGCCAGGTGAGGCTGTGACACAACGGGCAAAGCTCAGGAAGGGCTGGGCTCTGTCCAGCCTGGACACTCTGGGAATTGGATGGGTCAGTGTGAGGAGCTGGGGAGTTCAGAGCTCTTTGGATGGGTCACAGGAGGAGCAGGGGTTGGAGCTCTCTGGTTGGGGTCAGTGTGAGGAGCAGGGGTTGGAGCTCTCAGGATGGGTCAGTGTGAGGAGCTGGGGAGTTCAGAGCTCTCTGGGTGGGTCACAGGAGGAGCAGGGAGTTCAGAACTCTCAGGATGGGTCAGTGTGAGGAGCAGAGGTTGGAGCTCTCTGGGTGGGTCACAGGAGGAGCAGGGGAGTTCAGAGCTCTCTGGATGGGTCACAGGAGGAGCAGGGGTTGGGGGAGTTTAGAGCTCTCTGGTTGGGGTCAGTGTGAGGAGCAGGGTTTGGAACTCTTTGGATGGGTCAGTGTGAGGAGCAGGGTTTGGAGCTCTCAGGATGGGTCAGTGTGAGGAGCTGGGGTTGGAGCTCTCTGGAGGGGCTCACAGGAGAACCAGGGACCTTCCTGCCCATCCTGGAGTGGTGCCAGGAGAGCAGCTGAGCCCAGCCCTTGGGTATTGCTTTAACTCAAAGCTGTTGCAGCTCCTTGAGGGCCCAGAGAGGCAGGGACTCACCAGATCTCTTCAGCTGCCTGTATTTGACAATGGCAAAAGCTGTCACCACAATCAGGACCAGGCCAGCGAGAGGGCCCAGCACCAAGGCCAGAGTGTTGGAGCCGTGGCTTTCCTCAGAGCTGGAACAGAGGGAGAGATCTCACTGAGAGTGTGAAAATCCAGCAGGCTGAATTTGGGTAGGATGGTGATTCTGAGTGAGCATGGTGGAATTCAATCAATTAACTGGATTCTAGCACATAGAATAAAACAAAACCCAAATAAAAATAAAGGTTTGAGGTTGGGCTGAAGCAGCCACATCAGCAGCTTGGTTATAAATACGTGAAGGAAAATTCTCTAACATTAACAGAAGCACTTTCAAATAGTTGTTTTGCACTCTAATAATAATTTCCTTCTGATATTATTTTCTTGAATTGGAGACTAATTATGAGTCATCTCACCCTTTGCTGTCACTTTTTATCTTCTCTGACATTTAGAACAAAGCTGTTTGAGGTTAAGATTTTTTTGTGTGTGTTGCTAAACAACACACTCAGGGTGTACAAACACAATGGGCTCGTGTAAACCCCACAGAAATGACAAATGGCAGGGGAGGGAGAGAACCAACCTGTCTGGGGCAGCTCCTTTCCGCACCTCAGCATCGCTGTGGGCTCCTCCTGGGGGAGCAGCTCCGGACTCAGGGCTGGAATCAACATCCAGGAGCTCTGGGCTGTGCTTGGCATCGCTCCCTGTGTGTCCCGGGGAAGGAGGGAGGTTAGAGAGCAGCAGCATGAGAACTGGGCACAAAAACTGCCAGGGTGTGTTTGGTGGATGTGGAGCCATGGTGGGTTTTGGCTTTCCATGAGAGGCTCCTCAAAAATGCTCCCACACCAAATAATTTACTGCAGAAATCTCAAGGAGGATCTCTCTGCCTGTGAACTTTCAAAAGAGTTTTGCATTTCTGAGTACAAACCTTGCATTTCTAAGTTCTGCCTCTGATATTTCCAGATCAAGCTTTGCATCCTTGCTTTGCTTTCATTCCTGGCTCCTTGCCCAGCAAAGGCAATGAAATGAGGCTGTTTCACTCTGTTTTCACTTTGGCCATCACCCACTTAGGATGGGGAAATATTGGATACCCAGGGCTCTGCTCTTTCTCTGCTTCTAACAATATTCCTCCCCCCAAAACCTTTTTAATTCCAAAATATCCCACCTAAGCTGGGACCAACCCCCTTGCTGTTGGTGTCAGCCTCTCCTGCTCCTTACTGATTTCCTGTTTATTAAGATAAGAATTTCCCTTGAGCAAGATCCCTGAACTTGATCATTTTTTTACCCAAAAGGTGCCAGATGCTGCCTAAACTAAACAATGCCACGGATTGTAAAATAGGAATAATTGTAAATAGGAACAATTAATCAGCACAGGGTTAAAAGTCAAACTGATGTTTTGGTGTTGGTGTCAGCCTCTCCTGCTCCTTACTCTTCTCCTGTTTATTAATATAAAAGTTCCCTGGAGCAGGATCCCTGAACTTGATCAGTTCTTTACCTGAAAGGTGCCAGATGCTGCCTAAATGATGCCAAACACTGTAATATAGGAACAATTAATCAGCACAGGGTTAAAAGTAAAACTGATGTTTTGGTGTTGGTGTCAGCCTCTCCTGTTTCTTACTGTTCTCCTGTTTATTAAGATAAAAGTTCCCTGGAGCAGAATCCCTGAACTTGATCAATTCTTCAATGCTGCCTGAACTAAACGATGCCACACACTGTAAAATAGGAACAATTTTAAATAGGAACAATTAACCAGCACGGGGTTAAAAGTAAAACCGGGGTGGAAAGAGGTGAGCTTTAGACTGGTGTTTTTATGACTGAGAAGTCAAAACTGAATGAATGAAAGCACCGAAGGCAAACTGGGCGGCTCAGGCGCTGCTGTGGGTGAGCGCTTCTGCTTTGAGCTGCTGCAGCCTAGCGGTGATGGAGAGCCCTCCCCGGGCTCCAGGCTGTCCTAGGGTGACTTTACGATGCTTTTATCCCCTGTCGCCTGTCCTGTTCGTGCTGCATATTGAGTTCTGTGCCTTTAACACTGGTTTTGAGAGTGGAGCAAGAAGAAGAAGAAGCGCGGAGTTTGTTTTGAAAACAGCCCTGCTCGGGACTGTGTGTGTTGGTCGGAAGCACAGACCAGCAATGGAACAGGGATCTTTTTAGATTCTAGTTAATTTAGCTAGCTGAGGCTGAGAAGCTTCCTGGACTGTTTTTTGGAGTTTCTTTCTTTTTTTTTTTTCTTTTTTTTTTCCCCCCTTTTTTTTGGGACTGTTTAAACCTGTCCTGGACTGAAAAACCCAGAGAGACACCCGGATCTCACATCTGCACCCCCTGGCGCCCAGGATGGCATTTTTGCACATTTTTCCAGCTCTGGAGGGACTGATAAGAGACTGAGTGAGCTGAGCTACCCCTGGCAAGGATTTTCTGAATTTACCATCTCCCCTCAGAACGAGAGGTTTTATTATTTCGTATTTTCACTCTTTATGCTTCTGGGCCATTTTTAAGATGTTGAGGCACTTGAGAGTATCCAGAGGAGGCAGCGAGGCTGGAGAGGGGCTGGGAACACAAACCCTGTGAGGAACGGCTGAGGGAGCTGGGCTTGTTCAGCCTGGAGAAAAGGAGACTCAGGGGTGCCCTCATCACTCCCCACAGCTCCCTGAAAGGTGCCTGTGCTCAGCTGGGCTTGGGCTCTTTCTCCAGGCAGCACTGACAGAACCAGAGGACACAGCCTCAAGCTGCACCAAGGGAAATCCAGGCTGGATATCAGGGAAAAGTTTTTTACAGAAAGGGTGATAAAGTATTGGAATGATCTGAGCTGGGGAGGTGGTGGAGTCACCATCCCTGGATGTGTTTGAGAACAGACTGGATGTGGTGCCGTGGTTTAGTTGAGATTGGATCAGACTTGATGATCCTGGAGGTCTCTTCCAACCTGGTGATTCTATGATTCTGTGGGCACTTTGTTTGTTAAATAAATAGGTTTTTCCACCTCCCTCCAAGGAAATCCTTTATCCCAGACCAGTTGGAGGAGGGGCTGTATGGGTTTGCTTTCCCCCCATTAGGAGGTTTCCTCCCAAATTTGCCCTAAACCAGGACAAAGGGGAAGCAGGGGAAGCCCTGCCTGGAGCTCACCAGGAGCTCACCTGCACTCACCTGTGCTATTCTTCAGCTCCACGGCCATGGTTTCCCCGTAGGCGCCGTTGTGCTTCACGCCACACCAGTACCAGCCCAGATCCTCCTCGGTCACTGGGTCAAAGCTCAGCACCACGGTCTTGGTGGAGGTGTTACAGGAGGTTCCTGGCCCTGGCAGCCCCAGGTCCTGCGCTGGCAGCTCGTAGCAGGTGGTGTAGTTCCACCTGCACCAGTACTTCTCGTAGGAGTAGTACTGGCAGGGGTAGGAGCAGTTTAAATCCACCCGGGAGCCCACTCGTGCCTGCACTTCCTTCTCTCCCTTCAGGGCAGGTTCTCCTGTGAGGGAAAACAAGACATCAGGGCATCAGAAAAACTCTTTCTCACCTAGAGATGGGGCTCCTGAGATGAGTTTTAAAAGATTTTATTCTATTTTCAGTCTCATGAGAAGGGTGAGATGGTACAGATGTTACAATTTATGCTATCAAAATTAGAAGCCAAACTATTTATTTGTTACAATACCTTATAGATGTTCTTCAGCCTGTTATTAGCTTGTGCTGCTTATACTTCTAACACCAATCACCTTTTATTTTACCCCATGTGGTCTTGCTCCAATGCATCTTTCACAGTTCTATTTCTGTAAAATATCTGGTCTATTTGCAAGGTCATTTGAAACTTGTTTCTAGTTCAATTTCTCTCTCAACCATGTCTGTCCTATTCCCTGGCCTATCTAAGTCAGTTAGACTTATCCCAGAGTTTGCATGTGGATGCACAGGACTGTGTGAGCCTTCTGTCAGGCTTTGAGAATTCCCTACAAATCCATTTCCCATAGGAGTGTGGATTTCAGGATTTCCCCTTTCAAGAATTCCCTACAAATCCATCTCCCATAGGAAGTGTGGATCAGGATTTCGGGATTTTCTCTTTCAGAGGGTGGCAGTCAGCAGGCGGTGGTGCTGCTGGGGATGGAGCTTTGAGGGAAAGGGTTCCTTGCCTTGCTAAATTAACACTAAAGATGCTGTTTGTGGTTCTTTTCCTGCAAGGCTTAAGAAATAATTCATGAGACTTTTCCATGAGCTCATTCCCACAAAACTGAAACTTTCTGCCTCAGTTTTAAAGCTGCTGGGGTGAGTTCAGGCTCGGAGCTCACTTCTCTTCCCAAAAAAGCCAGGCTGCTCACTCGGGGTGGTTCTGTACCTCCCGAGCAGGCAGAGAGCTGCCAGGGCACGGCTCTTACCTTCTACAACCTTCAGTTCCGTGGATGATTGCTGCTCCTTCAGCTCGTTTGAAATGCACCAGTAATAGCCTTTGTCCTCGGGCTTCAGCTGGTTCAGGATGACGGTGATGGTTTTGTTTTCGGGGTCCTCAAACATGGCCACTCTTCCTATGTAGCTGCGCTTCACGTACCCAGTGTTGTCTATGATGCTGTCATATCCTCCCTCTTTTCTCAGCCTGCACCAGATCCTCGTGGAGGATTTCTTTAGAGGGTCATAGAGGCACTTGAAGGTTGCTGAACTTCCAGTTTTTCCAGTTATCGAGGTCTTTAAGTGAGGGAAGTTTTTGTCTGTTGGTAAGAATGAAATGAGCGGTTAGAAGAGTCTCACTTGTGTCCGTGGGGCACCACCCTCCCAAGAAAATCATCATTGTCAGATCAAACAAAGCTGCTGTGGCTAAAGGAGGGCCAGGCAAAGCTCAGGGGTGCAAACTTCAGGAGATTGTCCTGGAATTGATCCCAAAGGGATCAGGATCAAAGGCATGATCAGTCAGGCCCTGCTTTTTCCCAAATTCCCTGAGTGTTGTTGCCTTTGTGGACAGAGATTCCAAAGCTTTGTTCCCTTTGCTAGAGGGACCATTTAGATCTGTCAGTGTGAGATTTAAGGAGCTGGGGGCTTGAAGAGACAGCTTGCTTGCCTCAGACTGGGGAGGTGAAATTTGTCTCCTGGAGTTTTGGGCTGGGGAACAGAGCTATCCACTGCTGGGAAGGTGAAGGCTGGATCCAGGCTTTATTTAGTGATGGTTTAGCAGGTTAGAGGTGGTTAAATGAATAGAAAGAAGTGTGTGGATGAGGGAATAGGATAATAGCAAAGAGCAATTGAATTTCTTGCTAAATAAAGTGAGGCTGCTGGTGATACTTCTGAAGAGAAGGAGCGAGGAAAGGGAAAACACCCTGGGAACATCTCACCCTCATAGACAAACACGTCCAGCCCCCTCGAAGTGTTGTCCTTCCCATAGTCACCGGCCCCACAGTAGTACAAGCCCGTGTCTTCCCAGCCCATGTGAGTCACGGTGATACTGAATGTGCCTGGAGGCTTCTCATAACCCAGCAGAACTCTCCCTTGGAAATCCGGATCAATGTTCAGGTGGCTGTCGACGATGTTCCGGCAGCCTTCCTTCTCCTTCTTGCACAGGTATCTCCTCGAGGCAGCAGTGTGCTCCCCAAAGTTGCAGGACACGGTCCAGGTGCTGCGGAGCTTCACGTAGAAGAGCTCAGCTGCCTCAGGAACAGGTGGGGCTGTGCACAGAGACAGTCAGGGGCTGAAACAAAACTTCCCTGAAAGCCCCCGCGGCTCTCAGACACCACACAGGCCATGGGTGGAGCCTCGTTTAAAAGGGAGAGGGGGAAAAACTCAAAGAAAATGATATTTTAGGGAGTCCCAAGGTGGTTTTTACCTTCAGCAACAATGATGGTGACTGTGTGGGACAGCCCTCTGCCGTTGACCCCCACGCCACACTGGAAGGTGCCGGCGTCCCCCGGCGCCAGCGCTGAGATGTTGATCTGGAAGTTTTCCGCCTCGGGGTGGTCGATGAGGAAGATTCTGCCCTGGTATTTGGGATCCACGTAGGTGCTGGACACCAGGGTGACACACCTGGAGCCCTGCTGCCTGCACCAGTATTTCCTGTCGCGTTTGTTCACGGGGGTGGGCGGGTAGAAACATTTCACGGTGACCGAGCCGCCCAGCACGCCGTGGACCTCCCGGGGGCCGAACACGGGGCTGGAGACTGTGGGGAGAACAGAGCAGGCTGGGTGTGAGTGCCCCGAGTGCCACATGGATCACAGGAGGCCTTCATTTGAGCTTTCACGGTTTTCAGATTCTGTGCTGCCCAGGGGTGCAGTTCTGAGCCTCGTATTAAGTGTTAGTCAGCTCTCTTCATAGAGCAGGTAACAAAACAAATCCTTTTCCAGCTTGAGACCAAGGACAACTGTTTGTTTTTAGGCCCAAAAGCATAAACAGGTGGGCTGAAGAGGGAAAACAAGAAGGATGGGACCTCATAACCCAAAGCTGTAATTGGACAATTAAACCCCAATATGCAAATGGACCAAAACTTATAAAAGTGTGAGACCTCGTGACCGGTCGTCCATTTTGTGCCCATTTGGGGTCCATTTTGTGACCATTTTGGAGTCCATTTTGTGACCATTTTGGGTCCATTTTGTGACCATTTTGGGTCCATTTTGTGACCATTTTGGATCCACCTTGGGTGTGAGCCACCAGGCTCTTGTCCTGCCCAAGGCGTGTCCTTAAAGGCCTTTTAATAAATCCCTGCTTTACTCTCCAGCTCTGTCCAATCTCTGTTCCAGCTCAGCCTTCCCAAGGCATCCCAGGTGGCATCAGGTGCCTGCTGGGTCCCGTGGCAGCGAGGGGCACCCACGAGATAAAGATTCTCCCCATGATGCTTTAAGATTTTAGCTTTTATAATTTTTTCAGACCCTGTACTGCATTAATGCATAACTCTGAACTCCATACAGAGTGGTAGCAAGCTCTCTTCACATTTTGGGCAGACAAAACAATCCTTCCAGGCCTGAGAAGCAAGGACACCCTACAGCCTCAGGCCTCAAAAACATACAACAAAAGTGAATTATGGGGGAGCGAGCTGGGGGAATATGACTAAATGATCTGAAGCTGGAATTGGAGAATTAACCCCTGATATGCAAATAGATCAAATTTATATCTGTCTGAGAAACTCGTGCCCATTGTCCATTTTGGGTGTAGCTCTTTGGGAGACTTCATCTGCCCTTAATGCACCTTCATTAAATACATCCACTTTTACCTTTTTCACTTTTTCTGGCCTCTATTTCTAGGTAAGCCTGCTCCAGGCATCACCCAGACCCTCCTCCCTCCCCTTCCCAGTGCCCCCAGTGGTCCTTGGCCACCCCAAGCCCTGTGGCACTCACTGGCTGCCTTGGGGAGGTGTCTGCTCCTCGCAGACCCAGCTGGCAGCAGGGCGAGCAGGAAGACGAACGCCAGAAACGTCATTTTTCTCTCATTCCCTGGAAAAGAAGTGGAAAGCCTTGAATAATCACGTTTGCAAAAGGTAAATCATCTAATATTCTTCGTGCTTGGAGGATATGAGGGTTGTGGCTAGGTGAAATAGAGAGAAATTTGGGTTTTATTTGCTCCTGTCGGGGAATTGGATGGGAAAAAGGGAATTGATATCTCTGTTCTTGTCCAGCTTGCTCATGGGAATGGGACTGAGCATGGATCTCATCCCAATATTCCCTCTGTCACAGAATTCCTGACTGGAGCCTGTATTTAATGACTCTCTTTGCTTCCCCGGTCTCTCCAAGGACACATGAAAGAGCAAAATGCTGATATTTTCACCTCTACTTTTTAATTCTTTCCTCAGCTGCTGAGGAATTGAGCGAGCTGTAGGGATTTACCTCAGCTCTGCTCCTCCAAATTCAGATTTTATTTGCATTCCCTGAGCACGCCTCTTGATCCACCTGCCTGTTCCAAGTTCATAGAAGGCACCCACAGGAGCTGATGAGAGGTGCCAAGGAAAACCCTCATAAACAATCAGGGGAATTCGATATCAGGGCATCAAATGGCATAATTTTATTGAGGGTAATTCCCAGCAGAAGAGGAAAGCTTTTATTTCCCTGTTAAGATGAAAGGTGTTCTGTTGTGCCTCTTCCTTGTATTGTGATTTCTCCTTGCTCAATGGCCACTTGTCCGTGGCTAATAATTAACTCACTGAGCATGAAAAAATTCTCTTTCAAACACATCCCAGAAGTGGCCAGCAAGGCAAACACAACAAACTCTGCAGAAAGCAAACAAAGAGGCACAAAGAGGGCCTTGATGTTTGCCCCTGGCTGACAGCAGCTCCCCTGCCTGATGATCACCTCGCTGCCCTCCAGACTGTGCTGCAAGCAGGACCCAGCTCAGCCTTGCCCATTTTTTGGCAAAGCTGAAATAATCTGTTATTCTGATTTCTTCAAAAATTTCAGCTGTTTTGGGGGTACAGCCCACGTTGATCTGTGGGGTCTGGGAGGGTTACCAAGCTCTCTGCCTGCCCAAACCAGGGGTTCCTGTGCTCCTGCACCACCAACACCCACAGCCCCCAGTTGGCTCCTGCCCAGTTTTCTCAGATGCTCTTAAAATGTAAATGGGAAAAATTCATCATGACGACCTTTTCTCTTTCTTTCCAGCTCAGGATGGATAATTGTTGTTGTTGTTGTTGTCCTCATGTTGTCCTGAGAATGAATAACTCTGTTTTGATTTGGTGCTGGGCTCTAACCCCACTGCAGCTCCTGGGTGACAAGGACATTTCAGTGCTGTGTGTGCAGCCCTGGGGAGGGCAGACCCCCCTCAGCCCCTCTTCATAGATGTGATTTTAGCCTTAAAATTGCTGATGGTCATTTCCAGGACACTTCTGTGGACCTGGGTTGGGACCATCACCTTCCTCTCCAGTGCTATTTTATGCCTAAATTTTGATATTTTCCAGGTTTCCAGCAGCAGCTCTCTGGCCAGGCTGCCTCTTCCAAATCTCATCCACTTCAAGACTCTCCCCATGTTTCTGTTGAGCTTTTGGGATTCTGCCAGTGCTAGGGAGAATTATCTTCACATCTATGATGATTTGGAAGAGACCAGGGCCTGACCCCCAAGCTGTGCAAACCTGAGCCAGCAGCTGCCCTGTCTGGGGATGGAACACCAAAGTCCAATTCCCAAATTCTGCTGAATTCCTTTGGCAGGGATTGCTGGGGATCAGCCCAGTCCAGCCCATTAGATATTAACTTTTGCTCCTGACAGTGACCAGCGTCAAGGCCGTGCCATGGGATTGACAAAACACCAAAGTTTCATTGTGACGTTTGTCATTCCAGCCTGGGAGCCCTCCTGGCTTTTTTTTTTTTTTTTGTGGAATGTTTGCTGCTGTCCAAATAGTTGAGAAATAATAACAAAGAGGTAATACATTGCATATATTTTATATATTTTATACCTAGGTTATATTTTCCCCCTCAAATCCTTTAGACCCATGGGGAAGCTGTGCAGATGCAAATTGCTGTGAGAGAGTTGAGGTCTGGGGAGGTGCTGGAGGATTCTGTGCCCAAAAAAAGGGCACAGCAACAAATTCCATCCTGCACAGGGCTGGATTATTCACATCTTCAACTTCCCACCAAGGTCACTGCTGATCTTGCCTTGCCGTGGGTTTTATTTGCTGCAGTGAAATGGGGAAAAGGCACCAATCCACCCCATTTTTGTGGGGTTAAGAATGAGCAGTCAAGTTCCAGATAAAAGATCGAGCTGACCCAAACACGTGCAGAAAATAAACATTTCCAGCTCTGAGCAGATGCCTCCTTTACAATATTGAGAGAATAAACAGGAGGGGCTCGTTTGGTGATGCAGTGAGCAGAAGCACTTAGGTAGAACTTGCTGAAGATTATCAGGATTTACCTGATAAAAATCAGCAATTTTTACAAATGCCTGCAGTGCTTGGGACCCTCTGAACTAAGAATGTTTGTGTCAGTTAAACATATGAGCAACGTATTGTAGAAAAGAAATTAAATAGAATAAACAGGCAGCTCGTGGCTGTGACTGAAATCCCAGCTGAGATTGTGCTGCTGGCTGAATTTTGTGTTTTCAGCTGTTGGATCCACTCTGCACTAACCTGGGACCTGATTTTATGTTCCTTTCAGATCCTCCACACACCCACTTGTTGTTTTTCAGATCAGACCTTCATGGTTTCATTTCTTTCTTGGGTTGGAAAGTGAAACCAACTTCAGCACTATGAAATTATTTTAGTTTAATGCTCCTCTCCCTGCAAGGAGCAGGAACATCCCCTGGCCCAAGAGCCTGCAGGGATGGATGGTGCTGGTGTGGGTTCATTAACAATTGCAATTAAGTGATGGTTAATTGTACTTCAGTAATTTATTAGATCTCTGGGAATGTTCCCTTTGCAGAGCAGGAATTTGGGTGTGTGGGACCCTCACTTCACTGGGCTGAGTGGGACAGGGCTCTGCCAGGCTCCTCTGATTTCATTTTTAGGAGACCACATCCAGCCCATTCATTTAAGCTTCAGGTTCTGTTTATCTTCCTGTAACTGTACAAACTTCTCAGGGAGCTTCTAAGGCAGCTCCTTTAGGACAGAACTGCAGCAAATTCTCTTCTAAAAGTTCAAAATCTGCCTGTTGGGGGTTCAAAAGCCAGCAATGACCTCAGGCTGAGCCGCAAAATTTAGATTAATATGGTAATATTTACTAACTTTTATTTCCTGTGTTAAAACTTAATGCAAATATTGTAATGATAATTAATCTGGTGGTTTTTTTTTTTTTCAGAAATTAAATATTGAAAATCTGCTGCAGAGAAGAAACCATAACTGCCATAAGCCTGTTCCCATGGCTCTTGCAGAAGGAATCAGCCTCCCACAGGTGAGCTCTGAATATGAAATTGTTCCAAACCTTCCCTCCTGTGTGAGGAAGGGTCCCCAAAATGGATCAAGCCTCGTGTCCTTCTCCTTCCCCATCCCACCACAGCCCTACAAAAGGCTGTGGGTTCCCAAAGATCCCAAAGCAGCGTTACTTACACTCCAGGCTGCTCCTGGCACCTGCTGTGAGTGTCCTGTGTCCCTGTCCCCGTGGGGCTGTGGCACTGCCAGCCTGGTTTAAATACTCCCGGCACCTTCAGCCCAACATTCCCACCTGTTGTGCCTTAAAGGAACAACATCCAGCAACGCTGCCAGGTGAGCTCTGCCCACGGGAGGGCCGGGCAGCCAATGCCCGGCCAGTGTCCAACCAGTGCCCGGCCAGTGTCCAACCATGGCCAGTGCCTGGCCGGTGTCCAACCATGGCCAGTGCTCAGTCAGTGTCTGGCCAGTGCCCAGTCAGTGTCCAATCACTGTCTGGCCAGTGCCCAGTCAGTGCCCAGCCAGAGCCTGGCCAGTGCCCAACCAATGCCCGGCCAGTATCCAGCCACTGCCCAGTCTGCCCAGCCAGTGCCCAGTCAGTGCCCAGCCAGTGTCTGGCCAGGGTCCGATCACTGCCCAGCCAGTGCCCAACCAATGCCCGGCCAGTGCCCAGCTACTGCCCAGTCAGTGTCCAGCCAGTGCTCAGCCACTACCCAACCAGTGTCCGGCCAGTGCCCAACCAGTGTCCGGCCAGTGTCTGGCCAGTGCCCAACCAATGCCCAGCCACTGCCCAGTCAGTATCCAACCAGTGTCTGGCCAGTGTCCAGTCAGTGCCCGGCCAGAGCCTGGTCAGTGCCCAACCAATGCCCGGCCAGTATCCAGCTACTGTCCGGCCAGTGCCCAGCTGGTGTCCAACCAGTGCCCGGCCAGTGCCCAGCCGGTGCCCAGCCAGTGCCCAGCCAGTGTCTGGCCAGTGCCCAACCAATGCCTGGCCACTGCCCAACCAATGCCTGGCCACTGCCCGGCCACTGCCCAGTCAGTATCCAACCACTGCCCAGTCACTGCCCAATCACTGCCCAGTCAGTGCCTGGCCAGAGCCTGGTCAGTGCCCAACCAATGCCCAGTTAGTGCCCAGTCAAGTGCCTGGCCAGTGTCCAACCAGTGTCCGGCCAGTGCTCAGCCAGTGCCCAGCCAATGTCTGGCCAGTGCCCAACCAATGCCCGGCCAGTGCCCAGCCAGTGTCTGGCCAGTGCCCAACCAATGCCCAGTCACCGCCCAGTCAGTGCCCGGCCAGTGCCCAGCCACTACCTAGTCAGTTCCCAGCCAGTATCCAGCCACTGCCCAGCCAGTGCCCACCCAGCTCTGCTGTCCCTCCAGGGTGTCCCCTCTGGTCACCCTCCTGATCACAGCCACCCCAGCTGTGACCTGGGGGGCTCCCAGGAAAGGTTTGGGGCTCCTCTGCCTCCTTTGGGAAGGGCCCTGGTGGCTCTGTGGGCTCAGCTCCATGGAGTTGTGCCCTCTGTGCCAGCTGTGTGCCTGGGCAGCACCGAGCAGCCAGGGCGGCTGGGATTCCCTTGCCTTGTTTTAATGGTGCAAAAGCAGGAATTCCTTCCAGCTGGGGTGGTCACAGGGAGCTTCTCTTGCCCACTGGGTGGAAACTGATGGGTTTGAACAGGGTGGCAGCTCCTGCAGTGCCTGGGAGCAGCAAGATCCTGACCAAGAACTGGGATCTTCAACAGATTTGTCAGATCCTAAAGCCAGCCTTGGAAGAAAATTTCTGTATAATGCTCCTTTAAAAGTCATCTAGATTTGTGAAACACTTTTTCTGCACAGAGAAAAGGATTAGATAGTAGTCTAATACTTCTAATAGAAAATGTGTAGAGAAAAGTAAGACTTCTAGCTGAGTGTAGTGAAAGAAAAAAAAATGATGTGAAAAGAACAGCATGATACTTATTACTGCAATCGCAACCAAAAATAAAAGAGGACGATTTGTAACCTTTTTTGTAACCTTTCGTTTAGCTGAGGGTGTTGAGCTCCATTTTTTCCTATCCTTGTGCAGATTTTGGGGTGGGAAAGGAGCTTTTGGGGTGAGGAAGGAGTTTTTGGGGTGAGGAAGGAGCTCTTGGCTGTAGCTGCACTTTGGGGATCTTGGCCTGAAAGAACAACCACCACCACCTCCCCTTAATGGGAACAACCCTGATCCCATGCAAGTTTCCCCCCAGTGCTGCTTCCCTGGACATCCCAAATATTCCCCAGGCAATGCTGGCATGATCCTTCAGGATCATCTTCCCCCTGAATTCTGCAGAGGGATGGAAATGTGTTTTTAAGACCTTGAAGAAGAAGATGGGATGGCCATGGACACAGGAAAAACTGGCAGAAATATGGGAACCTGTAACTGCTGCTGCATCTCAAGGAGGAGAAATTAATCCAAGGTGACAGAACAAGTTTTTTTTAACCAAACCTCCCCTTTCACCCTCAAGGTTTCCAGTAAAACCAACCCCTTGCCTCATGCAAATATATTTGAAATGCATTTCCTTGCTTCAGCACACGAGGAAGCGTTTCCCTGCCAAGCCACGGGTTCCAAAGGATTTTGGCATCTCCAGAAAACAAACGACCTTCGGATCGCTTTTATTTGGGGAGTGCAGATTGCAGCATGAGCCACGAGCTGAGTGTGAAACCAAAGCTGCTGCTGGGGCTGGGCTGTGTTTGGGCTGAGTTTGAGCTGGTTCTGGAGCTCTGGATGTCCCTGCAGGAGAGGTGAAGGAAAAACAGCCCTTGGGAACGTGGGTGTGTGAGAAACTGAAACGAGACGTGGTTTATGTGTTGGAAAACGACTCCATGAATGAGGTTTTTTTAAAAAAAACCCAGAAAATCCTTAATTTTTGAGCAGCCTGATCCTCTCCAACCCAAACCATTCTGTGATTCTCTGATGTGAGGAATCCTGGAACCACAAAGGTCCTTCCCTCCCCAGTTTTACCTTTCCCTCAGGGAAATACCCACAAACAGCTGGGTTTGGATACATTATTTTATTCTCTCTTCTGCAAAACTCAGAGCAGTTTGGGCAGTGTGGGGGTTCAGCTCTCAGTAAAGGGGATTTGGGTTCTGAGGAGAGCAGTGGGAGGTGTTGGGGGCTTGGCTTTGCACAGAGAAAATTCCCAGCTCGGGTACCCAGGGGCTGTCACAGAAGGTTCTGGCTCAAGTCTTCCTCAGGCACCTTGAGAAGTGATTTTTCCCCATAGGGCAACTGTAAAATAATGGAACAGGAGAGAAGCTGTGATCTGGTGTTGCCTCTCCATGGTTTTTGTAGTAATTTCATAGGTTTTACTGAGTTTTGTAGTAATTTCATAGGTTTTACTGAGTTTATGCCAAACTTGGTGTTTTAAATGATGTTTTAAGGGGTTCTGAGAACAGAAAGGTGGAGAAACCCAGGTCAGAGGAGACTTCTGGAGTCAACCTCCTGCTCAGTTAAGGGAATTATCCTGGGTTTTACCCCAACCCAGGCACCTGGGAAGAAAAGGCACAAATAATTTCTGGGTTTCATTCTCCTTTTTAGGATTTTTCACAGAATTTTGATAGTTTATTTTCAATGATTTAGGCAAGGTGTAATTTTTTTCTTTCTATTCTTTATATTTAGGACCAGAAGGCCTCTGTTGGCTCTGAGAGCATTGGAGAGAGAACATGAAATCACCAAATTTTTTTCAGTGGAGTCCTTCTCACTGGCATGAATTCCCACAGGTTAGATACACTTTAAAATATTTACTCAGATGATTTTTACAAAAGCTTTTCCCTAAAAAAAATTTCAACAATCTCTTACATAGAAACTGGTCATCCTGATATTTCCAAGGATCCCAGAGATTGTCCTGCACAATAGAACAAAAAAAAAGAATGACAAGGTTGCAACACAGTGAACAATAATCACTTTTGTGTAGGGCTGAGAAAGGTGATAAGGAATCAGAATTTACTGCAAGAGGCAGGAAGAGCGATAACAGCTTTACTGCTTGCAATCAAAAATTATAATCGACCCCACAATAAATATATAAACTTTATGTAGGATTTAATCCAAGTCTTATGAAATCCATGGTTTAACGTTTCTTGGTAAGTAGTAAAGGCAAGAGTTTGGCAGCAGAATGTGATTTTTGGACTGTGGACTGTAATTCCTGGACTGCAGACCTGGTGCCTCTCTTGTGGAGGTGTTTTCCTTAGTGAGCCACAAATTCCTCTGCTTCAGATTTGGTTTTTTTGCTGTTTCACCAAGGGAGACGACACTCGTGGTGCCACTTTCAGCAAACACCCACCTACATTTGCCAGAGCCCCTCCTGAATTCCTGCTCCTGTCCTGCACTCGGGGTCTCCTCCAGCCTTTCCTCCCTCCCAGGGCTCGGCCCAGCTGGCTCCAGGTTCCTCGTGGTTCTTCTTTCTCCTCCTTTAAAACAAAACACACGGGTGCAATGCAGGGAACACCCCCAGCAGCTCTTTAACTACCCTAGGCACCAAATTAGGCCATTATTTCACAGTTTCCTTCTCGAGAATAACGGATTTCCCCTCACTGCTATCATTGCTGAAGGTTTTTCTGTCCCTACATTTATTTCTGTGGATGTAACGTGGTCTGGATTAAGATAGATGCACGTATCTTCGTAAATCAGTTATCAGGAGGGATTTTTTGGGCCAGTCTTTGTCAGCTTTGCAGGGACTGAGCTGGATTTGGCCCCAGAGGCTGCCCAGAGTGAAGCCACTCACAGCACACAGGTGTGAAAATCCTCCCTGCAGGATTTTCCATCACCACAAATCCTCTGTACACAAAAACTCAGCCTTGATTTCAGCAGGGCTTCAGGGCCTCCATTTCCTTCACCTGCTTTGCCTTTGAGCACGTTTAAACCAAAACCAAACAACTTCTCAAGGACTTTGCTTGCAGCTCCAGGCACGTTCCGGGGCTGCAGAACGGACACGTGTCCGGGAGATGGAAATATTCCACGGGTCAGACTCCAGCCCTTGGACACCACAACCAAACCCTTGCAACACAACCACTGCAGCCCCCAAAGGTGGTGCCTGGCCAATTTACCTGCCTGCTTTTGGAGCTTGATTTTGGCCAGGGTGAGGAGGGTGATGGCGATGCAAATCAGCAAAAGCAGAGCTGGCAACACAACTGGGAGCAGCCGTGGTTCACCTGAGGAGCTGGGGAGAGGAACCACCAGGATTAAATCAGGTTTGGAGTCACTTTCATGGTTGTTGTCACACTAAAGAGTACCAAGGAATTGTAAAAGCTTACTGAATCAAAGGAAAGTCAACAGAGTCAAGGAAAGTTGCAATCATTTGATCTGGAGCTTGGCTCATGAGGAAGTGATTTCATAGCTGCTGTGTGGGGTTTGTGCTGCCAGCTGAATTAGCCCCTCCAAATGGAAAATGAGCTGTTTGCACAGTACAAATTCACAAGCAATGGTGAATTTTGGTGAGTCGGTACAACCCTCACATTTTTGGGCGGTGTGTTCCCTCCTTCTGTCAGGATGGCAGGGAGATGTGGCCTGGGGGAGGCTGGGGATGGTGAGGGTGGAGGTGAATCCGGGGTGCCCATCTGGGTATGGAGCTGGATTTGTGGACTTTGCCCAGCTGGGTTCTGGCTGACCCTGCAATTGCTGCTGCATCTGACCAGATCCCTGCAGCAGGGCTGGCTGGTGGCCTTGGCTAGGGGCAACTTGGGGCTGCTCACAGGGAACACAGCAGGCAAATCCCCCAGGAACCTTCTGGCACTGGGGTGAGATAGAGGAACTGGTGTGGAGAATGAGCAGGGAATAATTCCTGGCCAAAACCTGTGTGCAGTTTGAGAAATGCCTGATGGTCGATGGAGCAGGTTCTGCAAAAGAGCCATTCAAAAAATTTAAAACATATAAATTTAAAAAGCTTTGTTCAATGGCATCTGAGGCATCGCCTCTGCCTCTCCCCTTTTTATTTATTTGAAAGGGATTTCAGAGTTTGCTGTGTCCTCTCAATGATTGCTCAACCTGTAGGAGAATGGGGAATGCTAAAGGTGTGATTAACACCCCACTTTTTCAAAAATTTATCAATTTTCCCCTGTAAGCTGAACCATTGTCTGTTTTTATTTCTTGAGGTACCTTCGGATGAGCCTTGCCCAAAGCTCACTCCTGGTTCAACAGCGAGCTCCCAGCACTGCCCCGGGCTCCTGGCTGCTGCAGGGCCTGGGGAAGGGGTGCCCTGGGGTGTGCAGCAGCCACACACTCACCAGGGCTATTGCTCAAGCCTCAGCCACGTTTTCCAAGGCCCTGAGCCCAGGGAAGCAGGCAGGAGCACAGCTGTTGACTCTGGCATCCACTCCACAGGAGCAGCCGGCACCAGGAGGGTCAGGGACAAGCTCAGAGTGTGCACAGACATGAGGTGACCTCGCTGCCTTCTCTCCCTTCTCGTGTCTCCTGGAGGTGTTGTCAGCTGGGCACAGCTTCCACAGGGCCCCAGGGAATGGGGCAGACAGGTAAAACACCAAGGATGTGGCTGGGGACTCACCTCTCCTGGAAGGTTTCACCTGGGGGGGTGGCAGAGGTGGCAGTGGGCAGTAGGGAGCTGCTGTCATGGGTGACAGTGCCCATGGTGGTGTCCTTGGGGACGGTGCTCATCACGGTGTCCTTGGGTTCACTGGCCATCGTGGTGTCCTTGGGGACACTGGCCATCATGGTGCTGTGGGTGACACTGGTGATCATGGTGTCCTTGGGGACACTGGTGATCATGGTGTCCTTGGGGACAGTGCCCATGGTGGTGTCCTTGGGGACAGTGCCCATGGTGGTGTCCTTGGTGACACTGGTGATCATGGTGTCCTTGGGGACACTGGTGATCATGGTGCTGTGGGTGACAATGCCCATGGTGGTGTCCTTGGGGACACTGGTGATCATGGCGTCCCTGGGGATGGTGCCCACGGTGGTGTCCTTGGGGACGGTGCTCATCACGGTGTCCTTTGGTTCACTGGCCATCGTGGTGTCCTTGGGGACATTGGCCATCATGGTGCTGTGGGTGACACTGGTGATCATGGTGTCCCTGGGGACAGTGCCCATGGTGGTGTCCCTGGGGACACCGCCCACCACGCCTGCCACGCTCCCGTGCCCGGCTGTGCTGTGGGCACCAGGACTCGGTGCTGTGGCTCTCACAGCCGTGGTTGTTCCCGGCTCCCGTGAGGAGCAGTTTCCTACAGAGAACAAGATTTTGAGGCTTTAATACCCGGCCCTTTGGCAGAGGTGTTCGTCAGATTTACCAAAGATTCACAGGTTTCACCTCGCATCTCCTGTGAACAACCACCAGGCTCAGGAATTCCTGTTCTGTACAGAAAGCACTGATGAAAACCTGAGTACCTGGCAAACATTCCTACCTCAACCCCACTCCTTCTGCCTTTGCCACAGGAGCAGTCCCATGGATCTGTTTACGCTCTGCAGCTTCTCAAACTGCCAGATAACCCTCAGCTTATCCTCAGAGCCAAACACCTCCCTGAGCTGCACTGGCCAGGATGTCACATCCCAGGGGTTTGCACAGTAAGTAATCAACATCATCCAAATGCAGTAAATTTCTTCAGAAAGAAATTTAAATATTTCTTTCTGAAATTTTTAAGCTGAAAGAAAGCTGTCCTGGGTTACCCTGTCAGCTGTGCCCACAGTCTGTGTTCCATCCCCATCCCCAGGAGCTGCTGGAACCAGCTGGGGCAGTGTTTCCCTTCTCTCCTGTCCATGGCCCAGCAATGCCCATGGCTCATGGGGAACTCCCTGCGGGAGCTGTCTCTGGTTCATGGGCCAGCAAGGAGCCACTGCAGGGCTCAGAGAATGAGATCAGCCCAGGGGGAGGAGCCAAGCATTCCCACCTGGATAGAATCTGGGATTTGGGACAGCACAGGGAGCCCTGACCCACTGGACCCCCAGAGGACAAGAGCTGCCAGAGCTTTCTACAGGATCACTGCTCCGACAAGAGCATTTCATGTGCACTGCTGCCACCACCCTGACTGACAGGGGTCAGGTTGTGTTCTGACTCTGTCAGTGGTTTTTTGTACTATTGCATTTATTTTATTTTATTTTGCTTCTTTTTTCTTATTTTTTCCCTCCTATTAGATTGTATTTCTGATTTAGAGTCTCTCACTGGTTTTGCTTTTGAACCAGTACAAGAGCTCAGCTCTCTCACCCCTGAAAACCTTCACCACCATTGCTGACAATGGAGAGCTGCTGTTTCTCAGGGTGTGGGACATTTTGGGGACCACCCAGGCCGTGCCACCACCTACCCTTGTGGATGAGCAGCTTCAGGGGGGCCGTGAGCTCCGAGTGGCCACTCCTGGCCCCACACCAGTACCAGCCTTCATCCTCCTCCCTCAGCTGCCTCAGCAGCACCGTGAAGCTCCCGTGCTTGGGGTCACTGCTGGACACTCGCAGCCGCCCTCGGTAGGACTCCAGCACGAACCCCTGCAGGTCCAGCAGCACCGGGCAGCTCCCTCCCTGCCACCTGCACAGGTATTTCTTCTCGTAGGTGCCCTTGGGGTCGTGGTGGCACTGGAAGGACAGCGAGCCCCCGACGGTGCCGCTGAGGAATTTGGGTCTCCTGGGAAGGGTGGAGGCTGCAGGGGAGGGCACAGAATCAGCATTTCACACCCCTCACCCAGCACTGAGCCCTCCCACGCCCTGTCCTACCTGTGGCCACCTGCAGAACCACCTCCTGTGGGCTGTCCTGTCCCCTCAATCCTCGTGTCCCACACAGATACAGCCCCGAATCTTCCTCCTTTAAGTCATTCATCAGGACTTTGAAAGCTCCAGAGCTGTCCTGGGGGGTGATAACGATCCGCCCTTGGTGCCTCCTGCCCACATAGCCATCAGAGCTGGCCATGAGAGTGCAGCTGCTCCTGCCCACTTTGCACCAGAACCTCTCCTGATCACTTTGGGTGTCCCCAGAGGGGCACAGGACTGTGACAGAGCCGTGGAGCTCCCCTTGGATGAGCTGGGGTGGCCTTGACACTGTGGCATCTGTAGGGAGAGAGCAGGACAGGGACTGTCAGCACACAGAGCCCCCCAAACCTGCCCCAGGTTTTGGCTCTATGAGTTATCCCAGGCCACGCTCCTGAGCTCTGCTCTAGGATAATGAATATTCATCTTTTTAGCTGATAATAACTCAAAAATATCCACACATGCATAGTTCACACCCTGAAATTCCGTCACTTGTTTCCTTTTCTTCTCCAAAACCCGTTCACCCAGGCATTTCCCCCGTGCCCTTCCCCAGAATCTCCAAACCTGTTTTTCCAACAGGAGAGGCTTTCTTCTACATTTCTGAACGGCTGATTAGGCCAAACCTGAGCACTTTTAAACCCCAAAATTATAAATATCTGGCTGACAGAAAATGCTGAGAGGCGCCTGATCCCAAACCTCTCCCAGGAGCCAAGAAAAAAAAAAAAAATCCTACCTGGCAGCACTGTCAGGTTGAGGCTGACGTAGAGCCCGTGGTTGGCATCGCCAATGCCACACCTGTAGGTGCCCGAGTCGCTGCTCCTCAGCCCTGTCATTGTCACCCTGAAGGTGCCATTGTGGGGGACGTCCTCCAGGGCCACCCTGCCCCTGTACTCGCCGGAGGGGGAGCTCCTGGAGGAGATGATGGTGTAGCAGATCCCGTTTGCCGCTATTTTACACCAAAATTTCCTCCCGAATTTGTTGGCCGGGGTGGTGGAGTAGAAGCACTGGTGGGTGATGGAGCCTCCGAGCCCTCCTGCCAGGAACCTGGAGCCGTACAGGCTGCTGGAGACCGGCTCTTTGGGGACAAAAATGAGGTTTTGGTTATTGCCAGCCAGCCAGCAGCAGCCAGCGTGGCTCCTTTGAGGCAGGGCTGTGGTTCTGAGGGGCACCAGGGGACACCTGGCACAGAAAATCTCTTTTGGATGTGGTGTTTGCCCTCCCTGAGTGCCCCCGGTGTCACAGAGTTGGGGAGACCCTCAGTGCCCCTTGCAGGACCCCCCAGGCCTGGAGTTAAAGGTCAAGGGCAGAAATTAATGGAAAACCCCTTTGGCTTTTGCAAACCCTGCAACATCCTTCTCCCCCTGGATGCTGCAGGGGAGCTGGGATCCTCCTCCCAGCTCTCACCACGGTTTGTTGGCTCTCTGCAGGTCTGGACTGGGAGGGGAGGTGGTTGGACTGGTTTCCACACTGCAGCTGGAGGTGTTTGGTGTCCAGGGGAGGGTTCAGCCAGAAGAACACGGCCTTGTCCCCAGTTCCAGCTTTACCTGTTCCCACCAGGGGCTGGGGACTTGCTGTCTGGCTGACTCACCGTGCAGCAGAGCTGCCAGAAGGAACAGAAGCGCCACGTCCGAGTGTTCCATGAGCAATCCTCACAAATCTCACTGCAGGGATGGGGTTTTGATGATTTCTGTGCTATCAAGCAAAAGAGAGAGATTGTGGCAGCCACTGGAGTGCTCTGATGGCTGCTCAGGGCAGGGCGCTGCCTCCCTGCTGGCCCTGAGTCTCTGACCTGTTCTAGGACAAAAAAAAGGGAATTTTAAAAGTGTAAAAGGTGCTCCTGGTGCTCTGCAGATCTCCCAGTCCTGCTTTGAACCCCGTGCTGTGGGGATGGGGTGGTTGGGGAAGGCATCACTGGAATTGGGGGGTCAGTGACAGCCAAAAATGTGGGGGGGACCTGCTGTGGCATCAAACCTTCCCTTTTTTTTCCCTTTTTTTTTTCCCTTTTTTTTTTCCCTTTTTTTTTCCCCTTTTTTTTTTTTCCCTTTTTTTTTCCCTTTTTTTTTCCCTTTTTTTTTCCCCTTTTTTCTTCCCTTTTTTTTTTTCCCTTTTTTTTCCCCTTTTTTTTTCCCTTTTTTTTCCCTTTTTTTTTCCCTTTTTTTTTTCCCTTTTTTTTTTCCCTTTTTTTTTCCCCTTTTTTTTTCCCTTTTTCCCTTTTTCCCTTTTTCCCTTTTCTTTCTCTTCTCTTTTTTTCATCTCAAGAAACAACAGGAGAAGCTGCAGATCTCAGGGGTGCCAACACCCTTAAACATCTCCAGTCACTCCCCCAATCATCTCCATTTTTATTTTTTATTTTTATTCTTATTCTTATTTTTAAATTTTTTATTTTTATTTTTATTTTATTATTTATATTTATAATTATAGTTATATTTAAATTTTATTTTTATTTTTAAATATATTTTTATTCTTATTTTTATTCTTATTTTAACTTCTTTTATTCCCTGCCATTTATCTTTGCACAGCTTGTTGCTGCCCCTCTCCAGATCTGACCACAAGCACTGTGTGTTCCTGTTTGAGACAGGGATGATTTCCTTGTTCGAGTTAAAAACTTCAGGCTGCTGCATCGTTCCACCTGAAATTCTTTGTCTGAGCTTTGCCTCACCCCCAGCGCTGCTCAAACCTCGGTGAGTGCAAATCATTCCAATCCTTTCACCCTTGCTCATGCACTGGAAGCTCTTCAAAGCCCTCAGGAAATGTGAACGAGGAAACTCCAAAGGCCATGAGGAAACTCCAAAGGCCATGAGGAGCCTCATTCCTGCTGAGCTGATCCTGGTGGGGCTGCCCACAAACCCTGAGAGGGTGGGAGATGGGCTCAGCCCAAACCAGCACAACCAGTCCAGTGCACACCCTGAACTGGGGACATCCTGAAGGTCCCAATCCTCTGGGCTGAGGGACGTGTGGGACTGGGCTGCAGAAATGTCCTCAAACTCTCTGGGGGCTGCAGAATTGTCCCCAAACCCTCTGGGACCTGCAGAATTGTCCCTTTCTCCTCTTGGGGCTGCAGAAATGTTCCTTTTCCCTCTGGGGGCTGCAGAAATGTTCCTTTTCCCTCTGGGGCCTGCAGAAATGTCCCCTCCTTCTCTGGGGCCTGCAGAAATGTCCCTTTTCCCCGTGAGGGCTGCAGAAATGTCCCTTTTCCCTTCTGGAGCCTGCAGAAATGTTCCTTTTCCCTCTTGGGGCAGCAGAAATGTCCCCTCCTTTTCTGGGGCCTGCAGAAATGTCCCCTTCCCCTCTGGGGCTTGCAGAAATGTCTCTTTCTCCTCTGGGGCCTGCAGAAATGTCCCCATCCCCTCTGGGGGCTGCAGAAATGTCCCCATCCCCTCTGGGGGCTGCAGAAATGTCCCCTTCCCTTCTGGGGCCTGCAGAAATGTCCCCAAACCCTCTGGGGCCTGCAGAAATGTCCCTTTTCCCTGTGAGGGCTGCAGAAATGTCCCCAGACCCTCTGGGGCCTGCAGAAATGTCCCTTTTCCCTTCTGGGGCCTGCAGAAATGTCCCTTTTCCCTTCTGGGGCCTGCAGAAATGTCCCTTTTCCCTCTGGGGCCTGCAGAAATGTCCCTTTTCTCTCTGGGGCTGCAGAAATGTCCCCTTCCCCTCAGGGCAGGGCTGGGGGCTCCTGCTGTCCCTTTTCCCTCCCTGGGCATTTCCCCCCAGGTTTTCCCTGGTTTTGGAGCAGTGGGAGCAGCTCGAGTCCCCCCAGCTCTGCTCTCTCAGGGCTCAGCAGAACCTCAGCTCTTCCCTCACTGCAGCCAGCAGAGATGGAATAGGTGAAAAATGGGAATTTTCACTCAAAGTCACAATTCCCACCAGACTGGAGCACTTAAAGCAATGAGGAGCTAACAAAAACATCCTCTAAAGAGCTGAATGGCTTTTTTTTTCTTTTGGGTCAAAAAAATCAGTAAAAATGTGATTTTTATGCTTATTTAATCTTTTCTGATGTCCAGCAGTGTGCTCCCTCTTTTCCTAATTTCTAATCTGCAGGACAGAACTCTCAGCTCCATTTTAATCTCATTTAATGTTAGTTTTTAGTCAAGGAGTTGTTTTTTAAAGCTAACCCACAAAAAGACATTAAATATAAAGCAGAAAGAGACAAGAAAGAGCTGGAGAAATCCCAGGAGTAAACCATGCCCAGTTGGGTTTTTCCTCTCTTTATTTCAGTCTTATATTGTGAAAATATAATCCATTTTTGTCACCTGATTAAACCATTATCCTGCCACCATCCAGAACTAGGATGCATTTTATTTCATCCATATAAATTTTTTTGGGGTGTTCTTGGCCAAAAAGGGCAGTAATTTAATTTATAGCTTTAAAAGGACAAAAAACCAAATGCACAATGGGAAGAAAAAAAATCAACATAAGCCACTACCTTTATTTTTATAGAAATAAATTACTTATAAATTTTACAGAAATAAATTTATTATAAATAATTACGTAGAATTGTTTTATACTGTAGGTGACACCTCTCTCCTATAATCACTCTACAACAGCCCTGCTCTCCAAAAAATGGTATTTTAAAATTGAGGCTCACCTACCTTTGATTGTGATGCTTCTGGTGCTGGAAATTTTCTCTTCCTTCAGCTCAAGATTTTTTTTGAAAAAGTTGTTTTTGCAGCTTGCAGCTCAGTCAGTCTTTGCTTTTCTCTTGATGTTTAATTCTTTTTTTTTTTTCATATATTGATGTGCAGTTTTTAAAAGGGGTGCACTAAAAATCTTCCGAGGTCTTGATGTGCATTGATGAGCTGAGATGGTCAAAATGTTCAGAGGAATAACAGAGATGTCATCAAAAATGACCCAAATTGGTCTTTTTTAGCTGTCTAGGGATGTGATGACAGCATAGAAGGGGGAAAAAAAAGGGGTGAAGAGGTCAGGAGCAGAAATTGCAGAGTTTGAGAGGAATTCCCCTGCCCTACAGACAAACTGCTTTAATGGAAAACACAAAGTGTGTCATGAAATGGTGTTTGCCACTTCCAGGCAGAACTTCACATCAAGAACTTTGTGGAAGGTTCCTCAGACACCTGTGGTTTGGCTGGAGCTTCGCCCAGCTCATGTCTGTGTTTTGATCCTGTTTTGGGGTCAAAAAGATGATTTCTGCTTCAATTTTTTGTCCTGAACCAGTCCCTGAAAAGTGAACAAGGTGGGTTCAGATCTCAGGGTCTGAAGGTGGAACTTGGGGTGGTTTATTCCTGACCAAAACCACAATTCCTCTTTTGCATGGACCAAACAGCTGAGAGGAGTTTGGATGTTCTGAGAGCCCCAAACCTACAGAGACATTTCAGTCACTGCCAGGGCTTTGGCTGCTTTGCCTTTCACTGAGAATGATAATGGGTGATAATTAATGATGATAATTTTTGGCTGCACCCGTGGCACCTCTGAGGAGGCTCCAGCACCCCGAGTGTCCCCAGGGTCTGCAGGGCAGCATCCTCTGGGTGAGGAGAGTGGGGGATCAGAGGGAGATCTGGAGGTGATGCCTTGGGAAGGCTGAGCTGGAACAGAGATTGGACAGAGCTCAGAAAATAAAGTAGAGATTTATTAAAAGGCCTTTAAGGATCCACCTTGGGCAGGACAAGAGCCTGGCCAGGGCTACACCCAAGGTGGACCCAAAATGGTGACAAAATGGACCCAAAATGGGCACAAAATGGACCCCTGGTCACGAGGTCTCACACTTTTATAAGTTTTGGTCCATTTGCATATTGGGGTTTAATTGTCCAGTTACAGCTTTGGGTTATGAGGTCTCATCCTTCTTGTTTTGTCTCTTCAGCCACCCCTGTTTGTGCTTTTGGGCTGAAAGTTGTAACAGTTATCCTTGGTTTCCAGCAGGAAAAGGATTTGTTTTGTCTCCCTGCTCTGTGAATAGAGCTGACTAACAATTAATATCAGGCTCAGAACCACCCCTGGGCAGCACAGAATCTGAAAATATAAAAGCTAAAATTAAGGCATGAGAGGAAACACTTTGTTCTCCAGTCCTGTGGGGTCCAGGGCCTTGATCTTCCCCTCTGGGGTCAGGCAGGGTGTGCAGAGCAGATTGTTTTCTGTGTAAGACAATCCTTGGAGCACTTTGGAATCTCCCTGGCTGGAGATAAATCTCCACCGAGCAGTTTTGCGCTGTTAATCGTGATATGATTTCTTCTGTTGCAGTAATTGTTGTGTTTTGTACCAAACCTGGGCCATAAATTCCTCACTCTTGGCTGGGCTCCAGCAGAACTGAGGGCATTTATTGCCACGAGAGCAGCAAAGCACCAGGATTGGCTTCTTGTGAGTGATAAAATGGGATACAAGTGATGGTGGGAACCCCCTGGGAATATTTAATGTTATTTTAGAGAATCATAAACCCATGGAATTACAGGAGACCCTCCTGGGGCAGGATCACTGCCTTGCACCTTCTGCTGTTCTAAAGGAGAGTTAAATTTCTTAGAATTTATTCTTCTTATTTTTTAGAATTTATTCTTCTTATTTTTTAGAATTTATTCTTGTTTTTTTAGAATTTATTCTTCTTATTTTTTAGAATTTATTCTTCTTATTTTTTAGAATTTATTCTTCTTATTTTTTAGAATTTATTCTTCTTCTCTTTTAGAATCTATTCTGTGCTTGTAAAGGAAATTCCTCTTCCTCTGACAAACCTGGAGAGGGAATCCTCTCCCTGGGAGCAGCACCAGGACAGGCAGAGGCTCCATCCCCAAATTCCATCCCTGTGCAGATGTGGAGGTTGCTGCCAGCACCTCAGCACAGCCTGGCTGCTCTCAGAGCTGTAATTAATTAATAAATGATAACAACCCCTGGCTGCTCCACAGCTCCGGGTTAATGATCAAACTCCTGTCGGAACCAGCCGGGGATGGTTTTGCTGCACAAAAAGCTCTGCAAGGAACAACACTGCCCCTGTCTGTCTCTTCCCAGATTTCCAAATCCGAGGGTGTTTGGAGGAAAAGAGCTGAGACCTCGGGGAAGTGGAGATCCTCACCCCCTGCCCTGCCAGGGCCATCCCAAACCCAAACCCACCGGGATTTAAGAGCAGGAAGAAGGAACACCGGGTCTGGTTTAAGTTATTATCAGGTAAGTTTACATCACTGGCAAATAGATGAAAGCAAAACCCAAACCCACGGACATGCTGATGGCTGTAACACAGCAGCAAAAGCTGGAATGGCCCTGCTGGGGCTCCTCCTTGCAGGTTTTTGGATCTGTGGGGCCGAGCATGGCACGGGTTGGAGCTGCAGTGATGAGGTTGGGCCTTTTTTCATTTACAATTCCATTAGAAACAAAGAGCAGGGGCAAAAAAAAAAAAGGAAAAAAAGAAAATAATGGAGAGAAGCACATGGTGGGGTTGGAGGGGTCCTTGTCTCCTTGTGAGCAGGGCCAGGGCAGAGCCTCAGCTCCTGCTCATTGCCCAAACCATGCTGGGATGTGGATAAAAAACCTCAGACATCTCCAGCATCCCCCACGGAGCTGGAGTGAGCCCAGCTCCACCCTGGAGCCCGGGTTTGGTGTTTCCCAGCTTGGTTCAGCAGCACCCAAACCTCCTTCCCCACCCCTCAGCCCCAAGGCTCCCCTGACACCGCCCCGGAGGCACAAGAGCTGTTATTAAAATAAATTATTTCTGCTGTGGCCTGGTGCAGCTGATGTTCCCTGACACTGCCAGGATCCCACCAGCCTCTGCTCCCAAATCTGATCTTTGTAATGAAGGATGAGCACAAGGATGTTTTTAATTGAGACAGGAGGTCTTGACAGGCTATGTAGACATGGAAATTACACGTCTGAGCCAGGCTGGGAATGATGGTTAGGAATTAGAGGAATATTCCGTGCAAAATGCAAAGCTGGGTGTTTTCTTTGTTCTTTTTAACATCGTTAAGGCATAAACTCAGTCTGGATAATCTGCATGAAGACACTGAGGGTACATTTACCAACTCTTCTGAGACTTGCTGCCTCTGCAGGGCTGTGATTTCTCTTCGTGGCTGTTTTGTGTCTGGGCTCTGCTGGGATTTTGCCTTCTGGGCACAAATCAAGTTAAATATGCCCAGAATTGGATTCACAGAATCATGGAATGGTTTGGCTTGGAAGGGACCTTAAAGCTCATCTCATTCCACCCCCTGCCAGAGAACAAAGTCTGATTTTGATTTCATGGGTCCCCAGAGAAGAACCCAGGAGTTCTGCTGGGCTCTGCTGAACCTGGGGGCAGATTTTGTTTGTGTTGCTTTGTCCCCCACCCAGACTTGGAGCAAGCTGGGATAGTGGAAGGGGGGTGAAACTGGATGAGCTTTAAGGTCCCTTCCAAGCCAAACCATTCCATGATTTTATCACGATGACAAAGCAAGAGCCTTTGTTCCTTACGGGCAATTTAATTCCCAAACTGATGCAGGCTTTCTTTAGAGAGAGGGGCTGACCCGTGGAGGCAATCACACCGAGCAATTAACTGATGTTAATGAACTGCTGGCAGCACGAAGCCGCTCTCAGCCTTTCCATCCCCGACCTTTCCAGACAGGCTGTGAATCCCAACCAGGCTCAGGCTGGCACCATCCACAGCCAGGCTCTCAATCCCTCCCCAAACACCACGGGAGCTGCTCTGCACGGAGAGAACGGGAGGGCATCCGGGTAAAGAACTGCAAAGGTGAGCAAAGAATCCAAGGAATGCGAGGCGCTGATGCAGGGAAACAAGCAGGGAAACGCTGGTTTGTGTTTGAGCGATTAATTCAATTATCCTGGGGCTGATGCCAACCTGCACATCAGGAGGAGAAAACTCTGCAGCAGCAGGAGGCAGAAGGAGCAGCTGGGTTGCAGGAAGACACTTGGAGGTGCGGCAGGTGGAGCTGAGGGTTGGTCCCTGCAGGAGCAGGAGCAGATCAGGATCAAGATAAGGATCAGGAGCTGGAGCTGGAGCAGGGTCAGGAGTAGGATCAGGTGCAGGAACAGGAGCAGGAGCAGAATGAGGAGCAGGAGCAAATCAGGAGCTGGAAGAGGAGCAGGAACGGAGCAGGAGCTGGACGAGAGGAGCAGGAGCAGATCAGGACCTGGAGGAGGAGCTGGAGCAGGAACAGAGCAGGAGTGGATCAGGATCAGGAGCTGGGGCAGGATCCCTCTGCCAGCAGCAGGGCTCGGCTCTGGGTGGCACCAGACACAAACCTGGGCCTGCTCTTGCATAAGGTCCCAGCCCTTGGGCATAAACAGCTCCGTTTCTAAGGGCTACAAACAGATCCAAACCAGAATTTTATGAAATAAAATTCCATATTCCCCTTGCAGGATTAAACAGCGATGCCTGCTCATGGAACGGGGCTTGCCCATGGTGAGTGATCCAGCCCAGAGCATCTGGCAGCTCCAGGAAAGGCACAGAAATATGAGTTCATTCCCAGAGGAATGACCCTGCTGCTCTGTGGCTGCTGTTTGAATTTATTCTCTTTTGTTTCCCTTCCATACCAGCTCCTGTTAGTGAGCATCACCACGTCACAGATTGATAAGGGATCTTTGGGAGTGAGATTTGCCCTTGGAAATCTGAACAAAACTCAGCTCTCGTGACAGCAGCACACAATGGGTCTGACTAAAGCCAAGGATAGGAGGAGAAACCCTTTGTTTCCAAAACAATCTGGTTTTAAGAAATATTTCGGTTCTGTTTCAGGGCAAAAACGCTTTGAGAGAGTCCTTAATCCTCTCCTCCTTTCTCGTTAGATAAACAAGGAGAGATTTCACTCGGGACTTGCCTCATGCAGGTGCTGAGCAGTCAGAGCATGAAATAGCTGGAATCAGCCCTGGGTGAGACAGAGGAGTCAGAGGAGAGGAGCACAGGGGTGAAAATGCAGATTTAACCCAGGCAGGAGCTTGGCTGACCCTTTTACTCAGGTTTTAACCTGGCTCTTAATCTTAATCTCCCCCTCCTCTCCACACGGTGCTCTGGCTGCCTTTAAAGTCAATCATTTGCACCCCAAAGTCCCCGTCCCGAGCAGCTCAGGGCTGGGTGGAACCTCTGCTCCTGCCTGGCTGCACATCGGGCTGGTTCCAGCCTGCCAGCAAACACCGGAGCACTGGGAATTCCAAATTCCCTCTTTGTGCACCCTGGGGATTACAGAATCATGGAACAGCTGGGTTGGAAGAGACCTTAGAGCTCTTGTTCCTCCCCTTGTCACAGGCAGGGCCACCTTCCACCATCCCAGGTTCACCTTCCACCATCCCAGGTTCACCTCCCACCATCCCAGGTTCACTTTCCACCATCCCAGGTTCACTTTCCACCTCCCAGGGTGCTCCATGGAAGACTTTGCCTGTGCTGATAAAATAATTTTATTTTATAGGTGGGACAGACCTGACCAGGCTCATCCTTTGTCTCAGTTTCAAACCCCACTGTTCAGATTTACCTGACTGCACCATAAATCTGTACCACACGGCACTTTCTGGTCACACACAGGTTTATTTAACACACACCTCTGCTCCCCAGGGTGAGCAGCGAGGCGTTGGCAGCATCAGCTGGGCCTGAGAGGTGCCAGGACAGCTTGGAAGGGATGAGCTGGGGCTGTCCCAGCCTTGCATTTTGGGCAGAATTTCTGATCTGACACCAGCACAGCCTCTGGCCTCCTTAGCTGGCGCTTCCTGCAGTTCAAACCTCTTCCAGGTGCTGGATCCAGGTGGGCAGGGCTGGGTGGGAGGGCAGAGTGTGGCAGTGGGATGTCTGTGCAGCCCTCCAGCAGGCAGTGATGGTTTGGGGAGGCACTTTGATGTGGCAGGTGAGTGCTCAGGCCTCAGAGGCTGCGATAAAATTAATTAAAAAACCCCCAAAAAAGTCCTAAAGGAGCAGCAAAATTCCAGCAGTTCTTCCCAGAGACTTTATCCACAGGCGACCCATTTGAAAATAAGCCAAAACCCCCTCATTCCGTGGCTTCCCTGTTCTGATGAATCCCCAGATGCATTAAAGCCCTTGCAGGAGAGCACACCCCGTCCATGCTCAGAGATGCTTGGTATAAATAGCTCATGTCCATCTGCTATATACAAAATATCCTGTACACGCCGCCTTCCTTTATGTGGTGTGACGCTCCCAATACCTCTCCCGAGGCGCTGGGGCGGGAGGCGGCAGCAGCTCCTCATGCCCAAGGCCCCAGGCAGTGCAGGATTTGGGGTGAAAAACCCCTTTTCCCACCAGCTACTCCTTCAGCAGCCCCAGCTTCTTGAGCGCCTCGCGCCGGTTCTCGTCAGTCGCGCCCTTCGGGGAGATCTTCACGCTGACAGCAGAGCGCGGCGGCCTGGGGAAGCCGGGCAGAGGGTGGGATCTCCTCTTGCTGCTCTTGTCCTGCTCCTCCTGCTCCTTGAGGCCCGCAAAGTCCTTCCCAGCCCCGAGGGAGACGGGCCGGGGGCGGCTGCTGCGCAGGAAGCTGGGGGCCAGGCGCTCGATGAAGGACATCTTGCCCAGCGAGCTGCTGCTGCTCTTGGCGTTCTGCTCCTTGGTGCTGCCCATGGAGCTGCCCAGCCCCACCCCGGAGCGCTCCAGGGTGTTGGATTTGAAGGGAATCTGCCGGATCCCTGGCACGGAGCCATCCCCAGGCTGCCCAGGGATGGGGAGCGGCGTCTCCCTGGGGTGGGGATGGAGGTGGGCACTGGGTTCTCTCCTGTCC
The DNA here is from genome assembly GCA_910950805.1 of Acrocephalus scirpaceus scirpaceus. Taxonomy (NCBI): domain Eukaryota; kingdom Metazoa; phylum Chordata; class Aves; order Passeriformes; family Sylviidae; genus Acrocephalus; species Acrocephalus scirpaceus. Next base: position 5,520,882 of record OU383797.1, read on the forward strand.
TGGGACAGTCCCAGCTTCTCCAGGGCCTCCCGGTGGGCTTTCTCCTTCTCCTTGGGGTCCAGGTGGCCTGAGTTCCCCTTTTCAGCAGCGCTGTCACTGGCAGGGCTGGCGTGAGATGTGGCTGAGGGTGGAGGTGCTGCTTTCACCTTCTGGTTGTGCTCGGTGGCCAGCGGCACAGGGCTGTTCCTGCTGGTTTTCAGGATGATGTTTGGTGGCAATCGCCGCGGTTTGGGGGCGGTTGGAGGCCCACGCTTGGCATCGGGGTCCTGAGGGGCCTCCTCCAGGGTGGATTTCTCCAGGTGGCACCACGAAGTCCGGATCTTGCTCTCCTTGGCCGCCTCTCCCTTGGTATCCAGGCGGTGGCTGCGTGACCACTCCAGGTCATCCTGGAAGGGGTCTGGAGGTTGGATAATCACGGATTTCGTGTGGCTTCCTGAGCTGCCTTGCTCCAGCCTGGCCTCCTTGGGCAGCTCCTGTGCTGGTTTTGCTGCTGGCCCCGTGTGGACGCTTCCCTTGCTGCCATTTGCTGCCGGGATGTTCCTCAGAAGGTTGGAATTACCTGGGCTGGAGGAGGCAGAGATGCTTTTACCACTCCTCTGCTCAGCCCCACGCTGCTGATCCCGGCTTGGAGGGGGAGTCCCGCTCCCCAAATCTGGGAAGAGAGGGAGTTGAAGTCACACACTGCACACAGACACAAAACACCCTGTGGGCTCAATATTTTTGAGCCTGAGAGAATTCTCAGCTTGCTAACCATTGCTAGCTCCTTTCCCAAGGGAAAGCTGTCAACAGTTTTCTCTCCTCAAAACATCCTTTTGTAAAATAACTCCTTTCTCATCACATCTCTAGGTAAGCAGTGCTTTTTTCTCATCACAATCTTCCCCAGCTGTTGTTTCCTATTACTTAACCAGTAAAAAGAGGTGTCAGTCCTACTGACCAATGAATCCCTTTTTTAGTGAAGTGTGCTAAATAAGAAGCAAAAAGATTGTAAATAAAACCTTTCTGATGTTTTATTTATAAAACTAGAGTAAAACTCTCTTTATTTCATGTCCTACTGTGACAACACCCCTCAGCCCTTCTGGGCCAGGATGGGCCCCAGGGCTCCCCTGACCCATCCCTGCTGGGGAAATTGGATCCTTTGGGCCTCCTTCCTTCATCTCTGTGATTACTGACACCAAGCAGAATACCTGCAAGGTATTTATTGTAAATAAATATTGTAATATTTATTATGATATTAAATTGTAAATGTTAATTTATATTAAATTATAATTAAAGGTAAACGTTAATTGATATTAAGTTGTAATTAAATCTAAATGCTAATTGATGTTCAATTGTAAAATTTTAAATTAATTGATATGAAATTATAATTAAATGTAAACGTTAATTGGTATTAAGTTGTAATTAAATGTAAATGCTAATTGATGTTCAATTGTAAAGTTTTAAATTAATTTGTAATTAAATGTAGGTGTTAATTGATATTAAATTGTAAAATTTTGAAGCCGTTGAGATGTGCTATAAGAAAATTTTGTAAAATATTCATGGCTAGATAGGACATGTATTGTCCATATCTGTGCTTGAGAATAAGGCCTGTAAGGAACTATTTTGGGGAAGAAACAAATGGATTTTTATATTGTTTTAATCTTACATTAACTGAAGGTCAGTCACCATGAGGAAAACAGGTTCAGAAATCACTGATGATTGGAAAGCAATTAATTTGGGTAAGTGAAATTTAGGATTCAGAGCTGCTCTGCCCCGTGGGTCTGCAGGGTTTGCTGCACACCTGCCTGGGAGGGTGCAGGGGTGGGAACCACCTGTGTCCCCCCACCCTGGGGCACGGCTCCTTCCCAAGGAAATTCCCAGGCTGCAGGAAGGTTTCCAGCTCACCCCGGCCCCTCCTGGGCTTGGAGGGCTCCCCGGAGTCGGTGTCATCCGTGGACACGCCGCTGTCCCCCTCGGCGTCCAGGGAGCCGATGGTTTCCTCCAGGAACATCAGGCACTCCTTCTCTTCCACGGATAAATAGTCATAGCTGTTGTCACTCTGGAAAAAACAAGGCAGAGAAGGTAAGAAAGAGAGGTTCACTTTATACTACATATATAAAAAAATGTATATTTCATAAGTATATAAGAAAAAGAGGTTTACTTTATACTATATATATATATTTCATATATGTATTTCATAAATATATAAGAAAGAAGTTTACTTTAAACTATATATATTTCATAAATATATAAGAAAGAGAGTTTACTTTATACTAGACATATATATATTTCATATATATTTCATAAATATATAAGAGAGTTTCACTTTATACTATATATATATAAAAAATGTATATTTCATAGGTATATAAGAAAGAGACGTTTACTTTATACTATATATATTTCATATATGTATTTTATAAATATATAAGAGAGATTCACTTTATACTATACATATATTTCATATATAATTCATAAATGTATAAGAAAGAGAGGCTAACTTTATATTATATATATTTCATATATATATTTTATAAATATATAAGAAAGAAGTTTACTTTATACTATACATATATATATTTCATATATATATTTTATAAATATATAAGAAAGAGAAGTTTACTTTATACTATATATAACATATATATTTCATAAATATATAAAAAGAGAGGTTTACTTTATACTATATATATATTTCATAAATATAGAAGTTTACATAGAAGAAATATAAAGAAGTTTACTTTATACTACATATAAATAACTTTATATAACTTCCATATTTATATAACTTTATGTAACTTTATATATATATACCTTTATGTAACTTTATATATATACCTTATAATATATTAATATTATATATAAGTATATATAATATTATTTAAATATTTTATATATGTTTAATGTCCAGGTAGTTTAGGGAGCCTGTGACAGCTGCTTGGCCAGTGGCTGCTCAATAATGAGTATTTACAGCTCCAGAAAACTAGACAACCTCCTTAAAAATAAGAAATATATATATAAATATATACATATGTATATACTTAAAGCCTTTTTATATTACCGTATCTGTGGGTCAGAAGGTGGATTATTCTGAATTTGGGATTTTGGCCTCTAACTTTTAGTTCTTTAAACTGAAATGTGAGCAGATGGGTAACAAATCTGTAGGTACAGCCACCTCTGCTGCTCAGCAATGCTGAATCTTGGAGAACACCCTAAATCCTGAAGGTTTCTGTGCAGGTGATGAACTCTCCTTTTCTCCCATTTGTACCTGAGCAAGTTTTGTTTATTTTTTGTTGTATTTTGAGCAGCAGGAGAGGTGTTACAGCAATATCAGATATCAAAGTGATTCCCGCAATTTGCCATGAACAAAACAAAGCTCAGGACAGAACAGAATGTGCATCAGATCAACAAGCACAGGGCAGGAATTATCCCAGGCGGAGTTGTTTTGCAGGGACACCTTATCCAAATCTTTTACCTTGCAGTATCACAACCAGTTCTGCCATCCCTGTTAAACTCGCAGGGTTTGGTTCTGGTTTGCAATAGCTCCAATGGAAAAGCTGCCAGGACTGAGCTGCTCTCACACGTATCAATTAAGCTCCGAGTCAGGCAGGGTGTAATTAACCCATCAGCCTTGGGATCGGTGTGGGGAGACAAACGAGTTTTAATGCACAGATAGTGAAAAGTGACACATCCTCCCCCGTGGTCCGAACTCATCCCTGCCCTAACTGGGAATTCCTCTGGTGCCAGGCAGGAGGAGCTCAGCTCGCTGTGTCCTCCAGGTGAAGTCACTGCTCAGAGCCAGGGTGACCCAGCTGCTCTGATCCCTGCAGCCCTGGCAGCACGGGAGCCTCTCCAGGGAGAGAATTCCTTCTCCAGGGAGAGAATTCCTTCTCCAGGGAGAGGATTCCCGTTCTCCAGGGAGAGAATTCCCCATTTCCAGGGTAAGGATTCCCCATGTCCAGGGAGAGGATTCCCGTTCTCCAGGGAGAGGATTCCCCTTCTCCAGGGAGAGGATTCCCCATCTCCAGGGAGAGGATTCCCTTCTCCAGGGAATCACTTTGATATCTGATATTGCTGTAACACCTCTCCTGGTGCTCAAAATACAACAAAAAATAAACAACTCTTGCTCAGGTACAAATGGGAGAAAAGGAGAGTTCATCACTGCACAGAAACCTTCAGGATTTATTGTGTTTGCTAAGATTCAGCATTGCTGAGCAGCAGAGGTGGCTGTACCTACAGATTTGTTACCCACCTGTTTACATTTCAATTTAAAGAACTAAAAGTTAGAGGCCAAGTTCCCAGGTTCAGAATAATCCAAGAATAATCCACCTTCTGACCCGCAGATAGGGTAATATAAAAAGGCTTTAAGTATATATAGATATTTCTTATCTATAGATATTCCATCTCCAGGGAGAGGATTCCCCATCTCCAGGGAGAGGATTCCCCTTCTCCAGGGAGAGGATTCCCCTTCTCCAGGGAGAGGATTCCCCATCTCCAGGGAGAGGATTCCCCATCTCCAGGGATCCCATCCTGCCCCAGGGCAGCCCCTGCAGCAGCCAGAGCTCCCGGGCAGGATGGGAAGGCTGGGAATGCTCTGGGGCAGGAATTCATCTGGTCCTGCTGCTCTCTCAGGGCTTCCAGCTGCCTCCAAAGCACCGATGGAGAGCGGATTTGAGCTGAGATCTGCCCCAAATCCTTCCTGAGCTCAGAGGGACCAGCTGGGCTGGGCACCCCGGGGTTACTCACCCGCTGCGAGTGGTTGGAGGCCGTGCTGGCCATGCTGTCACAGCTGCCAGAGTTGCAGCCAGCCGTCCCCAGCTCCTTCCTGGGCATAGCACGGGCTGCCCTGGAGGCTGGCACGGGGGGAATGTCCCAGCTGGAGCAGGAGAAAAGGAGAAGAATTAAATTGTGATTCCCCCAGGGGTGACTCAAGCACGCTGGGAGGGAGGACAGGCAGGCTCTGGAGCTGCAGATGGAGGAATTGTGCTCCTGTCTCCAGGAGAAGGCACGGTTGGGCTTTTAAAATTCATCCTTGAATTATCCTCAAAATAATTGGAAATGGGGTCATGTGTGCACAGCCAGCTCGCCTTGGTGGCTCTGTGATCAGCTCAGAGGGGTGGAGAAGGAAAAAGCTGCAAGCCCAGCTCAGAGATCCCAGCCCCGGCTCATGGGACCTCTTTGCTGTGCCACGCCCTGTGCCAGCCCTGCAGCTCGAACTTGTGAGCTCAAAACGCTGCGGCTTACTCACATCCTCGCTCTGTCAGGAGCTTCCTCCTGGCACCGAGCTGCCCCTGCCACCCTTCCTCGGGGACCCTGGGAGGTGTCCCCAGGGTGGTGTCCCCAGGGTGGTGTCCCCAGGGTGGTGCCCCCAGGCCTTTGGGTGTGTTTGGGCACACGGCTGGCACAGCTTGTGGGGAGCAGGGCAGGCTGGGCTGTGCCAGGGGGATTCAGGCAGCATCCCAGTGTCCCCAATGTCACACCAGTGTCCCCAGTGTCACAGCAGTGTCCCCAATGTCACCCCAGTGTCCCCAAAGTCACAGCAGTGTCCCCAATGTCACAGCAGTGTCCCCTGTGTCACAGCAGTGCCCCAATGTCACCGCAGTGTCCCCAGTGTCACAGCAGTGTCCCCGAAGTCACACCAGTGTCCCTCCCCAGTGTCACACCAGTGTCCCCAGTGTCACACCAGTGTCCCCCTGGTGCACCAGTGGGACCCCAGCGTGGCAGCAGCTGCCCCACAAACACCCCGGATTTGGGGTTCCAGCACAGGGACAGGGTGGCAGAGGGGACAGTGACCCCTGCACACAGCCCTGCTGAGCACCCACAGGAGGTGGCATTACCGAAGCACGCAAAGCACCGAGCTCCCAAAATTTCCTGGCACCACCAATGGGTCTCCTCCACCCGCACCACCCCATTCCTGGGGAGGGAATTGCTGTGGGGGCGAGAGGGAGCAGCAAAACAAACACCAACACCCCCTCCAAGACACGGAGCCACGCGAGAGGATTTGCTCCTCGGGAGACAGAGGAGCCCTTTGTGCTCTAACCTGCAGGCAGGAACACTCTGCTGCTTTTTTTTTTTCCCTTGTAGCAGGATCAGGGAATTAGATCCAGCGATAAGTGAGCAGAACTGGCTGCTTGTTCAGAGCGTTAGAGCCTGAAAGAATTCCTTTGTAATTGGAATACGCCGCAAAAATCAGATTTCAACACCCACGCCCTGACAGATCTAATCCTTCCATGCAGGAGGAGTTTAATATTTCAGTCTTGGCTTTGCATTATTTACTGCTTAAGTGACGTTGCACTAAGTGGTGGCTTTGGAACAGCAATTCCCTGGATTCTTTGAATTCAGATCTCTTCAGAGCCAGGGATTTGAGCTGTGGGGAAGCAGAGCTGAGCTCGGGGGACTTTGGGCCTTTTGCTGTGCACTGGAACATCCACAGTGTGAAATTTAGATTTATATCAAAACTAGAGATATAAATTTATAGATTTACATCGACTCCTAAGCAGCAGCAGGCTTGGCCATGGTGGTTGTGCTGCTCCTGGCTGCCTCCCTCCCAAATTCCTGGCAGCAAAACCCTCCTGGGGAAGTGAAAGCCTTGCTGGAACTTGAGTGTGCAGCTGGCTGGGCCAGCAGGGAGGCATTTACTCCACGAGGATCCCTCCTCTCCACCAGTGCATTAAAGAAATCATTTTCTCTCATTTAAACATTTGCAGGGAGCTAAAGCAGCTGCCAAGGCTTTGGCACCCACCGAGCCCCAGCTCACGGGAGGCAAAGTTCAGCCCGAGCCCGCCGGGCGCTGCGGAGGATCCGCGCCAAAACGAGAAGTTCCTTTTCCTGCCCAGTGGTTCTCTGATGTGATTACGGCTCCAGCACACTCATCCAGCTCGGGGAAAGGGGAAAATCAGTGTTGAAACCCCCGGTTTGAATGATTCAGAAGGATTTTAGTTCCTTCTTTGCGGTGAGTGACAGCCACAGCCTAAAAACTCAACTGAGCGTTTGATTTAAAAGGCACAGCACTCAAAAAGCAGTTTTGTGGCTGGGTTTCAGTGGTGTAGCTCTCTTCCCCAACTGAAAACATATTTGGAAGAAGCTGTTTTATATCGAAATCTGAAAGCTCTTGTGGCCGTTGCCATAACTGTCCTTTAAAAGCCCACGGAGCCATCAAAGAGGTGCTGGGTAGTAATTAATGCTAATTGCTTTAGAGAAGAGGCTACTTTCCTTCAGCCAGCACCACTCCAGGCTCCTCATGCCGGGTTAGGAGACCTCTGGGGCAGAGCAGCCAGACCCCTCCTGCCTGGGAAGGGGCTTTGTCCTGGCCAGCCCCAAACACAACCCAAAGCAAACCCCCCTAAGCAGGGGCTGTCCCAGCTCTGAGCAGCCCTGGGGGATGGATCCCAGCTCGGGGAGAAGGGATCGGGGGCAGATCTGGATTTTTTCATATCTCCACAGGTAAATGAAGCACCCCAGCAGCTGCCTGAGCTCTCTGCTGTCCTGAGCACAGATTTCCCCAGCTTTCCTCTCACCACCACCACCTTCAACCCTTCAAACCTCCTCATCCAGCTTCGCTGCTGAATCCCCCACCACATTTCACCCTCCCAAAGCAGAGCCCTGCAAGCACCCCCAGCCCACCCAGCAGGAAAAGCACAGCGAGCAAAAGGACAAGCAGGGACAGAAATTATTATTAATGTCTTTGGTTCTTTTACCAGGCCGTCCGTCGTTCCGTGCTGCCCAATTCCTTGTCCCGGCCGTGCCTATCCCAGGACTTCTTTGCTTTTCTGGGCTAACCAAACACAGCCGGGTTACACATTAACTCCGCTGCAGATAAAGCTGCGTGGCCAGGTGGGTGCTCGGCAGGTGAGAGGTGATCCCTGTCCCCCTCACCTGCAACGGGGACGAACAAAATTCATCCTGCAGCCTTGCAAGGCACCTTTTCCTGCAGCTTCAGGCTGGATCCCGGCGTGGTTGAACCCCTCCAAGCCCGTCCGTGCCGTGCCCCAGAGCGCTGGGTGTGAGCTGGCGGTGCCCGGGAGCTCTGCTGGGTGCCACCCTCACTTCCCTGCTGTCCCCCGCTGTCCTGGGCACGGCTTTGGCCCTAAGGAGACTCCTTAATCCGACATCCTGTTCTGCAGCATAGCTGCTCGCTGACAGCGGGGCGCTGAGCTGAGCCCTGACCCCAGCCTTGCACTCAATAATTACGTCCCTGCCTGGGCGTTTCGCACCCGGGATCGCGTCACCCACAGCAGGTTTGCTTCTCTCAGGTGGTTTGAGCAGGGATGCCGCAGCTCGGGGTCGGAGCTGCTTCCTGCCTGGGCTGGGGCAGGTCGGTGCTTGCATTTTCACCTCCCAGAGGCCAGAAGTTTGCTGCCTGCGAAGGAAGGAGGTTGTAAAGACATTCAGACAGGGTTTTGGAAGGGAAGTTTCAGCACAGATTTATTTCTGTGCCCAGGTCTGCGCAGCTCCGAGGCTCCTGCTGCCTGTCCCGACCTGCAGCTGCTTTTGTCCCAGTTGGCACCGTGCCCTGTGGGCACCCAAACTCCTTCCTGGCGCTGGGGCTCCTTCCCCAGCCAGCCTGAGGTCAGGTCCTGCAGCTCTGGTGAAAGCCAAAGCCCCCCAAGATGCCCACCAGGTTCATCTTGACACTGGCACCCCCTCAGAAACTCTGCTGGGGCATTTCTGCAGCAGCATCTCCTGCTCTGAGCCCCTGGGTGCCACCTCTGCTGCCTCCCCCACAGAGGGGCCCAGGTGTCCCCACCCTGTGCAGGTGACACCGACCCCCAGCCCAGGTGGGGCTGCAGGGGCAGGCAGAGAACAGCAGAGCCTCCTCCTCACTCTGGCTTTGGGCTCTGTAATTAAAATCAGAGTTTTTCCTGCTGATAAACAAAGCTTTGGCCATTCCCCACACACAGCAGGGACTTGTACCTGCTTGACAGATCTGCTCACTGCAGATCTACAAACAGCCCGCAGGAAATTTCCAGGGCTGACACAGCTGCCGGATTCATTCACATTTCCACGCTCCAATGACTTATTTATTTGTTTGTTTTCTTGAATTTGTATTTGTAGTGAAAGGCTGCGTTGCCACACACGCTCCCTGCTCCACGGAAGGGGGAAGTGGAAACATCAGCAAATTAAAGCCACGGGAAGATGGAGGGAAAGCAGATGAGCCAGAGGCTCCCACCGGCAATGCTGAGCCCAGCCAAGTGCTGCTCCAGGAGGGAACGTGTGCTGGAGAGCAAATCAACAACCCAGAGGCTGCTGAGAGCCCCAGCCAGCCCCGGCCCTTCCTGCTCTCCCATGCTGGCCTGCAGCAGGTGAGGGATGGGGATGCAGCACGTCGGGAGCAGCCAGAGCTGCTGGAGAGTTGTGTCCAGTTCAGTTCAGGATGGACACTCAGTGCTGTGTCCAGTTCAGTTTAGGATGGACACTCAGTGCTGTGTCCAGCTCTGTCCCTCAGTTCAGGATGGACACTCAGTGCTGTGTCCAGCTCTGTCCCTCAGTTTAGGATGGACACTGAGTGCTGTGTCCAGCTCTGTCCCCTCAGTTCAGGATGGACACTCAGTGCTGTGTCCAGCTCTGTCCCTCAGTTCAGGGTGGACGTTGAGACGCTCGAGCGCGTCCAGAGGAGGCAGCGAGGCTGGAGAGGGGCTGGGAACACAAACCCTGTGAGGAACGGCTGAGGGAGCTGGGCTTGTTCAGCCTGGAGAAAAGGAGACTCAGGGGTGCCCTCATCACTCTCCACAGCTCCCTGAAAGGTGCCTGTGCTCAGCTGGGCTTGGGCTCTTTCTCCAGGCAGCACTGACACAACAAGGGGACACAGCCTCGAGCTGCACCAAGGGAAATCCAGGCTGGATATCAGGGAAAAGTTTTTTACAGAAAGGGTGATAAAGTATTGGAATGGTCTGAGCTGGGGAGGTGGTGGAGTCACCATCCCTGGATGGGTTTAAGAACAAGACTGGATGTGGCACTGGGTGCCAGGGTTTAGCTGAGATGTTGGAGCTGGGTTGGACTCGATGATCTTGGAGGTCCCTTCCAACCTGGTGATTCTGTGAGAACTGAGGATTGAGAGCAGGAATGGTGCCAGGGCTTCAGAAGTTGTGCTGGATGGCACAGCATCGGCAGAGTTTAAATGTGATCTTAATTAATGAAACAGGTTTGATTTTAAATTAAGTCATTAATTTTGACTTTAAGTGGAAGCTTTAGAGCTGTGCACGGGTTTTGTCGAGTTGTGCCCGGTGCTGAGGCTGCTCTGACAGAGGGAGGAAATCAAAGCCGGGGTTATTTCGTTCTTGCAGTGCCAGCAGGGTGTGGGTGAGCCCCAGCATGGGGCAGGGGTGTCCTGACACCCATGAGGGCTGTCAAACAGGCAGAGCTGCCTGCAGCCCTGCCTGGCTCAGGAAAAGTGTCACCATCCATTAGGGACAAATCTCGAGCTCCACTTGAATCAGGAGCCAGAAAGAACCTGTTCTTTTGCCACATTCCTCTCCCTCCAACAAATAGAAATAGCTGCCACCCCGAAATAAGGTGTGATTTCACAGAGATGGCATGAAGGATATGTGAGGAGTCAAGTGATGCACAGAAAACTTCCCAGTGCCCTGGAAGGACTTTGGCAGCTCTGCAGCCCTGCTGAGCCTCACCCTGTTCCTAAACACGAGGGCAACGAGTGACTCAGGCCTGGCCCTGGAGGAAAAGCATCCACACGGCGTCACTGATAAGATTCCTGTCAAGGTAAGGATGTTTATGTGACTCTGTGGGATTTTCAGGCACTTTTCCTTCGCCCAAATTGCAGGCACAGCCCTCGTGCTGACAAATCAGTTATGGAAATAGCAGGTAGTTAATGGCTGGTGTTGTACAGCACCCATCAAACCTCCCCATGGCCAAGGAGCTCCATTTCTTATCTCTGTTCTACAGAAAACCAGTGAGAGAAGGGAGGTGAGCTGTTCCCATAGCTTGTTTGCCATTAACACCAGCAGTGGGAAGGCAGCTCTCAAGCTTTAATAACCCCCCAAAATTTTCCTCAAGACTTTAATTAAAAATAATAGACAAGGGCACTGAGATCTTGGATAACCTGATTTTGTTAATTCCTCTGAATTCCTGTTTCAGGGAGCATTTGGTGCTCAGACAGCTGAAACAGCAGGAGTGATTCCACCCAGTTTGAAGGGATTTTATTCAGAGCAAACCTGATGGCAGTTTCAGAGCTGGATGCAAAGTTTGATTTAAAATGCAGGCAGACATTTAATTGCATGGCAGCTGCAATTTTCCAAACAGCAAGCTGACAACTTTGAGTTCCTCTTGTGGAGAGTTTCCTGGGCAGGGAGAGGTTCCTGGGCTGGCCCATGGGTGGGTTCTGCAGAGAAATCAGCCCAACACAGATGATTCAGCACTCGTGTGCCAGTCTGATAGCTCAGAAACTCCCCCAGCTCCGGGCAGGCTGCAGGGAAGTTCTGCTCTCTCCTCCTTCAGCCCCTCCCAAGAGGAGAAGGGCTCAGAGAGGTTTCAGCCTCACTGGGGTTGCCCCAGAGCAGATCCCAGTTCCAGAGCTGGGATATTCCCCAGGGGAGCAGGATGGGACAGGAGAGTGTCCCCAAACTGTCACCGTGGCCCCGCTGTGCTGATTTCAGATGTGCCACAGAACGAGATGTTCCTGTTCCCTGTGCTCCCCACAGAAACTGCTCTTTTGATAGGAGTTCACTCAGAACTTCACAGTTAGGTTTGTCCTTCAGAAATTCCAGTTATTACTGATTTTATCCCCACACTGCTCTTTCAGTCTATTGCATGCACAGATTAAATCTGTGTAATATGGACACAAATATTTGTGAGGTCTAATTAATAATTTATGTATTTCAGTGCATAAAGGATTCTGGAGGGATGTAAAACTCTTCACAGCTGAGTGCTGATATCTCAGGTATTTCATAGAATCCCAGAGTGGTTTGGCTTGGACAGGACCTTGCAGCTCATCTCATCCCACTCTGATATTCAGAGTTCATCCCACCACTAAAAGGATGAAATTTTTGGGATAATTCCTTAACTGTGTCATCAAGGGCAGGAAAATCCTAGTTAAAAAGTACTAAAAAACAACCTAATAATAATTTTAAAAAGAAAAGGACTTGTATTTTAAATTTATCCAGACTTTACACTTTAAATAATGGAGATACTTTTTTGTTTGGGAAAGTTTAGGAGAGTAAGGAGAAATTTTTCTTGCAGTCAGCACCAAGGATTTGTTTTTTGTCAGCCTGTAACAATATCAACTTTTACAACCACGAATTACAGTTTTGTTTTTTTTTTTAACCAAAGAGATTTTATTTTCTAGGCAACAAAAGAGAACATCCAAGCAGTGATAGTGACACATCTCCCTCCAATGGAACTGATTCTCTGTTAGCAGATTCCCAATGCAAACATGATCTAGCAAAGCTCAAACACTCTGGATTAAATAAAGCTCATTTTTGAAATACTGAGAAACACCAGAAAGAAAAAAAAATTAAAAAAAAAATAATTTCACACACACTTGGAGAAATCCATCCAGGACACAAAGCTAAAATCTAAGGGTTGCTCCCCAAAGTCAAGGCAGACAATAAATATGGATCTTCCACTTGTGTTTCAAAGACACCTCGTGCACCTCTCTGAGGTAGGTTTTGTGTCCGTGTGACAGATGGCAAAGGGGGAGGATCAGCTCCTTGTCCCAGGCTCACCCCTGCTCCCCTGGGGAAGCCAGGAGCACACCTGGGGCTTGCCAGTCTCTTGGTCTCCTTCCTAGCCAGTATTTCAGCTCAAGTAGTTATAACACAGTGTAATCTTCAAGTTCCTTTTGAACTCTCAGGTATTTCTGGAGGTTTTTAAGCATCAGTTTCTACAGGGTTGGGTTTAATGTTGGGTTTTGGGGGGGGTTTTATCTTCTTTTCCTAATGACAGGCTAAAAGCAGAGCGGGGTTTAACACTAAGTGGTTTTCTACAGGGAACTCCCAACAGTGCTAATGTGTGTTTAATACTAAATTAAAACCAAACCTGGTCCGTAGTGCTCTGGGTGATTCTAGGCTGTTTAATTATTCATGCCTTAATTCAGCACTTATGTAATTATGTTCTTTCTTCAGTAAAACCCTCCTGCATTTCAAGATCCAAGTGGGAGCCTCTGCTGAGAACTTGAAAAATGGATTTTGCAGAAAAGGTGATGTTGCTGCACCAGTCTGGTCAGGTGCCTGAGGGAACAGAGGCTTTTCAAGCTGGGTTTAGGTTCCACATGGAAAATGGGTTTATTTCTGCCTCAGTCCAAAGAGGCACGTTCTTGTTCCCCAGTCTAAAAGTGCAAGGAAGGCCACTCAAAACCAATAACAGAAAGATGGCAGGCAAAGGATATTTTAAAATTCAAGAAATAAGGATGTGTTGTAGGCATTTCAAAGAAAAAAAAAAGAATCAACATAAATCCCCTTCAGTAATATGCACCTTTACAGCACCTTTTAAAAGCCTTCAAAATCCCTGGCTGTTGAGCTTCACAACCCCAGTGTGAGGTAAGCTGTTCCAATTAAATCAGCTTCACCTTCCCTGATTCTGAACAGTCCAAGGAGTGGGGCACTTCTCCCAGCTTATTTTGTTCTGAATGTTCAGCTGCACCTTTTGTTTTCACCACAAAAGTCTTGCTGCTACTCCACAGTCAAATCAAACACATTAAGGCAGAAAGCAGATGGAATTTCAAGCCTCCCTTTCTGGCTCAGAGGGCAAAACTTTTTTACCAGCAAAGAGAACTCAACCTTAAAGTGCTCATTTACAGTATTTGGAAACTGGGACAGCTTAGTGACACCGTGGCCATGATTGGCCCTACTCAAGTAAAATATTCAATGAATTAAACAGATGCAAATTAAGTCCTTGCCCTAACTAGTCACTTCCCTCTTGCAGGAATTTCCAATGCTATTATGAAGAAGAATCCCAAGTATTCCAGGAAACATGCTTATGCTCTGATGCACTGTAAACACCAGGGGGTTGAGAGTTTATTTTTCAAGCAACTAAAAACTACCTACGGAGGATTAATAAGTTTTATTCAACACTTATCCATCTACTCATTAATTTAAAGGCTACCTTAAAGCTTAGAGGCCACTGCTTTCCCTAAAGTTCTCTGCACACAAACTACACAGTCTATTCCTGATGGTCAAGGGCAGCTCAGAGATCCTCTTTCCACCACAGATTGTATTTTGATATTGGACTTGATATTTCCATTACAAATCAGGCACCAGGGGAGCAGTTTGCCCTCTGAGAGCTGCTCACATGTGCAGAGCCTAATCCTCAGTGTAAGTAATGCTGATATGTGTGTTTCCCAAAGCCTCGGATTAATTGAATTACCCTGAAAATGTACATTCAGCACCTCAGAGGGGGATTTCACACCAGTGCTGGACCAGCCTGGTTGTGTCTGTCTGCTCAGCTCACACACAGGAAGGTGATGAAATCAAGGTGTGGCTGCCCAAGTGCCATCCCTATTCCCAACCCCCTGCTCCCAAACCTGTGCGTTGGCCACCATTAAAGTTAATTCGCTTTTCAAGCTCTGTGAACGGAATTTTTATGATTTACAAACAGCTTATCTGGGACTCCAGAATTTGATTCCGGAGCGGTGAGGTAGTCGATGGCACCCTCCTGTCACAGGCTGAGCTCACACCTCGCCGAAGTTGGTGTGTCCAGTTTCCTTGGCGTGTTCCCTGGCCTCCAGCTGCCCCGTCAGTCCCTTCTGGCACACCATGCAGCGCAGGGCGAAACGATTCACATCCGTGAACTGCCTCTTCCTCCGGGCTTCATCCGCCAGCTCCAGAGCTTGGGCCAGCACCACATCATCACTGCTGGGGAAAATGGTCTGGGGGGGAACGTCCGAGCCGGGCAGGCGGCGCTCCAGGGGGTCGTAGTGGATCCCATCGTAGATGAGCAGCACTCGCTTGCTGTAGCCCGCGTCCTCCCCGAAGCGATCGATGCGCACGGTCTGCGTGTCCACCACGCAGATCTCACACTGGTAAAACTTGGACAGGATGGACACCTCGATGGCTCCTCCCCACGTCTCCTCCCGCCGGATCCAGTCGCAATATTCCCGGTTGGTTTTGCCCAGCACGGCCTCGCTGTAACACTCGGGGTCGCTGGCCACGATTTGGGCGATGAGGTTGCGCATCTCCGGGGCGCAGCCGGGGTCGTACACGCCGCCCTCCACCACGTAGGACACGCTGGTGAACAGGCAGGAATTGTCTGCTGGCACCACCCTCCTGGCCAGCACGGGCACGGCTTCCCTGACAGGGTGGGACATGGCTTTTTTGGTGAGCACCGGAGAGGCAGGCTCGGGTTTGGATGTTTCCTCTTCCACTATCAGAGTGTCACCTGCCACACAGGAGGAGGGACGGGTGAGAGGGATGAAAGGGGGGACTTAAAGCTGCTGCTGCTCCTCAAACACAACAACACGGCTGTGCTGAATATCACAGAAAAGAATCATGGAATGGTTTGGGGTTTAAACATCACCCAGTCAGAGCCCTGCCAAGGGCAGACATGGCTGTGCTGTCATTGCTGAGGATCACAGAAAAGAATCATGGAATGGTTTGGGGTTTAAAACATCACTCAGCTGCAGCCCTGCTAAGGGCAGACATGGCTGTGCTGCATTGCTGAGGATCACAGAAGAGAATCATGGAATGGTTTGGGGTTTAAACATCACCCAGTCACAGCCCTGCCAAAGGCAGACACGGCTGTGCTGTCATTGCTGAGGATCATGAAATGGTTTGGGGTTTTAAACATCACTCAGTCACAGCTCTGCCAAGGGCAGACATGGCTGTGCTGTCATTGCTGAGGATCACAGAAAAGAATCATGGAATAGTTCGGCGTTTTAAACATCACCCAGTCACAGCCCTGCCAAAGGCAGGACACGGCTGTGCTGTCATTGCTGAGGATGACAGAAGAGAATCATGGAATGGTTTGGGTTTTTATCACCCAGTCACAGCCCTGCCAAAGGCAGGACATGGCT
Source organism: Acrocephalus scirpaceus scirpaceus (assembly GCA_910950805.1). Classification (NCBI taxonomy): domain Eukaryota; kingdom Metazoa; phylum Chordata; class Aves; order Passeriformes; family Sylviidae; genus Acrocephalus; species Acrocephalus scirpaceus. The sequence continues at coordinate 5,536,819 of OU383797.1, forward strand.
GTGCTGTCATTGCTGAGGATCACAGAAGAGAATCATGGAAACAGAAAGATTTGGGGTTTAAAACATCACCCAGTCACAGCCCTGCCAAAGGCAGACATGGCTGTGCTGTCATTGCTGAGGATCACAAAAAAGAATCATGGAATGGTTTGGGAATTTTAAAGATCACCCAGTCACAGCCCTGCCAAGGGCAGACATGGCTGTGCTGTCATTGCTGAGGATCACAGAAGAGAATCATGGAATCATGGAATGGTTTGGGGTTTTATCACCCAGTCGCAGCCCTGCCAAAGACAGGGACACCTTCCACCAGCCCAGGCTGCTCCAAGCCCCGTCCAACCCGACCTCGGCCACCTCCGCCCGTTCCCCCAGCTCGGTATCCCGCTGGGAAACAGCCTCAGCCAACAGCCGGTGCCACCACAACGGTCCCCGCGGGACTCACCTGGCGTGGCCCGGTCCCCGTCCCCTCCAGCCCCGCGCGTTTCTCCCTCCGGATCCCCGGGACGCAGCCAAAGCACCACCGGCACTTCCAGCAAGCAGGAATCGCTGCGAACCGGGTGCCGACACCTCCCCCGGGAGCTGGAACCGGCCCGACCGCCGGTTGATGAGGGGCGTGTGCTCCACGGCCTCTTTAATCAACGTAATTGCAGCCGGCGGGGCAGCAGGGCCCGCAAAGCGCCGCCCCCCCCGCCCTCCTCACCCGAGTGGATGCCGAGCTCGCCGAGGCGCCGCTCGCCGTCGCTGAGGTCGAGGCTGCGCGGCGGGAAGCCGTGCAGGAGGCGCTGGGCGGGCGCGGGCACTCCGGTGAGCGCGGCCAGCGCGGCCTGCATGTCGCGGAGGCGGGAGTGCGGCGACAGCCCCGGCAGCGCGTGCGAGCCGCTCCGGGCCTTGCAGCGCAGCCGCAGCATCCTCGGGGCCGCCGCCGCACCGGCCGCCGCCGCTTCCGCTTCCGGCCCGGGCCCGCCCCGCTCTCGCGAGAACACGCGGAGTCACACCCCCCCCACCAGCGAGCGGCCAATCAGAGCGCGGCATCGCCGGGGAGTTCATTTGCATAGCGCGTGGCTCATTTGCATATAGCCGGCACCGCGCCCGTGTTATTGGGACAACACGCCGGGTGTTGATTTGCATAAAGAGGTGATCCCGCCCATTTAATTTGCATGCAGCCCGACACCGCCTGCAATCTCATTTGCATTACTCGAGGTGTTAACGTGAGTTCCTGTCCCCGCCCTTCCCCGGTGATTACCTCCCAGTTAATTTGCATAGCCCGCCTAAATTTGCATAGAGGCGCGAGCTCCCCTCCCTTTTCACCACCGCCCATCTCATTTGCATGGCGCGCGTGCTCCGCTTCCCCTCTCGCCCCGCCCACTGCCCTCCCGGTTAATTTGCATACAGCGCACGGCCGCCCCGCCCTCCCGGTTAATTTGCATACAGCGCACAGCCGCCCCGCCCTCCCGGTTAATTTACATACAGCGCGCGGCTGTCCCGCCTTCCCGGTTAATTTACATACAGCGCACGGCCGCCCCGCCCTCCCGGTCATTTGCATACAGCGCGCGCCCCCGCGCGCGTGACGCGGGCCCGTTTTCCCGCCCCGCCGCTCCCCTTTTCCCGCGTGTGCCGTTCCCGGTTTCCGTCCCCGCTCCGCCGGGTGCGCGCTCCGCCGCTCATTTGCATGCGATTTGCATGCGGCGGGGCGCGGAGCGGAGCCATGTCGGCGGCGCCGCGGGGCTGTGCCGGGGCCCCGCGGGGCAGGGCCGGCGAGAAGCAGTGCTGTGAGTAACCCCGGCCCGGGGGTCGGTGCGGGGGGGGATGCGCGCTCCGCGTCCTCCGAGAAATGAAAGAAATAGCGGCGGGGGGATAAAGCTGCGCGGGGAAAAGCGCGTTTGAACCGAACCTCGCATCCATCCCGTGCGCGGATCCCCGTCCCTGGCTGTCCCCTCCCGCCCTTCCCTGTCCCGCTCGCCCCCACCCTCCATCCATCCCCATCCCGTGTTTTCCCCCCCAAATCTGCCTCCCCACGGGTTTTTTCGGGGCTTTCTCGGGCTGTTTGCTGAGAGAACGTGACCGTTTTGTTAAAAACATCTTTCGTTCGCCCTTGACGGCTGCTGCCCGGGCGGAAAATGCTTTTAACACTGAAAGCCCCGTTAGGCAGCGGTGCTGCCGGTGCGCCTCGTTAGCGAACACCGGAGGGCACAGCGGGGTCAGGGCAGCTCATTCCCGGCAAGGACACAACGCCAGCCCGCCCTGGGATGCACGGAGGTGCTTCATCCACCGGGAGATGGGATGAGAGCCGGGGCTGGGGCTCTCTTTATGCTCCGCAGCGCCGCTGATGCTGTTTTGGGGTGGTTTTGGTTGTTTTGGTTTTTTATTTTTGCAGCATGGGCTTCCTACATGACCAACTCCCCGACGCTGATCGTGATGATCGGGCTGCCCGCGCGGGGCAAGACTTACATGTCCAAAAAACTCACCCGCTACCTCAACTGGATCGGGGTGCCCACCAAAGGTGTGTGGGGACCCGTGTGACCTGTGCTTGTCACCCGTGCCACTGAAATTTCCTCACCCTCCCCTCTCCCGTGTGTGAAGTGTTTAATTTAGGGGTTTATCGGCGCGAGGCGGTGAAGTCCTACAAATCCTACGACTTCTTCAGGCACGACAACAAAGAGGCCATGGAAATCCGCAAGTGAGTCGCTGTCACACGGGCTGGGGACACTGGGAGCCTTGGCAGGGTGTGTGTGTGTGTCTGAGGAGCAGAAAATAACCCAGAGTGCCCGTGGAAGGAGGGAGGAACAGCACAGCCTGTGCAGGGATCCTGCCAGGGATGGGTGTGGGAGTCTGGGGCTGGCACAGAGCTCAGGGACAGCGAGGGTCAGGGCACAGATGGAGATCTGGGGCTCTTAGAACGGGGCAGGGATGGGAGGGAGGTGTTTGAATCTCTCAATGCTGGTCTGGGAGGTGTTTGAATCCCTCTGTGCTGGTTCAGGAAGTGTTTGAATCCCTCTGTGCTGGTTCAGGAGGTGTTTGAATCCCTCCGTGCTGGCTCGGGAGGTGTTTGAATCCCTCAGTGCTGGTTCAGGAGGTGTTTGAATCCCTCCCTGCTGGTCTGGGAGGTGTTTGAATCCCTCTGTGCTGGTTCAGGAGGTGTTTGAATCCCTCTGTGCTGGTCTGGGAGGTGTTTGAATCCCTCTGTGCTGGTTCAGGAGGTGTTTGAATCCCTCTGTGCTGGTCTGGGAGGTGTTTGAATCCCTCCGTGCTGGTTTGGGAGGTGTTTGAATCCCTCTGTGCTGGTTCAGGAGGTGTTTGAATCCCTCCCTGCTGGTTCAGGAGGTGTTTGAATCCCTCTGTGCTGGTTCAGGAGGTGTTTGAATCCCTGCTGGCTCAGGAGCTTTATTGTGGGAATGCTTTCCATCAGCTGTGACCATCCCTATTTCTGTCCTGCAGACGCTGTGCCCTGGTGGCTCTGGAAGATGTGAAGTCTTATCTCTTGGAGGAGTGCGGGCAAATAGCTGTGAGATCCTCTGCACCAAAAATAGTTTTACATCAGGGCTGCTCAAAGCTGCCCGGAGGGTTGGGGGACCTCATTTGGGGCTGGGGTTTAAAAACCTCAAAATAAACTTGCTCAGTGCTGCTCCCCCATTTTCTGCCAGGTGTTTGATGCCACCAACACCACCCGGGAGCGACGGGACCTGATCTTAAATTTTGCTAAAGAAAATGCTTTCAAGGTAGCGTTTTTAATTGTGTGGTTTAATTGTGTGGTTTAATTGTTCGTTTTAATTGTGTGTTTAATCTGCAGTCGCTGCACAGAGGGACGTTGTGGCTCCAGGAGCTCCTGGCACAGGAGCTCTGGAGTTTTGACTCTGAAATGTTCTTCTTTGCCTTCTCCCGAGGTGTTTTTCGTGGAGTCTGTCTGTGACGATCCCGAGGTCATCGCTGCCAATATCCTGGTGGGTGCTGCCCCTCGTGGGGGCTCTCGGTGCAAGGTCACGGGCTCGGGGAGCTGCTGGGGATCTCTGCAAACGCCTCCCTCTCACGTTTCACCTGCGGAATAAGCAGCTGCCATTTGCAGCTTTATTAAAAGCCAGGGATGCCGTTATGTGAGAATGTGGAACTGAAAGGAGCCGGGCAATGGGTGACCTTGGAGCTGTCCTGGCCAGGGAGGGAGGGCAGAGCTGGGAGCCAGCGGTGTCTGTCAGGGCCAAGCACTTCAGTGCCTCCAGAGTCGCCTTTGTTTCCTGCCAGGAGCAGGTTTTTTTCCTCAGGGCAGCGTTAAACAATGTGGATTTGTTGTTATTCGTGGATTTGTTGTTATTCATCCGTGCTTTTGTTCCCTCTGGAGTTTGTTTAACTCCTGCTGTCTGTTGGGCAGGAGGTGAAAGTTTCCAGCCCTGACTACCCAGAGAGGCACCGGGAGAATGTGATGGACGATTTCCTGAAGAGGATCGAGTGCTACAAGGTCACCTACCAGCCTCTGGACCCGGATGCTGATGACAAGTAAGCAAATCCCTGAATCCCTGCGGGGCACTTTGTCCTTGGGCACAAGAGCTGCTCTGCTGTGGGGCTCAGGATGCTCCAACAGCTCTGCTCTCCCCAGGTGTGACTGTGCAGGTGAATCAAAGTGAGATTTGAAGGGATTTTTCTCTCTGTGTGCTGCAGATGGTTTGGGTTGGAAGGGATCTCTAAAATCCATGGGCAGGGACACTTCCACTGTCCCAGGCTGCTCCAAGCCTTGTCCAGCCTGGCTGGGATCACTTCCAGGGATCCAGGCACAGCCACCCTGTGTCAGAGCCTCCCCACCCTGCCAGGGGAGGATTTTTAAGCCCAGCAATTCAGACCCTGCCTTTCCTAGAGGAGGAACAGCTGGGTGCCACCCTTGGGTGCTCGTGCCTCCTTTTTAAAACCAGCCCGTGTGGGCGTTCTTATTTTATGTCAACTCCAGAGATCTTTCCTTCATTAAAGTGATCAACGTGGGCCAGCGCTTCCTGGTCAACCGAGTGCAGGATTACATCCAGAGCAAAATTGTTTATTACCTGATGAACATCCACGTGCAGCCCCGCACCATCTACCTGTGCCGGCACGGCGAGAGCGAGTACAACCTGGTGGGCAGGATCGGGGGGGACTCGGGGCTGTCAGCCCGGGGGAAGCAGGTATGTGTGTGCTGGGGGCTGGGCTTGGTGCTTTGGACTGGCTTCTGTCACACCAGGACATGAAATGAGCACCCAGTCACGCTGGCCGAGGCTAAAAAGTTTATTTTTCAGACTTTGTCATTTATAGAATTTTCACGGTGAAAGCGGGTTGGAGGATGAGGTTGTCTCCTCTCAACCACACTGGTCAGACAACATCAATCAATTCTCTCCTCCTCAAAGAAAGAATGCAAAACAATGATATTTTTAGATTAAAGTGTGTGAGAACTCCAATATAAAAAATATAAACATCAGAAGTCTTAGAAAAACTTTGGAAAAACAGGGTGACAGCTGCCAAGAACAGAGGCTGGACAAGATTAAGAGAATTTAAGAGTAAATGTTTATTAAAGGCCTTCAACAGGCACACCTTGGGCACTCAGAAACCTCCCAGAGGCTGCACCCAAAATGGACAAATGGTCACGAGTTCTTCAGACAGAAATAAGTTTGGTTTGTTTGCATATCAGGGGTTAATTCTCCAATTCCAGCTTCAGGGAATGAAGTCACATTCCCCCAGTTTGCTCCCCTGTAATTCACTTTCATTCATACTTCCTGAGGCTGTAGGGTGTCCTTGAGTTCCAGGCCCAGAGGGATTGTTTTGTCTGCCCAAAGTGTGAAGAGGGTATAAAGTAGTTAGACAGTATAAAATAGACAATACAAAATAGTTAGAAAATATAAAATAAGTAGTATGCAATATTTAGACAGTATAAAGTAGTTAGGCAATATAAAATAGTATAAAATAGACAATATGAAATAATTAGAATAATGTAGTTAGGCAATATAAAGTAGTTAGTATAAAATAGTTGGACAGTATAAAATAGTTGGACAGTATAAAATAATTAGATAATATAAAATAGTTAGTATAAAGTAGTTAGGCAATATAAAATAGTATAAAATAGTTAGACAATATGAAATAATTAGACAGTTAAAGTAGAGGCAATATAAAGTAGTTGGTATAAAATAGTATAAAATAGTTAGGCAATATAAAATAGTATAAAGTAGTTAAACAATATAAAATAGACAATATAAAGTAGTTAGACAGTATAAAATAATTAGACAATACAAAATAGTTAGAAAATATAAAATAGTTAGTTTGAAATAGTTAGACAGTATAAAGTAGTTAGGCAATATAAAATAGTATAAAATAGTTAGACAATATGAAATAATTAGTATAATGTAGTTAGGCAATATAAAGTAGTTAGTATAAAATAGTTGGACAGTATAAAGTAGTTAGACAGTATAAAATAATTAGATAATATAAAATAGGCAGTATAAAATAGTTAGACAATATGAAATAATTAGTGTAATGTAGTTAGGCAATATAAAGTAGATAGACAATATAAAATAGTATAAAATAGTTAGATGGCATAAAATAGTTAGACAATGTAAAACAGACAATGTAAAATAGTATAAAGTAGTTAAACAATATAAAATAGTTAGACAGTATAAAGTAGTTAGACAATGTAAAATAGACAATATAAAACTGTTAGACAATATAAAATAGACAATGTAAAACAGTTAGACAATATAAAACAGACAATATAAAATAGTCAGTATAAAGTAGTTAAACAATATAAAATAGTATAAAGTGATTAGACAATATAAAATAGTTAGACAATATAAAATAGACAATGTAAAATAGTATAAAGTAGTTAGACAATATAAAATAGACAGTATAAAATAGTTAGACAGTACAAAGTAGTTAATGCTGTATGTGGAGTTTAGAGTTGGTCACTAATGCAGGGTTTGGAAATGATAAAGTTTAAAATCTGAAGGCATCAGGGCTGTGCTGGGCTCCCACAGCTGCACCCTCAGCCCCACTGCAGCCTCCCCTGCCCCCTTGGTGCCTTGGGCTTTTAATTTTTATATTTTCCATCTATTTTTAATCCTGCAGTTCTTTTGTGTGTAACTCTAAACAGTGTGAGCTGCTGTTCTCCCACTTCGGCACAACAATTCCTCTGCAGGCCTGGGAGTCAAGGACACCTCAGAGCCTGAGAAATTTAAACAAAAGTGAGTTTGGGGAGAGCAAATTTGGGGTAAATGCTGAGAAATTTAAACAACAGTGAGTTTGGGGAGAGCAAATTTAGGGTAAATGATTTCAATACCCAAAGCTGTAATTAAAAGATTGATCCCAATATGCAAATGGACCAAAAAACCTGACTTATAAAAGTGGAAAAACCTGTGACCATTTTTGGGTGTCTGGGGAGCTTCACCTGCCCAAAATGTACCTGAAGACCCTTCAATAATTAGAACAGCTTTTTATTCCCTTTGTATTGTCTGACCTGTGTTTTTAGGGAGCCCAAAAAGGCTTTGCCCTCCCAACCTCCCCTTTTTTCCCAGTTTTCCCAGGCTCTGAAGAAGTTCATCGAGGAGCAGGAGATCGTGGACCTGAAGGTGTGGACGAGCCAGCTGAAGAGAACAATCCAGACCGCCGAGTGCCTGGGGGTGCTCTACGAGCAGTGGAAAATCCTCAACGAGATCGATGCTGTGAGTGAGAGCCTTAAAAACCTCACCTTGCCTAGGTGGGAAATGTTTAAATGGACCAAAAAACCTGACTTATAAAAGTGGAAAAACCTGTGACCATTTTTGGGTGTCTGGGGGGGCTTCACCTGCCCAAAATGTACCTGAAGACCCTTCAATAAATAGAACAGTTGGGGTAGAGCAAACCTGGGGTAAATGCTGAGAAATTTAAACAGTGAGTTTGGGGTAGAGCAAATTTGGGGTAAATGCTGAGAAATTTAAACAGTGAGTTTGGGGTAGAGCAAATTTGGGGTAAATGCTGAGAAATTTAAACAGTGAGTTGGAGGAGAGCAAATTCAGGGTAAATGATTTCAATACCCAAAGCTGTAATTAAAAGATTGATCCCAATATGCAAATGGACCAAAAAACCTGACTTATAAAAGTATGAAAACCTTGTGACCATTTTTGGGTGTCTGGGGGGCTTCACCTGCCCAAAATGTACCTGAAGACCCTTCAATAAATAGAACAGTTGGGGTAGAGCAAACTTGGGGTAAATGCTGAGAAATTTAAACAGTGAGTTGGGGTAGAGCAAACTTGGGGTAAATGCTGAGAAATTTAAACAACAGTGAGTTGGGGGAGAGCAAACTTGGGGTAAATGCTGAGAAATTTAAACAGTGAGTTGGAGGAGAGCAAACCTGGGGTAAATGCTGAGAAATTTACACAACAGTGAGTTTGGGGTAGAGCAAATTGCTCTACATTTTGGGCAGGTGAAGCCCCCCCAGACACCCAAAAAAGCTGAATTAATCACCCAGCTGTTTTCTGGTGATTTATGGCCGTGTTTTCTATGCAGGATGAGGTTTGGGGTGGTTTGGTAAAGGGTTGGGAGTGTTCAGAGCTGCCAGGTCTGCCTGGGGATGTTCCAGCTGGTGTGGAGGAGGGAAAACAACGCTGAGGCTCCCAGACATCTGTCACACCCTCCTGGCTGGGCAAAGGTTGCTGCTCCCACTCGGATTTTCTCAGGAAATTGCAGGGTGGTTGCTGGGGAAGCGAGGGCTCGTTTGTCATCCCTGGCAAACAGCAGGGCTGTCATCCTTTGTTTGGTTTGGAGATAAAAACCAGAGCCCAGAACCAAAACCACCCAGGATCCAAAAACCAGAGCCCAAAAACCACCCAGGAACCAAAAACCAGAGCCCAAAATACACCCAGGAACCGAAAACCAAAGCCCAAAAACCCCCCAGGAACCGAAAACCAGAGCCCAGACTCTTCAAACCCCCCTGGATCCAAAATCCAAAGCCCAAAAACCACCCTGGAACCAAAAACCAGAGCCCAGACTCTTCAAACCACCCTGGAAGCTGCTCTGGGGCAGGGCTGGGTCTCCTTCAGACGAGGGGGGAATAATGGCATTTCTGTGCCCAAATTGGCTTTTTCTGTGCCCAAATTGGCTTTTTTTGTGCCCAAATTTTCATTTCTGTGCCCAAATTGGCTTTTCTGTGCTCTCACATTTAAAACCACCAAGTGGAGTCTAAAATTCTGTTCTTGGGGTGAGCTGTGGGTTTATGAGCTGTGCTATTTTCTTATAAATCAGAAATTTATTCCTGTTTGCTTTTTTAAAATAAATTACTGGTTTTAAATTTTAAAAAATGCTGGTTTTTAAAATAAATTACTGGGTTTTTTAATTTAAAAAAATCAGTTTTTTTAAATAAAACCTGAAATTTCCATGCCATAAAGGCAGCCCTGATCTCAGCCTGTGCTTTTCCTCCCTCCCTGTTGTGTTGTTTGCCCCTCTGATGAAATGAAATTTGTGATAATCACTTTTTCCTGCCCTCAGGGGGTCTGTGAAGAAATGACTTATGCAGAAATTGAAGCCAAATATCCGGATGAATTTGCCATGAGGGATCAGGAGAAATATCTTTATCGTTATCCTGGAGGGGAGGTGAGAACCCCCCAAAAAATAACAATAAAACACAGCCAGTGGAACAAACACCTGTGTGTGGGGTTGGAGTTAAAACTCACTCAATTTTATCTCACTCTGCCCATATTTGCATTCAAACTGAGAATATTTCGATCCCAAATTCTTTTTTTAGGAAATGTTTTTGATTTCCCTCCCTGGGGTGTGCAGATGATGTTTTTCTGTCATTTGGTGACTTTTGCTCAGACACCCAGATCTGAATTTCACTTTTTCACTGAGAAAACATCTGGGAAACAAAATTCTCGTGGGTGTGGCTGGAGTCATTTCTGGGTTTACATCACAACCTATTTAAATAAATCCTTAAATGTTTTATTTGGGTTTTGTTTTATCCTGACTGCCCTCACTGAGTTACCAACCTGAACCCTCCCACGGTCTGAGGCTTCTCACCCTCAATTTCACTTCCTGCTGTTGGCTTTATTTTGTTTTTGTGGGGAGTTCATTTACTATTTTTAGGGAATTTATTTATTATTTTTAAGGAGTTTATTTCCTATTTTTAGGGAGTTTATTTACTATTTTTAGCGAGTCTACTTCCTATTTTTAAGGAATTTATTTACTATTTTTAGGTAGTTTATTCATTATTTTTAGGGAGTTTATTTACTATTTTTAGGGAGTTTATTTACTATTTTTAGGGAGTTTATTTACTATTTTTAGGTAGTTCATTCCCTATTTTTAAGGAGTTCATTCCCTATTTTTAAGGAGTTCATTCCCTATTTTTAAGGAGTTTATTCCCTATTTTTAAGGAGTTTATTTACCATTTTTAGGTAGTTTATTCACTATTTTTAAGGAGTTTATTTGCTATTTTTAGGGAGTTTATTCACTATTTTTAAGGAATTTATTTACTATTTTTAGGGAGTTTATTTACCATTTTTATGGAGTTTATTCACTATTTTTAAGGAGTTTATTTACCATTTTTAGGTAGTTTATTCACTATTTTTAAGGAGTTTATTTACTATTTTTAGGGAGTTTATTTACCATTTTTAGGGAGTTCATTCACTATTTTTAAGGAATTTATTTACCATTTTTAGGTAGTTTATTCACTATTTTTAGGTAGTTTATTCACTATTTTTAGGTAGTTTATTCACTATTTTTAGGTAGTTTATTCACTATTTTTATGGAGTTTATTCACTATTTTTAGGTAGTTTATTCACTATTTTTAAGGAGTTCATTCACTATTTTTAAGGAGTTCATTCACTATTTTTAAGGAGTTTATTCACTATTTTTAAGGAGTTCATTCACTATTTTTAAGGAGTTCATTCACTATTTTTAGGTGGTTTATTTACCATTTTTAGGTAGTTTATTCCCTATTTTTAAGGGGTTCATTCACTATTTTTAAGGAATTTATTTCCTATTTTTAAGGAGTTTATTCACTATTTTTAAGGAATTTATTCACTATTTTTAAGGAGTTTATTCACTATTTTTAGGTAGTTTATTTACCATTTTTATGGAGTTTATTCACTATTTTTAAGGAGTTTATTTACCATTTTTAGGTAGTTCATTCCCTATTTTTAAGGAGTTCATTCCCTATTTTTAAGGAGTTCATTCCCTATTTTTATGGACTTTATTCCCTATTTTTAAGGAGTTCATTCCCTATTTTTAAGGAGTTCATTCACTATATTTACCACATCCCCCAGCCTCCTTTCCCTGCCATTCCCCCCCTGCTCCCCCTGTTCCCCAGCCCTGGGGCAGCTCCTTTCCTTTCCTTTTCCTTTCCTTTTCCTTCGCAGTCCTACCAGGACCTGGTGCAGCGCCTGGAGCCGGTGATCATGGAGCTGGAGCGCCAGGGGAACGTCCTGGTCATCTCCCACCAGGCCGTCATGAGGTGTCTCCTGGCCTATTTTCTTGACAAGAATGCAGGTACAAAAATAAAAAATAAAAATAAAAATAAAAATAAAAAATAAAAAATAAAAGGGATGTCAGGGCTGGCTGCTCTCCCTGCTTCCCTCATGGGGGTTTTTGGGAGGGTGGTTTGTGATGACTGGGTGGGTTTATTTTTATTTTTTTATTTTCTTTTTTTTTTTTTGTTTATTTTTTAAATTTTTTAATTTTTTGAATTTTTTTATTTTGTGGGGTTTTTTATTTTTTAATTTATTTATTTATTTTAATTTTAAAATATTTTTTATTTTTTCATTTTTTTATTTTTTTATTTTTTATTTTTTATTTTTAAATTTTTTTTTTCATTTTTTAAAATTTTTTTAATTTTTAATTTTTTATTTTTAAATATATTTTGGTTTTTATTTTTTATTTTTAAATATTTTTATTTTTTATTTTTTATTTATTTTTAAAATTTTTTTTAATTTTTAATTTTTTACTTTTAAATATATTTTATTTTTTATTTTTTATTTTTAAATATATTTTATTTTTTAATTTTTTTATTTTTTATTATTTTTATTTTTTCGTTTATTTTTAATTTTTTATTTATTTATTATTTATTTTTATTATTATCAGAAATTCTCAGAAATATCAGAAATTCTCAGAAATTCTCAGAAATTCTCAGAAAAATCAGAAATAATTCTCAGAAAGATCAGAAATTCTGAGAAATATCAAAAATAATTCTCAGAAAAATCAGAAATTCTCAGAAATACCAGAAATAATTCTCAGAAATTCTCAGAAATACCAGAAATTCCCAGAATTTCTCTCTCCTAGACGAGCTGCCCTACCTGCGCTGCCCCCTCCACACCATTCTCAAGCTCACACCCGTTGCCTATGGTAAATAACTTTATTATTTATTTTCATTTTTAATTCAAATTCCTCTCCTGGTTTGGGTGTGTGGGGAGGTTCTGGGTTTGTGTCCACGTGTGGCAGCACCTGCTGTGCTCCAAAAGTTTCTGGTTATAAAAAAATGGGATTTTATTTCCTTCTGGTTATAAATAAATGGGATTTTATTTCCTTCTGGTTATAAAAAAATGGGATTTTATTTCCTTCTGGTTACAAATAAATTGGTTATTATTTCCTTCTGGTTATAAAAAAATGGGATTTTATTTCCTTCTGGTTATAAAAAAATGGGATTTTTCCTTCTGGTTATAAATAAATTGGTTTTTTCCTTCTGGTTATAAAAAATTGAATTATTTCCTTCTGGTTATAAATAAATGGGATTTTATTTCCTTCTGGTTATAAAAAAATGGGATTTTTCCTGGTTATAAATAAATGGGTTTTTATTTCCTTCTGGTTATAAATAAATGGGTTTTTATTTCCTTCTGTTATAAATAAATTGGTTTTTATTTCCTTCTGGTTATAAATAAATGGGTTTTTATTTCCTTCTGGTTATAAATAAATTCTGTTCTTGGGGTGATCAGTGGATTTATGAGCTGTGCTATTTTCTTATAAATCAGAAATTTATTCCTGTTTGTTTTTAAAAATAAATTACTGTTTTGAAATTTAAAAAATGCTGGTTTTTAAAAGAAATTACTGGGTTTTTTAAATTAAAACTGGTTTTTAAAATTTTTTTAATAAAAAATGCTGGTTTTTAATTTTTTTTTTAATAAAAAATGCCGGTTTTTAAAATTTTTTTTAATAAAACATGCTGGTTTTAATTTTTTTTAATAAAAAATGCTTTTTTTTAAAATAAATTACTGGTTTTTAAATAAAAAAGCTGGGTTTGGTTTTTTTTTAATAAAAAATGCTGGTTTTTAATTTTTTTTAATAAAAATGCTGTTTTTAAAATAAATTACTGGGTTTTTTAATAAAAAAGCTGGGTTTTTTATTTCTTTTAATAAAAAATGCTGGGTTTTTTATTTCTTTTAATAAAAAATGCTGGGTTTTAAATTTTTTTTAATAAAAAATGCTGTTTTTTAAAATAAATTACTGGCTTTTTAAATAAAAAAGCTGGGTTTTAAAATTTTTTTTTAATAAAAAATGCTGGTTTTTAAATAAATTACTGTTTTTTTTAATAAAGCTGGTTTTTTTTAATAAAAAATGCTGTTTTTTTTTTTTTTTTAATAAAAATGCTGTTTTTTAAAATAAATTACTGGGTTTTTTAAAATCTACAAAATGCTGTTTTTTAAAATAAATTACTGTTTTTTTAATAAAAAAGCTGGTTTTTATTTTTTTTAATAAAAAATGCTGTTTTAAATTTTTAAATAAAAAATGCTGTTTTTTAAAATAAATTACTGGTTTTTTAAATTAAAACTGGTTTTTTTATTTTTTTTAATAAAAAATGCTGTTTTTTAAAATAAATTACTGGTTTTTTAAATTAAAAAAGCTGGTTTTTAAAATTTTTTTAATAAAAAATGCTGGTTTTTTTAAAATAAATTACTGTTTTTTAAACAAAAAAAGCTGTTTTTTTATTTTTTTAAGTAAAAAAACTTTTAAAATTTTTTTTAATAAAAAATGCTGTTTTTAAATTTTTTTAATAAAAAATGCTGGGTTTTTTATTTTTTTAATAAAAAATGCTGGTTTTTAAGTAAATTACTGTTTTTTTAAATAAAGCTTTTTTTTTTAATAAAAAATTCTGTTTTTTTTTTAATAAAAAATGCTGTTTTTTAAAATAAATTACTGATTTTTTAAATAAAAAAAGCTGGGTTTTTTTATTTTTTTAATAAAAATGCTGTTTTTTAACTAAATTACTCACACAAACTTCTGTTTCCCCTGGGTGAAGGCTGCAAGGTGGAGACGATCACCCTGAACGTGGAGGCCGTGAACACCCACAGGGACAAACCCTCCCTGAGCTCGGTGAGTTCTGCTGCTCCACCTTCCCCAAAATCACTCCCAGAGCCCTGAAACGCCTGCCAGAACTGCCTGGTGCCTTTCAGGGAGCACAAAAATTCTCTGTAAAATTCTAATTCATTTTAGGCTGCATTGGGATGGTTTTTAGAGCTGTTGGAGGGAGCAGAATGAGCAAATTTGGGGCAGAGATTTTAAACTCCAGGTCTCGTTCTCAGTTTTCAGTGCAGGGTTTGTTGTTGATGATTTTTGGCAATTTCAGAGATTTGAATTTTGGTCATTTCAGAAATTTGAATTTTGGTCATTTCAGAAATTTGATTTTTGGTCATTTCAGAAATTTGATTTTTGGTCATTTCAGAAATTTGAATTTTGGCAATTTCAGAAATTTGAATTTTGGCAATTTCAGAAATTTGAATTTTGGTCATTTCAGAAATTTGAATTTTGGTCATTTCAGAAATTTCAGTTTTGGTCATTTCAGAAATTTGAATTTTGGTCATGTCAGAGATTTGAATTTTGGTCATGTCAGAGATTTGAATTTTGGTCATGTCAGAAATTTCAATTTTGGTCATTTCAGAAATTTGAATTTTGGTATTTTCAGAAATTTGAATTTTGGTCATTTCAGAAATTTCAATTTTGGTCATTTCAAGATTTGGTCAAAGGGTTAAAGTGGATTTTTCTCCTTGTTTTGATGAGTTTTTCTGAAATCCTCCCTCTGCCATTATTTAAATGACTCCTGACCTTGTAACCACATCCTAAATCTGGGGGAGTTGTTGATCTTTGGGCTCCTGGATTTTACAAACCCCAAGGGAAAGCCTCAGTGATTGCCTCTAATTAATTCCCCCAATTAGCTCAAACCAGCTCTGCTGGCTCACAGGAAATCTGAGTGCATTTTTAGGTGGTTTTGGTACATTTGGGATTTTTGTTGGATTTTATGGAGATCTCTCAGGCTGGGATTTGGTTATTTGGTACCAAGGGACTGGGGAGACTGGGAACCAGTGGCTGGAGGGTTTGTGGAGCTGTCAAATGGCCAGCTGAGGATTTTGGGATGGTTTGTGTGGATCTTTGTGGTTTCCAGCATGTTCCTGTTTGTGTCAAGGGCTTGGATTTGGTGATGTTTAAAGGTTCTTCCAACCCAAACCATTTTGGGATTTATCACATTTCCAACTTCTCTGTGATCCCTGCATGGAAATCATTGCTGCCCCTTGGAGGCTGTTTCTGCTCTTTGCTTTGCTGGGGTTTCACAGCTGCTTTGGGGCACAAGGAGAAGGGAGAATTTTCAGTTTGCTGATTCCTTTTTATTTATTTTGCATTTTCTATTTAAAAAAAATTAAAAAACAGCATTTTTTATTAAAAAAAAACAAACACCCAGCTTTTTTATTTAAAAAAACAGTCATTTATTTTAAAAAACAGCATTTTTATTAAAAAAATAAAAAAGGCGTTTTTATTTAAAAACCCAGTAATTTTAAAAAACAGCATTTTTTATTTAAAAAAAAATTTTAAAAAGAGCATTTTTTATTAAAATGCTGATTGTGCAGAGAGGAGAAAAAAAAATTAAAATAAATAAATAACCTTAAACCAAACCCAAACAGAGCCACCAAAGTGTTACTCTGAGACACAAAATGAGCACACGCTCAGTCACCCAGGGGAAAAAAAGAGATTATTTACAGTTTTCTAGAATTTATAGAAATATAAATTGAGTGAGAGTGGATTGGAGGATGATCCCTCCTCTGAACCACACTGAACAGTCTGTCAGTTTTCTCCTCCTCCAAAAAGGAATGTGAAAACACATCGAGTTTTGGTAAAAAGTGTGACAACTCTTGACTCCAAGAATGCAAACATCAGAAGGCTTCAAAAACCAGGGCGACACCTAAGCAAACCCAAAGCCCCAAAGGGAAGTTAAAACTGCTGAAAAAAAAAAAAAAAATCACTTTCCAGTTGTGTCCAAGATGGATTAAATTGTTTTCCGAGCTGGGGAAGGCACAGCCCGACGTGGGGACACCGGGACGTTCAGGGTGGGCTGCTGGAGCTGTGTGTGAGACGTGGTTTCAACTCTGCTTCCCCCTTTTCATTCCTGCTGATTCCATGTGGGATCAGCACGAGCTCCCCAGCAGGCAGAGCCCTGTGAGGATGAGGAGGAACAGCTTCACCCCCCGGGCCAGCGCCGACACCGTAAAGCGCCCGCGGCACCACAGCCTGGGCAGCAAACCCCTGCACCTGCCCGGGCCTCTCCCATCCCTGCAAGCTCGAGGGCCTCTCCCATCCCTGGAAGCTGCAGAAGGGGCTGAGCAGCCACAGCTGGAAGTCACTGCCCAGGTGGTACCTTCCCCCTGCACCCCATCCCCACCGTCACCCTCTGAAACCCAGGCTGCTCCCAGGGGCTCTGTTCCTACATGGGAATTGTCCAGCCTGGATTGGATTAAGGGAAAAAAAAAAAAACCCCAAACCCTCAAAACCAACCCCAAAATGTAAAAATCCTCCCCGTGCAGCTGGGATTTAGAGCCAGTCTTGCAGGATCAGGTCTCCAGCAGTGCCACATTTTGGGCAGGGGGTTCATTCTGGGTAGGGTTTTGTTTCTGGGCTAAAACCTGACTGGAGAAGTTCCAAACTCCCTCTTTGTCCCAGTTTTTTACTGCAGCCAGGTGATGTCCCAGCCTTCTGTGGCACAAACCCACCCTGGGCTGACAGGAAATTTCTTTTGGGGCTGCTTCACTCCTCCCCTCTCTGCCTCGCTGCTTTTCCTGTTTCCATCTCCTTTAAGGTGCACCACGAGCCCTGCTGTGCTTCTCTGTTTCCTTTGCAGCCTCCAGAGGGAAATGCTTGCCTCTGAGCACCACTGCAGCTTGGGTGTGCTCTCTTTGGGCTTAGTAAGTTCTCTTCAGTCATTTCTCTCCATTTGTGTTGTGTGGAAACCACTCAGGGCAAAGACAAACCCCTGGAGCAGCAGGAATTTGGTGCTGGATAAAAGCTGAGATTTTGGGGGACCCCGGAGGGGGCTGAGGCTGCTGAGCCAGGGGTCCAGCTGGGCTTGCTGGTGCTTGTGCTGAGTGCTGCAAACGGTGTTTGAACCCAGTTTGATCCATCCCTGGGTCAGGGTGGATGCTCCACGCTGGTGCTGAGCAGGGCAGGGTCCCCCTGTGCCCAGGATGAGCTGTGCTGACCTTGCTGCTCTCAGGGATTTTGCAGGAGTCACTGGGTCCTGGATATATTTTTGATTTTCAGTGCCTGAGTGTGTTCCTGGTGTCTGTTGGGCCCTGAGTGAGGCAGAGGAAGGAGTTTTATCAAAGCTCTGGGTGTTCCTTGTGGTTAATGGTCACTGTGGTGGTTCTGGGGTGGTTCTGGACTGTGATTCCCCATGGAGAGGGAAAATAAAAGTGAGCAACCCTGAGCAACCTGCCTGAGCTTCTCCACCACTCTGAGCTTGTGTGGGCCTGGCAGGGGGATGGAAAAACCCTTCAGAGGGGCTTGGCAGAGGCTGAAGGGTGATAAAAGAGTGAAAAGTGTGCTTGGATGGAAGGGATGAAATCAGTGCTCAGGTGGTTCCTGCCATGGGCAGCAATTCCCTGGAGCTGGAATCGCCTCTCCCTGTGCTGAGCTCTCCTGCTCCCCCCTCTGTGACCTGTCCTGTTTCTCTTGTCCCTGCAGAGAATGGCCACCTTGGCAGTGTAGGGGCTCCTGCTGTCCCCTCGGATCCAGCTGGGAATTCCAGGGCCGGGAGGAGCCGGGACTGGAGCATCCCTGGAGCCACAGAGCCACCCTGGCCAGTACTCGCCTTGAACTGTGATTTTAGAGCCTGTCTGTGTCTTTTCCTTTCCAAATGCTGGGATTTCTGTCCACGGGGCTGGGGGAGGTTGGACGGTGGAGATTTTCCCAAGCTGCTTTTAACGCTCCCAAACCAACACATCCCCAGTGTTGAAATAATGTCCCACGTCTTTCCCCTGGCCTGGTGCCTAAATTAACCACAGTGGGAGGACAAAATAATCATGGTTTTACTCACTGAGGCAGCTTTTTCTTGGAAGAGGCATTTCCAGGCCAAATCCCCGAGCTTTTATTTTCTCCTTTGCCATTTCCAAGTTGTTTCAAAGTCATATCCGAGTTCAAACTGATTTTTTTTGGTTTTTCAGCCACCCAGGGAGCTCCAGGTTGGGTTTGGTTTTCCTCCCATCAGTGAATCCCCCACTCTGAGCCAGTTTTTTTGCCCTGGGAATGTTTTTTTGCTTGGATGTGACAGCCAGGTCAGGAGATGGCAACAACCCCTCCTGCCCCTCTCTGGCAGCACCACAGCTCCCATTGCTTTTAATCCCACCTCAAACTCTATTTTAACTATTTAACTTCTCACCCCAACCTAAACTTCATCCTCTGGCTCATTTTTCCTGCGTTTTGGGGATGTTTTATCCCTTTAACCCCCAAAAAATGAGAGCATGGCTGGGACCAGCAGGGCTCCTGGGCAGGATTTGCAGGAAGCACAAAGTTTTTACCAGTTTGCTTTATAATACCAATAATTATAATTATTATATATAATTATAATTACAATACCAAATTTTAGGCCCTCAAGAAGCTTTTAACTTGCCTATGAATAAGCTGTGAATGTTCCCAGTGCTGCCTTGCTTCGTTTTAAGCTGCTGTAGAGTTTTAGAGCACAGTGGTGCAGCTCTGTGTGGCTTAACTTAAACCCTTTCCTTAAATCCCCACCAAACCCCAAATTTTCAGTTCTCTCCCACAAATCTTGACCCCAGCTGTTCTTGCAATAAGGGCAGGACCCTCAGTTGGGTGAAAAAAAGGAAAATTTGGGTACAGAGCAGGAGGTTGTTCTGCACCTGCTGTGACTCCAGGATTTGTCTGAGCAATTCTGAGCCCCAGGAGTTGCTGATTTTAAATGTGTAAATAAATGTTGGATTTACCCACAGCAGGGAAACTCTGCCCTGCCTGTGGGGGAGCTCAGCAGCCCCAGAGCTTGAGGCTTCCCTGGGCATTTTGAGCTCAAACTTGGTTGTTTTAAACACTCCCAGAGCTGTAATTTGATTAAACTGGGATGGAGAGGACCAAGGCATTAATCTGGACCCCTCAGGATTTCTGAGGAGCAGAAAAATGTTTTGATCTAAAGCAATTGTGCCACAGAGGGGTGAAATCCAACGGTGAAAAATTAAGTTTTGATTAGTTTTTCTCCTCAGGGTTTCCCCCTCAGGTCTGGTCTTGGGTTTTAAATGGTTTTTTGCTTAGAAATAAACCAGGAAAAAAAATTTAAATATTGAAGGAAAAGATTTAGAGCCTGTCCATGGCAATCCTCACACTCCAAAATGCTCTGAACGCACAAACCCGTCCTGGTCAGGCTGGCTGCCCTGCCCAAACCCCTCCTGCTGTGGGGAAAAAGGAGTGGCCAACGTTCTGTGGGATTTTAACGCACAAAAATGCTGGGATAACTTGCTGGAGAGTTCATTGTGTTCCTATCACTGAGCAGTAAATGATTGTAAGGGGACAAAAAAAAAAATTTATATTTTTACCTGCTGGGATTTGTGGGTGTCGCTGTTGATGTGTTGGCGGTCGTGACTTTTATTTTATTTTTTAAATCTTTGTTAAAAATCAGGTGGTTTTGCAGTTTGGATGGTGGCTGGGGGGTTTCTTTTGGGGCTGTGGGATGGGATTTCATCCTCCTCTGCAGCATTAATGCCTCGGTGCTTTAATTCTTTAATTTAAAGCTTTTCCCTGCTGCCTTTTAGCCTTGGAAAGGTTTAAAGCAAACATGGTTGGAGCAGAGGAGCAGATTTGGGAGCAGATCATTGCCCTGAGGGTCCTGCAGGGCTGGGGGCATCTCCTGGCAGCTCCCTGTGCCAGGGATTTCCTTGAAACCACCTGATTTCCTCAGCACTGGGCGTGCAAACACCCCAGAGCAAACAAACATTGCACAACGGGGTTTTTTTGGGATGTTTTTGTTGGAACAGCTCAGCAGCAGCCCGTGCTGGCAGTGGGGTCAGTGTCGTGGGCTGGGCAGGTGGATTTGGAGCTGGATTTGGATTTGGAGGTGTGGAGGTGAATTTGGAGCTGGATTTGGAGATTGGAGGTGAATTTGGAGCTGGATTTGGAGGTTGGAGGTGAATTTGGAGCTGGATTTGGAGGTTTGGAGGTGAATTTGGAGCTGGATTTGGAGGTTTGGAGGTGAATTTGGAGCTTGATTTGGAGGTTGGAGGTGAATTTGGAGCTGGATTTGGAGGTGTGGGTGTGAGCCTGGCACCTTCCTGAGTTTTCCCCCACCAGTGGGGGTTTCTGTGACCCCCTGGCTTTCTGTGCCTCTGTTTCAAGCAGAAA
The DNA here is from genome assembly GCA_910950805.1 of Acrocephalus scirpaceus scirpaceus. NCBI lineage: Eukaryota > Metazoa > Chordata > Aves > Passeriformes > Sylviidae > Acrocephalus > Acrocephalus scirpaceus. The sequence goes on from OU383797.1 coordinate 5,557,372, forward strand.
ATGTGGCAGTGGCTGCTGTCACCTCCAGCAGGACCTGCCTGTGTCACCGCAGAGAAAAAGGAGCCAAACCTGGGCTAAAACTGCTCCAACTCTGGGGGAAAAAAACTGAGAAATGGGGAAAAAGAGTTAAAGGCCAGCCTGGCTGGCTGCTCTGTGTACACTGGCTGTGACCTCAGAGCTGTCACCTCTGCCAGGCGTCCCCTTCCCGGCAGCTCGGGGGGGTGACAGGGTGACAAGGTGACAGCAGCCTGGCCTGGCTGCCAGGGAGGGGCTGAGGGAGGAGAGGCAGCAGCACCAGCGTGGCCAGAGCCTCCTGCCCTTGGGGTGTCCCCAAACCTCACCTTGAGCCCCTCTGAGCAGGGGTGAGCAGTGCTGGTGCCACCCCTGCTGTCCCCTTGTGTCCCCTCGTGTCCCCTCGTGTCCCCCTGCTGTCCCCTCGTGTCCCCTCGTGTCCCCCTGCTGTCCCCCCTCTCCTGGGTGCTGTTTGCAGCTCTGAAATGTTTGCTGAGAGGGATCTTACCCAGCTGCCTGTGAACTCCCCTGCTCTGCTGCCTTCTAAGTGGGTTTATTTTGTTTTTAGGTTTAAAATGCTGCAGCGTCTGTCAGCTCGTGCCGTGTGCTGTGTGCTCTGCGCACTTGAGCATAAATTTCTGTCCGTGTTTATTTACAATAAAGAGGCTTTTAAAAACCCCACAGATCATTTCCTCTGGTTTTTTCCATTGTTTGCTCTGACTGTGCACCCCGTGCTGGTTTCTGAGGAGGTGAGGCACTCAGGGAGGCTCTGGGATGTGTTTGGAGGAGGAGAGGCCGCAGGGGTGGGCAGGTGTTCTTTGCTTTGGGAGTTTGAGTTGAAATTGGGGACTCTTAAACCCTGCTGCTGTTCCTTTCTCTCTTCAGTTTCGAGGGTGTTTTAAAGAGTTCAGAACCTCGAGGTTTCCATGGAGCTCGAAGGTCCTTTCCAACCAAACCCTTCTGGAATTCTCTGTGCGTTCAGCTCCGGGCGATGCTCGGGGAGCTCCTGTGCTGCTGAGCTCCAGCTGGAGCTGCTGTCATGGGATTGGGTGGAGAAACCCTTTAGGAATTCTGGCTGTGGCTTCCTGAGGTCAGAGGGGATGAACTCGGGGTGGCCAAGCCTGGGGTGAAGCTGCTCCCCTGAGGACACCCCACAATGTGCCCGAGCTCCCAGTGGGGCAGCTCAGCAAGGATTATTTCAAAGACTTGGCACCTCCGTGCATAAAAACCAAACAATTTCAACATCTGCTTGGGTTGCATTCAGTTCTGCAGCGTTTCGCTCTGGGGGTGGAATAAACTCTTTTCCTTTTAATGATTTATGGGTCACGGGCCAGCTCTGGTTTCTGCAGAACTGAAGTTTCTCTCCGTGGGGCCAGATCTGATCATGTGAGGGTTATAAAACCCCTTCCTTTGCCTGGGGGGCTGGAGGAGAGCAGTCCCTGCTTCATCCTGCAAGTGCTCAACGCTCCAGGGCTCTCCAGCTCCTGCCCCCACACCTCCAGGTAAGCCAAATCCCAGCCAGGTGCTCCAAGGCTGCTCCTGGGAACTGGGTTGGAGTTTCTGTGCAGCTCCAGCGGGCACTGAGGGCAGGAAATTAAATCAGATTGAAGCAGGAGGTGTGGCAAGGGTGGAAGGAAAGGCAGAGGAGTGAAACGTGGGGAGGGTTGGGTTTAGGGCAGGGGGCAGTGGGGGGATCCTGATCTCCAGGAGGAGAGCAGGCATTGGGAGGTTTTTGGGAATTTTGGGAGGGTTCAGGCTCATGAATGACCCTGGATAACACAGAGGGCTCTGCAGATCCTTGGGGGTGCCAGGTGAGTGTGAATTGCACTCGATTTCCACTTTGTAAAGTTTGGGTTGATTGACTCGGGAGCTTTTCAGCTTCTCCCAGGCAATGTTTGCACAGAACTGATGGAACTTTTGTGCTTGGACACTTCTGTCCCTCCCTGAGGGGAATTCATTGTTAGGGGACTGCACTGCTGACTCCAGCAGGATTTCATCGGGCTGGGAATTAACCTCCAAGAGATTTATTACCACAAATAAACCATTTCACCCATAAGTTTCCAGAAAAGAAATTCAGCTCCTGCTCCTCTCCTGTGACTGTAGGAACTGCTCAGGGGTGGAGAAATCAGAGGGGTATTTTAGTATAAATACCCCTGAACAGCCCTGAACACCCCTGTGCTCTGCTCACAGATTCTGGCCCAGGAAGGGAATGTGGTAACATCTGTGGGATCTCCAGGCAGGAATAAACATGTCAGCCTTGGAGCTGGGGAGGCCGAGGAGCTGTGCTGCTGTCCTTGGGTCACTGCTCACTGCTGCTCTCGTCGTGACTGTCCACAGTAAGTGAGGGAGTCCACCAGGAAAAACTAAACTCCCTTGAGGGAAAAACTCCTGGGTTTTACAGGACGTGGATATTCTGTTTTCCTCAGTGCCTTTGCCTCTTTGCTCTGTAAATCCTTGTGGTCAGAACCCATCTTTGCCTTTTTTTCCCCACATATGAAACCATTGTAGCTGAAAAAGTGCAATTTATAATTTATTTATTTATAATATATATATTTATAATATATATAAAAAATACATATATTTATAATATTTTAATTATAATATTTTAATTATAAATGGGGACAAGAAATGCTTCATCTGGATTTTGTATCCAGCCTGTGAATCTGCTGGGTGAGGTGTGAGGAGTGGGACTGGAGGGGTGAAGCTCGTCCAAGCACAATTTACAATTTATTTATTTATAATATATATATTTATAATATTTTTAATTAATTTATACTAAATGGGGACAAGAAAGGATTCATTGGATTTTGTATCCAGCCTTTGAATCTGCTGGGTGAGGTGTGAGGAGTGGGACTGGAGGGGTGAAGCTCCTCCAAGTGCAATTTATAATTTATTTATTTATAATATTTTAATTAATTTATACTAAATGGGGACAAGAAATGCTTCATCTAGACTTTGTGTCCAGGCTGTGAATCTGCTGGGTGAGGTGTGAGGAGCAGGACTGGAGGGGTGAGGCTGCATTTCTCTTTGCTTTTGCCTTTCAGGATCTTTGGGGCACTGAGGGAGCTCCAGGGCTGAACCCCCCCCTGCTTTTCCTCCTAGTGATTCTTTGGGAAGGCTGACCTGAAACAGAAACTGCACAGAGCTAAAATAAATATTTATTGAAAGGCCTCCAGGATCCACTTTGGGCAAGAGAGGAGCCTGACCAGGGCTGCACCCAGGCTGTGTGGGCCTGATATTTCTGAGCCTGAGAGAATTTTTTAGCTTGCTAACAATTGCTGACTCTTTCCCAAGGCTCAGAAATATCAGGCTCACAAAGGTGGATTAGGAATGGTCACAAAATGGCTGACTGGTCATGAGCTCTTATATTTTTATAAGTTTTGGTCTATTTGCATATTGGGGTTAATTGTTCAATTAATTAAAGATTAATTAATTAATTAATTGAACATTTTTTGAACATCATTACAATTACAACCTTCAGGCTGTGAGGTCCCATCCTTGTTTTCTCTCCTCAGTGGACAACAGCTCGTTGTTGTTTGTGCTGTTGGGCTGAAATTTGTCCTTGGTGTGCAGCAGGACCAGGATTTGTTTTGTGTCCCTGCTCTGAGTGACCCTGACTGTGAGCTCAGAGCTGCACCCTGGGCAGCACAGAACCTGAAAATACCAAAGATAAAATGAAATAAAATAAAATGAAATGAAATAAAATCCCCAGCACGGTTCTGACGGCTCTGTGCCCGCAGGTCTCTGCTCTGCCCCGCCGCGGCTGCCGTCGGCAGCGCCCAAGGAGCGGCCGCAGAGCTCCGGGCCGTTCCCCGCTGGCCACAGGATGGAGTTCGTGTGCCGGCCGGGCTTCAAGAGAAGAGCTCACGCTATCAGTGCCCTCATCTGCGGAGAGAACGGCGAGTGGGACGGGCCGAGTGATTTCTGCATCCGTGAGTGTGTCTGGGTGTCCCTGCTCTGGTGTTGTAGGACACGAAATAGTTCGGGAGCTGGGCTTGTTCAGCCTGGAGAAAAGGAGACTCAGGGGTGCCCTCATCACTCTCCACAGCTCCCTGAAAGGTGCCTGTGCTCAGCTGGGCTTGGGCTCTTTCTCCAGGCAGCACTGACACAACAAGGGGACACAGCCTCGAGCTGCACCAAGGGAAATCCAGGCTGGATATCAGGGAAAAGTTTTTTACAGAAAGGGTGATAAAGTATTGGAATGGTCTGAGCTGGGGAGGTGGTGGAGTCACCATCCCTGGATGTGTTTAAAGAAATATTGGATGTGGCACTGGGTGCTGTGGTTTAGTTGAGGTGTTGGAACTGGGTTGGACTCAATGATCTTGAAGGTCTCTTCCAACCTAGAAATTCTGTGATTCTGTGAAATTGACTCTAGTGATTCTCAGAAGACAGAAGAGCAAATGAAGGTTTTATTTACAATTCACTCTGCTTTTGCTATTGCATGCTGTGCTATAAAATATATATGCTATAAAATATATATGTATATTTTATATATATATGTAAAATATAAAATATATATGTATATTTTATATATAAATAAATAATATATATATATAAAATATATATGTCTATTTTATATATAAATAAATAAAATATAAAATATATATGCTATAAAAACTGACACCTCTCCCCATTAGTTAAATAACAGAAATAGCAAACAACACCTGGGAGAGAGGGTGTTATAGGGCACTGTTTACTTAGGTTATAATAAAAGTAGTTATTTACACAAAGCTGTTTTAAAAGACAAACTGCTGAAATGTTTCTCTTAAGAAAGCTAAAATTTCTCCCAGGCTCAGAAAATCACATCCACTCCTGCCCTGGTGGGAGGTGTCCCTGCCCCTGGGTGGGACAAGAGGATCTCCAGGGTCCCTGCCAGCCCAAGCCCTCCTGTGATTCTGTGCTTTGGTTTCTGTTTGCTGATGCTGCCGGCTCCTCCTCTTGGAGCAGCACCCAAAGGGAGCCCTGGGATGGTGGCAATGAAGGATTTGTTCCTCTGGGTGCTGGCAGTGCTGGCAGGAGCTGAAATCAGCTCTGGTGCTGGCTGTGCTTCACTGCTGGCTCCAAGGATGTCCTCCTGCTCAGGCATTTTGAGCTCTTGTGTCTGGAGAAGCGTTTGAGCTGCAGAGGGGAATCCTTTAGCTGGGAAGAGGCACTGCCACAGGTGAAGGAACAGCTCACAGGGCAGCATCGTGAATCACAGAGTCACCTCGGGTGGGAGGGGAGATCTGGAGCTCTCTGATCCATCCCCTGGCTCAGAACTGGGGGTCCTTTGGCTTTCCTGCCCTGAACCTGAGCCTGGAGCTGACTGCAGCCCTGTTGTCCCCAGCCAAGGCGTGCAGGTACCCCGGGGAGCCGATCAATGGCAGACTGGTGCAGACTGAAGTGTTCACCTTTGGCTCCACAGTCAACTTCACCTGCAACACCGGGTAAGCCAGGGGCACCTGGGTCATGGGGCTTTTCCTCCCCTGCCAGGCTTCCAAAATTTTTCCCCTCTTTGCTGTCAGAGCCTCCCCCATGTCGGTAATTTCAGACCCTGACTGAAATATTTTTTAAGCTTTCCTTTGGGAGCTTTAAGACTGAATGTGAGTGTCTTTATCTCCTGCTTTGAGGCAGTTGAGTGTCTTTATCTCCTGCTTTGATGCAGTTCTTCCCAAACTCAGGTTCACCCTCCTGGCTCTTTCCAAACCCATTCCCAATGTTTCATTGTCTTTTTGAAGGAAAGATGTGAATACTGAGCTCAGGGCTGTAAGTGGTTGATAAAATATGTGCTTTTCCTCAGAAACTTGTCGGTTTTTAAATTTAAAAAATGTTTTTGTCAAAAGCCAGCGTGTCCTTGAGAAAATGACACTGATGACCAATTTCTGATCTGCTGGAATTCTGAGAGGAGCCCAAACCTGCCTGGTGTGGGTAACAGGACTGAGTTTGTGCAGTAATTCCCTCTCTGCTGTCTCACACAGGTACAGACTGATTGGACAGTCTGAGATTAAATGTGTGCTCAGAAATGACGAACTTAGATGGAACGGAGATATCCCCATCTGTGAGGGTAAGCAGAGTTCCCTAATTATCTATTCTTTAATTATCTGGATAAAGAAGCTGTTGTGTTGCTCTGCTGAGGATTTTGGCATCTCAGTGCATGGTGGAGCCTGGAAAGAAAGACATTTTCAATCTGTTTCCCTTCCTGCAGAAATGTTCATTCACTCTCTGCTGCAGCTGCATTTGAGCCTGGGTTACCCCAAACCCACTCAGGGCTGGTGCAGCACCTCAAAATCTTCCTTTGATTTCTGACCCTTCTGCCACCTCCTGTTTCCACCTTTTTCTGGCCAGATCTTTGGTTTAAAACAAATTAATTTTTTTGTTTTTTTCTCTTCTTCTTCCTTCTCACAATGATCTTCCCCTCCTTCCACAGCGATTCCCTGTGCGCCCCCTCCAGAAATAGCGAACGGGCAGCACAGTGGGGTGGACAAGGAGAGTTTTGTGTACGGGGATTCTGTCACCTACCGCTGCCAAAGCCCCCGGTGGGGGCAGAGACCTTTGTCCCTGGTGGGTGAGGCCTCCATTTTCTGCACGACCAAGGACAACCTGAACGGTGTGTGGAGCAGCCCAGCCCCGGAGTGCAAAGGTGAGCTGCTCCCACACCCCAGCCCCTGAGCTGCTGCCTGTTGTTGTAGGACACGAAAGAAAGATGAAAGACTAAATATTTCAGAAGGCAAAGAGCATAGAAAAAACTTTATTGTCTAATTTTTACTACTTTTTTATAAGTTGTTCTGATACAGATTTAACATGATTGGTGAATAGGAACAACACCTCTCTAATCCTACTGGTTAAACTGGAGAAACAGCAAAACACCACCTGGAGAAAGATTGTTTGGAGAAGGAATAGCTGTTTGCCAAGATTGTTTTGAGAAGGGATAGCTGTTTGCCAAGATTGTTTTGAGAAGGGATAGCTGTTTGCCAAGATTGTTTTGAGAAGGGATAGCTGTTTGCCAAGATTGTTTTGAGAAGAGACTTCCTTTAGAAGTTTTCCCTTGGGAGAAACATTAGCAGCTGCTGGCAGGCTGAAATCTCTCAGACCCAGAAATGTCAGGCCCACAGCTGCCTGTTCCTGCTCTGCTGTTTCCTCCCTTGGGACCTCCTCTCCCCTCCATCCTGCTGGAATGGAGCCACCTCTCGCAGGTGGGGGTCTCTGTGTGGCAGCTGTGACAGGAGTTGGGGTCTCCCCTCACGGCCACCGTGCCAGCAGGGAGGTGGGAGTGGGATTTCCCTGTGCTCACAGGGCAGCTGATCCCTCTCACCTGCTGCAAAATAAAACAGCTGCAAAGAACTCCCAGAGTTCTCCCTTTGCTCTCTTTATGTTTGCCTTACAAACCCCTGCTGTAACACGGGATGTACAAACCCACCCGTGGGCTCGAGATTTCTGAGCCTGAGAGAATTTTATCTGTGCTGCTTTTCCCAAGGGAAACCTTTCAGCAGCTCTCTCTCTCTTCCCAAAACAGCTTTTGTAAAGAGCTGCTCTTCTCTCAAAACATTTTTAGGTAAACTCTGTACCTTGTCCCATAACAAAACCTCTCCCAGGTCTTTTGTTTCCTATTTGTGTTATTGAATCATTGGAGAGAGGTGTCAATCCTATGGACCAACGGGGTTCCCTTTATTTACAGTTTACTCACTTTATATCATCAGCATGATATAAAGTGCATGGTGGAGCCTGGAAAGACATTTATATCACCAGCATGATATAAAGTGATTAAATTGTAAATAAAGCCTTCATTGTCTTCTACTTTGTGTCCTACAACACCCACCCCATCACCCCGCTGGCTGTCCTGGCCCTTTCCAGCCCTTTTGGTGACAAAAGGCCACTGGGATTTTTTTCCAAACCCCTCCTGTCCCCTCTGGATCTCACCTGCTGACTGCCTGTGTGCCTCCCCCGGCGCAGTGGTGACCTGTGAGCAGCCCAGAGTGCAGAATGGGAAGCTGGTGAGCGGGTACCGACCCCACTACAGCTTTGGGGACACTGTGCTCTTCGAGTGTGACTTTCACTTCAGCCTCAGCGGCAGCGACGTCTCCACCTGCAGGGACAACGACCTCTGGGAGCCCCCCCTGCCCGTCTGCCAGCGCAGTGAGTGTGCAGGGACAGCCCCTGGGAGCCCCCACCCCGCTCAGAGAGTGTCCACTGGGTCGGAAATTATGGGTGGTTACAACAGTGAAAATTAATGATTAGAATTATTAAAATTCTATAAATTATTAAATTATTAAAATTCTATTAAAAATTAATGATTAGAATCATTAAGGTTGGAAAATACCTCCAGCATCATCAGGTCCTTGACTGAGTCCCACCATGGCCCCCAGTGCCACATCCATGTGTTACTTGAGCACTTCCAGCAGTGGGGAGGCCACCACTGGAAATATCTTTGGGAATGGTTTGGGGTGGGAAAAACCTTAAAGCTCCTCAGGGCAGGGCTGAAGAGACCTAAAGCACCTTGCAAGGGTGGGGGGTTGGAAGCTTCTTGAGGCTTGGGAGGTTCCTGAGAAGCCCTGGGAGATATTTACCCATCCCACCCACCTCCTGCCATGGGCAGGGACACCTCTCACCACCCCAGGGTGCTCCAAGCCCTGTCCAACCTTTCCTTGGACACTGCCAGGGTCGGGGCAGCCACAGCTTCTCTGGGCATCACCCTCACAGGGAGGAATTTCTGATTGAAACCCAACCTCCTTCATCTTAAACCCCTTCCCCACTGTCCTGGCACCCCAAGCCCTTGTGAAAAGTCTCTCTCCACAGAAAAAAAAAATATTTGTATGTCTTCATTTATCTCATTTGCATTCCCTCCTTACCCTTCCTGAACCTGGGTGATTCAGTGCCTCTCAGAATGAACATGAGCCCACGGATTTCACCCCAATCCCCTCCATCCCAGTGGAATCCCATAACTGGTGTCTCCCCCCAGGCAGCTGCGATGACCCCCCCGATGTGAGGAACGCTGTGAAGGCCAGGCTGGCTGGGAATCTGTTCCCGGTGGGCACCGTGGTCACCTACGAGTGCCAGCACAACCACCGGTTCAGCACGGGGGGAACCACCTGGAACATCAGCTGCCTGCAGGATTTTGTGTGGAGTGAAACCCCACCCCCGTGTGAGGGTGAGTGCCTGGGGCTTGCCTGGGGCTGCCGGGATGTGTGAGGGAGCTGCCCCAGGGTTTGGGACTGCCTGGGGCACAGGGGATGCCCCAGGGCCCGGCTGGGTCTTTGCTGAGTCCGGAATTCCTTTGATTTATTCCCCAGCTGCAGAGTTTTGCTTTGCTTTATTTGCCAGCTCTGCTTTCTGCTCCCTTGAACCTTTGGAAAAATATCCCTCGTGGTCTTGAGGGTGCAGCACAAACATTCCAACCCCAGGAAAGCCCAGAGATGCTTTTGGGACAGATTTAATGTCACGATATGTGGGGCAGCCACAACTTCTGTGGGCATCACCCTCACAGGGAAGAATTTGTTCCCAATATCTGATCAAAACTAAATCCTTCATCTTAAACCCCTTCCCCACTGTCCTGCCACCCCAAGCCCTTGTGAAAAGTCTCTTTCTAGAGGGAAAAAACCCAAATTGTATATGTTCATTTGTCTGTGTCCTACAAGACATCCATCCTTGACTTCACAACGAATTTCCTGTCCCGCTTGGCTTTGTGGTTTCACAAAATGGTTTCACCCTTGCTGATGTTTGGCATTTCCCAGGAGTTCGTTGCCCAGATCCACACATCCCCAATGGAATGCCCTTGCGCCTGTGGGGACCCAAGGAGGGTTATGAGTTCGGGGACAGGCTGGAGGTGAGGTGCACAGAGGGATTCACCTTCCGAGGCCGCGGCTCCAGCATCACCCTGCGCTGTGGCAGCGATGGGGAATGGGATCCAGCCGTGCCAGAGTGCATCCCAGGTGGGACACAGCCCAGGGATGGTCGTGGTGGAAGCCAGGGAGGATTTTCCCTCACTCCAGGTGGCACCAGATACACTGGATTAATGTGGAATATGCAGCAAAAAATCCAGATGGGCCCCATGGATTGAGGGCAGGGGTTTGGGGGGCTGAGCTGGTGTCTGCAGGGGTGCCAGGGTGGTGGGCTGGAAACTTCTGGAGGCTTGGGAGGTTCCTGAGAAGCCCTGGGAGACATTTACCCAGCTGGAAGGGATGGGGTTTGTGTTTGGGGTTTGTGTTTGGGGCTGGGGTTTGTGTTTGGGGTTTGTGTTTGGGGCTGTGGATTTTGTTTGTGTTTGGGGTTTGTGTTTGGGGTTTGTGTTTGGGGTTTGTGTTTGGGGTTTGTGTTTGGGGTTTGTGTTTGGGGTTTGTGTTTGGGGTTTGTGTTTGGGGTTTGTGTTTGGGGCTGTGGTTTGGGGCTGTGGTTTGTGTTTGGGGCTGTGGATTTTGTTTGTGTTTGGGGTTTGTGTTTGGGGCTGTGGTTTGGGGCTGTGATTTATGTTTGGGGCTGCTTTGCTGACACGAGGCTGAGGGGCAGAGGATGTTCCCAAGGCATTTCCCCTGTCAGGAGAAAAGGAGTGTAAATAACTGACACTGCTCCAGTGTCCAGGACCACAGGAATATCCACAAAAACTCAGGAACACCTTGCCAGGAGGGAAAAGCTGCTCCACCTCCCAGGGCAGCCAGCGTTAGAGCGTGGAGAATTCCCTGTGCTGCCCCTTCAGGGTTACAGCCTGAGCCCTGCCCTGGGCATGGTCACTTTTCAGGGTTCACATTTGTTGGTAGCTCTCCTCCATAGAAAGGATGGCTGGAATTCATCTTGGGAGCACACAACATCCTTTCTTTTCCATGATTTCTTTTCCATGATTTCTTTTCCATGATTTCTTTTCCATGATTTCTTTTCCATGATTTCTTTTCCATGATTTCAGAACCACGCTGCCCCAAGCCAGACATCCATCGTGGCCAAGTGGTGGATGAAAGGAGCAGCTACAGAGTGGGGGCCCAGCTGAGACCCCAGTGTGAGGAGGGTTTTGCCCTCAGGGGCTCCGAGTCCATCACCTGTGGGGCTGATCTGAGCTGGAAACCTGAGCTGCCCTTCTGTGACAAAGGTACGTGTGACACGGGGGACAGGACATCTCCTGCCACCACGGGGTGGTGCCTGCAGATCGAGCTGAGCTCCCCAGGGTTGGAATTAAAATCATTAAGGTTGGAAAATCCCTCCAACATCATCATGTCCTTGACTGAGTCCCACCACGGCCCCCAGTGCCACATCCATGTGTTTTTCCAGGAGTGGGGAGGCCACCACTGGAAATATCCTGATATTTCTGGTGTCACTGGTGTGACACAAAATGAGCACACAGTCACACACAGAGACATCCAAGGCAAAAAAAGGGTGTTTATTTTTCAGACTTTGTAATTTATAGAATTTTCACGGTGAAAGTGGGTTGGAGGATGAGGTTGTCCCCTCTCAACCACACTGGTCAGACAACATCAATCAGTTCTCTCCTCCTCCAAGAAAGAATGCAAAACAATGATATTTTTAGACAAAAGTGTGTGAGAAATCCACTATAAAAAATGTAAACATCAGAAGGCTGAGCACAACTTTGGGAGAACAAGGGGACATTTCTGGAGGCCTGAGCTGGTGTAAGAGCCCAGAGTGCAGTGCAGGCAGCAGCTCCTGCTGAGTTTGCCTCACACCAACCACGATGTGAACTTTGTGTTGGTTTCACAGAAATGCTTTTGGTTCTCCCGTGGTGATGATAACTGCACGTGTCCCTCTCTATCAATTCCTTTTGTTCCACAGTCTGTGGGGCCCCCCCGGGGATCCCCTTTGGGCAGCACTCTGGCAGGGGGCTCAGGGAGTTCCCCTACGGCGCCAACGTCACCTACAGGTGTGCAGAGGGGCTGTCCCTGATCGGGGATGAGACCCTGCACTGCACCTCCGAGGATGGGGAGAACCTGAATTGGAGCGGAGCTGCCCCGGAGTGCAGGGGTGAGTGTGTGGGGTCAGGGTGTGGGGTGAGTGCTGTGGGGTCAGGGTACAGGATCATGGTACAGGATCACGGTATGGGGTCAGGGTGTGGGGTCAGAGTACAGAGTCAGGGTATGGGGTCAGAGTATGGGGTTCGGGTATGGGATCAGGGTACGGGATCAGGGTGTGGGATCCAACTATGGGATCAGGATACAGGGTCAGGGTATGGGATCACAGTACAGGATCAGAGTATGGGATCAGGGTAATGGATCAGGGTATGGGGTCAGGGTGTGGGGTTAGGGTATGGGATCAGGGTACGAGGATCAGACTGAGCCAGGCCCCGGGGTCAGTGTTAGCACTCAGAACAAGGCCCTGGGGTCAGTGTTAGCACTCAGAACAAGGAGTTAAACCCAGCAGGGCTGCCTGGAGACGCTGCTTCCCTCCCCGGAGGAAGGGGGGATGATCCATGTGGAAGTGCCAGACCCTGCTCTCCTGACTCGGGGCTGGGGAGGAGCAGCCGTGCCCGGGCTCTGCTGCCCCCAGAGCCCATTGCCAGCTCTGCTCTGTCCCGCAGCCGTTCGGTGCCCCAAGCCCGCGGTGCAGAGGGGGAGGATGAGCCCGCAGAGCTTCACCTTTCCCTACGGGCTGCTCCTGCACTTCTCCTGTGACGAAGGCTTCGCTCTGCGCGGCGCTGCCCAGAGCCGGTGCGGGGCTGACGGCACCTGGGACCCGCCCCTGCCCACCTGCCAGCCAGGTGAGTTCAGCATTTTCTCCTCCCTCTCCTTTTCCTTGCCCACCTGCCAGCCAGGTGAGTTCAGCATTTTCTCCTCCCCCTCCTTTTCCTTGCCCACCTGCCAGCCAGGTGAGTTCAGCATTTTCTCCTCCCTCTCCTCTTCCTTGCCCACCTGCCAGCCAGGTGAGTGCCAGCCCTGCCCTGCACACCCCAGGGGTTGCTCTGTTGGGTCACAGACAGGGATTTGTGAGGTGTTTTCTCCTCCATCCCCTCCCATTTTTCCCTGCTGTTTTTCCCTTTCCCTCCACCCCACAGCCCTGCTCAGGGGCGCTGCTGTCCTTCACTTATTTTGGGGGTTTTCCACCAAATAATATTTGATTTTTTGCGTGTGTTTCCCCTCCAGTTCGGTGCCCCAGTTCCGTGAGTCAGGGGGACGTTATGGTTCACTTCAACAAGCTGTGGTACGAGGTGAATGAAACGGTGTCCTTCTACTGCAAACAGGATCAGAATTTAGTGACACGCTTCGAAACCACCTGCTCAGCTAATGGCACCTGGACACCAAAACCCACGTGTGTAAGTACCACCAGCTGCCCCATTTTTCCTGTTTCTTGCCCCATTTTTCCTGTTTCTTGCCCCATTTTTCCTGTTTCTTGCCCCATTTTTTCCTGTTTCTTGCCCCATTTTTCCTGTTTCTTGCCTCATTACTCCCATTTCTTCCCCCATTTTTTCCTGTTTCTTGCCCCCATTTTTTGCTGTTTCTTGCCCCATTTTTCCTGTTTCTTACCCCGTTTTTCCTGTTTCTTCCCCCATTTTTTCCTGTTCCTTGTCCCATTTTTCCTGTTTCTTACCCCATTTTTCCCGTTTCTTGCCCCATTTTTTCCTGTTTCTTGCCCCATTTTTTCCTGTTTCTTGCCCCATTTTTTCCTGTTTCTTGCCCCATTTTTTCCTGTTTCTTGCCCCATTTTTTCCTGTTTCTTGCCCCATTTTTCCTGTTTCTTGCCCCATTTTTTCCTATTTCTTGCCCCATTTTTCCTGTTTCTTGCCCCATTTTTTTCCTGTTTCTTGCCTCATTACTCCCATTTCTTCCCCCATTTTCTCCTGTTTCTTGCCCTATTTTTTCCTGTTTCTTGCCCCATTTCTAGCCTGGAATAGCTTTGCTCCAGCTTCACCAGGGTGGTTGCTTTGTCCCCCCACACTGGAGTCTCACCCTGCCTTTGTTTTGGTTCTTTTAAAGAGGAAGTTTCCTGCCTGTGAGAAGATTCTTAGATACAAACCAAATTTTGAGTGTGGAATTCCTCTGCCAGAGCTGAAAACCCTGCTGGAAGTCCAGAAACTCTACCTGGAGATCCAGAAACTGGAAAAGGATCTGCGCACCCGCTATTGACTGGTGGCACTGGGATTGAAAGAGCCATCCTGCATCTCTGGGTGCTGGATCACGATGCCCACTGAGGATTTTTTATGACTTTGTAATTTGTGCTAATGCTGAAGTAGCCAGAGCAAAATTCAACAATGATGCGCAGTTTTAGTCACGTGAGGAGCCAAACTTGTGAGTCAGTTTTTGGGGCTCACCAGGCTGAGTTTGTAGATCACTTTATGCCTTTTCAAGCTTCACACTTAGATCTGTTTGCCACACTAGGAAGGAGCTGAGTGGAAAGTGAATTTTGGTGGTACAAACGGGCATGAACGTGGTGAGAGCCGCTCACCCCCAGCTGCTGCACCTCTCCAGTCTATCCCAGTGCTGCCCAGCTGCACTCATTAATGGGAACGACCCCTTCACTGCCTAATTACTTTTCAGTTGACTAAGAAAACCTTTGCTGTCCTAGCAAAGTAAAAAATGCCAGCTTTCCTTCCCCAGCAGGATGGACGGGCCCGTGGTGGTGCCACATCCCTGTGTGTGCCCCAAGGACAAAACAACAGCGAACAGAAAGAAATGGCTGAGTTTTAAATTGATTTTTTTTCTGTAACATCCAGTGAAGGGGAAGCAGAGATTGTTGTGATGGGAGCAGGGATTGTAATAAACCTGCAGTTGGAATGACAGCTCTGCCTGGGGTTTAATGATCTGAATTGAAGGGAAGTGTTTGTATGATACCTATGGAATATATAAAGTGTGTATAATAAATCAGTTTATTTCTAGTGTGTGTAGATAGACTCAGCTCAGTGAGGTGCTGTTCCATCAGTGCAGGGATTGGGGGGTATTTTCACAGCACAGGTGGGGTTTTACCCCCACCCCACCTGCTCTGGGGGTAAATGTGCTCCAGCCACGAGGCCAGGCTGCTGCAGAGGGGTTGGAGCTGTAAATCACCTCCATCCATCCCCCCGTGCCCACAGCAGCCTCCTTGCACATCCCAGCCGGGCAGCTCGGGGCTGGGGGTGGTGACAGTGGCGTGTCCGGCCTGTCCCCAACTTCCCGCTGCTGCTTCCCCTTCCCTGCGGGGCTCCGGGGGCAGAGGATCAATCCTGGCCGGGGCAGCTCCCATCGCACACCATGCCCGGGCTGCTGGGGCCAGGGCAGCTCCTGGCAGTGATGGTTCTGCTGCTGCAGCCGGCGGGGACTCGGGGTGAGTGTCCTGCTCTCCTTCCCCGGGCTCTGCTCCTCTCCTTTCCCCGGGCTCTGCTCCCTTCCCTCCCCGGGTTCTGCTCCTCTCCCTTCCCCGGGCTCTGCTCCTCTCCCTTCCCCGGGCTCTGCTCCCTTCCCTCCCCGGGCTCTGCTCCCTTCCCTCCCCGGGCTCTGCTCCGCTCCCTGCCCGGGCTCTGCTCCGCTCCCTCCCCGGGCTCTGCTCCTCTCCCTGCCCGGGCTCTGCTCCTCTCCCTGCCCGGGCTCTGCTCCCTTCCCTCCCCGGGCTCTGCTCCTCTCCCTCCCCGGGCTCTGCTCCCTTCCCTCCCCGGGCTCTGCTCCCTTCCCTCCTTGGGGGTTTTGCCTCCTCGGGCTCTGCTTTCTTTTCTCCAGGGCTTTGGGAAGAGCTGACAGAGCCCTGCAGTGCCTGCAGGGGCTCCAGGAAGGCTGGAGAGGGGCTTTTCACCAGGGATGGAGTGACAGGGAAAGGGGAAGGGGTTTAAGGTGAATAAGGGCAGGTTTGGATGGGGTGCTGTGAAGGATTTCTCCCTGGGAGGGTGGGCAGGCCCTGGCACAGGTGCCCAGAGCAGCTGGGGCTGCCCCTGGATCCCTGGCAGGGTCCCAGGCCAGGCTGGACAGGGTTTGAAACACCCTGGGACAATGGAAGGTGTCCCTGCCATGGCAGGGGTGGCACTGGCTGGGGTTTAATGTCCCTTCCATTCCAACTTTAATGTCCCTTCCATTCCAACTTTAATGTCCCTTCCACGATTCTCTGGTTGATTCTGTGACGCCTCAGCCCTGGGGCAGCCCCCAGGCCTCCCCCAGGCTGACCTCAGAAGTGCAGAAGTGCAAATCTGCTGAGCACTGAATGTCTCTGGGAAGGGGAATAAGCAGCAGTTTCTGTCTGGAAGTTGGGGGTTCAGCTAAACCCAAACCTTTCCAGAACCTTCTCCAGGGTGCACAGCCTGTCCCTGCACCAACACTGCCTGGTTCATATCCTGAATATTTATTGCTTTTACTTCCTGATGCTTTCTCAACTCATTTCCCAAAGCCAAACATCACTAACGAGGTGCCAATAATTAACCTGGGGCCTGGAGGAGACACAAACAAAATATTTTCCAAGATCTTTCCCGTGGGGATGGCACCAAAGGCAGCATCGGTGGCACTGCCCTGGCACAGCGCAGGTGTGTGAGGCTGCAGCACCTGGATGTGAACCAGGATAGCCAAACACATTTTTAACTCTGTTCTGGTGACGTGCCAGCACTGCCAGGGGTGAAGAAATCCCAGCCAGAGCTGCTGGAGTTTTGTTTTTTCTGTTATTTGTGATAAACCCCCAAATATTTCTCATGGGAGATGTGGAGAGAGGAGTTTGTGTTGGGACATCAGTGATGTGCAGGTGTGACAGAGGTTGTGCAGCTGTTGTAGAGCCGCTTTTTTGTTGTTTTTTGCAAGGCTGGAGGGGCTGCTGCACCCTGGGGTGCTGAGGCACTGTGCCCTGCCTGAGCAAGTGCTCCAGGGAAAGGGCAGAAAAGGTTTTGGTTGTGTGGGAAGGAAACCCGACAGGTTTGGGGTCCTGTTGGGGCTGCTCGGGATGTTTAACCCCTAAACCCCCACCTCAATCCCTGCATTTAACAAACAACTTTGTCTCCTTTTGTTGTAGGACATGAAAGAAAAATGAATGACTCTAAATATTTCAGAAAGCAAAAAGTGTGGGAAAAAGCTTTATTGTCTAATTCTTACTACTTTTTATAAGGTTCTGACACAGATTTAACACAATTGGTGAATGGGAATGACACCTCTCTAATCCCATTGGTTAAACCAGAGAAACAGCAAAACAACACCTGGAGAAAGATGGATGTTTGGAGAAAGGAGAGTTGTTTGCTAAGATTGTTTGGAGAGAGGAGAGTTGTTTGCCAAGACTGGTTTGAGAAAGGAGAGTTGTTTGCCAGGACTGATTTGAGAAGAAGCTTTCTTGAGAAATTTTTCCTTGGGAAAAAAAATTAGCAGCTGCTAGCAGCTAAAATCTCTCAGACCCAGAAATATCAGACCCACATCCTCTCACTCACACAGACACTTGGTCACTGCGATGGCATCACACTAGAACAGCCCTGAAAATTCATTTTTTAAATTTTTTTAATTTTTTTTTTTTATTATTATTTCTTTTGGTGATCCACAGGGGCTCAGTGTCCCGTCCCTCACATTGCACACGGGCAGCTGAGCTCTGCAGAGAACTTCACCCACGGCAGCACGGCCACGCTGAGGTGTGACCCCGGCTTCATGCCCCTGAGCCCCGGCACCACGCCGAGGTGCACCTCCAGGGGCAGGTGGTACCCAGGGGTGCCCTCCTGCGTCCCAGGTAAGCTCAGCCCCTCCTCCTGGCCTTTTTCAGGTGCATTTGGCTGCTCCTGTTCCCCCAAAAGCACTTGGAGGGGGGTTGGAGGGTGGGCATCACCCGGAGCGCTGCTGGCTGCCAGGATTCCCCCTGGGATCACCCTGGGGAGCGTGGCAGGGCTGTCCCTTCCTGCAGGGGACACACACCAGGCACCAAAGCACACGAATGAAGCCAGGGGGTCTGTGCGAGACTGGAACAGAGCAATGCACGATCTGAGCAATGTGGTTAATACAGGCATTCTCCCTCTATTGCTACAAAATGGGGAGTTATATACAGGAGTACATAGTTTACACTGACAGCTGCATTCTAATTGGTACTTGAACAGAAAGGAATGTAAACAATCCTAACTTTAAGGTCATCACGGTGAAATTGCTAAAACTATACTAATTAATTCTAAGCACATCTTAATCTAATTTCTTACTGTGCCACAGCTCTACTCACTGCTAACTAGGCCCAAATCTGAGGCCTAGCCCAGGATAGCTCAGGCCCTGTCCCATAGCAAATCATGCCCCTGCTCACTAAGGAATTCTTCTACACACCAGAGTAAAGATCCTCACTCAGTTCACATCCTCTGGTGGATTTCCCCATGGTTTTTCCCTTTCCCTTCACCTCCCAGCCACGCTCAGGGGCGGTTGCTGTCCCTCATGAATTTTGGGGGTTTTTCACCAAAGAAAAGCTCCCAGTGCTGAGGGTCTGTGCTGTCCCCGATCAGTGTCCCCTGCTCTGTCCCCAGGGCACTGCTGAGGGTCTGTCCCTGTCCCTGCTCTGTGTCCCCTGCTCTGTCCCCAGTGCTGAGGGTCTGTGCTGTCCCTGCTCTGTGTCCTGTCCCCTGCTCTGTGTCCCCTGCTCTGTCCCCAGGGCCCTGCTGAGGGTCTGTGCTGTCCCTGCTCTGTCCCCAGGTCACTGCTGAGGGTCTGTCCCTGTCCCTGCTCTGTCCCCAGGTCACTGCTGAGGGTCTGTCCCCTGTCCCTGCTCTGTCCCCAGGGCAGCACTGAGGTTCTGTCCCCTGTCCCTGCTCTGTGTCCTGTCCCCTGCTCTGTCCCCAGGTCACTGCTGAGGGTCTGTCCCCTGTCCCTGCTCTGTCCCCAGGGCAGCACTGAGGTTCTGTCCCCTGTCCCTGCTCTGTGTCCTGTCCCCTGCTCTGTCCCCAGGGCCCTGCTGAGGGTCTGTGCTGTCCCTGCTCTGTCCCCAGGTCACTGCTGAGGGTCTGTCCCTGTCCCTGCTCTGTCCCCAGGTCACTGCTGAGGGTCTGTGCTGTCCCTGCTCTGTCCCCAGGGCAGTGCTGAGATGCTGTCCCCTGTCCCCAGGTCACTGCCGCCACCCTCCCCCTGTGGAATTCGCCGACCCCCACCCGTACCGCAGCGAGTCCCCGGTCGGGGCCACCCTGAGCTACTCGTGCCGCTTCGGGTTCTCGCCGATCCCCGGGGTGTCCCCAACCATCACCTGCCTGCAGAACTTCACCTGGTCCGCGGCGCCGAGGCTGTGCCAGAGTGAGTCCAGCGCTTCCTTCGCTTTTCCAACGGGGCATCCATGGAATGACACGGATCCCAAATCCCCCGGCCGTGCTGCGGGGCCAGCAGCGCTTCCTTCAGCACCTCCAGCCCTCCCCGGCAATAATTTTGCTGCTCAAAGGGTGGCGTGGCTGGGAAGGAGAAGCTGCGGTTCCCGCTGGTTTGTTTAGCAGCTCCAAGGATTCAGGGATGCAGCCAGTGATGGTTTCTGGCTGATCCCAGGGCTCTCACATCCTTCTGCCTTCCAGGAGAAATGGTTGTTAGGCTGTAATTCCCACCCTGAGCCTGCCAGCTCTGCCCGGAGCTGTCTGGCAGCTTGGCTGGGTGGGTGAAGCCCCGACACTGCTGATCCCTCTGTGCAAACCTCTCCTCTCTGTGCAAACCTCTCCCCTCTCTGTGCAAACCTCTCCTCTCTCTGTGCAAACCTCTCCTCCCTCTGTGCAAACCTCTCCCCTCTCTGTGCAAACCTCTCCTCTCTCTGTGCAAACCTCTCCTCTCTCTGTGCAAACCTCTCCTCCCTCTGTGCAAACCTCTCCTCTCTCTGTGCAAACCTCTCCCCTCGGGTCCCCCAGAGGTGCAGTGCCCCAGGCCGGTGATCCCCCACGGCAGCGAGGACGGCCCCGGGAGTGCCCCGTACACCTTCGGGCAGCAGCTGGAGTTCCAGTGTGACTATGGCTACGTGCTCCAGGGCGAGAAGAGGGCGCAGTGCTCCTCTGACGGGATGTGGAGACCCCCCGTGCCCCACTGTGCCAGGGGTGAGTGGGGACAGCAGCAGGGCTGGGAGTGCCACCCCCGGGGAGGGACAGCAGGGGAAATTGTGTGGGGTGTGAGGAGAAGGTGCCGAAACCACAGCCTTGAAGGGCTTCAGAATTTCCATCCTCTACCCAAACTGTGACTGGTGAAATGTGTTGGTTAACGGGACTTCCTAAAGGATTCTCTAAGGGATTTCGGATGCTCAGCATTCCCTGGCCTTGCCTAGGAGCAGGATCGCCTTTCCTGGGAAAGAGGAGGGGATAAGGAAGGGGAAGGGGCTGCAGGGGAGGGGACAGATGCTGCAGGTGCTGAGGGTTGGGTTTGTGGGCTGGGTCAGGCTGGGAGCACTGGCACAGCCCGGGCCAAAGCTGGCCAGAGGTGAGGAGGGCTGTGAGGAGAGCGACACTCAGCATGAGCTGCTCCCACTACTTCCCTCATCCCAGCTGGATGAGGAAAACCCGACTTTTCCCTTTGCTCTCACACAGTCTGTGACCCCCCTCCCAAAATCACCAACGGGCAGCACTCTGCTGGGGGGGTTCAGTATTTCCCCTACGGCGCTGAGGTGAAGTACAGCTGTGGGAAAGGGCTGTCCCTGATCGGGGACGAGACCCTGCACTGCACCTCCGAGGATGGGGAGAACCTGACCTGGAGTGGAGCTGCCCCGGAGTGCAGGGGTGAGTGTGTGGGGTCAGGGTGTGGGGTGAGTGCTGTGGGGTCAGGGTGTGGGGTCAGGGTATGGGATCATGGTACAGGATCAGGGCATGGGATTAGGGTATGGGGTCAGGGTACAGGATCAGGGCATGGGATCAGAGCATGAGATCAGGGTATTGGATAAGAGTATGGGATCAGGGTATGGGATCACAGTACAGGATCAGGGCATGCAATCAGAACATGAGATCAGGGTATAGGGTTAGGGTATGGGATCAGGGTACGGGATCAGAGCATGAGGTCAGGGTATGGGGTCAGGGTACAGTATCAGGGTATGGGGTCAGGGTGTGGGGTTAGGGTATGGGATCAGGGTACGAGGTCAGGCTGAGCCAGGCCCTGGGGTCAGTGTTAGCACTCAGAACAAGGAGTTAAACCCAGCAGGGCTGCCTGGAGACGCTGCTTCCCTCCCCGGAGGAAGGGGGGATGATCCATGTGGAAGTGCCAGACCCTGGCTCTCCTGACTCGGGGCTGGGGAGGAGCAGCCGTGCCCGGGCTCTGCTGCCCCCAGAGCCCATTGCCAGCTCTGCTCTGTCCCGCAGCCGTTCGGTGCCCCAAGCCCGCGGTGCAGAGGGGGAGGATGAGCCCGCAGAGCTTCACCTTTCCCTACGGGCTGCTCCTGCACTTCTCCTGTGACGAAGGCTTCGCTCTGCGCGGCGCTGCCCAGAGCCGGTGCGGGGCTGACGGCACCTGGGACCCGCCCCTGCCCACCTGCCAGCCAGGTGAGTTCAGCATTTTCTCCTCCATCTCCTCTTCCTTGCCCACCTGCCAGCCAGGTGAGTTCAGCATTTTCTCCTCCATCTCCTCTTCCTTACCCACCTGCCAGCCAGGTGAGTTCAGCATTTTCTCCTCCATCTCCTCCTCCTTCATTTTTAATGTGCATTTTCCGTTCAGTTCAGCATCCCAAACCCCCAGGGAGGGAGGATGTAGAGATTCACTAACAAATTGTGGTATGGGGTGAATGAAACTTCTACTGCAAACCTGATGGGTATTTAGGGGTGCTTCCAAACCTCCCTGCTCAGTCTGTGGCCCTGGGGCAGAGCAGAGGGTTTGGGGTGCAGCACTGCCTGGCTCTGTCTGTCCTTGGGGCTCCCTGAGTCCTTCCCCTCTTTGCAGAAGAAACAACTTTCCCAAAGCTGGGGATTTCCAGGTAATGGTTGAGTTTTTATCGACAGCTCTGTGTAAAGGAGGCTCTGGGCAGGTCAGGAGCTCATTGATTTTCCCTTCCCTCATTGCCAAATGTCGTGGGGATGCCTGGGTTGAGCCATTGCCAGGAAATCCATAAGGATTTCAAATCCATGAGGAACTCACAGTACCTCGCAGGGGCTGCTCTGACCTTCACCCCCCCGAGGAGAAGGATTTCTGCTTTCACTTTTGATTTCACAGCTCCACAATTTTAAGTTCCTCTGCACTGGCTTAGCCCTCCCAAACTCCTCTCTGACCTCTGTACCGTGGGTTTCCTTTCAGTTCTGTGCCCACAACCCCAAGTGCCCTATGGGAGGCTCACAAACCCTTTGGGTGCTAAAAGTTGGTACCAGACCCACGAGAGCGTCACCTTCGAGTGCCTCCCTGGCTACCAGCTCCCAGACAATGGAGTGACGCCTTTGGAAGACACCTGGACAGCCACGTGCTTGCCTGGTGGCAGCTGGACACCACTGCCCAAGTGTGTGAGTACCACAGGATTGCAGAAGGGTTTGTTTGGGTCGGGAGGAGCCTTAAGGATCATCCAGTTCCCCCCCTGCTGTGGTCCAGCCTTTCCAGGTGCTCAGAGCCCTGGGTTGCTGAGCCTGGCTGAGCCCCTGTGGGTGCTGCCTGATTTATAACGTGAAAACTGCTTAAACTTCTCAAAAACTTTTAATTTCTGGTCCTCAGGAGGGTGCAGCCCCTGTTGGGATGGGGCAGCCTCGGAGCTGAGGGGTGGGAGGCTCTGCCTCTGCTGCACTCCATCCTCACAGGCTTCTCTGGGGTTTCTTTTCCTGTTTCACAGATGAAAGAAGGTGATGCTGGAGTGTGTCAAGAGGTTCTTTATCTTAAATCGACCTTTGAATGCGGCGTGCCTGTAGAAAAAGTGAAAAGTCTGCTGGAAATACGGAAACTGTTCCTGGAGATTAAAAAGCTGGAGATGGAACTAGAAAACTGAAATGAAACTGGACCCCTGTAACCTTCACCTTTCCTTTGGTGAACTCAGTTTGGCAGTCACAAGAAGGCTCAGGGTGATTTTATGGTTTATGTTTGCATGCCTGGAGCCCGAAAAATAATCACCAGTGCATGGCAGGCAGCTCTGGCTGTGCTGGATGCCAGAGCAGGGAGTGGGTTTTGCTCTAACCTGCAAGCTTGATTTGCTCTTTAACTAATAAGTTGTTTCACATTTCCTATTAGGAAGCATAGAAAGAGATTAAATTTAGCTTTTTAAATCACTGTCTTAACTGTGGTGAGCTGAGGCAAACGGGAGTGAAGCCCAGGAAAGCTGAGATGAGTCCAGAGTTGGCTCTGAACCCCAGGGTCCAGCTGGGGTTTGGGTACATTTGCTCCCTGCAGAGAACAGTGGTGCAATGAGTGTTAAACCTGATTTCTGTTCACCCAGTGCAGAAATCTCCTGATTTCTGTTCACCAACTCCTGATTTCTGTTCACCCAGCACAGAAATCTCCTGATTTCTGCTCACCTAGCTCCCAATTTCTGTTCACCAACTCCTGATTTCTGTTCACTCAGCTCCTGATTTCTGTTCACCAACTCCTGATTTCTGTTCACCCAATTCCTGATTTCTGTTCACCCATATCCTGATTTCTGTTCTCCCAGCTCCTGATTTCTGTTCAACAGCTCCTGATTTCTGTTTTTCTGGATGAGAGCAGTTCACAGCAGGTGCACTGTAAACGCTGCTGTCACCTCATCCCTGGATTTAACCAGGGAAAACTTCCTGGCTGTGCCAAATATCCGAGCTGGTGTCATCGTCCACATCCCCATTCCTGGGGAGCAAGTACCTTTGATGTCGTGGTTATTCCCAGGGGTTTATCCAGGGGGGAATTGTGATCTGTTGTGTTGGCTGCAAATTGGGCAGAGTTCCAGCAGGACAACCCTGTTCCTCAGGGAATGCTGGGCAGATCCTGTGCCTCTCATGTCATGGTTATTCCTGGGGGTTTATCCAGGGGGGAATTGTGATCTGTTGTGTTGGCTGCAAATTGGGCAGAGTTCCAGCAGGACAACCCTGTTCCCATTCCAGGAATGCTGATCAGATCCTGTGCCTCTGGTTATTCCCAGGGGTTTATCCAGGGGAGGAATTGTGATTTGTCGTGTTGGCTGTAAATTGGGCGGAGTTCCAGCGGGACATCGCTGTTCCTCAGGGAATGCTGAGCAGATCCTGTGCCTCTGGTTATTCCCGGGGTTTATCCAGGGGTGGAATTGTGATCAGTTGTGTTGGCTGTAAATTGGGCAGAGTTCCAGCGGGATCCAGCGCTGGTTCCGGGGGAAAGCCGAGCCCTGGCACTGGGGTGAGTCCCGGGGAGCTCCGGGAGCTGCAGCAGCCCAGGCCGGGTGGGAGGAGGAGGAGAAGGAGGAGGAGGAGGAGGAGCCTTCACCTCCTGCACGAGCATCACCGCCGGATGAGTGCTTTTAAAAGTGATTAAAATCGCTTTATTTATTACCAGAGCCTGAACAACAGCCGGGGAAGTGGCGGGGTGTCTGATTTTGCACAGAAAGGTGCTCTGGGTGCTTCTCCACCTCCAGGTGAGGAGCTCAGGGCTGTCCCCCTCCGGGGTGACACCTCTGTCCCCTCCGCCCGGAGCTCACCTGGTGCTGCGGGCAGGGGTTCCACCTCCCCCTGCGAGTGTGAATAAACTCCGAGTGTGTGTGTGAGAGGGAGTTTAGCAGCGCTGGCTGATGTCACACATCACACGGGGTTAATGCAGCTGCTCACACCCGTTCCTCATTACCAGTGAGTCAGGAAATCAATGAAAAAAAAAATAACAGCAAACAAGAAGGAAAATGATTTAATTTGCTTCACTGACGCTGCTGACAGCAGAGCTGTGCTGCATCACCTGCCAGCAAATAACTGAGGAGGTGTTTTCCTGGACACAGCCTGGGGCTGGAATTGGGTTTTTTTCTTCTCTGGAAACGGTGGTTTTGGAAAATTTGTGTCGGTCCGTGCTCAGAGCCTGATGGGGCAGGAGGATCGGGAGTTTCTCCCCGAGCCCGTGAGTGACAGTTGTCCCCACCCCGGCTGCTCTCCGTGTTCCTGACGGGGATTTCAGCTCCGTGGGTGTCCCGGGAAGGTTTCCACACGTCCAGAGGTTTGGTGGAGCTTCTGCATCCCCTCCCAGCCCTGCACACAGCCCGGGGAGGCTGCAGGGCTGGACAGAGGAGCACAGGGCTGGCTACAATGACGGCTGGAGCACAGGGCTGGGGGGGCCACCCCGACCCCCCGGGCTGGGGGGGCCACCCCGACCCCCCGGGCTGGGGGGGACACCCCGACCCCTCGGGCTGGGGGAGACACCCCGACCCCCCGGGCTGTGGGGGACACCCTGACCCCCCGGGCTGGGGGGGACACCCCGACCCTCCGGGCTGGGGGGGACACCCTGAGCCCCCGGGCTTGGGGGGACACCCCGACCCTCCGGGCTGTGGGGGACACCCCGACCCCCCGGGCTGGGGGAGACACCCCGACCCCCCGGGCTGTGGGGGACACCCCGACCCTCCGGGCTGGGGGGGACACCCTGAGCCCCCGGGCTTGGGGGGACACCCCGACCCCCCGGGCTGGGGGGCAGCCTCTGGCCATCCCGTGCTGCTCCTGGCAGTTTTCCTGTGGCTCCTCAGCATTCCTGCGGCTCGCGGTGAGTACGGGGCCGTGGGAAGGGCCGGACGCACCTGCCCGGCCCCACCCGGCTGCTCAGGGGCTGGGCTGGGTGATGCCACCCCCCGAGCTTGGGGACTGTCACAGCTCCAGCCCTGGCTGGTGCCTTTCCCCCAGGTGAACCCTGGGCCGTCCCAACCGCGCTCCTGGGGCGGGGAAGGGATTCCTCACCTGAGGGGGGTTCTCCTGCCACAGGTGACTGTGGGCCCCCGCCTGCCATGAGCCACTCCAGGCCCTCCAGCAGCTCCAGCAGTTTCCCGGTGGGCTCCAGGGTCACCTTCACCTGCGCCGAGGGCGCCCGCAGGATCCCGGGGCTGCCCGACACCATGGAATGCCTGCCCGGAGACATCTGGTCCAGACTGCCCGAGCCCTGCGGCCGTAAATATCTTCCCTTTGATCTGGGACACAGCCCGGGCCACAGCCCTGCCCCTCCTGGGGGCTGCGCTGTGCTGGGGCCATCCCAGGGGACAAAACAGCTGTGCTGGCATTGTCCCCATCTCGGGGGGCAAAACAGCTGTGCTGGCATTGTCCCCACCCCAGGGGACAAACCCACTGCCCTGTGCTGC
The DNA here is from genome assembly GCA_910950805.1 of Acrocephalus scirpaceus scirpaceus. Taxonomy (NCBI): domain Eukaryota; kingdom Metazoa; phylum Chordata; class Aves; order Passeriformes; family Sylviidae; genus Acrocephalus; species Acrocephalus scirpaceus. The sequence goes on from OU383797.1 coordinate 5,583,352, forward strand.
TGGTGGCCACAGGGGCTGGCAGAGGGGTCACTCAGGGATTGGGGTCACTCAGGGGTGGGCAGAGGGGTCACTCAAGGATTGGGGTCACTCAGGGGCTGGCAGAGGGGTCACTCAGGGGTTGGGGTCATTCAGGGGTTGGCAGAGGGGTCACTCAGGGATTGGGGTCACTCAGGGACTGGCAGAGGGGTCACTCAAGGATTGGGGTCGCTCAGGGGTGGGCAGAGGGGTCACTCAGGGGCTGGGAAGGGGTCACTCAAGGATTGGGGTCACTCAGGAATTGGCAGAGGGGTCACTCAAGGATTGGGGTCACTCTGGGGCTGGCAGAGGGGTCACTTGGGGATTGGCAGAGGGGTCACTCAGGGACTGGGGTCACTCAGGGGTTGGCACAGGGGTCACTCAAGGATTGGGGTCACTCAGGGGTGGGCAGAGGGGTCACTCGGGGATTGGCAAAGGGGTCACCCAGAGGTTGGCAGAGGGGTCACTTAAGGATTGGGGTCACTCAGAGGTTGGCAGAGGGGTCACTCAGGGACTGGGGTCACTCAAGGATTGGGGTCACTCAGAGGTTGGCAGAGGGGTCACTCAGGGACTGGGGTCACTCAAGGATTGGGGTCACTCAGAGGTTGGCAGAGGGGTCACTTAAGGATTGGGGTCACTCAGGGGAGACAGAGGGGTCACTCAGGGACTGGGGTCACTCAAGGATTGGGGTCACTCAGGGACTGGGCACTCCAGTGTCCCCCAGCCTGTCCTCCCCATGTCCTGCTAATCCCTTCCCCGAGCTCCTCACACCCTCCATCCCTGCCTGGTGCCTGCAGCAGGCTGGCAGCCGCTGAGGAACCCCAATGAAGCTGCCAGGATCTCTCCAGGAGCATCCCCGTGATCCCAGGGGGAACCTGGCTCGCTCCTGTGGGCAGCTCCATCAGGCCGGCTCTCCTTGGCTGCCAGGGAGCTGCGCTGCCCCGCTCAGGCTGAGATTTGCTGCCCTGTCCAAGGAGGATGAGAGGAGGAATTTCTTCCCCGTGGGCACCAACGTGAGCTACGTGTGCCGGCCTGGCTACGAGAACGTTTCTGAGAGTTCCCCCTCCAGCACCTGCCTGGAGAACCTGACGTGGTCCCAGCCTGCTGAGCTGTGCAGGAGTGAGTATTTCTGCCTCCCCACACCCCAAAAAACAGCCCTGGCTGCTCCCAACCCCATCCCAAAATGCAGCCTGGCCCTCATCACCCCAACAGCTCCATCAGCATGAATTTGGGTGGATTTTCCTTGTCATTCCTGTTTAAGCTTGAACAGCAGGAGTATCAGTGATGTTTTTGGTTTTTCCTGCTGGTATAAACAGATCTGGTTTGATTTTCACTTTAGGGAATGTTTGGTTGGACTTGGTGAC